>OZ022528.1:12874006-14124006 GCA_963989415.1 Cerceris ruficornis
TCTGTGTCGCACTTCGAAACGAGCGGAGAAAACGGGAAAATTTGCGGCTTCCGTAGTATGCAAGAAGTTAGTGTTTGACTGAGTAATTTGGCTTCCGTTTCCTTCAGCTCTCCCTTTGACGCGGTCAACAAATATAGGTGCATAAATTTTGTTGTGTCGGGCCACCTCTTGTAGCGTACAATTATCTGCTTTCGCAATAAATATCATAACAAACTGCGATCTCCCGCGAGTTAGCTTCAAAGGCATCGCCTAACTTTCCAAGCTCTTTCGCCAGAAATCGCAGAGTTTTACTAACGCGTGTATCAAAGCCGACGGAATTTTACTCAAAGTTTCCTTTTCCCCGTTGCATTGGCCGGCTCGTTATTTCTACAAAGCGCATGGGGGCCAGGGTGAAAAGGAAACCTATGAAAACTGCCCGCATTTGTTTAAAAAAGAAAGAAAAAAAAAACAGGCAGAAACTAACGTTCGACCACTACAGTTTCCCGTAACTGACGCAACGACTTAATTAAATTAGGAAGTTGTACTTTATAAGAGAGGCAATACGGGGTGTACCCTATTACGAGGATACAATTTAGAAGCCTACTGAAAATAGGTTTTAACAAGACATTGTAAAGTGTAAGATTAATTAGAAATTCCGGGGCAATTTTTGACGCAATTGCTAACATTGAAGAACAGTAGGATTTGGGGATTGTATTTAAGTATTTAATTGCAAGAAAAACCACGATACCAAGTTGTATTGAAAATAAGTTCAAAATATCCGATAACCTAAGTTTAATTTAACATTTTCTAGAGCCGTGATTGTTATTTGACGTTAAAATTAGTGCTGAAATGTGCCATTTAGCCGTTTTATGCGACGCGGCCGGCATTCTTTCGCAGGACACTTCTTTCAAAAAAATTGGCGGAAAAATAGTACGTATTTTTAAATACTCCCACGCATTCGATATTTAACGTTTTGCCTTTTCTGATTGGATGCAGTTTTGAAAGATTCAATTCAATTGATGTGAAAATACAATAAGTATTTAATAGAATATCGGGAAAGCGTATGATGATTGCATGTGTAAGAAGGTATCAGTTAGAATGTTGTCATTGCTAATATATTTCAAGGACATTCAAATCTGGGAAGCGTATTTTATGGTAATTAATTGCTAACGTTATCTTCCAGAGATATCATTTAAAAATATCAGAATTGCTATGATTCCACCAATTATCTGTGAATTATTTTTTCAATTTTGTGGTGAGTTAAATGAAATTAATTTCAAATTTTTCTATCATTTGTTATTCATTTCTGTTTTAATGATAACAGTAACTATAGATACTGCCGGATATTTAGGGGACAATACAAAATCATTATGAAATTGCAAAGTCGGCATTAAATCGTTAGAAAATAAAATAAAGTGGAAAAGCTATGTCGAGTGTCGCTCGACATAGGACTGCAAAGGGTTAACGATGCAAACTTACAGTTAGTGAATGTTAATAACAGTGGTTTAACTAAGAGATAAATATTATTGACAAGCATTTTATGGCAAAGAACGCTTAGAAGATTCTGTACGGACGCTACGATAGTCCTCAAAACGTTGAAAAAGCTATCAAAGAATAGAAATGCAAATATATGGTGTACTACCTTAATGTTGTAAAAAGTTATGCGGGTTAAAACGATTATTCGTCGCATTTTAACATAATATACAAAACGTTCTTTCGTTTTGTTAACCCCTTAACCTACAATAACGTATGACACTAGTGTCGCGGTAAATGGAATAGGCAATTTTCAAGTTTCGTAAAACCTATAAAACCGGAAACATGCATGCGACGCTACACGATGATAGAAATGATTTCTATAATATGAATATTACGTTAAATTATGCAATATATCAAGATTCACTGATCAATTTGATTTTACCAATTTAATTCTGATTCATTGTAGAGGCAGTCACAAAAGAAGTCATAGGGCAAGAGGTTAATATTTCCTTGTTCTCATTAGGTTCAGTTACTACCATGTATATTAAGATGACACAGGAATAATTACACGCGTAACACGCCCAAGTTAATATGGTGTAATCTCTTCTGTTCGCATATCAATACTAACTTGGAGACGATGAGTAATTTGTGCTACAATATGTGTAAAATGAAACAAAAGAATGAACGTATCAGTACACTTATTATGGCATTGTCCGCAAAGTAAAATTCATAAAACTGTTTATGGTCACGAAACTCCGTGAAAAAAGAAGCAATGGGGAAAATTGCAATATATATCGATACCAAAAATTACTGTTACCTAAAACAAGTATCTGTATGGCATAAACCCGCATAGGGTTGTCTTTTTCATTGCCATGTAACTTTGAATAATTTGTATAAAAGATACGACAGTAAGTTTTCTGCGTTATCAGACGTCAGTAAATCATTTAATACTTTCTCAATTCACAAATTGTTGCTTTCTGTGTTTTTTTCAGAATTTATACGTAGTTGTAGTTCGCCATTTATAAATACTTGTCCACTGAGTTGTCTTTTCTGACTCGTACTTTACTTTCTGTTAGAAAACAATATGTGTTTTTACTTCTTCTGTATAATAACTTTATTGAGACTAATATCTATTCACTGTACACCCTTTATTTCGATTTGGGTCAAATTGAATCTCGTTTTGGTTAAAAGTGACCGCAGAAACTGATAAAGGTTAACCCCTCGCCATACCATTTCTTTTGCGACTGAATAAAAATTTATTACGGATTTTTGATATTCTATATAATTAACTCATTTGCATCATAGCACCAAATACGACAAAAGGTCCGCAGCACCGTGCATTTCCAAGCGCAGCAGTTTCACATTGTACAGGGCGGAATATTCCGCGGCTGGTGCAAAAGACGATCGTCATCCGCGGAATATTCCGCTTACCGATGCAAATGGGTTAAACGCAATATTAATACTATAGAAATAATTTGATTATCTCGAGACTCACAGATATTTTCAATTTTATGGTTTTTGGAAAACTTCAAAATTTCATATTCCATTTACCGCATCACTTGAAATGCAATTGGAAGAGAACTAACTGTAAGGAACCATTTTCTTGAACACTCGAAGATAGAATTTTCTACGGTAACGATGGAAATTTCCTGTTATAGTGGGAAAATACTTGTGAGACGGTGTAAGTATGTATTTCGAAGACATGTTTTAGCATGAAAAATGCTGTTTCTTGGTAATAATAAATTTCAACACATTTTTCATGGAGTTAAAGTAATTCTTTTACGTCACGCGCATAATTCTTTGTGTATAATCGCTACACGTGACTGCGCTTATTTTAAAAATTTTATTTAACTTCAGCCATTTCTTTATATTAAGTCTTGACACGCTCCGACCAATTTTCACGGAATAAAGACTAATATAAAGATCGTGAAGAAGATAAATCTACCTGTACAGCTTATTTCTTTGTCGGTTTTCGAGCAAAGTACACGTACCTGTGCTGTCCTTTATTGTTATTTTGCGAAAAGGATGAATGTTCTGGGTAAAAAAAAATATGAAATACAATGTAGCAGTTTGTAAATGTGAAATCGAACGTGTTAACTATTTGCAGTGCTACTTTGAGCTGTATTCGTCGTAGCTTTCCATTGCAGTTTATTTTATATCGCCTTAACTGTCCAATCAATTGTGTTAAACGGGTGAAAAAACTAATTCTGACTGCAAAGAGTTAATAATTAATTATGTAAAATAATGTTACTGGATGAGCCATTTGGGAGAATTTTGTCTGGCATAATAAAAGAGTCGGTGAGAGCTGCAGTTTTAGATGTAAAGTAAAATAAAATAATTTATAAAGAAATTGCGAGTGCCATAAGTAGATACAAACGATGAGCGTATAAAACAGGTATTTTGTTGATGTTATTGTCTTGCTAATAACATGATTGAAAGAAATAAAGCTTTTATTAAAAGAAATTTGCAATTTAATGATATGTCACCTTACTTTTACATTAACCACTCCTATTCCTGATAATGTTATAATATATTTGCTCGCATATGTATTTAGAAATTCGGCGATTTTTAGTTATTAATAGCTTCAGTTCTTATTTCACTAGTACTTTTCTCACACTTAATTCAAAGTCGCAATTTCACAAATCAATATTTAATATGTATTAAATTATTTAAATGTATGTCATATCATCTTACTTAATTCCAGTTTATTTTCTCCAACATTCAGTGATGCGTACTTCAGAAAACGCCAATAAATATAATGCAAAAGTTTAAGTACACAAATGCCACTACTGTGTTTTTAATTAATGCATGCAATATTCTCAGACTTTCTTTTCTTTTTTTATCGTTATTTTATTCAGTCACTTTCTTTCGAGAAAAATTATTAATTCGTAATTCAAAGTCAATATGGAGGTTTCGAAATTTGGAAGAAAAACAACCTTTACCGGCTGTAAGACGTCAAAATCGGTAAAGCTGATGGGACAAATGCTGTGTTAAAATGAAAATAATAAATTTCGAACACAGACAAAAATTTCAACAGCTCCTTCTATATCGCTGAATTGTCTATTGCTCCGGAAAGGAAGAGGAGATAAGTAGGTAAGTAAAAGAATCGAGAAGCTGATTATCAACATGGAAGAAAAATTATCGAATCCCTAGTCTTCTATTTCACCTGCTGCTTTTCCGATTAGAGTGATTTCAACACTTTATCGACCACTAACCGATAAATCGACTATTCAATGGTTACCGCTCATACACCGATAGTCTATCAATTGGCTGTTCCCAATGACAATAAAATAAAATCACACCGTTTTAAAACAACTGAAATCAGAATTATGCAATGAGTATCAATTCACATTTTAATTTTAATATCATAGAGCTTTAGAAGTAGATACATATCCTTTTGCACGATATCGAGAAAAGTGAGTGGTTGATAAAGTGTTAATCTTGCCAGGAAGCACATGAAACAAACAGTACAAAAGCAAAGTAACACAAATATGAGTCATTTATTTTCAGTCAGTTTATTTTCATCAGTCACTTTTTCAGAATAATCGAGTTAATGATAATATCAATTACAATTCCACGGCATCTCTTTACTTTGATTTTGCAATGAATACGATGAAACTAAAATTAACCGTATCGACACTTTACAGATACTTATTCATATCATCACAGATGTTATGACTGGTTATGAAATAACAATAATACCTTTCTGAACGAAATGTAAGAGACTATCAACTTAATATAGGAAAGAACGTACAAAATAGTCTTTACTTAGTAGTACAAAAAATTATATATTTTCATTTCACTGAACCTGTCCTTTGACCAGCTATGGTACGATCAGTGTTAAACTTTGTTAGAGAGAAATTTTGCTAGTTAAGGGCACAACAAACATGGTTTTTTAAAAGTAGCATGAGTTACCTTATCGTAATGGAAAATGGTGATTTTGTAATGGTTATACAAAGTCATTTATACTAAGAACAATATAAATATCCAAGATAACAAATACAAGTAAATCTCTGTGAAAATTGCCACAAATATTTTTAAACGCGTTAAAACGCAAACCCTGAAATAGCTCGATTTAAAAAGAAAGTGACTTATGCCAGTTTCAAAATATACGGTACCATGCAGAGATGGTAAGTTGCTGAACCTTAACAAATTAAACAACACAGGGACAAGGAAACTGGGCCTAGCGCTCCAGCTTATCCCCTCCAGTTCGGACAAAATGCAAAGGGTAAAGGTCTCGTATCTGCGGAAATATAAATTTAATTCTATCCATACATGTTTTCAAGTTACAATTATTTTCTTAAATATCTTATTATGTATTCTTTTTTAATTGAAATGCCCTCAAAACATTAAAACATATTTTTATCCTGTTAATAAATATTAATTCTAATTATCCTGAGCCGATCACTACGCCAATGCATTTGAACCGTCCAACTTTTTCGATCTCATTCTGCTTAGATATTTCACCTTGGCGACTTCTGTCGCACGATAAACTTGTATGTAGGTGTGATTGACCCAGCCAATAGCGACGAAAAGTATCGAATACGTGTGACTGGGGCAGGAAAACTAATTTGGTCGAACGGCAACTTACCATCTCTGCATTATACATGATCACGATATGTACACAGAAACAGAACGAATTACAGTAAATTCTCGATAAAGGCATCATGAGTTTCCCTCGATAAATGCATCATGAGTATCCCCTCCACATAGGGGGATCCCCCTTGGCGAACCTCGACGCTCGACGAGGGAGCAGTGTAACAAGATACCACCCGAATGAATCGGTGAGGCAATACTAATTGGAGGGTCAGCCGTTTTCATTTTCGATTTTTTTTTTGAAACCTTTTGTAACGTATTCGTGAGACTTTTCTGATTAAAATGATACCAAACACGATATAGTTTGAATTGTATTTACTTAATATTTAATAAATTTACTTACTATTTACATAATTCAAACTATATCGCGTTTGGTATCATTTGAATCAGAAGAATCTCAAAAATGCATTCGGAAACGTTATATTTAGAAGAATTAATAAATAAGCAAGTTTATTGTTGCATTAGCAATGACTCGCCGATACTTTCGAGCAGCTCACTTTGTTTGCTTGCTCTCTCTGTCTCTTCTACTGTCTGTCTTTTTCTAAGCTCGCGCTCGGCTCGAGCCCTAATGTAAATACAGATTCGACATCGGTACACGATAAGAGCACTGCCTTGCCCCCGAAATCTGTGCATTTATCGAGGTTTTACTGAATTACCAAATAGTACTTATTTAGCTCTTCGTACAGTTATACACTTGATGAAACAAGATGTCATGCTCTATATGTAAATTGGTATTAGCCGATAAGAAAACCAACTAATTGTAAGAGAAACATCAATTACGTGATATGTACTCACGGCGCTCTATTGCATAATACAAATACACTGTACACACAAGTGACCTCAGTGGTGGAAACTGTCTCGTGTTTCAGTGCCTATCATGTCACATTCAATTTCCCTCACTCTGCAGCATGTCACATCGAGTTCCTTAGGGTGACCAAATGTAATCTACCTTCACTCAGATCAAAGAACGTTCCATCTTCCGTGTGACCTTGAATTAGCCACCTTCCCCTACACGACTTTGCTGTTTGGGAGGCAGCGGAATGAAATTGATTGAAAAGCAGAAATTCACTGTTACTGCAGGGAACACATAAGCCGGTTAGAGTCAGGCGAGTTTCCCTTTGAAGAATGGTGAGGATATCCTCACCAGGTATCCCTGTATGGTACATACATTATACAGATAATATCAGCCATTGATTCCGGCACTGGGGACGTTCTAGCTGCTCTTCGTTGGTAGTGACCCCCTACAGGGTGTTTCACAAAAACGAGGCTACCTGAATGTCTTTTTTGTTAGCGACACCATGAAAATCGTTACTAAAGATCACTTCTATTGTTCTAATTTGGAGTTCGACGCAACGTACGTTTTACATTAATTGCAAAATTTTTAATTTCGAGATCACTCGATGGTTACATCATAAACGCATTTGAATATACTTTTTCGACCGCTACAAAATGCGGTAGAAGAAATACACGCTTCTTTTACATAAAAAATGCCAATGACTTTAAAAAAACAAACATTAACTCTTTGATGACGGCGGACGCATATATATATGGTCTGAGAAAAAATCTGATTATATTTTATCGGTGCGTGTATACACGGTGAGAATTAAAAATGGAAATGTAACCGTCGAAATATTATATAATTACTCAAATAGCAATTTATAACTTCTATACACTAACACTCTGACTTTCCAATAAGAAGGTGGTTTTTAATCGCCAAATAAATCATTATTTTCCAATATTCAGAAATGTCTCCGTCCGTAAAGGGTTAAATGAAAATTTAAAAAATATGTAATTATAAGTAATTGTTCCATTCGATTCGTTTCTTCAAGAAGTTTAAGTTACGTTGCGAGAGTATTTCGTACCATAATTGACAAAAAAGATATTGAGATCGCTCCGTCTTCATGAAACATCCTGTACATGGCATGGACTACAACTAGAACGTTAACACTTAACGGACAGGTCACGTAAATTTACGTTTTTCCATTGCGACTTCCTAGGACGGGCCACGTAGATTTACGTTTCTACTTGAATTTTTAGTAAGCTACGCTAGTTTTTCATTTTATGCACATTGTGCTATTTTTTCTTGGTACCATTAGTTGTAGTACTATCTGTCTGTTGATCCTACAGCGCATTTTTGCTTTTTAGGTAGTATTTCGAAGTATTTTCGTAACAGTAAAAATGGCAAGCACCAAAGAGTTTTCTGCGGAAGATAAGAAAATTTATGCGGATAATTTATCCGATACAGGAAGTGATAATAAATTAGAGAACTATGATGAAGAAAGTGATATTTCTAGTGATCAGAGTGAAATTGTTGCTCCCAGGAAAAAATTTTTGCAGAGCTTACTGTTTTCAGAGTATTCAGAAAGTGAATTCGAAAGTAGTGCCTTGAATACAGGTGCCATGCAAAGTCTGCAGCTCGAAGGAAAAAAGAAAGGAAACAAGATGTATATGTCAATTCTGTCAGGTTTCGCTTCACAAGGGTGAATGTTTTACAAAATATCACACTCATAAAAAATACTAGACATGTTAATAAATAACTTTGTAGAATATTATAAGAAATGGTGTTGATTTAATGACACTACAACGTTTTAAAACCATACATACATGTTTATTTAATTCTCCTAAAAAATGCCCGGAAACCGAGAAAGGCAGAGCAGATTCGACTCGTCCGTTAAGTGTTAAGTCCCCAATTTGCTCCTTGCAGGGTGATACAGTGTGGCAGAACCGGTCACAAAAATTTGATACGATTGCAAAGAAAAAACGACAGACGGTATTTCCGAAACGAAGTGCAGGCTTACAACAAAGCCATTTTCACCAGACGAACTGGTATATTATACAGTGCGTACGACGTAAACGAGAAACTGCGAAGCCATTGTCGATAGTGGTTTGACGAGTCTTCTTCATAAATGCACATAAATATCTTTTGACTAGCACGGCAGACAAATTCGAGGAATCGGAATTAGCGCTAGTTTTTCTCGCATTGTAAACGGAGCTGACTCTGACCAGTTGTTTATCGTACCTGTGAGAATATTTCAACGCTGGGTACAAGTTGGAGAGAAATGTGTACTCAAAAGTTCGTGCAAATGGGAGCTACGTGGAATACAGCCGACGATGAATAACGTAATATGTAATTACGCATTTGCATTCGTAAGCTTGGACTGGTAGCGCGCTGGGATGAAATTTGAAATATAAATGGTAAAATATCGTAGGCGGGGGTGGCTCTCGAGAAGAGTGCCCGTGGATGGGCTTGAATTTGATATTAATCTAGTCGCTGTGGGAGATTTTCAGTATTTCGAACGATGGATTATACGAAGTATAACGTAATTAACTGTAGCGATATTAATTATTAAAACTGCTGAACAAAGTATTAAATGTTTGAACCGGTGATATTATAAGATTACTAATAACTCGTAATGATAATTATAAAGAATCCGTTGGCGATTAATGTTTCTTTATATAGTAAGTTCCAATTAGGTGCGATAATAATTTGTTATTTAGACTAGACTCATTTGTTCCTAAAGAGGAACACGATTTTGTATTTATTAAAAGCGTACATAAGAAAAACGTAATACCGACGTTAAATAACTATTGATATTGTTCGGCAACTTTAAACGCAAGAATATTTATGATTAAGTGTGTGTGGAAATAATCTGGCGATGTATTGAACATATGCCGTAAAGGTTAGATGTTATTAACATTAACACGTTGAATGCCACTCGTATTTCGAGAGTTTCATTATTTTTACTAAAGTAAAACTTTTTCGATTAAAATCGCATCTTCATACACCAAAGACGTTAAAGGTAAAAATACTTATATATTAAGCGGAACTTTACTTTTTTTAAACCAATATTTAACTATTGAATTTAGCATTAAATTTGAGAATATTATCCTTTGAAAATCATAGAAAATTTCATTAAATTGTATAGCACCAGTTACCGATGATCTCCGTGGCATTAAACATGTTAGCATCTCCTAAATCTGAAAGTTATGGGTTTTACACTATGTTTATTGTATGTATGCTTGTTTAAACTTTGGCTTATTTTGATGAGCGCAAATTTGTAGAAACACATTGCATAAAAATAAACGAAGCATCGAATTACAAAAGATAAATTACAAACTTGCACTCGTATGTTAATATCGTGAAGACCTTAATGCATTAATTATCGCACACATCATTTTATTCTTAATAGTCTGCTAATAAATGCTTCTTTCGTTTCGAAGAATGCCCATCCGCGTGAACGGTTTTAATGAGAAAAACGAAGAGTTTAATCGAACGATCAATTAACGCCCTGGAATTTTCTTGATGAGAAATTAATTCACTCTTGTAGGGACGTCAGAGCGATCGAAGGTATTATTGAAAATTCACCTTTACTCACAATTAGCTGATATTGCGTTCAATTTACTTCGAGAGAGATTACACGACGACTGCAATCGTGAAGATACTTGACGTGTTTGATGACACTCGAGAATTGCTATGGAGCAGAAAATTATAAGTAATAGCAGAAGGGCAATCAAACTTCCAAGATCATTTAAAAATCCAGATACTTCCGACATATTAAAATACAGAAAAAAGATACTTCCACACATTGAATTCCACTCGTATTTCTCCAGTTTCATCATTTCTATCGAAGTGAAAGTTTTTCTATTAAAATCACATGTTCATAGAGCATAAACGTTAAAGAAAAATATAGTTATATATTTAGCAATGACCTCCTTTTTTAACACCAATGTTTAAATATTAAATAAATTTCCAAAGTGAACATTATCACTTAAAAGTCATACAAAATTCCATTCGATTCAATAGCACTGGTCACCGATGATCCTCATGGCATTCAATGTATTAATGTAATTTTTAATTGAAATGTGAAATAGTTATTTTAACGGATAAATCATCATAGTGGCCACCGATGACAGGCACTGCCAAGTCCAATGAAATTAAAATGACTGTGTAAAATTAGTAAATTGGGAGGCATGGTAGGTAAGGTGCTAAAGGCTCGAACTGTAGCTGTCATAGGGCACGAGTTCAAATCCTTCGTCACTTTAAACCACTACCTTCCATAATCTCCATTTGCAGAATTTATTCATTCTCTAAGCTTTTTAGCATTCAATTTAGACATTTGACATGTTTTTGAGATTAAACGTGTTCAAGACAATTTGTTTTAGATGTACTCTTAACCAGTAATCTTCATGAATTAATTTTATTTTTACACTACGACAATACTTCTTCCAGAAACAATCAAAGTAAGACACATTTGGCAGGGATTGGGTTAAGAAAATTTGTCTTAAGTGATATGTAAGTATATTATAACCTCGATGGTTCAAAATCTACCTAAAAGAATAGGTTCCGTGCGAAATGACCATAGCAGTAAAAGCCGAAAAAAGAAATAAGTAATGTACTGTAAAACACACATATGGCTAATTTATTTATTACACTAGATCTGCGGGTGTTTAAGTTGATATACTTAAATATATTAAATAAATGATACTTTGAAAAGCCGGCAAAGAAGATAATCAGTTAAATAATTTCTGTATTATAATATGTTCTTGAAATATCTACTGTGCCGCTTCTCTATAAATTTGAAAAATGTTTATAAAGACATGCGAACCCGTTAATTTGACGGCTTCCGTAGATCTATTGTTAATATTCAGGTTCTGTGATAATGCAATTTTAACCCCCAGAAGATGGACGCATCAGAAGTCGTGTAGAGATAGACATGGGATTTCAATAACTTTGTTTATTTTGAGTGAGGTGTATCGTAAAACTGATTTTTACATCAGAATACTGTTTATCTTATTTGTATTTTTATTGCCGCTTTAAAAAAAATGATAATTATATAAAATAATCTGCGAAAACGGTAAGTGTTGATATATATCACACCTGTTCAAAAATATTCATATGTCCAATACAAATGGAGGTTACTTTATTTCAAAAATTACAGAAACACCTACATAAGTTTTTTTCTGGCTGAACATGGCGTGCTGCAATACGACTGTGTAAGACAATGCAACGGTTAAAGTGCAGCTACAACTCTTTTTACACGGTGACTGCACCTTGTGTAAAAAAAGCTGTGAAGCAACGGATTCGCAGCAAAGTATAAAACTTGTGTTAAAGTAAAGCAAACAGTAGAAAAAGTAATTGAAAATGTAGAGCTGGATTCGGTAAGAACATTTTATGGAAAAAATATTCGAGAATAAAAGGAAATGTGTTAAGAAATATTCTAAAAAAGGAAAAGCCGCGAAAATATAAGTAAAATATGTTAAACAATAAATATGAACAAAAGGTATTAAGTAAATTGTGTAAATATGAGTTAACTGTGTAACAAGAGTCTTAGGTATTTAAACAAAGTGTTGACCCAGCGCTCACCATCGAAGGATTAAGACAATATTTCGTTATCCTAAAAAGTCCGTCATTCAATGTGCTAAAATACCGCAGGCAGCAAAAACTATTTAGGTTTGAAGACCCCATCACTTTGAATCGAAAACAGTCGAATCAAAACAAATCGAAATTGTCAAATTGCAGTTACCTTGTCAACCATTACGAGTGATTTGTTCTTGCACATGTAGGAAAATTGTGCTTTTCCGCTCATCAAAAAACTCATTTTGCGACCGGACGTAACATCCGTTTGTTCTACTCGTGTTGTTCAGAAATATCTGAACTCGTATGTTCGAAATTGGTGGATTGTGCAAGGACCAGTCGATGGTTTGACCGATCTTTTCGTTTTACTTAATTTCATTTATAACGTTGAAAATAGTTGCTAGGCTGAAAAGGTAATTTAGGGAGCCCATATATTTCAAAAATAATTAAACGTGGTGTAAAAGTAGAGTTATTAATGTATGACACGAATCTGCTTTTATTCTTGCGAAACTATTCTTCTGAAAGAGAAGTAAATTTTTCGTTACAATAGCATATCACGAAAATGATTAGAGATATCAGAAGAAAGTTGTTAAATGAAACTTGTGCCATTTTTCCATTTCTACGAAACTGCTTAAAATATTTTTTAAACGGTTGGTTGAAAGTTACTTGTAAAATATGACTTTGGGACAAATTTGTTCAAGCAGATTTGTAGATTTTTGAAAATATCATATAATTCTTGTTTACAAAAATATAATATCCAGCACACAAAGATCTTACTTCTTTCAAGGTTGTTAAATTTCTTTTCTGTTCGATAAGTGTAACGATTCTAAAATCTCCTATTCAAAGTAATTGTTTCACTCTATATTTGCTTCACCGACGCGTGTCTTTCTTTCTTTACGTTCTTTTATTAGGATGATCACATCATTACTTGCAGCAAAAAGAGACTTGGAAAAGAACGCGATCTGGGGAGATCTTTGGTAGTAATCAATGATAAGAGCAAGTGTCGCGACAAACTTATACCCCCTGATTTTCAGTCTTGGATTACAAACGGTTCTTCACGACTCAATAATTTTTTTAGCGCTTTCATACAAATATTTTTGAAATTAATACAATTTCCTGCAAACGTGATGACTTGAGCTTTAGATCTATGTTTCTCTGAGCGTAAAGAATATTAATTCTTTATAAGTTTGAAGATTGATATTATGCCGCTTAATTGCGGTCTGTTGCGGAAGAAGCGATAATAAAATTCTTCTCCGATATTACAATAATGTTATTGGAAAAGCTTGAACTTCATGATGCCAGTTTTATCGGTATATTTTTGACCTAATTGCCTGCCCGGCAAATTCTTTCTACGAGAATTATTGCGAAAACACCAGGAGGAAATGAATTTCAATAAAACATCCATAGTGGACTTAGCTAATTAGGATCGAGTGAAATGGAAACTGCGGCAAAGCAAAAAGGTTTAAATGGCGTTAATTAAATATCGCGACCGAACGGTTTATGTGCTCTCGTTGCAACATATTTTCCGCGTCGCGAGGTAGACAAATCGCGGCGATTATTTCCCCATAGCCGCAAACGCGCCCAAATAATTCACTGACGCGTTATGAAGATATCTTAGAATCAGTTTAAAGTTGCGATAAAATTCTATTAGGGCCCTAACCGTGAAACGTCGCGGTGGAGATTTATTTTTGATTTAATCCGAATAAAGAGTGCCGTGAAATCATCCCGTATTACGCACCCAGACCTATCTTCATCATGCTTAGAACAGAGAAATCTTTTCGTGGCGTCCGAGTTATCGCATTAACGCAAAAATTGTGAAAAGTAAAAATGAAATCATATTAAGTCGCCGGGCTTAACGAAAATTTAATGTCGCAAAGAGGGAATGATATCTCCGTTTTACTGGTTTCAGGTGGACTACGTTTTATACAGGGTGATCTATAAGGTAATACAAATACTTTATCACCAGGAGACTGTATTTAATTTTGGGTAAAAAACCTTCCATACACGTTGGACTAATCTTCAGTAATTACAAAGATAAGAGTATCAAGATACTTGTGTTATTGTACATATAAGCTGTTATATTTGAAAGCATACATGTCCCATTCTTTTTATGGTGAGATATTTGAAAGTCCGTACAAAAACTTCTATGCTATAAAATGTAACAGTGAAACCTTTTTGGGTCGAAATCATCGGAATATTTCATTCTATGTATTTTGTCATTTGAAATGTAAACAGAAGACTAGCTAAAACAAACTTAAACATACTTTTCTCAAAAATGGACTCATGCTACTTTAAAAAGTACTTAACGGCTCATATGCAATTCATTCCGAAAAGCAATATTTGTTGATTCGATTGTCCCAGAACACTGAGCGTTAAGTATTTACAGAGGGGTGATTTCACTGATTTTAATGATGTAATGCTACAGAGGACAATATTTCGAAAAATTGAAAAGAAAGGACTCCGGAATGTCGAGTTTCATATTTCATAGGCAGTGAAAGCGATGACACGTACCTTTTTGGAAATAGTTATGCAGTCATTTCTAACTTGTGTTTTGTGCTATTTTTTTGGGCCGACCAACGTGTCGCAATGGAAATTAGAAAACTTGTTTAATGGCAGAATTTGCAAACTTAGCATAGTTAATACACCATTTCCTTTAATTCTATAAATACTATTTGAATACAAATTGTACTCGTACCTATTATATCGTGAAATTGCTCAATAAAAAAATATAATAAAATAATGGTTTTTCTTTCATTTTTCATGTCAGTTACACACAATATTAATATGTTTTCAATAATCATTTACTAATTTTTTCCAAAGACGATGGATGTTCCAGAACAAAAAATGTTTTTTAGAGTTCTTTGAAGAAAGGTGTTATAAAATTTAATTATACAGAATTACCAAAATACTCAAAACTTTGGTTGAACACTATTTAATATTCAAATATAGTGACGACCATCGCTAACCATCGATAATCGGTACGACACCACTTGGCAATATGTATGTATTAATCCTACGTGCATGTAACATCTTTTTACTTGCAATTCCCTGTAGAATATCTCAGCAGAGTGCATGTACTTTCACCAAAATCACCCTGTATATTCATGAACGAAGCAGGAAAAAAGTGGTCTCGAGGAGGGTGAAAGCTCGCCCATGAGAAGTACAAAACGAGTGTTGTTGAGGTGGAAAGAAGAAAAGTGGAAATAAGTTGAAAGAACAGAGAGGAATTTGCATGTAGTGGCTTTGTATCTCAGTGAAATATTCTGCTCTCTGGGAAATGCTACAATTAAATGTGGTACGCTGTAAAGGCAAGGAGTCTAATGAAATAAAGGAGTCACAATGAAAACTGATTGTGAATATTTTACGTTCATTGCATTGATATAACTCCTTTTAAAGAAGCTCCTTTGAATAACGCCTTGGAAATCTTTGCCGGAAGTTTGTCTTGCGGTTGTTGATTTTCGATAAAATAATATATAACGCGAGCTCAAACAAATGGAAAATAAATTTCTCAAGCAATAGTACTAAGAGATATCAAATTTAATCAACTTAAATGTAGAATTTAGTTACACATGTTAATGCTTAAACGCGCTGTGTAAGTAATTTTTCGGAGTCCACCGTACGAAACAGTTTTAATACTTAATATTACTCTATGGTATTGGAATAAGTCGGTTTAAAAAAATCCTTAGAAACAGCTTATGTGCAGTCGTAATGGCAAAAAGGATTTCAAACGTTATTTCAGATTCACAAAAATGTTTCGTTCACAAAAATGGTCCAATGACTGTAGGCTAGAGTGCTGTGACGACATTGTTTACAATTAAATATATTCAAATACATCTTAACACTTGCTACATGATGTAATAAAAAGAAGACAACTAGAATTCGGAAGAAAATTCAAAAAAGAATATGTTATACACATATGATACACCTGTGTTGAAACCATTTGATATTTGAACTATTTGTTACACATCATTGAGAATAAAGACAAATAAGTAGTTATTTGAGTGTGCGATGAGAAAGTTTGCACAAAGAAATTGTATTTTATTGTTAATTGTACAGGTGGTAAACTATGTTAAAAATAAAGAATACATGACAATTGCAAAAAAGCCCTAACAGTGATTTTCATTACTCAAAGTTTTATTATGTATAAAGATTCTCAACCAATGAAATGTCTCACTTTACTTTACAAAACATTATTTGGCAATTGTAAGGAAAATACCTTAAGTCTCATAAACAGCGTTTATTTATCGTGTTATATATTTTCACCCGCATTATATATACACCCGATATTATTTAGAAGTTCTTCTAGCTATCCCTTTTGCGAAACGAAGTGAATAATTAAATTGAAAAGTTTTTCATACTGCAACAAATAGAAAACTATTTAAAACGTTCGTTTCCCTGCATCACGTCTGTCTGTTATCGTGAAAGATACTTTTTAACCTTTGTCATAGGTAGTATATTTAGGTGCATACTGGAAATATTCGCGATGCGTTGGCGTTTAACCTTGCACGTATATTTTAATAACGGGAAGCGATACATCGTCGTTTAACCGTGGTTTTTAAATATAAATTTTATAATAATAGAACATTCTCGCACGGAGGAAGTAGAAATTTAGGCTTACGATGATAATTGCATGCTCGCGTATAATTTACTTCCGTGAGAGTGAAGTTGGAATTCGCGATAGACTACTTTTTTTTTAAACTTATTCATCTTAATTGCCCCTGTGAAATTTAGGTATACTACTACCGTCACATTCTCGATTTAATTACGTGAAACAGAGGACAGTGCTCTTTCGTTTCCTAAGTGTCTTTGCCATTTGTTCATATTTACGAAATCATATGCAAAAGCACAGTTTACAGTGAACACAGTATTGAATATGCAAAATAGAGTTAAACTTTAAACCTCATTTCACGTTTTCGAGCTTAATCATTCGCTCTAATGAAGGAAAAAGAGTTTCATTTAAACGTTGTTTTTGTTTGTCGATGACTCTGTGTTATTTGAAATTGGTCGGAAATTTTTTGTCTAATCTTCTTCAGGTTTATGTGGCCATTTACATATTTATATATCACGTAAATTATTCTATATTTTTCTTCAAGTTAAACAATTGTCTTTTGTACCTCAATAAAAAATGCAGGATATGTTAAGATACAACGGGGACTCAGGGAGTTCAGTGTCCCCTTTTGATTTTGAGAAAAATGAACAATTTTAACCCCTCAAACTAAACTAACGAAACAAAGAGAAAGATAATTAAAGAGCAATTTTAATAATTCTTAAATTTTACATCCCTTATAATTAAGTTTTAATATATATTTTACGAAAGTAACCATGACTTTTATCCTATGTCTTTAGCTAATTGGTATTTGTCCTTTAATTGCTCACTAATTGCCTATAATAGTACTAGCATATTTCTTTATAAAAATGACATTTCTAAAAAGAAATGTTCATAATTTTTATTGTTGCTTAAAAATCAAAAGGGGGCTGCTGTACGGCCTAATAGCAAGATATAAGAAACTCCACAATCATAGAACTATAGAAAACCACACATTTTTATTGCCCTAATTCAACGACCTGAAATATTATATCTTTTATGTAATCTGCGGTATAAAAGAGTTTCAAATTGAAATAACTAAACGAAAAAGTATTACATAAAAATTGCAATAACAAATACTAAAATGAGGATTTCAGATTATAAGAAAACTTCTGTCCGTAACACAATTTATTTTGAAAGAATTTGATTTGATACATACGTTCTTTGGTTTGAGAAGGAGTATTTGATTTGAATTCGAGGAATAAATATTTTTCCACATTTTTCTTGGCTGTTACCATTTCTTTTGGAAACAAATAAAGCCACGCGAAACGAATATATAACTAAAATTTAAAAAAAATTGCAATACTTTCCATTACCATCAGTTTTATGTAAAATTGCTACAATTTGTAAGTGGAATATAAATTTATTCGAATTTTGCCAACGGGCAAATTGCAGCCTTCCATACTTCAATGCCGTGCTATTTTATATTTTCATAATGTATGTAATGGCAGGAAACTATTGCGTATTAACAGTTCAACTTGAAACTTTCCGTCGTATATTCAAGCCTATTTTTCAATATTAATATACAAATTGATTTACCGAATTACCGTTATTGAATTGAGAACTTCGAACTGAATTTTCTCCTTCACCACATTGATAATATTTTTATCGTGAAAGAGTAAGATCAGGTATAGCCAATGAAAATATTTATAGAAACACAGGAATATATCTTTTACAATGGATAAGAATTCACCAACATCCCGTCATTCTAAGAATACTTAGCGATGCTTCTACAAAAGGTAGCTCCTATCTACCACTAACACGCCAGATTTACCTCTGAAGAGGGAAGAATCATCAGCAATAAAGTACTCTTAGTTTTCCAAGTGCGAATGTACTGTATCGTCCCAGAGGTACCACCAGGACGCCTTTACACCTTACTTGGAGCCGTCACGAAAATTTGCATGTTCCCACCAAAGCGAAGAGGCGCGAAGGCGTCGGGACGCAGAAAAGCCGCGTCGACGGCGAAGGGAGATGCTTCGAGACTTAAGGGTTCTACTCGCGCCGAATTCCAAGCGTGCTCGCGTTACCTGCCTGGAATATCGTCTCGTCATATTTTCACGCGACCGCCACCGTTCCTGCTCTTTTCTTCTGTTTCTTTCTCTCTCTTTCACATCTTTCTTTCTCGCTCGCACAACCAACCCAAGCGATATTTTATTTGCAAAGAGGCTGCCTGCAGGTTGCCGTCGTTTCTTATCTTGTGTGCACAGGAATTTCTCCGCGGTAGCGTTATGATTTTATGCTGTCGCGAAAGAGCGAGTGGAAGGGTGGGAAAAATCGAGGGAGAGAGAAGGAGAGGAACAGAAGTTCCGTGGTATTTAAACATTTAATTTGCGTCATTTCTTTGCACTTTGGCATTCTTAATTTTTCCAATCTTTCCTCACTGTTTGAGTCTAATTTCCCGTTTCGCTTTTTTTTCTTCCTGCTGCGACATGTATTTATTTTAGCGAATACATTTCCCTCTCTAACTTTCCGCGATGATTAATTTTTTCACTATCAACCCCAGCATTTCTATCTCACTGTCTTTCCTTACACCTTCGTCGTGTCTCTGCAACTCTTTTTTTACCCGCGCATCTGTTTCGCGTGTCGTTCCCCTTTCTTCATTTTCATAATTTATCAAGTTTCCTAGTATATTATTTTTTTACGTCGTTTGCTTTTTCGCTTCCTCTTTCTCGTCTTTAATAACTCTCCGCTCACGTTTCCTGTATTCCGTCGTTCTTCACTCGTGTACACAGTATCATCGTTTCTCTCTCTGATCTTTCGTTTTGACGACACAATGAATTATTTATGAACACTACACAGAATCAAATCGAATCGACCACGCACGGAGGACTCAGCATCTTTCCGATGTTTCATACATATCCACGCCTATTAATTTTATCGGTTTATCCTCAGAAGAAGTAGCGATTAATTTCTCGGAGATTCCCTCGGCAATTTTGCCCTGCATGGAATGTCAGTCGGTGTAACTTTATTTCCATGTTACTAAGCAACTCGTACGTGAACAACAATTTTAAACATAGAAATGCCTCTCAATTTAATTTCTATGCAAAATAAGACTATTATTCGATTTAGAGTCCGGCCCAATTAAGGCACTTTTCTCTATATTTCTCATATTTGCAGAAAAATGATAATAACATTTATGCTTTTCACTTCTTCTCACAGCTGAAGAAGAGGACTCGCGTAAAAGAAGGACCTCGTTTCCTACAATCGAACCGCTGTGACACCTTAGAAAAATTGGCAAGCTGGCAGTCACTTTGCAAATAGTGTATATTTAAAGAAATACATTTCACTGTAAGAGCAATAATACTGCTCTGCACCCGGATTCTTTTGAATTTATACATTTCACGTAATACGATACAAAATTGTAACTTTTATGAACATATCTTACGAGTATCAGGTTAGTTAATCCCTTAGAGGCATTTCCAACGGTATTTTCATTATTAAAAGTTTTATCTCATAGGAATTCACCCAATGTTCTAAGTAATGGTAATCCACTGGGAAAGATGTGGCAAATGTGG
The DNA here is from genome assembly GCA_963989415.1 of Cerceris ruficornis. Classification (NCBI taxonomy): domain Eukaryota; kingdom Metazoa; phylum Arthropoda; class Insecta; order Hymenoptera; family Crabronidae; genus Cerceris; species Cerceris ruficornis. Next base: position 12,894,513 of record OZ022528.1, read on the forward strand.
AGAATGTGGTGGAATTTCGTAACCTAACTGATTTAGTTTCTGCATTGTTATGTGTGGAACGATTCAAACAGAAGGCTCGGATGTTTGTACATTTTGGAACTTTTACTGTTTGCAATGGTACACGTTTTGAAAAAATACTTGCTTTATTGTGTTTGAAATCTGTATTCTGTGAAAGTGTGCTCGTTATCTTGTTGTCTGCAATGTGTGATGCAGCTAAAAAGTGATTAACTTTATCTTTATCGTTAAAAATCTTTAACGCTTAGATATAATTTGAAAGATTGTCAATTGATTGCATCAGAGCGGTATCTCAATAATAATTATTTTAAGAGATCCGAATTTTTCGAGTTACATATAAAGATTCTGTCATATTAAGTTTTCGAGTTAGATTTAACTAACAAAATTTTGACTTATAGAGCCCTACTTTCATTTTTTCAGGCAATGTTAATATTTTAATTCTTGGTTTAAAAGTCATTTCATTCAATAATTTTCGCAAAGGAGATTAACCCATTACCGTACGATTTCTTTTGTGACTGCCTCCGAAATAATTTAGAATTAAATTGGTAAAATAAAAATTGACCAGTGATTCTCGATATATCGTATAATTTAACGCAATATTAATATTATAGAAATAATCTCAACGTGTTGCGTCTCACTGATATTTTCAATTTGATAGGTTTTGCAAAACCTGAAAATTTCCTACCCAATTTACCGCATCGCGAGTGTCACTGGAAATTGTACGGCAAGGGGTTAAGTAGAAGTATGAGCATGAAGAAAATAGTGATAAACGAGAAAATTGTCCTTTAAGTAAAGTTAACCCTAAGATTGATTCCTTTAATCGTTAACAATGCCTCTACAGCTACGTCGTTTGCTCTACTATAGAGATAAAGAATTCATAAATACAGATTCGGTGATGTTATTAGTTCGACTGACTGCTATATAAATGTCAACTTCAACGTTCAGAGGTCAACATACTTCTGAATTCCAGTTGCAGAACTAATATACGTATTAAATATGTAACAGATAATTTGCGTTACTGGTTTATATTTCGTCTTATAAGGATTAATTTTATGAAACGTTTCTTTTCGTCTAATGCAGGTTCAGATTACCAAGATCCGGCTATAAAATACAGTACTTTTCATCTGACTGACGTAGTCTGTACATTTAAGATGTCGGTTAAGCCAATTGTCGATAATATTAATTGCAAGTGTTTATTTCAAAATATAGAAGAATTCACAGCGACGCCAAAGAGATGAAAGAAATTTTTCATGTTTTAGAGAATTTCCAGTTACCAAGGATTTCAACCTATTAAGCTTTGATTGTACAACATAGTACTTTTCATTTGATCAAAGGGGTGAAAAGTTTTAAGACATCAGATTAAACTAATTTGCTGCAAATTTAAACTTTTGTAATTTCTATATTTAACTACATTTTCTGCGTTGTAGGCACATACAATTGCCTGTATTTGAAAATCAATTTTTCTTTAAATTTCACAAACTTATATTTTTCAAGATTCTTAGAATTTTCTAATTACAAAAAATTCGCATGACCTTCGACGATAGCTTGTTGAGATCGTCGCACCATCGGCTATCATACAGCGATACAAAAAGCATAACATTGCATTTAAAAAAATAAAGCTGATCCTGAAATGTCCTCTATACCGTGCAAGTTTTGTATATAACATTTTTTCATATTATGACAAATAACGATAACATTGAAGGTGGACAAGGATAGCGCCTGACCCTGTATATGTATTTGTGCCTTGAAAGTTTCCACTTTACAAAGATGTGATTTTAATAGAAAAAGTTTCACTTCGGTAGAAATGATGAAACTAACGAAATACCGGTGGCGTTGAACGTCTTAACCCCTTCAGACCTGAATTTTTAAATTATAATTTAATGTTGTTATAATTATAATATTTATTTATAATTTGTAAATGTACATTTTAATAGGCATATGGTCCTTATGCAAAATTTGTAACATTAAGGAGATCCTGAGAAATATTTGTATAAAAAAACTAAGTGAAACTAAGTTTAAACCTATACGTAATAAAATACAGTACGAAAAGTATTATGTACATTACAATGTGCACAGGGTCCGAAGGGGTTAATGTATCCTTTCAAAGTAGATCAATTTGGAACGTACAACGGACAAATAATTTCAATAGAAAACTCACGGTAGTCTCATCCGCAGCACGGATCAAAATAAATTCTTCGAAAAATTAAATTTGATCGCATTATTTTACCATCCCAAGGAAACGATGCTGCAAGAGTCGGAAAGGACTTCCGACTTTTATTTGCAATTTAAACGAAAGAACTCCAGCTGCGTTTAACCATCCGACAGTTCCCAACATTTCATGAAAGGTATAAGCAATGACTGGAAACATATTCACTCACTGTATTGAGTAAAGCGAAGTAGATAGGAAAGAAGAAAAGCGAAGAAGAAAGATCGTTGCAGCGAGTTGCAGGAAGCAGGAAGACGTTGATGTTTCACAGGTCATGCGAAGTACGAGGTACGTACGTCGCTACCTTCTCGGGGTTCCCTCGCATGGGTAACGATGCGAAGCATAAAATGCAGAGCAGAAATACTGTAAGAACCGTCCTCGTCGTCGACGTCGTCGAATGTTCCACTGGAATAATAAAATGCAAGACGTTCCCTTTCTTCCTTTTCCATCGTTTCACCTGCTTTTCCTTTCTTGTCTTCCTTTATCCTCATCTCTTGACACTGCTGATGGATAGGTTTATCCTTATCTAGATCTACTTTATTTCTCCCACTTCTGTTCTTTCTAACAGCTATCCAGTTTCGACTCCCCCGACGTCGTCTTCTTGGAAATTAATTTGACTTGCAATTTCTTTTCTTTGACTGTTGGATATTATGGGAAAAGCGAAGAAGATCGGTGAATCGTGAGTTTGCGAAGGAATTTAATTTTAACCAACCTTTTGGTAATTTAGAGAGAAACGCACGAAAAGCTGAGTTTAGTCTTGAATAAATTTATTAATAATTAGTTAAGGTTACTACCCTGGATTGTGTTGTAAAGAATTTTGTTAGATATTACTGTCTATTAAGAAGTTATTACGAAAAAAAGTTTACATTTACAAAGAAATTTGATTTTAATTGATGATTAGGTGGCTTCTCTGTAAATAATGGTAGAAACGTATCCATTAATTGAAAAAATCTCCCCTTTCATTGTCACCCTGAGAAAATCTAACTTTAGCTGAATCTTTCCTGATAATAACATTTTACTGATTTGCGATCTCCAACTAACCAAACCTTTGTAACACCTTTAAGCGGAACTATTGCAATTTTTCAATCGAGAACGAAATTCGTATTCCAATTTCTTTCTGTGTTTTCTTTAAGACAAATATTTGCTCTAGTGCCTCTTGTTACCAGATTTTTTACTGCACGCTTAATTTTCAACGTAAATGCAAAAATATCCATGAAAATTCGTGAATTTTGGATAACGTTTTTAGTTTGAGCATCGTTCGAACATGTTTATATGCTTATAACATTAAAGTAATGTGTATTATTATATCTCAGGAAGCCAGTTTAACTACGTTTTACTTAGATAGTTAAAAAACTTTTGCGGATAAAACACAAAAAATGCTAATATTGAAATGTGCACTATTTTCAAACCTGATCTCAAAAATTCAATGGTAAAGAAAAATCGATTTTGCGTTACTGTTTAGCGCCATAAAATACATGTAGATCTGTTTCATTGTACTTCGGGAGAAAAGTCGTTTTGATTAGGGTTCTTTATAAGTGTAATACACTTATATTTGGTGGATATTTTTTTGCAGGATGAAATGAAATATCCTTTAAGAAAGTTTACTATAGACCTTACGAATCCAGAAGTATTTGACTAGACAAATATTTAAAACTAGTAGTACAGGTATCACATTAGCAAAATATTTGATTCAATTCACTTTTCACTATAAAATTGTTTTATAATCTTAAAGTGACACTTTTCGATAATTCTGTCAATCGACGTTGTAATATTAATTAAGTTAATTTTAGGGTCGCGTTTCTCGTTTGCGCTGCTTGTAAAAGAATAATTTTCTCAATTTGTGGTTTACTTATTATATTTACATGTAATGCAACGGAAATAATTGAATAAATTTGCACATGTATATTCACAAATTGCAATGTGTGATAGATATGTGAAGAATATTAAGTTATGGGTCATTAAAAATCATTGAGCAATGTCCTATCTTTCTTGAGTATTTTCTGCTATTGTCACGCATTGTCAGAAGGGAGTCCAGCTTACTTTATGCAAACACGGATGCTGACGTAAGCAGCAGAGTTAAAGGAAGACTGATTGTAGTAGTTACTGTTCGATTTGATAGGTGCAAAAGGTTGATATAGGAAACTTAAAACACTGTTGTAAAATGTGTCGCTAACAATAAGACGGCCGCGGCGTAAACAATGTATTCTTCGGTGCGAAAACGCCACTGACGCTATGTGATAAATATTATTATATGTAATTAATCGATCTTTTATTTACAAAGTTAAGTTCCTTCACATCAATAACATTCGTAATTTATCAAACTGATTAGCACGCTAAAAAACTGAATTGGGTTACTACACTTTCAAAACCGTGGACTGTAAAAATCGATGACTCGCCAAATGTATTACTTTGTCAAAACTTTCTCAAATTTGCACGCTACAGACGTATGACGCGCGAGAAATAGCCCGACAGCAATGTGTTAAGATAATTATTGGGGCTTACGAGTCCCCAATGTTTGCGTCGTTTTCTTCGGCTCAAAAAGAAACATTTTATCGATACCGTTGGGCCTATCGCAAAGCAAAACTTTTTCGATTGATTGGAAAAGTTCCGAACGGCTCTTTGATTCTAGCCGCGAAAGGAGACCGAACTCTGTTTTTGCTGAATTGCGTCGTCAGATTCTTCGAATGTTTATGTGTGTGTGGCCGTCAAAAAGCTTCTGGAGTAGTGAATTACGGTTAATGTAATGGACGAAACTTTCTGTTTTCGAATTTTCGTTCAATAACATTCTTATTTTAAATAAAAGACCTTGCGAGAACCGAACAAATAAATTTTCACATTCGTAGCAGAATTTTTGTTTAGCATGTTGTTGCCCTTATGTGTAGGTTGACTGAATGTAATTACCGTGCAATCGTCGTTGACGAATCACTTGATTGTTTAGTTTATGTCGGATAATCTTACCTGCGAAAGAAAGGAGGCTCGTGTACAAGAAGATGAAAATCGTTCTCCGAGCAGACCTCACGGTCACGATGGTGAACCGCGCACTTGAAGCTTCTAGTTCTTTTGCCGCTCATCTGTAACAAGATGTTGATAATCCTAATGTATTGATCTGTTTTGTAAAATGTAACAATAGTTTTAATATAAATAGATGAACATTGTAAAAATGTAAAATAGTTTTGTAAATTAGTAGACGCAAACGGTCACCATTTCGAACATCTCCTGTAATGCAAGAAAGTTCACTTTACAGCCACATTTGACCTCGCATAACCTTCCACGACAACTTGCATTGGCATTTAAAAAAATAGAGATGACCTTGAAATCTGCTCTATGCCTCCACCCACGTGAAAAATGTTTGTATCACAATATATCCCCCTCTATGCCATGGAAGTCTTGTATAAAACATTTTTTCATATTGCTACAAATAACGGCAATATTCAAGATGGACATCGATATTGCCGCATCTTGTATAATGTTATATACCGTATAGGGAAAATGTATCAGAGGTGATGGGGTTTCGAATTCAAACTTAGACCTATTAATGGCGAGGACAAATCTTTAATTACATACCAACTCCCCAAATTAAATCTGTCGTAGTCAATTTTCTATTAACTATAGAATTAGGTAACGATTTTGTACTGCGCTCTAAATAACCCACAGTATCTATAGTTATTGCTATCATTGGATATAAATGAATGAGCAACAGTTTAACATTTAATAAAATTTATGAAATTTAGCTAGCGAAAAACTGGAAAAATGAATTGAAGTGCAACTTCATGAAGACGAGGACGACGTCGGATGAATTTTACATCTTAGGGTAATGCAGAACAAAACAAACAGTTACATATGTGCACGCAACTGTTGTAAAATTCGCTGACACTGTACATAAGTTAACAATAAAAATCTGAAATCTTATTTCAGTGTAATTTATTTTGCTACTATATCATATTCAAAGATGGCAGTGAAAAAAACAATAAAAGTATAGAAAATAAATAAGCTTTGAGAATTGAAACGGACCCTTCACGGTTCAAATAGTAAGTCTGTTCATGCTTTTTATTAATTTGATAATATTCCCTGCTAATGAATATTTACTGTTCTTCCATAATAACGGTAACAATGGATATCGAGAAACAGTTCCGTTAAGTACTTATTAAACACCTAAATAATTATGAACTAGGAGTAATCATTAAGTGCCGAAGTAAAGATTTCGTTAACAGAAGATTAACAATGACAGGAATTTATGACTTTTCGTCGGCGCAAGAATTGAGTAGGAAAAATAACGACCACCTCCGTTTAGGTCACGTAATTATTTCGTTTCTTCATAATTCTGGTAGAAGCAACATTTACGTAACAGCATTAAACGATTACATCATTATCCTGCTATTCTCGATTTCGGGTAAACCTGTACGCTGATTCAACTGGAAAACATTTCCGTCAAGTTCTCTAAAAATACCTATCGTCGTCATTCGAGCATCAGAAAAATCTCTGAAGACGCAATGGATTCTTTACATACTTTATGTCTCCAAACAGAAAAAATTCACGGTTACTCGATGAACTTGAATTAGCAAGCGAAGATGGAAACTCGACTGAACAAAAGGCAGTCGGAAGGGGCTTCTTGGATCTGCTTGAGGAAGCCCGGCGCGCAATGCTTCTCGGGCTACGGTGTCTGATATTTGGATCAGGATCCGTTAACGCGGTTAGGCAAATGCAAGCAAGAACGCTGAAATGCAAACTTCTTGAGTTAAGTCGCGTACATAGAGCCGGGCTGGAAGTACGAAGTATGGCCAAACATACACAAACATGAATGCCGTATTACGCGTGCAGTTTGTACCATACCTATCGCGAAAGAGGGGGGATGTGCAATGACGTAGGGACTTCCGGGGAGTCGAAAGCATTATTATTCCCCGAAGACAGTATAATGTAACAGTTCCTTTTATATTTAAGCCTCTAATGTATCGAATTCCCATCAGGAACGAATCAGGTAAGGAGATTACCTCAGTTTTGGCTATATAATCTTGAAATTGGGATACGTGTAACTCTTCATCATCTTATCAACACAATTGTGCGTCATAATACACATGTATTTACTACAGTATTAAAATGCAATATATTCATTTCACAAAATAGCGCACAATTATACCTATATATATATATATATATATATATATATATATATATATATATATATATATATAGGTATAATTGTGCGCTATTTTATATATATATACAGTCCCTGGTCATCGAATTAGGACCACTCAAAATTTTCAGCATTTTTTATGTTTTCCGTAAAATTAAAAGGCCTGTTCTAATTTATATTTTCAATTATGGCAAACATGTCTGCGCATATCAGGCTTAAACCAGACTTCAATTAAAACCATCACAACACCGCTTATAATGATAATCCTGACAACTTATTGAAAAACTACACTGGTCAACACGATTTTTTGCCCAAAGAATATTTAAGCTGATTCCATCAGTCTCCATTTTTGAGAAAATACCCAAAATGCAAAATGCCCCAAAATGTTTGGATATTTTCCTACTTGAGCCGTTCAGTGCACAAATCGATTAACTCCACTTTTTGAATTTTTTAAAATTTAAGTCTCAAAGCACTTGATTGAATCCTAACTTTTTATGTTTAAAATAAATTTTCGTAATAATAACGATTAACACCATTAAATGACGAAGTTTGTTTGGCCATGGAATAATAAAAAATTGAATTGAGAAGTTAATCTAATTAATTCCAAGGCTATTCCACCTTATTCATTTTGTACTTCGTTAGAGGAAAGCTAAATGCGATTATATATTCTACAATACTTATTTGTATTCATATTTTGAAGGGAATTTTGAAAAGGAGTATATACTATTTCATCGCGTTTCTCCACTTTAGGTTTTATGGAGTTAATCGATTTGTGCACTGAACAGCTCATTTATCTTAAAAAACCGACGCGAACTTCCGTCGGCATCCGCTCGACGGCGGACGGCACGTGAAAAATAAAACTCCGTGCGTAACAATATCAATTAACTTATTATTTCCCTTTCGATAACATATGTTGAAATATTCCTATCTCAGCAGAACTGCAGATTTTTAACGAAATAAAAGAAGTTACAGATTTCCAAAAACTTCGATTCATCTTTTCAATAATAATGATTTTAATCTTTAATAATACCAAAACAGCTCTTTTATAATTTTCCCGCTCAAAAATTTCTTCTGACAATAAAATATTCTTTATTATTGTCGTATCCAAGAGAATCCTCGGTAACAGTACAGTACAAATGTATTCCTCGGTGCTTTTTCTTACCTGCGACCATGCACGACGATGTCGTGAGACAAAGGACAGAGAAGGGAAGTTTCATCCTCGAAGAACAAGCCGACGGAAACCACCGGCAAACGAACGTTTCTTGCTCGTTTCATTGTCAAAAAGACGCGGTCGAGACGGGAGAGCAAGGAAGAACACCCGCCGGAGGACCCGAAGGGTGTATTTTCAACTACGCAAAAAGGGAAATTTAATTTGCTGCCACCACGGAATCAGTTCCTCCGTGATGCGCCCCATCACGGTTCTCACTTGACCTGTTCTTCGTCCTTTCTTCCGGGTATCCTTTAATCCCTCCTCCTCGACCTGATCGTTTAACGACCAATAAACGGACATCACGTACACGTGTACATACGTCTTCCCGGGAAATGGTGCGGAAGATACGTTGCTGACGGAGGGTGAACACGGAATGCCGGATTCGATTTTTCGGTTAATCACGAAGATGGGCGGGATCGGCGAAAAAGTTAGTTTTCCCTATACGTGGGTGAAGAGTTTATCGATATTCGGATCGATGAGCTTCGTGTCTGCCTGGTGATTGCGTGCTCGTTGACATGTAATAACAAGGTGTAATGATTGCATCGTTTGTAGCGTTAAATCGCGTACACGGAACGTTGTGTATTCATCGTAGATTTAAGCGTACGAGCATATGGTACAGTATGTGTACACGTATATTGGAAGCTATGAGCGATACGGAGATGCTATTATGATCATGCTATCGTGGCGTCGCTCTGAAAGATGCCGAGACTTAATGTTACACCGTGAAACTTAGGAGTATTAACCCCTTAGCCTACAATAACGTGCGACACTCGTGACGCGGTAAATGATATAGGAAAGTTTTCTAAAAACTATTAAATTGAAGATATCAATAGGTCACAAGACGATCAAATTATTTCTACAATGTTAATATTGCGTTCAATTATACGAAATATTAGAAATCAGAGAGAAATTTTGATTTCAGGAATTAATTCTGAGTTATTGCACACGCAGTCAAAATAGCAATCGTAGGGCAAAGGGTTAATTGCATCAGCTGTTTTGTTGCTCCATTATCGACGGAATCAGCTTTAAGTTGAAGTTTCATGTAAAGTGTTGTAAACTTACTGTTTTCGTTTAACTAAAGACCTTTAATTTATGCAGTACTTGGACTTCCATTAATTGTCATTATAACACGCTCGTTTTGTGATAACGTGGTTCATTGAAATGAGCCGTTTTCTTTGACAGTGGTGTAAGTCCATTATTGACAAAAAGTTAGTTAATGATAACAATGAATGCAATATTCTATGAGCTTTTTATTTATAAACATTTTCCAAAAAAAATTCTTCAAATTTTCATAATCTTGTCAATATAAATTTATGTAGTTAATGAAATTACAAATATAATTGCTTTGAAAGTGGTATAAGTCCATTTTCCGCAAAGACATAATATTTAGTTCAAAAATTATACTACATAATTTCTCTACTTCACTTTTAACTAATACTTTAAAAGCTATCACATTATAAACTGAAATCAATTTAATATTTAAAAAACATAAAATGAGCGTATTACATATACCAATATTTTTCGAACCATTCATTAAATATCTCCGCAGAATAGAAAATGGACTTACACCACTTTCAAAGAAAAGGGCTCAAATTATGAATTGTTTTAATACTTGACGGTTTAAGGTTATTCAATTTTCAGACGTTAAGAATTAGTAGGTAAATATGACTTACGGCTTTCCGTGAAATATAAAATATTTATGCAGAATAAAAATATTTTGAGGTGTTATTGAAAAGATGTCTTCCGTTTGGTCATTAGTTATTTCTCCTAAAAGTATTAAATTTTATAGCAATAACACTAGAACTACCGGCAATAAATCTATTATATTTCAATGTGTCCAATTAGAATTTTAGAAAAAGAGAAATCAAAAGGTGAACATGATGATTAATTCGGTAATTTTTGTTTTATGAAATGGAAGTAGAATATCTACTTCACGGCTATCTTATAAATTTGGAAAATTTTTATAAAGAATACGGTACCAGTCATTTTGACTGCTTTGGTAGTTCTAGTGTTAACCCTTTCACTCCGAAGGGCGTATATATACGCCCTCGAAAAGTGTGCGCTCGGGTACGAAGAGCGTATATATACGTTCATACCATATATACTATTGTTTCATATTTGACATATGAGATACTTTCGTTCATATATTCGAATAAGGCGGCAAAAAAGAAAAATCGAGTTCGAAAATGTGTCATCTGCAGTAAGCAAGGAAAAAGACGTGAGTCGAGATACTATTATTCACAATGTGGATTTATGTGTGGCTCCATGTTTTGAGCTTTATCATACCAAAGTTGATTATTGATTATGTGTTCGCCTTTAAATACTTTAGCAATTTCGTTATACTGTAATAAGAAATATTATATGAACATTATAATATAATATTTAAAAAATAAATTATTATTATAAATTTTTATATTTTAGAAAGTAAAATGATATTACTAAATATAATAAATATCATTGTAAAATTTAGAGAGCAAGAAACGACTTCTAATTACTTCGTAACATTCCGTACCTCAGTGTCAACTACTCAGTAATGCGCTCCGTACACAGCGGTCACATTTTGTCACAAGCGCTCCGTAGCGAAAGGGTTAATAAAGAAAAACAGTAGGGCAGCTGTGAATATTCTACGGTCGTGTTATATTACGTAAGATTTTGCTGACTGTGCACTGCGCGAGATTAAACGGTGGACAGAGAGTAAGGTAATAGTGAGTAAATCTTAAGACGAAAATCGCCCTGGATTTCCTTCATCCTAGGTCGGTTGGACGATATCGTCGAAGGGGACTATGAGACTCTTTCTACTAATCGCGATCGTTTGTTCCAAGTTTATCTTCCTGTCGAGATACATCGAAGGAAGTCGAATAGGGTCGATCTTTGACCACGCTTTTTCTTATAGATTTACAGGCACTTCCGTATTATTTTTAGACACAAAGGAGTAAAGTTCTGTAGGGATTTGCGTCACAAGGGAAACTAATAAATATTGTACTACTTATGATATTTCACGTTATAGTTTCTAATTCACACTGACGCGCATAGAGCTTAACGTTTGAAACTATTGATTGACTTTTACATCAGTCCCTATTCATGTTCAGCTTCTACAACATTAATTCCAGCAAGCATACAATTTTAACGACCTGCTGAATCTCCAAAACCATACTTCTGCATTTTATAAATCACAGTTTCATTAAAACCATTAAATATTAAAGGTAATAATTGTGAAGGTATAAAGCATGTATTAGCTGCTAAATATAATACTATATTCGTAAACGAAAGTAGTAAAATATGATTTAAAAAGTTATTGGCCTCTATATAAATAATTTTATAACATCAAGCAAAGAGTAAACATTCAGCATGTAACAATGATTAATCAATAGTATATTCAATATACATATGTATCCTAATGAGCTGAATTTCGAGATTTGCATTAAATCTAATACGATTCTAGCGTTGTATATAAAAAGTATTCCAAATATTTTGAAGAGTTAAAAATATTACTTGAATTGCAATATAAATGTCTTAACTTTCTCCGAGAATATTTCACAAAGAGCTTCGAAAAAATCTGAATGGACTTACTTAAAAATTAAAACAGGTAAGCAACATTCAAACAAGTCCACCTGAGACTTTAAAATCCTATTCATACGATGTAAGTTAAACCGATTGGCCAAAATGGATCACCTTTTGAAAAATTACAGGATTATTTTTACATCTTTATTGTCAATCTCTCTTTTCATGAAACTCGAACAGAAAGCTTATGATGAATGAAATCGATAATTATATCGACGAAGCCAATATTCTCAGTAATTTCACCTCTCCATATAATCACCTCAATTCCAATTACCGAGATATTCATAAAAGTGTATTTGGTACTTTCTATTTTTGCCTGGGTCACGTCTCACTCAAATGAAATAAAGAAAAAGTCGTTGTCGTTAACTGAAGTACATACTTTCCAATACTCGAGCTAAGTTCCTCTTTGTTGTTTTCGTTTTTACAAAATTAAAACACCTGACGTATCTATTATTGTAAGGTAACAGTTAGACAATCGGTGTGGAGCTCGTCACGAGAGTATGACACTTTATTTAATAGAAGAAGCTGTGCTTTATTAATTAAAAATGAATTAAAATGTGAGCGATTGTCAGGTCGAAACGACCTGCTCTATGTACTGTCAAAATGCCGGCTGTCCGCAGTTACGCCTGGAAACTGGGGAAAAAAAATGAAGATAGGAAAAAGGAGAAGATCGCCGTCGGTTTTTCGAGCAGAAGCGTAGCAGTTTACGTGTCCGATTCCATTGCAGCACGAGGGTCAACAAAAAAATGCGCTCTTACATTATAAACAAATTTCAGGCATTTCTAAATATTTTAAAAACTAGAATTGACCATTTTACTAAAATTAGTCTCACGATCTCATGCCTTGACGTCTTTAACACTATTCTTACTAAAAGGTTTCGAAAGACACCTTTGAAATTTTCGCTAAATTACTATCACTAGTTTAATCAGTTTTCCTTAAATGAAATTTCGACTTTTCCTGTAATGGCTGTTAAATTAATTATACGGTATCTTTTTTCACCAATCTCTTTCTAGATCTAAAATACTTATGTAGTATACTTATTTCTACTATGAGATGTCTTTTGGCACATTTGCACTTGGATGTAAATATCTTGAGAGTAATTGTTAAAAACTATATTCTGTCTAATATTTTTTCTTTTATCAGTTAATTAATTCAACATTGTAACATTATTAACTAAAAAACAGCGTTCAAAAGAAATATATGTATATACGCACGGCGTGTTCGATCGAATGCGACGCACTATATTTCACCCACTTGCAGCTATGTGATAAAAAAAAGTTTGCAGCAAGAATTGTAGGGTATGAAGTATACAGTGGATATCAGTAAAAAAAATTCAAAAACACCTTGTTTTCAGGGCGACATTGAGGTAAAAAACGAATATGTGTTCGTATTTGTAAAACCCCAATTTCGTCCTAAACACAGACTGTTCTTGAATATTTTTACTGGTATCTATAATACAATCCACACCCTACAATTATTGTCGCATACTTTTTTTTATCAAGTTGAAAATTAGTGCGTCGCAATTACAGCGAACACGCTATGCATAAATACATACACTTCCTTTATAATGCTGTTTTTAGTTAATAATATTACAATGTTAAATTAATTAACTGGTAAAAGAAAAAATATTAAACAGAAATTAGTTTTTAACAATTACTCCCAAGATATTTGCATTACATACGTTGTGTATGTATACACATACTTCATTTATAACGCTGTTTTTTAGTTAATAATGTTACCATATTGAATTAATTAACTGATAAAAGAAAAAATATTAGGTAGAAATTAGTTCTTAACAATTACTTCGAAGATATTTGCATTCAAGTGCAATAATGTCTAAAGGCACCATTTGCTCGAAATAGCTGTACACGAAACCGCGGTAGGAATAGTTTTAAATATCGTCAACGCGCCTTAATTGTAATAATTATCGGAGAATCTGCTTAGACGAATTAACGACCCCATACCTTCGTTATTCGTTTCCATCCAATTTATCACCACACATTCCATGTATCGTTACGACACAAGTTATTGACCAAATGAAACGTCTTCACTCCAGTCTTCTCTCCAAAATTACCAACTGGCTCTCGCCCCGCAGATGCGGCTTAAGAGCAACGACGTTTAACTTTCACACCAAGTTGGAGGGCAGTTTGCGATTACTCAAGACAGGTGCATTCATGGTGTGTCGTAGCAGTGTGGTTTCCATTGGACGATAACCGAGATCGATGAGAAACCGGCACCCCAACGCCTTTCGTCGGTCCGCAACGAAAGGGGGATGCTCGGGGGGCGCAGAGTGCGCGGCCATTATCGCGCGAACGCAGCAAATCCAAACCGACGAGTCAGCCCATCGTAAACACGAGCACAACCGGGGAGTTTAATTCGATTAGGGCACGATCATCGGATTGCTCGATCGTCCGGCACTGAATTCCCTTGGTGTGCTTCTGCCCACCTTCGCTTTTGCCCTCTCGCGCACTTTGCAATCTAATGGAAGATACACGGGGCGCAGGGATGCCAGGAAGAGCTGCGCGAGGTAAATTGACGAGTTGGTAAACAGAGGAATAGAGGAAGTGGAGGAAATCAAAGAAAACAGAAAGGGGACAGTCAAAATGCAAAAATTAACACACTGGTTACCGCGTGTCCCACATATGAACCCGGCAGTTTCTTCTTATAGACCAGTGATGGGCAAACCTTTTTAGTAGCGGGCCGAACAGAATAGCAAAATTTTAACAGGGAAAAGAAAATGATTAAATATTTTAATTTCTATGGTAAGTTTACATATGAAAAAACGGATCAGCCTGCTAAATAAATTCTTTTAAAATAATGAAATTGAAATTTTCTATACTGTTATCTAATCTGTGATGGGCTGAATAGAACCTCTAAACAGGCCGAACCGGGCCCTCGGGTTATAGTTTGCCCGTTGTTGTTATAAACAATCTACTCTTATAGGTATGAGACATAATGGTCTATACGTTAAATTCAGTTTTATTCTGTGCAGTCTGCTAAAGAAATTAATTCTATAAACCAGGGATCGGCAGCGTATGGCTCTCTAGCCAAGTATGGCTCTTTGGGTATGTCATTCTGGCACTTCGCCCAATATTTGAACAACATTCATATACGATAACAAGATCTTATTAAACTACGATCGTTAAATGACGAAAGTTTGCAATCATGTCTACGACTAAGAGTTATAAATTATTTGCCAAACATTGATCAACGGTCAAAAGAGACGGATCAACAGAAATCGCATTAACGACATTACTAAATTTATTGTTTTATTAATTTTGCTGTAATAGTTACCACTAGAATGTTACATAAAAGATATGTTTTCCCATAATTTCGTAGTTAGTGTTTTCTAATTTTGTCAAACAATTATTGCTGATTATATCGCTCAATCACGTAAATAAAAGTTATATTTATTATCTATTTAGCTCTTCTCTAAATTAAGGGAACCGACCCCTGCTGTGGACCACTGTCTCACATATGAACCGAAATATATTAGCAAATATGTTACCAACAAAATTGCATGGAACACACTCTATTTTTATATTTACGTTCCCATTTCGTAAAAAGTAAAGGTAGTATATTGGGGAAGCTTGTTTTTCTCATGGCGGTAGTTAACGTGTAAACAGATTACTACCTTCTTCTGGACCTTCTTCTGGAGCTAGTATTAGATATTACCAATGCGTAGAGAACCGGAACTACATAAATTACTGTTTTTTGTGATATTTCTGTCAATATACTTGAATCCATAGATGCGTGTGCTTTTAATAATACTCCTACTAATGCAAAATCACAAAATACTAATTTGATTCAATAGACCCGAGTGTATCACATCGACTTGTTTCAGCAATGTCCACCTAGTTCGACATCTTAACGCACAAAGAAAGCATAAGTGAGGCAGTATTAATTCATTCTTTAAACAAGAAAGCGCGAATTGAATAAAGCCAATCTACATATAAGCCGTTATTTTTGAAAGTGGTGTAAGTCCACTTTTGAGAAAAGTGTGTTTAAGTTAGTTTTAATCTTCTTTCCGCATTTCAAATGGAAAAATAAATAGAATGAAATATCCTAATGACCTCGTTCAAAAAGGTTCAACTGTTGCATGTTACAGCATGAAAACTATTGTATGTGCGAACTCTCAAGTATCGTAACATAAGAAGAAAGAGACTTGTACAACTTTCAAATATAACGGCTCATATGAAATCACGATGTATTCATCATATTAGTGTCGAACCACCGTAAGTTAAGCCGCCAATAAATTGCCTAACAAGTTTCAAATAAACCGACAACGATAAGAATCGGCAAAGAAAAGGAACGACAGAGGGAAAATACATTTTCCTCTCAGTCTGCTATAGCATGCGCGTACACGTTCTGTCAAAGAAGGGATACAATTCCCGCAGATCCAGTCACGTGTCGGTTCCTGTCCCACGAAGGGTATAGTTGCACGTATACACGTGGCTACACAGAGCGAATTTTCCAGAGCATTGTCGAGAAGCACGGCTCTATTCGATTTGGAATCGAATTGAATCGAATAGGGGCGGAGAGGGTGTACCGGACGAGCCGAAAACCGACGTTTGCGCGAGCACGAGAATTTACCCCATTGGCCGGCCTAATGGCACGGATTTCATTATGCCGGGTTTACACGACGGCGGGCCTACATTACGCGGCAAGTCGACTCTCCAATGATTTGGAATGCAAAACTGTTGCCCGCGCAAATTTGCCCGTGGAGAATATTGGTCCGTAGAATGGTTTAATTTTGTTGACTGTTCAGCAGTGACGAAGAGATTTTACTTGTGAAATGTTAAAGATTCCTGAGTACTGATACTCTTACGTTAGTTACGTGAAGAAATTGTTATTAGGAGTGCTGAGGGGTGCCGCGTGGAGTGAAAGCTTTATGTATTACATATTTTATATAATATTTATATGACAGTTATATGTATAGATAACAGTTATGTTGTACATATATAACAGTTATATGTATATATGTCATATACAATATAACAGTATGTTGGGAAAAGATGTTGTATATTTAAATGATTAATTTTAACTTTCTACCAGTAATAATGAATAAGTTTACACTTATTTTGGTCAATCATTACAATTAAGGTTAAGTGGGGTTCTACTTATTATATTGTAATATGAGCAAAATTTGAATAGCTAATACGTAGAAACCTATTAACAGTTAGTATCAATCCATAGACATTGTTTATTAAAAGCAGCGTAACTATAAAACTGAACAACATATTTTAATGCGGAAAAACGTATTAGAACATTCTTAAACATTATAATTTAAAAGTTATATGATGTTTCATTGAATTTAATCCGAGTAACGGTCACCGGTGACCTCCACCGCATTCAACGCGTTATCTATCTTTATTATTCATACAAAAAGTATCATCGAGACTACAGGTCGATGAGCTTGGCACTTTTAAATATTGAACTGAAGAAGCGCAATCACGCTGTCTGGTATTCAAACGGTTAAACAATAATAACTATGCAATGCGTCTTTGTACAACATATTGAAAATACACGGACTTAACATCGGCTGGAGTTTGCGCATTCGGACGGAATATACGTGAATATTTTATATTACTCTTATTAAGAGGTTTTAAAGAACAGGCAGAACGTATTACCAGATTATTGAGAGATTAGAAACAAGCAAACAAACATACAAGAGGGCAATGCAAGTAACCGTTGAATCTGTTACTTTTTCTTCTCTCTCTTTAAAGTCCAATTTGACAAAAACTAGTTTACATTTATTTCACATTACCTTACTTGGTTAGTCATTTCTTACAAGAATCATAACTCGCTGGATTCTAGGGCTTATCATATGACATTCATGACATTTTAATGTACAATTACAAATTCATAAATATCATTTCTAAAATATGCAAAAATTAAAGCTGAGTGTTAAAGATTAATTATTTTTCAATAACATATTTTTAATACATATTATTTCATGAAATTTTACATTTTCGTTAGCTTGATACAATCGTGTAAAAATTAACAGTCCAAGTGATTACGTTAAACTTAATTTGCTATTTAAGAATTCGAAAACTTAAGGTTTATTCATTGCTGCGGAAAGTTGGAATGTTGAAACAACATTACTAATTGTAAGTAATTCGTTTTATTATAATACAAGGTCTTCTTCGAAACTGTTGTAAACTCAAATAATATTCCAAGAAGATTTAATTGTCCGATGAAAATATTTGATAAAGGTAGTCTGATAATTAATGCATTAAAATTGGTCTCTTCTGTCAATGGTCCGTAACAATAACAATAAGAAGAATTAACTTGATAGCTATTTTCCTTACTTTTATTCTTTTTTACTTCTAATCATACGTTATTATAACAGCACAATTATAGTTTTACTTTATGATTTTGTTTCTAAATGTGGAAAATGAAAATGTATACATCCCCATGAAACAGAAAAGATATATTATCCTTAAAACATTTAGAACAAAATTTTGTTAATATATACTGCGTATATAACAATCGAAAATATTTTATCTTTCCATTCCAACGTTAACAAAGATTTGTATCTAATTTCTTCGGTGTAAAAAATGTCAGTGAGAGATGTAAATATCTACAAATAATTAATTGCAATGGCATGGAATTTCATCATTCCCTGTACCCGGTTTCATCAAACATAAAAATGCAATTTCATATTCAATTTACGATTTATGACGACACAAATGGCACGTAATATTCAATTTAAATTTAGTAAGTTATTATTGCAAGCGTTCCCGTGCACATGCTTCCAAAACATAAATTACGTTCGAATAATCTTCTGTATATGCCATGCGGATTTAACTATAATATAAGCCTTTTAACAGCATAAAACGACTAATGCCAGTTAACAAGTCTTAATTTCAATTTTGCGAAGTCATCTTCTTTTGGAATGTTCGATGAAATGACATGGAATTTAAAATTAATCGAATTTATCGATCCTTGGAAAACGGAATGTTAATCAAATTTTATGGGCTAAATCTCTGTCACGAGTTGTTTATGCCCGTATAAACCAGTCCAATTATCGTGAAAGCTTTAAGCACACCGCCTAGTGGATTACCTTTGCACGTGAGCGTACTCGAAGAACGAGATTCTCACGTCGATATGCTGGAATTTCGCCAAATCTAATTTAAAATTCGCGAATGACGTATGCTTTCTTTGAGAGCTAAACGTTATAAAATGCGTCCAGTATGTGTACAATCCTTTTAAGTCTAATGCTTTCGTGCAAATATTATGTATTGAGGAATTGTATACATTCCTTTTTATACGATAGTTGGTTGACATTTTTAATAGGATTTTATATCAGTGCAATAATTATTAATTAATTTGATAGAAATTAAGTGGAGAAAATGAGAAAGAATATGTGACATTTGGGCGCCTCCAGAGGGACATCTGTAGGACAATCGCCTCTCTTTGAGATTAGATAAAAATTCTAACGAATTATAATAGTAAAAGTGGTTAATTCATACTTATTATATTATTTATATATATTGTGGTATATAATCATCTGCATACATTATACGTGTACGCTCGTATTAGTGCACAACTCTAATTTGTAATCTACTTATGAGAAAAGACAAAATTAAATAACAGAACAGAATGTATTGATATAATTATTTGATTCCAAGATTT
Source organism: Cerceris ruficornis (assembly GCA_963989415.1). NCBI lineage: Eukaryota > Metazoa > Arthropoda > Insecta > Hymenoptera > Crabronidae > Cerceris > Cerceris ruficornis. The sequence goes on from OZ022528.1 coordinate 12,914,274, forward strand.
CACGCCGCTCTAGAAAATTTTTGTAACGCTAATGTTTCAATATTTCCACATAAAAGAGTTGAATGGAGAAGACAGATGCCTCATGAAAAGTAAAAATAATGTTGAAACAGATTGTAGAATGCAAACAAACTGTTATAATACAATAAACAGAGAGGGCTAAAATGAAGCACATGAAGAGACACTGAAATTAAAAATTGGAGTAGCAAGACGTACAAAATTATCTTATTATATTTACGATATAGTGCTAAAATGGTAAAAACGATGTTTAAAAAGTAAACGTGGAAAAACGTATATTTAAATTCGACGTGAAGATTTAACACGAGCATTATTTTGAAGTAATCCGGAGAAATTGGTAAGAGTAATTAAGAACGACAGTTAATACCACGTAAAATGAAACTGATAATGGAGTATTTTCAGTGGTCCAGAAAATAACTCCTAATTGGATGTAAGATCTGAATATAAAATTGGAGGGGTGAGTAAGCTGAGCGATAAAAAGAAACAAAAAGAATTTCAGATTGACGAAGTTAGTTACATGTGCAGAAAAAAAATTGTTCAGAATTTAAACCTTGACAACATTTAAAAATTATTAAGATTAGGGAAATACGCTTCAAAGTAAATAGTTAAAGTAAGCAAGAATAAAATAACCTAAATCAATACACCATTAACTGTCAGCTATCCCATAAGAATAGTACTTTAATTAGTACAGTCTTACATTGTTACATTATCTTGAATTACCTTCTCAACTTTTCTTAAATGGACCCTTAACATACTTTCTTCGTTCTCACTAATTCATTCTTGCTCTCTTTGCATACGCGAATTTTTACTTCCCTTCTATAAGAATTAAAAGTAACACATTAAAACCTATGTCACTTCATATTCAGTCATGTTGCACTTAGGCAAGAATGTAAACTTTTAACTTAACTTTGTAGACGTAACACCGACCTACCGAAAACCGTTTAACATGCTCGCGACGGGGTCTGAATTTACATATTGTCTTCACCGTGGGGCAGCTTCGTTTTTCGTATTTTCTCCCATCAAGTGGCACCGATTTTAATTAATTGTAAATTATATGTTACTTATATTAAAAGTGTTCTTCTTTTGTGAACATAAAGTAATTAAAATAAAAGCCCACATTGTTGCTTCAGTTAGAACTACACCTGACTACTGTTATTCATCGAAGCAGTGCAGCAAGATAAATATTTTGCTATAATAATTTACGTAATATTTGTATTCCGAGGTGGTACTCTGTATATATTTCAATGTTCACATGTACATATGAATATACACCCAATTCTGTCTTTACACGATTTTGATTTAACACGAATTAGAAAAAAAATTTAATTCTCTTATTTTGATTTAACACTATCGACACAAATTCTAATAAGAAAATTTTGCTTTACTGTGGCCTAGCCAAACCACAAATGCAAAGAATAATTACTGAATTCGTTCTTAAATCCACTGAAACATCGGCACCACAGGAGGCTAGTCCTAATTTTGTTCATGAGATTAAAGCCAGAATTTCACCAATGGAGCACGAAGACGATAACCAAAACATTTCTAGTGATTACAGTAATATTGAAGATTTACGCACACGTATGCGTCCATTGTCAGAAAGTGATAACGAATAAAATCTTTTTATGTGGAACTCATGTTATTTTGCCTAATTTTTGTGTTTATGAATTAGTGACATGTTTTTTTTTCCTTTTCAAATGATAATTTACCTTGTATGATACATGTGTAATCTTTATGAAATGAAATGTTTAAGATCCTAACATGAAAACTCATTGTTTATTGTATTATTTTTGCTAATTTCTTAGGACTGAGACCAATCTTCTATTTTTCCATAGATGTAATATATTTTTTACACGTATTCTTCGGAAACGTATCTATCGTGTAAAAACAGAATTAGGTGTACCCTTTATATGCCTTTGCATATAATAAAGATGTGAATAAATATGTTCATTACAGTAATCAGTTTTGTAATTGTTATAACGCGGCAATCGTTAATGTACCATCTTGGTGGCTCAACCTGAACGTGTTAAACGATTTTTATATAAATTGTATGTTAAAAAATTCTTCTCTGTACAATTATGGCTAGCACTATAAAGTTCAAAATTAATTGCAATTACATTGAACGACATTGAAAGACAGAGATAAAATCAAACTTAAACGACGGACGCTTAACGAGTCGATTAAAATTTCGAGGAAATACAAAATGCAGAGAACCACTGAAAGGTAGATTTCTGTCAAAGTACGAGTTTGGTTAAAGCCCGTAGGTGAGCAAATCCGTTTGTAGGCGTTAATTGTAATTTTAAAGCGATCGAATCCCTCGACGGAGCCGAACGATGATATACGCGGCTCTGGCAACCACGGTAGCGAGCACATCGGCTCGCAGCTTACCCGCAACTGGTTATCCGCTGTTTAATTGACAATTACGAATTAATATTAATTGCCCATCCCATGGTTTTCAGAAGCGTATCGATCGTGCGACAGGTTAGATGTTTGTACAGTTTCAATGTTCCACTTTGTAACCGGGACATTTGTCCTTTTAACACGTTGAACGACACTGGTACTTCGCTGGTTTTATCATTTTTACTAAAGTGAAAATTTTTCTATTAAAATCACATCTTCACATAGCAGAAACCTTGAAGACAGAAATCGATATACAATCAGCAGTACTTTACCTTTCTGATGCCAATATTTAAATATTGAATGTATTAGAAAATTCGTAAATATTACAATTTAAAAGTCATATGAAATACTCAATTCAATAGTGCCGGTCACCTGTGACCCTCGTGGCGTTCAACGTGTTAAAGTTCTTATCATACTCTATCGGGCAAACACGAATTTGTGCATTAATTAATTGAATACAAAATTTCGTAATTAATCGTATACTTTTGTAATTAATCTAGAGTCAGGTGGAAATCTGAAGATTTTTAACGACTGTACTGGAACAAAGTTCTATATGCGTATAAAATGCGTAATACAAATATAATTGCATAATATGCATAATATTTACATTAATACAACGTGTAACTTGCGTACGACAGGAGTTTCTTAATGTGTATGACGTTGCATAACAGGTACTTATTATTAGATTAATTGAAGAATTAAGGTGCGTTTAGACTACGATAGAACCGTGCTTTAATTTCTTAATGCTGCTAAAACCCATATATTTTAAAAACCTATTATACATTAGATTAATTAATTTCATATGTTTTATAGACGAATAATAATATGCAGCCCAAGTATGTCGTCTGATAATGTTACTGTTAATGTAGCCATTTGAAAGTTAAAAAAAATAAGCGTCGATGAAATTATATTATCATCGGACAAATTCACGAAGTTACCTTGGTACTTGCATTACAAAAATAAATTTACACACATGGATTGCTTTACCAAAATAGAGTTTGCCAACTGAAAATGCACGTCTGTAATTACCACTAGTTCAACGTGATCGACGTTCGAACATAATGAAGGCTTATCGACGACATTCGTACCGGAAGGATTAATTGTTCAAATGAACGCAGCGATAATTGGCTAATCTCGATCTTGCAAGTGGGAAGGAGAAAGGGGCAACGGAAATGGGGCAATTAAAGGTGAAAATACATAATGCCAAGGGCCTCTATTCTAATTGCAAATTATTTCAATGTTCTTCATTGAATAAACACAGTTTGTGGTTTAACAAATTGACAAGAAAACTGAATGATATTAATAGCCATGACTGTAGACCGTTATAATTTACTGCAATATTCACAGCAGTTTTGTCGCAATGTTAATCGGGCTTTAACACGTTGCCGCAAATGACGGCTATAGCCGTCCGATCTTCGGCGATATGTAGGCAAACGACGGCTATAGCCGTCGTGCACATTTTAATCAATAAAAAAAAGAACAGCATTAGTATGAAGTGTACTAACGCATACACTTATTAATTATTGAGTAATACATCGAAAAAGAAGGTATAGCATGCCAGACAGCATATTAATTGTTCATTTATGCGTTTTCTCATGCTTTACCGCTTTGGACAAAAAAAATGTGTTTCTGAGCACGATCGTCAAATTAAAAGTGTGCGGCAACGTGTTAAGGCATCAATACTGTACTACAGAGATTGGAAACAAAAATTCCTGAAAGTAACGGCGAGAATTTGTATTTGGGTTCATTATTATTTGGAAGTCCATAATTCATCCGCGTAGCTTAATTTTCTTTTCGTTTCCTACACTTTTGCATACTCGAGACATTTTGATCATGTTTAAACAATGTTATTATTTTTTTAAATGTTCTTATTGAATTGTAACACATTGTCTAGTTTCATTTTTACGTGATGTATATACTACTAATCCTACTCTTAATATATAAATTATATAAGGGATGTAACGTGAAATCCGTTTCATTTGTAATTGAAATGTGACAGGTTGCGTAATCGCGCTGGTCTCTTTGGTCTTACGATTCTACTTTGTATCCAGTGTCTATTTGAAAATAATTGTGTAACTCGACGACATGCGATTTTTTTGTATTTCTCAATTTCCGAATGTAAGATTCTATTAGGTGTACAAATAAGTTCGGTGCCTTTTATCATATATTCGATGTATATTTATGAAAAGAAGGAATGCACTATAAGTTTCGAATTAATCACCATTACTCTCTACACACTTCTTCCACTTTTCGGGTAGCTGGCGAATTCCGTTTCTGTAAAAACATGGTGGTTTCGATTGAATAAAGTCTTTAATGCTTTTTTAGACATCTTCGAGAGCTTTGAAGGGGGAATTAACTAAGTGATGTTACAGCGGCTGAAAAAGATGGTAATCTGCGGGGCCTTGATCTGTGGAATCCGATGTTGTTTTCGCCGTATGCAGGCGTGTGTTCAATTGCGTCGCTTAAATGTATCGTTTGTTGCTGGTAATGCTCAGCAGTAATAGTTTCTCCAGGTTTCAGCAAGTCAAAATAGAGGACACCTTTGGAATCCCACCAAATACTCAGTAACACTTTTTTCGCGTGAACGCTCGTATTAGCCGTCGATGTTGCTGGTTGATTTGGATAAACCTATGACTTGCGTCGTTCAGGATTGTCGTACAAAAACCATTTTTCATCCCCGGTTACAATTTTGTGCAGAAAGTCTTCCTGTTCGTCCTGAATCGTGACAGCAGGGCCATTGCAGTGTCACAGCGTCTCATTTTGTTTTCGGGGCTGAGTACGTGAGGAACCCAACGGCCTGCCTTTTGAATTCTCCCAAGATTCTTCAAACGAACGGAAATTGCTTGTTGAGTTACAAATTCCTCAGCAAGTTCCTGTTGCGGTACCGAAGCGGCGACAAATTTTTTTAATTTGAAACATAATTGCAGTTGAACATATATAACGGCACCGAACTTATTTGTGCACTTAATATTTACACATTGCAAAAATAAAAGTAAAACTCTACTATTGTGCCATGTAGAATTGCAAGTAATCGACTGTATCTTCAGGATTTACACTGACACTTATTTGCACTTCTTTATAGTTCGACAGAGTCCAATCACGAAGTTACAGGATTTGGAAAAATAGTTGAATTCTGAAGAGTTATTGCCTGACGAAGCTTGAACTTTCAACGTCTCGTTTGTCAATCATTTACCAGTTCTCTTCGACCCTTAAAAACCGACAACTTCTTCCAAGTCTTTTAGTTTAACCTCTATACATGGTGCAATGTTGTCAATGCAGCCGTCTCCTCAACACAGAGATAGTCAGCCTTTTTATACTTACCGCCCACTTTTGTATCCTTGTTGGCAGCAACATTTTCTTATCGCCGACCGATTCTACAGTAATTTAATTCAGCGCAATTGCAAAATGCTCGTTACTTTTGAATTGAGGTTCAGTAAAAATATGTAGTTAACCCTTTGCACTCGATCATTTTTACTATGAGCTATTAGTTACTTCAGGACTATTTACAATTGTGCGAGTGCATACCTGTGGAAAATTGAAAATCTTGCTCTGTCATTAAAAAAGAAGCGTATACATTTTAAAATTATGTTTTACAATATGAACAAATATAAAGTACACCGGATGCACCTAACAACGGAGTTACCAGCTTCTATTACAATGTCGCCGCTGCGGCGACAACGGAGTGCAAAGGGTTAGATTTATCTTTTTATTTAAGAGAGAAACAAGCTCAGCTTGAGTCTTAGCTGCTTGTAAAAAAAAGGATGTAGCTTCAGCATCGGACAAAACCCCTACCGCCTACCATGAAAGCTTGAATCGCCCAATACTGGGCGGCAGAGCACAGGTTAACTATGCCTGGCTTAACAAAAAATGATTTGCTAACAGGCACAGAAAATACAGGGCCGAACAAAAATCATAAAAACATGGTACATAGCATGTTGCAAGTGGAAGCACAAAAAATGGATAGCAATTTTCATTGTCGTGATAATTATAATTTCTTCGAATAACTATTAGATGGTCCTGAATGGGGGTTTGTTTTTCCAATTTAGATGAAGAGTAACTGAATTGTTAATAACAGGTCTTGATTGGATCTCAACGTGAAGACTTTTCATTTGACGAATTTTCTCTTCGCCTGCGCTATCAACAGTGGCAGCGAATCATTGACGCGAGTCGAATACGATGTCAAGTAGAAATGCAATGGGTCTCTTGCCAAAAATACTTATACAGACAGAAATTTGTAGTTTAAATATATATTAGAAATGTGTTTCAGTATAAACAGTTGTTTAAAGATTCCTCGAGATACACTTTTAAGATGTCAAACATAAAAAAAGGATAACCAGGTGCGACTTATCGAATTTTCGAACTCTTCAGATCGTATGTAACGGGTCGGAAACTTTTAAACATCATATTTAAAGAGAGAAAAGTAATTAAGTAACCATCGTATGAACGCTTTGTTCATAACGTTCTACAAACCCCCACAGAGCAAGAAACTTTTTCAAATCGGATCTGAAGGTCTTCGTGCGTTAAAAAGTACAATAGTACGCCGCTAACAGCCCAAATCCCATACACAATTTCATGTTCGTTATATTCAGATAGGAGGACAAAGCGAAAGAGGCAACTGATATTGTAAGAGGAATTAGAATCTTGCGCGTCGTGGACCACGTCGTCGTGCTTAGTCGTTACAAAGGATCGTTAACCGTTGCACCACGTGGGCGTTGGCGTCGTTACCGGTTCCTACGTATTCCGCGGGCATACGTAGGTAGCCTGTGCAAATCATAGAAATCAGATAACAGCCATGGTCGTCTCCGTGAATTTGTTCCCAAAACGTCTCTCCCTTCGGCTCCACCTTCGTTCCCGTCTATGTCCTCCTGTTACGACTCGCCTCCCTCGTTTACATATCTATGCACGAGTTACCATTGCAGGCCAACCCTCTGAAATCGCATACAGGTCCGTTAACGTGTCCATTTGCCTTTGTATATGTATCAAGATGTGCGAGCTCCATTGAACTAACGGACATTTTTTGTGCGCACTTATTTCTGCGCTATTAGTAGGGGGGCTAGTGTATTCTTGACTTAATTTGCGGTTACGGATAATAGGAATAGTATGCTACTTTAGCTCGAATAATTGTATTTCTTTCAGAGGAAGACTAATACGCTGCTTTGACTTGGGTAGATACGGTATGTAAGTATTTATTATAGCTTATTTCAATGCTGCCTTTTGGATTTTGAGGCCCGAGATTAAAATTTTGGGTAGGAATATGGATTAGGGCTCTAGAAAGTAAAAAAGGTGGCTTTGCAATTATGTCCTACTCTTAAACGTACAATTTACTTGTTAATTTCTTCACAAAAATCTTTAATATTAAATGACAAAACGTAGTAACAAAATATCTAGTTACATTTTCACTTGTTATGCATACGACGGTTGTCAATTTCTAATATGCACTCTTTATCATCAACAATATTAGTAACAATCGGAAGACTTGATAATTATGTTCTGCACTGTATTAATGCGTAAGATAAATATTGCGTTGTTAATTAAAACAACGTAGAACGTTGTGGGGCGATACTAGTCCCGGAGGCCCGGTTGACCGACCTTGGAGACGCAACTCCATATGTTACTTAAGAAATATGCATATCACAGTAATAAATTTATGTTAAACGACAGTTCCAGGATTTTAGTCCTCAGAAAAAATTGAGACGATTAAATTATATAATCTTATTAAATATAAAGCTGCTTGTCACCAAAAAAACCCTACATGATGCAGACACACGGATTTCATATCTGAATTTAGCAAAAAAAACACTATTAGAATTACATATTAAAGCATTTGTACCAAAAGAAATACTTTATTTCTCTTCTAGTACTTTTCCATTAATCCTTTGCGGTCGTATTTAATTAAAAAGAGTAAACGTACGACCGTTAACCAAGGGTTACTACCACTGTAAGGATGTTTGCCTAATAACTCACAAAAGAGAGGTATTAGGTGATACAGAATTTCGTCTTCGAAAGTATTATACACGCACTAATAGGTGAAAATAGTTGAATCCGAACACACAGCACTGATTACTTGTCGGCCTTCGAGGGGGAACTGATAGCGAGGCGAATATCGAAACGACTTGCTATTGTTAGTGGGCCCGCGAGACGGACACCTGTAGGTTACGGTCGCCGAGTCCCGCCGAGTATATTTTGACAGCACACGGCGGTCATCGTACTTCTTGGCCAGTGAAGTGAAAATAATTGTTCCCGTTGCCCGCAGAATTAATCATAAAATTGTAAATGCAATTGAACAATATTGCTTATTCATATAACCAAATGTTACAAATATAACACTTTGTTTTATGTAGTGTGATTGTCAAAAAGTAAGTCGTAAACATAAAATGTATTTGTGAAGCAAACTACATATCGTAACTCATAAAGTCATAAAATAACTTATAAAGAATAAATGTATACTTGTAATACTAGCGCGGGTGAAAAGGTTGCGCTGAGAATCACTGGCGGTATGTACTCTGTATCTTGCAAAAATATTGTAATTCCTCAGCCGAAAACAAAACTTGTCTTGCAACTTTCTATTATGGTTTTCTCAAGAAACATGCATATTCTATCGCCTTCTGCCATTTGAATTTTTCCTGGACGCCTAGTTTTTAAAATAAACAGCGAAATGTCCATAAAAACTGAGGCATTTTGGGCGCCGTTTTCGCTTTGAGCATTGTTTAAACATGTTAAAATGTTTATGACATTAGAGTAATATGCATCGTTATATTCCGGAGGATTGCTAGAATCATTTTATTCGAAAAAAATTTAAATAATTATTACGGTTAAAATACAAAAACAATCCGAAAGCTGAACATTTTAATTTTTTCTTCAAAACTGATTTTCTCAAAAATTGGCGTCTAATGGAAACAAACGGGCTTCAGATTCGTGTTCAGCACCACAAAATCTATAAGAGTCAGCATAAATATTTGGGGCCAAAAGAAAGTTCAATTTTGTAAATCAGTATTATGTTATGCCGATATGCATTTTTCGAATATCTATCGTAACTCACCATTGCAGAAATTTTATATTTTTCAAATTACTTTCGGCAATTTCATGTGAGATATTTGAAAGTAATTTTGAAAGAAATGCGCGAAGAACTTCTTAATGACAAATGATCGACACACGAGTTAAGATTATATTGCAATTTTCGCTGACAGCCTGTCGAATGTAGGTCAGTTCCTTGTTGTTGCGACGAAATTGTTCACGGATGACGAAGGAAACCTCTGACACGCCAATGTCCATCGAATTTCGGTGGGTGCTTTTCAAGAACGATAAGGAATTTGGTGTTTTAAGTGTTAACTTGACAGCAGTCGACGTTTCGAGAAGCAGAAAATTTTCTTAAAATATAAAAGCACGCTAAACCCTCAGTCCGACGGCTAAAACAGCGTTTATAATACACAGTATTGCAATCATTGCTTTCTCTGTACTAAATACACCGGGTATTTCACCTAACTTGACCACCTTAAATATATCGCTTATTTTCTATGATAGAAAAAATGTCAGAGGAAGAAAATATTCTGTTTGAAGGCGCCAATACGGTGATGGGCCGAATTTTGTTCTCAAGGTCATTTTTTTCGAGATTTCAAGGGCAACGTATTTTTTTTTAAATGGGACTGCATATTTTCATTAAAACAGTCTTATATCTTATAACAAAATGAATCAAACTAGGTGCAATATGTTGACCTTCACGTGACTTTTTGCGAGAAAACTATGAAAAGTTTGTCAATAACTTCAGTACGCGTTCGGGGACGGTAAATGAATGAATTCCAATTTCAACAATGTATTCTTTAACGCGAGAAGGCCTTGTGTTCTGCTGTCGCGGAGTTTCCTAACAATTTGCGCTGGAAATTAATTTGCAAATGTGCGTGCTAGAACGCAGCATTATATTTTGCCATAAGGCGTCACGGAGTAGTCGAATTCAACCAAAGCCATCGCCAGAAGTCCAAAAACATTAAAATCTATGAATCGTATTTGATTTAAGACATATCTGAGCATACTTTTTCACTAATAATACCTGAACGCGACGTGGTGCGATCTGAAACTGTTCTTCGACAAAGAAGTTATTGGGACCTACATATATAATTCCATCAGCAATACTAACCATATATCTCCTTCTTATTTCTGTTAACAGTATGACACAAGAAACCGGCCGCATCTCGAAGATCATAAACAAATAATTCCGATTCTATATTCGTACAATTTTCATCGAATATCAGATTCAAACTCCGATTTTATCTCAAAACCTTTCTGAACACGGCCCGCATAATCCCGATCGTTAACGGAACTTCTCGAGGAAACGGTGAATTTCAGGTGCGGCCACGGAGGGTTGCAACCACTTCGCTTTCACTTCCATCTTATTTTTCTATACCGTTCGAGAAGCTCAACGCTGAGTAGTTCCGTTTAATTTGAGACAAGTACCGACGAAACACGGAGTAATTAGGTAGCTGACTTTATAGTACCGGAAGCGAACGAAACAGGAAGACGGAAAGATGGACATAGGAGAACGCATACGAATACGTGCCGTGCCAAGAAAGAAGGAGAGAGAAGAACTCCTGAGAGGCCGCGTAAAGGTTCGTTTACGCCTTACGACCGACTCGAGATTCTATCTTCTAACGACGCCTTTTCTTCTTCCTCTCTCTTTTCTCTTCCCGATGCGTGACCGGGGTCAGGATGGCACCGTTAGAAAACGTCTCTACGTGTGTTCACCCACTCGTAGAGAACACGTACCGCCGCGAAAATAAGCTCTGGGGTTATAAGCGTCCGGAGACGCCTCGGACGTTCCGCGTTTCTTTTTCCCCGTAGTCGCCACTGGTATCGAAGATTCCTTCCCTTCCCACCCCTAATGGTGGGATATGGTTTCTCTATGATCGTGGAAAGAATAGTCTATTTGCAGTTGGAAAAATGTCTGGTTTCGCTTTTGGCTAGCTTTATTGGAAACGTCGTTTTATATGATGGAACTGTGCGTCGTGTAACTTCCCAAGGAAATTACTGTTTTAATATCGGTTACAAATGGAACTTGTTAAAAAGAGGTCGCGGAGTTGTAACTTATCAAAATACATACTATACTTAATTGTAAGCGGTCCGAATAATTTTTCGTACCTATTGGCAATTGATGGAAACGAGGTTGGTCGGATCTTTTTGCCGCAGAATATTTATCTTTCTTCAACTATAGTAACAATAATTGAAATTATGGTTTATAGAAGTTATGAATTTTCGGATAATTTTAGTGTTACTTTAAATCCTTCTGCCAAAGGGTTTATATAAGAAATGGAAATACTGGTACCTTTGGCTAAATATAATTTAATATGAGAATACAAACGTAGTAGTTGTTTGGGATATATCGATCGACCGTTCATGGCCTCGCCGGCGGTTATATTTTTCTCCGAAGCTTCGAGTCGCTTCTTTGTAGCTTGCCGAAACGCGTAGCACCGATAAGCAATGCCCTTCAATCTTGCGTTGGAACCAGCGAGTTAGTTGGCTACTGATCTCCATCACGGACAGTCGCAATTCAGCCCACAGGCATCATCTAGTATAAGTTTTTCTTTGTGTCCAAATATAAATAAATGCAAGTACAAAATACACTATGTGCCCAAATCACATCCTTGCGCGCACAGTAGTTGCTACTTCAGATCGTTTTGAAGCACAACAAATGGCAAGCATTGTATTCGAACCGTCTTCGTTCGAAGATAAACATTTTCAATAATTAAATATTTGCAGTATAATGAAATATATGGTTATTAATTTATCCAAATTTATGATTGAAATATAAATTTACATTTGGAATGTTTGAATCGATAAATGTCATTATTTTTAATGCAATATTTGTACACATTTTTGCTGCCAGTGTTTTACCGTCATCATGCTGTATATTTATTTTTTCTCTGTTTACAATATTTCCTTCAAAGCAATGACGTCTTATTACTTCGAGATCCAATTTGAACTTTTGTACTTTAAGTGCATTCAATGCACATGGATACTGAACGCTGCACTTTTAAATCGAATTACCAACAATTTATATTTTTGATATCACGAATTTAGTCGGATTTTATCTCATAATTTTATCTCAAAATTCGTTATTTGGATTTTCGCATTTCGAGGATAGTGTATTATATTACTTGGTCGCCGAGATATCGCTTCTAAATTAGGATTTTAACTTTTATCTGCCATCGCATAAACAAGTTATGTACATGCAACGCTTACACGGTAATTCCGATAAAACAGAAAATTGTACGATGCGGTATTAAATATTTTAATGCTGGGAAAATAACAAATTCCTTCAGAGACGTTAATAATACAAGTTGAGGTACATAAAGCGGGTCACTGAATCACTGCTTTATTTTGGAAAATGAACAAAAACGTTGCAAAGTGAGTTTTTCACGATTCAAAAAGGAGAACAACATTTAATTAAGAGCTATATTCTAGAACAATAATTTTTCTAGGAGATTAGAAATTCACAATGACTGCGTTGATGCAACTACGTATCTATTTGGCATGTTTTTATAGCTGACATCAACGGGGATATAATGTTATTTTTTCTTATCTAAAAATATTATCAAAGATCGTTTGATGTTCAAACAAAAAGGGATTCAAACCGCGAAGAAGAGCCTTTTGCGATACCCATCCATCACTGTTAGAGTTTTGGCGCGTAACATTTAAATTATATTTTCCTGATGCAAAGTTCAACATCAATGGTAAACACGAGGATAAACTATGACAGAGGTGTATGTATATTGATATATATCAAGGAAGAATAATAGTCAGACGAAAATTCAAGAAAAACATTTCTATTCTCCGATGAGCAGCATCTCTTTTTTTGAGAGAAATGAAAACTATATCACAATGCTCCGTAAATACGAGGGTGTGACGAAAAGTTCCCGTCCTAACCTAAAGGTGGCTTTCCCACAGCAATTAAACAATATCAACATAAAATTGTATCTTTTTACAATAATACCTGAGTGTTTCGAAAAATTCTGTTGCGTCTTTCTTATATATTTTATAACGTCTCCAAGTTTCGCCGATTTTTAAACGTGCAAAAAACCAAAGTTGGAGCAGAGATAAAATATGTTTTTATCAAAGATTCATCTACCACAAAGTGTAATGCGGAGCTAGGCAAACATTGAGGAACTCGGCTTCTCTGTTTACGATCGTAAAAACGTGGGTTACTGATTTTAAATGTGGTCGTACAAATCATACAAATCTCCATCGATCCAAAGGTGTAGAACAACCCCTGAAAGCCATGACAAACATTTTTTAAACACCGTGTACAAGCATTTAAAGTGCTGAGCGTTCGGGAAGACTAAAATCTGTCACAACTGAATATATCGTTATCAATTACCGCAGATTGAAACTGACAGAGGTAGCTGAAATTGCTAGAATATCGATGGAAGGGGGGCATAACATCCTATCAGGCATCTTCGGTATGAAAAAATTGTCAGGAAGGTGGGTACCGCGTCTGTTAACGGCACTCGGCACACCGGACCAAAAACTGCAACGCATGACCGCATGTTGAATCTTGATATCGTGTTTCATGCACCTTATTGGTCCTAACCCAGATTTAATCCAAAGTCTGCGGAGTACAGCCTATTTCCAAATCTGAAAAAATCCTTGCTGAAAAAATGTAGTGCCCCAAATCGAAGTCATTGCCGCGACGAACACTTATTTTACAGACTTTGACGAAAGCGCCTTTACAGAAGGAATCCAAGCACTTCAGCACCGGTGGCGCAAGTGTGTATCTTTAGAAGGAGATTATGTAGAAGAATAAAGTAAATTTTGCACCATCATTTTTTTATCTTCCCTGTTAGGCCGGAAACTTTTCATCCCACTACCATACGCTGATTACTTTGCAGGAAGTTTTTATGGAATATCATTTATAATGGTGTATTTATGATAAAGGAAAGGTACGGTGAGTATAACTTGGCATAAGACTGCAGAAGATTAATATTGAAGCTATTACCGCTGTAGAATTAAAGGCGTGATTCCTCAATTAGTAGTTTGGAATTGAAAACCGTATGATATTTTGAAAATGTTGTTCTTGATCGTCTGGAACCCACCTTGAACTGTAGGTTCTAAATCATCATAGTTGCTCAAACCGAAATGTATAAAAAAAAATTACATTGTAATGCACATAATGTGAGTTATAATACGATAAATAACTATGAACCAAATGTAAATAATTGATGTAATTGTTAGAGGAGAATACAGATTTGAATGTAAACAAAGTCGCATCAAGTACAATATTAACACTAGAACAACCGGCATTAATGCTATTATATTTAAATATATTAAATAAGTGCTTTGAAACAAGAAGAATTAAGAGGTGGAAAAAATGATCGATTCTGTAATTTATGTTCTATGAGATGGACGAAGCATATCTATTCTATGACTCTCCTATATATTTGAAGAATTTTTGGAAAAAATTGTGTACCAGTCATTTTGACTGGTTTGGCAGATCTAGTGTTAAGCAAGTACAAATGCTTATTTTCAAATATTCCTTATATAGAATCGGCAAGTGCACTTGCATAATTGTTAAGTTCCACAGTAAATAATCAAAACAGTGGAAACGCAAAACAAACAGAAACTTTTTGTCAAATGCATGAAATAAATCCGACGGAAACCATTGTGTTCGTATTAAGCAAGATAAACGAATTCTTACATCTACGTAATACTTCCATTTTTGTTTTACGCTATAGAAATGACGACCATAGAAATACAGTTTCCAGTGACAAGGCAATCAATGTTGAACAAAAGTGGAAACAAGGAAAAGGAAGGACGAGGGGCTTTTCGAAGTGAAGGGATTGGAAACTATCCTAATCCTTTGTTAGCACGGATTATGGTGGTTGCAACGTCCGTAAGCTGAAGGTACTTGGAGCGTCAAGTCGCTATCAAGATTCCGCTTAATTGTCTCGATAAGTACGGCTAATTGGTGCGATGTCCTGTTCGACCAGTGATCGTTTTGACGCGCATAGCACCAAATGCACATTCCCGGACAACTTCACCGCGCGATATTACGTCGTTTCACATCGCTCTCATACTATGCAAAATGGAACAATAATACAGTGGCGATGATTAAACTTACGTTTCATGGTGGTTCTATAATTTAATACTTAAAATTGATCGTAATAATACATTTCTGGTTTAAACGATTCGTTTCCTTATCAAATGAAACAGTACTGATATTTCAGCAATATAACAGAACATTCAGCAAATCAAGATAGTTAATTGTGTTTAATTATTCTTTTTTTTACATCATTTAGATCATTAATGTATCGATGCTTCATTGGCTAAGGTAAAATTCATTTTTGGTAGAATTATCTATTTCTTAAACTTTTTTGCAAGATTTATTATGGAGAATCACAAAAATATAAGAGCATAATAGAAATGTCACGTTGTTACTTTAGCTGGGTAAATCAATAAGTTTCATCGTTTTCATGTGCTTGCGGTGTATTTGAAGTTCTTTTTGTTGAGGGATATTCGAAAAAAGAAATGATAATACATCATTTTATCTGTGATAAAAGCTGAGAAATATAATAATAACACGTTCTGAAATTAAAAGTACTTATGTTTAAATATTTCTACGCATAAAGCACTCAGTCGATTAATGTTACTAAATTACGAAGCATATTAAACAAGGGATTCTACGATTTGACGTTCTTAGATACGGACGAGCTGTAAATCCTCAGCTCGAAATAAATATTGTATATTTTTATAAACAGTGTTGGGTCTTTCATAGTGAAAAATAGAGCTCTGCGAACATACCGAACGCGTAACAATATATAACAGATTGATATGTGCCCTCAAAATATTAGCTCTCGTTTTACTACAGGTAAATGAATGCCTGACTGGTTAAAAATGATGTAATTTGTTAAAAATAACGTGACTAGTGAACAAATAATCACGTTCAGCAATCTTTCTGCGATGTGTTGATTATTATTTTTGATACCTTCTTGTAACTTTATACCTGTGTATTAAGTTATATCCATCGTAGAAATTACAGAAACGGATAACATTTAGCGATATCAGGAAAAATGATCAAAATAGTCACGAAGACAGCTGTGCCGGAAGTGGACGTTCTTATGATTTTGTCCGGGAAGCAAAAGCGTCACTTTCCACAGGTGGTTGAGAAACGAGATCGAGATTTGTCACGGGTGAGATTCGGGAAATAGAAAGACGAAGGTGTTGTAGGAAAATGTCGTTACGTTCCAGACCACAAAATGCAGTCGAAGTCAAACTCTGAAAGTTGCAACGCGAACTTTCCAGTTGCACCGGAAATATTTCAGTGCAAGAGAGAAAACGATCAGATATCCAACGATATGGAGAAGTAACTACATATACCTACGTTACTTTACAGAACAGGATGGCGCTAGCAATTGAAAACACTTTATAATCGCATAATTTTTTCACGTCAACATGCTGAAATAATACCATTTTTACGAAAGTTTCTTACTTTGTGCAAACTTCGACACTTTCATGCCTCGATGTTTAACAGGCTCAATGGCCCATAGTAAAATCTACCTAGATTTTTACGATTATCATTAGCCTGAACTTTGGTAGAATTATTAATACAGCTCTTTACAATTCCTTAACCGGTTAACTACGTCCGACGTGTATACACGTCAATCCGAAACTCTACTGCTGTAACCTTTTCACCCCTGAATAGTCAATTCCTTATCAACTCAAAATGAAATTCTTCCACGTTTTGTTTTCGTCTTTCCATACAATTTATACCAGAAGCATTTGTACCGTGAATACAAGTCATTTCTCAATTTTTATTCCGCATCCCGTGAAGTTTTTTTAAATCCAAATTCCGCAGTTAACTGGGTAAATATCTATACTCGGTGCCATTAAGTGGTAAACTCAAGAAATCCCGAAAATTCAGATCCTCAAATTAGATGAGTATTAATAGTAATATAAAGTTGCATATTGTACATTTTTTATAAATATATATCTCATAGATTCATTTATAAGTTAATAGTGTATAATTATGTGGCTTTTTAATTGGTTTTTTAAGAAAATATATCATTTCCCTCATGTGCCACAGCGTGTCCGTAGAAACAGGTATATAAGAAATATCCGTAAGCTTACAATTAGTGTTAAAACAGACTCAGCACGTTTCCGGTGTTCTAAATGTATTAAATCGCCATTTTCTATAGCTCATATTGGAAGGGTTATTACGTTTCCATAAAATTAATAAATTAAGAGATTCATATTCTATGAAAGTCCGATCGATCCTGCGTTCTATCGCCTGCGACGAATACGAAAAAAAACAAGACTAGCTGCAGGATAGCGCAACGTCCGTTCGCTCGTTACCGGAACCGCCGAGGCAGAGAGCCAGCTGATAATAATAAGGTGCTTTCATAATTGCCGATGTAATTAGAGGGGAAAAATGGGGAAGTGGGAGGAGGATACGGCGCACTTCCTTCGTGGACGTATCGTTGCTTTCGTTCTAAAGAGGAGAGTAGTAGGTGTACTCCATTGTTTTGTCCTGGTCAGTTTAGTTTGCCGGCTTTGCTTTATCTTTGAGCAACACCCGTGGTTCTATCTAACCATTGTCTCTCCATTATGATTATTTCGAATGCGCTTTTTTCATTCTATGCAACTAACTGTAAGCGGTAATTATGCATACGGTAGTTTCTTCTTTTGTTTGCTACCTAGCTGAACTGAAATAGATTTTGAATTTAATTTCGGAAACTTAAGTGAATGTAATTTAAGATTCACCTGAAAAAAGGTTTCGTGATTTGTTAACTAATTACTGGAAGGAAACTTTTGCTGCTGTATCGTTTTGTTTAGTGATGATAGAAAAATGAGGTTTATTGTTATTAGAAAAGCAGTCTTAAAGTATAGTGAATAAACTAAAACTCAAGATCTAAATTCCGAGTCAGGATATTTTAGAAATCGAATTTCATCAATGTTTTATATCGATCTTTCCACATTCTTTGAAGTGTGCTAATTGTAAATCTTTTTTGACATGTGTATCGACACATGGATACAATGAAAAACTCATTGATTGAGATTATAACTTACGTCTGTTTTCATTTCATACAATAATTATCTAACAAAAAATTGAAAAATTTTAATTAATTACGATATTGAATGGTATCTAGAATTTCAATGGATGGCTCATTTCCAAAATAAATTGAAGAATAATACCATGACATTATTTTGTGTAGTTTCATTTCTCCTAAGTTTCAAGCATATTAAGAACTTTTTCCTGCTCACAGATTTTTATTCACACTTCGATCATTTTTGGGGGAACTAGAACGCTGAAGTAGCAGCAATAAAAATTAAACGTGTGTAGCTTTGCATTTTTCGTTTTAACTGCAAAAAGGAAGCAAAAAATGAGATGTGCGTTGGTCCACGTTGTTCGAAACGTTGGACGTCGACGGTTTTATATTTAGTTGAAAGATTATTTTACAGCATGCAGTATCGCATCAAAATTATATGAGAGAAACGCTAAAATGATTTTTCAAGCCGGATTTATAATATTTTTTGCAACGAGCATTTACCAAAAATTGCTACAATAATTCATAATAATAGTTTCCTCTTCCGAGACATATGTGCTAAAATTGCATAAAATTCCTTTTAAATACTATGAGATAGTTTAAATTAACTTGGGTAATTAAGTATGTAGGTATGTGTTTCCGAATTTTAAAAGATTAATAAGAAAAGTTGTTGGAATTACTACGGTGATGTATCAAAAACTGAATGAAAATATGAATGTTTTATTCTCGTGTGACTTCAGAACATAGAAGAAACTCATTGATACGATAATATATATTTATAAAGTTATCGATTGGCAAAGTTGAATAAATGACAAAGCTTGGGGTTGAATATTTATGACACTATGCAATTTATTGATAATTACTGAAATATTAAATCCGTCAGTAATTTCAATTTAATTTGGTTTAATCATTTTAAGCTAAAATATAATATAACAATCCATGTAGTCCACAAAATAATTTGATACGACTAATGCTGCATTTCATTTGACAAATATAACGAGTAATAGACATTTCATTATTAGCGATTTCCAGCTCCAGGAAGTAACTGATCAATTATCACTACAAATATACCAATTTTTAAAGTTCAGTACTTAAAATGAGTTCCTGCATTCCAGTTTCATTTCTTTAACTTCCTTCCCTCCTATTTATATTTCAGTCCATATTAATGCAACCAATGCAATCGTCTTCATCAGTTCCCGATTGCTTAAAAAAAAATTTAATTTAGAATTCTATTACTTTTTTTATTTTTTGCGTGTACGCTTGTATGCTTTAAACGATTAAACTGAACTTGTTAAATTGAGTTTCGGGTGAAACATTTTAATTGCCGAAATGTTTGCAAAACTAGAAGAGATATCAAGTACAACAAATCACGTGATAGGTCGAAGGTTTTGCCAAGAAATTGTCAAAATTATAAAGCAAATTCAGTGAGTATAGCACCTGAAAGTATTAAATCTGCAATGTCCATTTTCGAGTTACACTGTTCTTTGTATATATTTGCCAATTGTATTTCTTTAAACAAAAGCGTACTACTTAATTAATATATACTGAAATCCCGTTTGCAATGTTACATTGAAAATTATACCTGGTTTAATGAAAACGAAACAATTTACTTTACCAATCATACTATTCTAATCGAAACTAGACATTAGGCAGTTCGAAAAAATATTTATAACTTACAAATTTTCAGACATGTGTCTATTCATGCTGGAACACAAATTTGCAATTTATATATCCTAGAAAAAACTATTGCAATACTCGTATCAGGGGTAACAGAGCTTTCAGAGCCGCTGGGAAAGTGAAGAGATAAAGAAACACGGCGAATAGCTGCGTTCGAAAATCAGAGAGAAGGAACATCACAAACTGATCAAAGAGAGCAGAACAGAACTAAAAAGGGGGTTGCTTACGGAGGACGGAGAACACACGTAGACGAAGAGAACAGACGGTAAAATGGTAACTGGAGCGATCGACTGCAAATTTAATTTCAAAGAAACACGGTGTAGCCTCAACGGAAAGAAAACAAGGAAAGGGAGTGGAAGATGTATAGGTAAATAAAACCCAAACGAAATAGGGGAAAAAGTGAGAAAGAGATACAAAGTACTCTTCTTAGCATTACGGCACTCGGACAGCCACGATTTACGAGATTACGGTAACGAGGAGACGTTAATATTACGGCCGATAACGAAATTACGGGCCACTTCTGGCCTACCAACTGAAAATTCGCACTTTCGCGTCCGCCCGAAACGGCAATGGAGGAATCAAGAGGCAGGGAGTCGAAGTTAAAAGCGTGGAAGGACCAAGTGGTCTCTGAATGTCTGTAATCACCGCGACCACTTTTCGTACTCTCCTTAGGGAGGCGTGAAACGACGTCGAGGAAAGGGAGAAAATTAACAGAAAAAACGACGAGAATGAAGCCGCAGGAAGAGAAAGAGATAGACAGGCAGAGCCACTGGAATCACTGGAATTTGCAGGAAATTTAGCAATTACAATTTGGCCGCCTTAGCCTGCTATCGTCATGAATCAAAGTGAGTTACGACGCTCGTGATTATGGCATCCACTCTCCTACTTGCACCTGGATCTGGTTACATTGTAATCCCATTATCGATTCAATTAAATACAGACCGATACAAATTGCAAACAGCGCAGCTTTGGTATTCCGCTATCGGCAAATTCAACGTACCACTCACGATGCGTTGCTTCTTTTGTTCCCCTCGACTTCATCTTTCCTCGTTTTCTGATCCGGCGAGATAATCGCGAAGCGTTTGGTGTAAGTAAAAATCTCACGCTGATCATGGCCAATTTATTGCCGTTGAGTTGACATTACTTTGATGACGATAAGGAATGTGAAGATTACTTTGGAGGTTTTCGTGAATTCGTTTGAAATGCGTTGTTGACTGGTACTTTCTAAACGGAATATCGATGTTATCGATCGAACGAGATTCGAATTAAGAAGCTATTGTTGAAACATGTGAAAAATGATAATGTTATTATTTTGTATTATATCTGTTATAAAAAAGATAGTCAAGTCCTAATGAAATGCAAAAGAATTTTGTAAGTTCAGTACATTGTTACTGTTCCTTCGTCATAGCGTAACTCCTTTCTAACAATAAAATCAGTGGATATTTGATAAAGAAAGTTATGGTAAAATTGCCCTTGTCCTTCAAATTCTCAGCCAAATATCTTTATTACTTTATTCTATTTTACTTTCTGCGGGGGTAAAGAGTCCGAATGAAATCATGTACCGGAATTTATCTGATCTCTAGAAATACGGCTTATTTACAATCACTTATATTGATAGCACTTGCTATAATTTCGTCAAGTGTAGGATCAAGTTAAAGTAGTTACTTTTATAACAATTAAAATTATTGCGACATCAAAAGTATAGTTGGATTACTCTTTATTTATGTTTAAGCGCTAATTATCGCTGAATATTTCGCTGACGATTGGCGTGTCGAGGCGTTAAAGCAGTGTAACCTAATATAAATTTAATTTAAAATGATAAGTTTCACATCCGGATTTCTGCGGCACTCGCGTGCTTGAAATATTGTTGGGGATGGAGATAGGTAACAATATGACTACTACCTGAATATCCAAAAATGTTGTGATTTGATGGAACCACCAAAAATATATGGACAATGTGTCCACAATTTTTTCGAATACTTCCAAAGTCCTGGTCATCTAAGGTTGAATAACAGGCGAAGTTTGAATATCATTTGCTGATAAAAACTGTAAGCATTTTTTCCCGTTACTCAATATAGGATGACTAAATTCTGAAATTTATGGGATTCATGAATTTCAAACACTTCTTTTGTTAATCTATTATTTCGAATATTTCACGCTTTTTTGTCAAAAATCAACATGATTAATAGAATTGCGGGAGATTAATTAAAATTTCGGAATATTCATTGTGTACTTCTGACAATCAATGAATTCAAACGGATTCAAAAACAATGAAAGATGTGAATGTTTACATATTCAGAGAAGAATTTAATTTCTATAAAACACGATACACGGGAGGATGAAATACATTATTATATATCGTTGAAGGGAAAAGTTACCTCTATCGGATATATGCGTGCATGCTCAATATTTTATAGGGTTTAACGTATTTAATTAATGCTTTACATTCCATGTAAGATAAAAGTTTGAATATTATAACAGTTTCTGACTATGAATTTGTCTATACTTCGGAATATTAAAAAGAAACGATGGCATAAATATACTAATACAAATATTTGCATGTACACGATGCATCACTTAATTTTATCACCTTGAGGAGGGACACTTTGTTTGAATGCTGAGAAACACTTCTTATTTGGTAAACAAAATCCACTATTTACCAGAAAGTCAGACTGTTAATGTATACAAATTATAAATTACTATTTGCGTAACCATATTTCAAGGGTTATATTACTGTATAAGTACTATATATCAGCGTTTAGTTGTAACCGTAGATTCCTGTATATATAGATACAGACAATAAATAAATAAATAGGTGTATAAATAGATATAAATATAAATAAATAAATATAGATAACACACTCGATACAGTCAGATAAAATAGAATACGGAACCATAAGATGAATAAATAAATAAATAAGATATAATTACGATAAAATTAATTGAATAGTGCAGAGTGAGACTGGATCAGAGTGTGCGAGTAGAGAAACACCTATGTAACTAGAATAAATTAGCGGGCGCCAACTTAGAGCTAAATAACATGGTATAGAATAAAATAAAATTCGCATGTCAGATAAGGGTGTAAAATCCCAACCGTAACAACAATACAAGGTATAAAATAAAATAAAATAAAATAACTTAAAACAAAAGATCCAAGTATAAAGTAAAATACTATACAATTTTTCATCTATAACCGTGTATACGTGTGCCGATAAACTATAATACAATCAGATTTTTCCTCTGATCACATGTATGTATCCGCAGCACTCAAAGGGGTACAAATTTCTATTGTAACACAAAATTTGAAAAAATGTTACTTACACGAGTTGCATAGTTTTACGAACCACAATGGCGTATATTATATAAGCATATATTATATAATATTATAGAATTTTATCTTAAATAAAACTATGTAACGTTTGTGAGAAACATTATTTTAAATCTTGCAATACGACGGATATTTTTAAGTTGGCAAAATTGGGTGATGTACCCTGCTTGTTTGTGCCCATATTGACATAAAAGTTGTATTAACATTTTAATAAATAATTATCTCTTTGTTGACTTTTCGGTTATACTTTGATTCAGATTTTATGATATCGATAAAATGAATAATGCCCTCTATGATGTGGTAGTTTGCGATGAGAAGATATATTCAAAAATGTTTGAAATTTCATTCAAAACATAAAATCAGAACCACTTTGCGAACAAAACATTGTTACGTTCACAATGTGTTTCGAACTTTTTCAATCTGTTCATCGAGGCATAATGGACAGACGAACTCTACCAAGAATCGATGTCACTGGTATTAACGTCTTAAACATAATTTCATTCCCCCAACAAACTTTCTCCTTTTATTCACCGCCGCTATGTATATTTACTTTATCCGCCACTCTTCCAACTATTCTCTTCTTTCGCGTATCCATATTCGCGGTGATGGAGAAAGGGACGGAAAAGGGAGAATTGTTCGAGGAAAGAGTTCACCAAGCTTTTACTTCCTACTTCATTACGACTTAATTCACATCCGGAAGAAACTCCTTCTCGCCTGCAACACGGTCTCTCTTTCCCCGGGGAAAAGGGAAAAAAGAAAAAGGAAAAACTGAAGTACAGTTCTGAGATCACTCCTTTGAATTGGGAAAAAAGTAGAATACCTTATTTTCCTTCTTCCCCTCAAACACTTCAGTTCTTATTCCTAAAGATAGGCGTGATTGAGACGGCAGACTGCGATATTCACTGGAAATTTAGTATTTATGACTTTTTTTTAGTTCTTTCAGGCCTATCGGGACGTATATAACCTGATACAACACGGACGCGCTAGATTTTGGATTTGAGAGAGTAAACTTAGGCGAATTGTTCCTCTCGTTGTTTCTTTTTTTTTTATTTTTAGACGCTTACGGTTCAGTAGTTGAAAACGAAGTGTCAGAAAAATGGGATTTCAAGGGAAAGCAGCACTTGACTTTGAGGTAGAGCGGATATTTACCTGCGAGGAGTCGAAGCATATGGGATGGGAGTATAGTCCTTCGTTTAGTGGGAAATGTCAACGTGACGGAGTTCGCACTTACAATTATAACAACTATGATAATAATAATAGTAACAAGAATGGCAATGATAAAACTGTCATAGTGATTGTAGTAGTAGTAGTAGTAGTAGTAGTAGTAAGAATAAGGATAACAGTAATAGGAATGATAATATATGGTGAATATTAGTGATGATTTTTTCACTTCATTTTTCACATCAAATTTCTTCACTTGTCTCCATTTTATCTGAAATAGCATATTATTCATGATGAATGTCTTATTATTTTTTTAAAATAACCCTTTATTTTAATGACTACTTGATCATATTTGCACCCCCAAAATAGACTGACTGGTGTATGCAGAGTGGGGCAATAATTATGTCCATCTTGAATATCGTTGTTACTTGTAGTAATATGACAAATGTTATATACAAAATTTACATGGTAATTATAGGCGGGGACATAGTGTAATACAAACATATATGCGCGGGTGGAGGCATAGAAGAGATTTCAAAGTCATCTCTATTTATTCAAATGCAATGGTATATATTTTTTGACGCGACTTGATAGCCGATGTTGAGGCGACTTCAGCAAGCTATCATTGAAGGTCATGCGAGGACAATTCTGGAAGTAAAATAAACTTTCTTACGTTACTACCGATTCGTATTAACGTTACAAAATGCTGGGATCTAGGATATTTACATTTTTAACTATACGCGATGTATTGTTAGAACATAAACAATGTTGCAACATCGAATGGGTTAATAAAGGATGGGAAGGTGGTACTTTTACAATTTCGTACATGTATATGCGTTCCGTAGAGTAACAGACCACAGAGTGTATATTTTGTGCAAAAGAAACTTTGATAAACATATTATTCATTGAGTCTTTTACATATATTTGAATTCTTTCAGCAAAAATAATCGACATTTTTTAATTTTCCGCTATATAAAGTTCCGCATTTTTAATAGAATAAGTTTTTATCTTGCAGTCTTTTACACTTCAGAATTGCAAGCCAGTTTACCTATATTCGTAGAACGGGAACACATATTGCAATTCAATAGTTGGCCACTTCCGTCGAGTTTTTATCTTTATATTATGTCCAGATTTATGGCAGAATAATATATGCCGCTTTACTTCACCAGTTTCTACATTTTCTCTCAATGTAAGACGTTAGATTTACAGTTAACAGTAGAAATTTAATCGGAATTTGAGGAAGTGTGTTAAATACTTCTTATGAATTCCACGTGAGCTGATTTTACCTTTGTAGTGATACCTACAAAACACTTGACGCACAAATGCAACGGTGAATCGGACCGAAAATGCTTCGGCAACCGCGCAGTAGTTCAAAGAGTACACTCACGCTGTGTAATGATGCCATTGTGGGGATAGATTTCACCACTCTCCAAACATCACTAAAATGCTTCCTATTTTCTCTTCGAAATAGATTTTATTATTTTGTTATTTCGCAGTTGGAAATTTGCAAGAAATTAAATAATCAACATATTTTAGCGATTGAAATTCGGCAAATAATTACTTTGATATTGCGGAAGAATATAGGGAAAACATAATTCTTATACTTTTCTTCTATTGTCACAGTTAATCCCTTGCTGTACGATTTCTTTTATGAATGCTTCCGCGATAATTCGGAATTGAATCGGCAAAATAAAAATTGATCAGTGCTTTTTGATAAATTGTATAATTTATCATAATATTAATATTATAGGAGCAATTTTGTCGTGCTGCGTCTCACTGGCATTTTCAATTTGATAGCTTTTGCAAAATTTGAAAATTACCTTTTCAATGTACCGCATCGCGAGTGTCACTAGTTATTGTTCGGCGAGTGGTTAATCTGTAATAAATTGGTATGACGGAATAACATGTACCAGCGGGCACGATGTGATACCTTATGAAAAAAGAAGAACAAAATATAGAGTAAAATTTCTGAATTTAAGGCTTAGCTTTCGAGAAAGTCGAGCATGAAAATCCGATGCGTACAGATGCTGGTACAGCTAAAAAGGCAACATATCGAACCCGTACAGACCAATGTTGATGAAACATACGTGAGATATAGTTCTCGAAAAAACATTTGATACGTATTTTTTTATTGACCACCGTCCATATTGATGGGGTGAAAATACCCCTTAAAGTTGATGGTTGAAAATGCATTTCTTGGGATAGCTTGGGAACTAGAGAACACAAAAAAGTATATTTTTTTAAAATTGCGTATTCCTTAACAAAGAATTTAACTGAATAATAAAAGTTGCATAAGTTTATTTATTTGAATAATGTATTCAAAATTTGAATTCCAAACTCAATTTTCCTGAAAACTAAAAAAAGAGGAAGAAAAATCTAAATGTTGTTGAATTAGCGCAGGATTTGTGCACAAAAAGAGAGGAGTGGAACATCAGGGAGCATTGCGACCTTCAGGTATGAACCTTTACAATGTTCGTAACTCCAGTCTGATCTCCGTTTCCTGAGTTTAGGCACGTATAAGTAATAAATGTGTAAAGTAATTAAGTTGTAAAGTGGCGTCGCACTCCGGGAGTTATAAATCTTGCGGAATATAAATTATTGCAGGCGCCCCGTGAACCACCCCTCCCGCGGCATCTGTTCTTTCATTATACCTAAACAGTGCTTAAAATGATGGTAATTATTAAATTCAGAATATAAATTTAAATTACATCACCAGCATGCGCTTATTGTTCTAAAAAATACGAAGAATTTTTCTATATTTATCTGTTTTGTGAAAGTATAGTGTGTTCTTTTGTTTGGTTTTATATTTTGGTCACAACTACTAAGACCATTTTTTAGAATTTGACCATCGCTGTTTATATTAAGTTGCATTAATAAAATGCGGTAAGCGTTGAGTTTATATTTTACAGAAAAATTATATTTTTCCAATAAAAATATTTTTTGAGGTTTTAATGTTATCAACAGAAATGTTTTAACAAAAGTATGTTATTATCAAGGAAAACATCGGGTTATGTATATTTTTTTTACTGGTTCGGTAGTGCGAAGGAGAAGGGGACTTTGATGTGAACTTAATTTTTTTTTGGAAAATATATAATTTCTAATGTTTTACCCTACATATCCAGGCACGTAAAAAAATTAGTTAATAAAGTAAGAAAAACTTATCACCAGCGCCTATCATACATTTTTTAAACCTGCAGAGTCACGGTTTTCACCGGAAAGAACATGTACATGAACTAATATTGCTCTTTCAAGGTAAAAACAGTCAGTCTGAATTCCTAAAATTTTGTTAAAATTCTTGCATACATCAATTTTGTATATGTTCGTAACTGTTTTATATATTACGTACAATCCTTGTTGTAAATGAAACAAATTTTGTGATTATTTCGAAGATTTGCAAATACAGGATTATAAAAAGACATGAGTGATTTTCAAATATTACTTACAACTCCACGTTTCCGAGACGTGATTTCGTTTATTTATAAAATTGGAATAACTTAAAATTATGTACGATTTAGTGGCGAAAACAAACACGTTAACTATAGATACTTTTAAGTAAAGTACATTGTTTTTCAGTCATAGCTGCTATCCTAAATGACCCGAATTGAATATTATGGTTTAACACATACTGTGTTTTTGATATCCAATGTATTTAACCCCTCAGCTTACATTAACCTTTTGCGGCCGGAGACGTTTTTGAATATAGAGAGATAACCATTTATTTTGCGTTCCAAAAACACCGTTTTGTCAGCCAGTTAGGCTGTTAATGTATGTACATTATAAATTACTATTTGTTTAATCACATTTCAGCGGTTGTATTTCAATTTTTCAACTCTGACTGTGTATACAAGCAGCGATAAACTATAATTAAACTTTTTCTCAGAACGCATATACGCGTCGCTAGTCCTTAAAGGGTTAATGTGTGACACTCGTGACGCGGTAAATGGAATAGGAAACTTTGAAGTCTACCGAAAACTATTATATTGCAAATATCAGTCAGTCCCGAGACGATGAAATTATTTCTATACTGTTAATATTGAGTTGAGCTATACGAAAGATCAGAAATCAGAGATAAAGTTTGATTTCAGGAATTAATTCTAAGTTATTGCGAACGCAGTCAAAATAGAAATCATAGGGCAAGGGGTTAAAATTTACGTCTGTTTATATATTTTACATTTCTTTTTAAGTGTGGACCTTTGTTCATCGGGTCACTCTGACCAGAAGGAAAACGAATGTAAGGTATAAATAAGAATATCAGCAGGATTAAATCTAACTTTCACACTGAATTAATTCAAACTTGTTGAACAGAACAGAATAGAAGATAGAAATATATTAATCACTCAGTATTCTTTTTTTAAAAAAATAATTGCTAATCACGGTGTTTTGAGCACAATAGAAAACAGATCATCTTTGAAATCGGCATTCTTATTAGTCTCTTGTTATCAACAATACATCATTTATAATCGTGACGGGCACAAATTAGGGTCCGCGGGCTACATCTGTCTCGCGGCAGATTTTAACAGAACAGTACAAAAATGTTCGATTTCAGCATTTTGATAAAATTTGTTTAACAGCGTGATCCTTTCTTTTACATACGCAAAAAATTTTGTTTAGTCCGCAACTAAAAACATTTACAACTCTTGAATTTCTTGTACTTCCCACTTTTCTACTACTTTGTTTTACCAATAAATTCTTTGTATTCATAATATACATGTTGAAATGGACATCACAAACACACACACCAATTATAGTTGGTCCGGGAAGTTCAGTTTTCCACGTTACAATATGAATAAAAGAAAGGCACGAAGGCTCACATAAAGAATTATTACTGCTTCCATCCTATCTTCGCTGTGTACTGCGTATGCATGTATGCACATACGTACATACGTACTTGAATCTAAATAAAAAGAGCCGTAAGACAGGCCAAATTGATTGGTCGGCTGGGTAATCCCTATCTTGTACGCTGCCGGATATTAGTAATTTCGATAAGAAGTATCCGAGACGGCGGATCTTTGGCCAAGAAATAAAATTAGTGGCTGGCCTAATTGGACAGGGGACGAAAATAAGGGAAGGAGATAGCAAGAAAGGTGGGCAGAAACGTAGATACGTGTTTCGGTAATAAAATTACGTTAAATTCGATGAAAGTATTACGATAGGAAATTGGTTATGGCTCGTAATTGGATCGTTGAAGATTATGAAAATATAAGGAGAGGAGAGTTCTGTGGATCGGCGGTTAAAGGGTGCAATTAAAGAAAACGAGAGGCGATACATGTATGTACAGTGGGAAAGTGGAGAAATGGGAGTGTAAAAGTTGATGAGATGAAAATAAGAAAGCGGAGAGTTGAAAATAATGTAATTGAACGAATAATTACAATGGTGCTTGAGATCTTACAAAACATTTTTGTAACGTTAAATAAATCATAAAGTAAAAGTAACATTGAGAATCTGTTTTTGACGCTCTTGAATGAATGTGGAGGGAGGTACTTCAGCCGGTCACACTTACAATTAGGTAGGAAACAACATGCTTGCAACTGATTTGTATCTTCATCCAACGAATAGTTGTGAAATTAATAATTAATTTATATCAGTAAGAACCACTGACATTCTTTTTCATTCTACAATTTTACAATAGTTACTCGACTATTACTTATCATGTCTTCAATTTTTATGAAGTTTAGATAAAGCTACACATAAACCTGATATAAAGTTAACATAACACGTAATGCTAAAGACGTAACAAATATTGCTATCATTTTACATTCATATTTAATATTTTTAACTAGATCTTCTTTAAACAAACGTCTTACAACTTTTGCTTTTTCTAAATGTTATCTAAAATTAATTTGTACATAATAATTTCATCGTGTAAAACTGCTTATTATTTGACAATACGTACAAAGAGAGAACTTTATGTATTTTGTCTTATATTCCTAATTATTATGGTTATTTCGCCTGCTATCTATGAATCTGAATGAATTCCAAACACTGACACTATGCCATACATCCTTATAATAACGAGATGTTTGATAGGATAGAGAAGGGAAAGGGCTCACAAATCCATTTCTTAAAATATCGAACCTGATTTCTTCTTTACTTAGGAATTGACATTGATAGCAGGGATCTAGTAACGTTTAGGACTATATTTTGCATTTTTGACGCTTCTCCAATGGAATGAGTGTTCTTCTGTAACAATCATTAATTGTTAAGGTAATTCACCGAATGTCCAAAGCCGGACAAATTGTAAAGATTGGGGCTTGCAATTAAAAAATATATATTGCATAGATGGCGTGAGAGTATGTCTGCGAATGATCGACTATGATTCAGACAGGAAGTCGTGAGGAAGTCGGGGGAGATGTTGATCAGAAGTTAAGACTCGAAGACGGAAGCAACAGCATAAAAATGAAAGACGGAGCAACAAAAATGTTACGCTTCGAAAATCATATTATAATTTAATAATTTCTGAATAGTTTGCTTAGTTTCATTATTTATAAGTTTCTGTAATTATTATTTAAAAAAGAAATCGTTAATTATTATTTAATGTATTCTGTCACCTTTTTGCCAGCGGATATAATTAGAGAAGTTAATTTGTAACTTCAGATGTTTCTCTTGCAGTTAGCAATGTTGTAGTCAAATTAATTCTTTGTAAATGCTTGGTAACTTTTAACATATTGAGTTAAACTCGGCGCGATAACAATTCCAGGTACAAATGCAGGATGCAGGACTTGTAAAATACTGTTGGAAACTCAACAAGGAAGGCTTGATAAAATCGCAAACGTCATTGTTTGAGAAACAGGAAGAGTTAGAAAGTATAGCACCATTATAATATAAATTAACATTATTTTGTTTCCCCCATTTACGTGCTTTCGTATCGTAAATAATTCTTAGCTGAGAAATAATATCTGAAAGCGTTGAAGTATAGAAAGTTGAGAAGTTGAACAGCAGAAATGAAAGTACAATAGAAATTCGTACTGGAAAGTTCATTCACGTCGAGATTTCCATACCTAATTTAGCAAATTTCGTCTAATATATAATAATCGGGTAACCTCGTTTGGCACAATAATGAACAATGAAAATATATTGATGATCAATACTTCATTCCATAAATAACAAAGAGTATTAGTTGAATTGAAGTTTTGAGGGAATGCAAAACAGCGCGCTGGAAATAAAATACCTACATTTCTCTTCAACGAAATTATTCTTACTAACAATAAGTTTTTTTCGATAACGTGACATTGGTCATTTTTCCAAAAATCAAGGCAAGCTTATGTAATATCAAAATTGAACTGATACGTAGTTAAAGACTCAACATTCTGGGAAAATATTGACGTAAATAATAAATGAGATTGACATTTAAATTTTAATAACAATAATTTCTTAAAATTTCAGCATTATTTTTTTATTGCTGATTATTATGTTTTTATGAGTGACAATTTTATTGATTTTCGAACAATAAATGATACTGCCCAAAAATATTTTCAGTAAACATATCCGTTAATTAGCTGGTCGTTGAAAGTGACAGTCTGTAACTGAACATTTTGCAAAGAAATTTAAAAACAGCTTAAGAAATTGATTACCCTATAAAATGGATCTATTTTCTTTGAATTGTAGCAATCTGCTTTTAATGTAGTTGTGTACCAATTTGGCCATAAATTGCTGAAAACATAAAATTAAAAATAATCTTTTAGATAACGAAACGTCTAAATTATCTTATTAATTCGTTGCGAAATAAATTTAAGAGAAAATATTTGATTTCAAGTAACATCCAAATAAGTTACTTTCCATTTACATCATTCACATTTTATTTACGTCGTTCGATTATCATAAAAAAATATATTATATCCTTTGTCGTTAATTTTCAGGATAAAATCAGTACAAAGCCAGAAAATATTTTTATTTCAGATTAACGTAAGAAAATGTAAAATCTCTATCGGAAAAGGGTGATATGTAACCTTGAATTTAAGTATAACATTTTTTAAAAAATTCTTTTGCTTATTTTAACACTAAAACTAGCGGCGTTATATCTATTATATTTAAATATACTGCAAAGTACCTTGGAAACAGAGAAATCAAGAGGTGAAATAGACGATCAATGAAGTAATTTAGGTGTTATAAGATATAAGTGGAATATTTACTGCATGGGTCTCCTGCCAATTTGGGTAATTTTTAGAAAAGATTGAGAACCGGTCATTTAGTCCTCCTTGGCAGTTTTAATGTTAATCATCATTTTCAATTCTGGACTAACGTAGTACAAAAAATAACAAAATATCTGCGTAAAAAATATTCCATTCTTATAGTCTTCAGATCTAGTTCCTACAGAACTGTCGTCACAGGAAATCTAACCATCGAGATCCTGTTCATGTTCGTTTAGCGGGGTTTGCGTGAAATTTGGCCAATCTGGAGGGTGCCGAATCCGCAGGCAGGGTCAAAGTAAATCCCCCTTTCGAACTTCACCGGCATACCGTGAAAGTGTACGGATGTAACTATGCTCAAATAAGGCAAGTTTCAACGTCGCTGATATTAGCGCGATTATGTACGTAGGCACATAAATTCAAAGTGTATACACGCAAGTGTCTAGTCAGTCACACAAGTTCCTGCAACTTGTAATCTCGATAGGGCTCGGAGAGATTCTCGAAGCGGTTTAAACGGCTCCTGTATATAAACGCGTATTTTCCCTTTGTTGGCACGGATATGTGAGATAATACGAGAAAGAGGCCTCGCAGAGATTTTTTAAAACAGGTACCAGTAATTGACCTCTTGACATAAAACAATATCAGAGAAATATCTTTCGTTTTGTATGATATTTCAGATTATGTTTGGTGTCATAAAATAGATATTGCGGGAAGGCTTATGTTTTGAGTTCGGAGCTACCTAATTTGATTGTTGGAAAAGTTTTTTTCAGGAAACGTAAGTTGTCTATTCAATAGATTTTATCTTTCACAGCGTACAACAAACGAGAAGATGTTTACAGTTATATCATACGAAGAGAATCGAAGAGCACGTTTTGGCAAGCTTAACGCTTTTTGTAACTTTCCCACTCCTTGCGCACTAGGATGTGCTGTTGCTCTTATTTCCCTATTCCTTGCGATCTAGAAGGCGCTGTTGCTCTTATTTCAACATTGATAAAGCAATAGATATTTAATTGTAGATTGAATATCGCAACATATATCTTTATGTAATTTGTTTAAGAATGTACTGCGCGGTAGACCTTCGCAAAGTGTATGTCCGATTGGAGAAACGGCTAAACATGTATCACGCTTTCCTTAAGATATATCTTACACTAATAAGAAGCACTGTCCATGCAAAGACCTGTGATTAAGCAATATTAGAAGAAGCAAAATTACCTGGTAGTGAAAAAATACGATTAGTCACAAGACACAGAGCCATTTAAACCTCCCACCACATTATTTCCGAGTTCTTAGAAGGATGTACAAGGGCTCGAATGACATCAGTTTTGTTTTTGCAAATTCACGTGAAGTTACTGTGACGGCCAGTGTTTCATTTCTTTTGTAAGTACGAAAGTTAAGGTCTTCTTTTGCTTAACCGTTTTAGCGCCACGCAGCGCGATCGGGCTGTTCGCATACTATGGTGAATTGTGTCGCAATGTTTGGTCACAATCGTCAATTCGCAATGCGCTCGGTTCCGAATGTAGTTCGTCGCGAGTCATATCAGAGTTTCCTCTTGTAATTACTATTTTTTTTAAATAATCGCAAACCACCTGCACAATAACTTGAATTTACTTTTATACGAAAAAAAGAGCAGCGCGGACGCGTCCATCGGCATTTCTCGCAAATAAATGAACGAAGCGCTATCGCGCTGCGTGGCACAATCCGACACGGATTCTTAAAAACCCCTGGCACTAAAACGGTTTATAAACTTGTTGGAATCGTGTTACGGAATACAAGTGGATTCATACACTGTTCTACGCGATATTGACGAAAGTGAACAGTGAATAAAATGTTAATAATCATTCCAGAAATTTTCCTTATTTATATTATACATAAAGAATCCATGCTATGTGTGAATGTGATCGTAAGGTTGCGGCGAACGCAATCTTACCGTCTACAGGGAGCAAGGGAGGCAGCGAGGTGAACAATTTGGCAACAAAAGAGGGCCGGAGCATATGGCCCAAGACGTGTTCGTCATTCAACAGCTAACGGATTGAATTAGCCCTCTGCATTCTAAAGTACTGAGTTTTATATTCTTTTAATATTTATAGTAGTTTTATAGTTTCCTATATTCCATTGTTTTGCTGTTATTAAAATAAAATTATTTTTGTATTTAGCTTTGTTCTAAGCCTAATATTAAAGTGCGATTCCTGGAAGTCCGTTGAACCAATGCTACATGCAGTAACACATTGCATGCCGGTCTCGCGATAATGTGGGATTTTAAATTATGATTGTATTTACATTTGGCCGATCAATATCTGTCATATTATCCTGTCTTGCGGAAAAACGGTAAAGTGGATAAGAAGGCAGTATTATTTCACTTAAATTGTGCATTACTGCATGCATTTAAATTTGATATTGACTTAAATGACAATATTATCAAATATAACAAATTTGGCGGCTGATATTTAGCCGGTGTGCAATGTGTTGAACGCCATGTCATCAGAATGAACTCTACGTTTGTATTGTATAAGACTCGTGAAAGTAAAAAGTCCCGAAGAATCCAAAGAGAAATGAAATCATGACGGATTCTTCGGGCGGAAGTGACGTGCATTTGAAGGTACCGAAACGCACCAGTTCCTCCCGCACTGGCGAAAACGAATGGAGAAAGTTCAGTCTGGATTCCTGGCCGTGAAGAAAGAAAAGGGAGAGGCGAAGGAAAAGTGTCGTAGGTGGGAGAAAAATTTACGGGTTTGCCTACCTAGCATTGAAATTGAGGTTCTGAGAGCCGCAAAATCGTTGAAATAACGTCACGGCGGAAATCTCACGAAGATTCGATATCCGGCGATCGTAAAGAAACGATGTGGACATGGCCGAAAATTACCAGAGAGGAAATGCGGATTCCGCTCGAATTTACGCCACGTTTCTGCTTCCTTTTTGCTTGGATACCGATACGAGACTGATCGACGGTCCTGTTGCCTTCCGGTTCGGCGATAACATCGTTCGAGGAAATTGTCTCTTGGTATTCCGTTATGCTCATATGACGAAAGGTTTATACTGTATATTCTGTAACTGATGTTTCTACCGAGAAGGTGATGACGTGAGAAAATACTTTGAAAGAACGGGACAAAACTTTTTCACGTGTAGCTTTGTCTTCCAGGGAACTGACTTTGAAAATTCATTTAATGACGCATGCATTCTTGATTCCTATTCATGAGATTGTTACTTCTGTGCATTTTACGTCTATAAATAATCCTAACATCATAACTTTTTTGGAAATGACGCTTGTTCGTTGTTTATATGCTTATTTCAAAAAATACTATTGTTAGCTTATGAATTGCTGAAAATATTGTACACTCAAACCTATTTTTGTGTGGTCTTTTTTTGCGCGATTTTTCGTTTGTGCGATTTGTTTTGTGCGATTTTTTTTGTGCGGTATATGAAAATTTCATATTTCACAAACCGCACAAAAAAAATCGCACAAAAACAGGTTTGAGTGTATATGCTATTGCATACATTTCTTTCCGCCTCGAATTGTTATCATATCGATAGACATATGAAAAATTGCATTGATAAAAACAACGTGTTGGATTTAACACTAGGAAACAAGTTATATTACTCTGTTTACTTAATGGTATAACATATGTTAGAAACTATGCGCAAGTATACACTGTATAGCAATATTCGTTAAAGTAAAATGTGATTGAAGCTGTTTTATAATAATCTCTGTCAACACTATGTTATTTATTCTCTTATTTACTATATAAAATATATAATTTGGAAATTATAATCTTCACCTGGCGATAAATGATATTACGTATAATCGTATTTAAAATATTTGTTTACAATATGCGTTATGATAAAAAAAATGCAAATATTATTTCAAACAACAGAATTTATTTGGAAGATTTGTGGAAAACACGATGTATCGAAATTCTATTTTGAGAAATATGTGCTTCCGCGTAATGTACCATTCTATTCTTTTTAGTCAAGAAATCATAATTAGATTATACCATTGAGCGGGTTAAATGCTAAACATATTTATTAACAACAATATGAGCTGGGATCTAAAACTATTCCAATAGTTAAATAATTTTTAATTAAGAATTTGTAAAAGCGAATTTCACTGTCTCTTATATTCAATCG
This sequence comes from Cerceris ruficornis, assembly GCA_963989415.1. Lineage (NCBI taxonomy): Eukaryota > Metazoa > Arthropoda > Insecta > Hymenoptera > Crabronidae > Cerceris > Cerceris ruficornis. The sequence goes on from OZ022528.1 coordinate 12,951,128, forward strand.
TAAAGGTAATTAAAATAGGTATCTCATTAGCACTTAAATAGATGTTTTTCTGTATTCCCCTTAAATCTCGTAAAGTAGTCAGACAGAAAAAGGCGAGAGTACTTTTTACATTGACATCAATTTAATTTTCTCATGCATTTACTTCCCGCTTTCTTCGAGTCCTCGAGGGTTCCACGAGATCTTAAGGGGCCATCGAACGCTTTTATCCTCTTCCGTCGCATTAATTTTTACTCTAGTTAAGAGTTTGAATTACAAAGGACCGGTCCAGAAAATATTCCCTCTCCAGGCCGGAAATTAAAGTAATTAAGTCAACCGGTGCATCACTGCAAATTGCCTTTGTCGACGCGTGTAATGGCATCCGCGATTGCCCTTTTTTTCTTTTCCTCCTGCCAGCTTTTCCGTGCTTTCCTTTGTCTCTCCTTCTCTTTCTTGGCTTATTATTGCCGTCGTTATTATTATACCGAAGATCCGAGCAGCCGGAGATAATAAATCGAATTTTCTACGACGATTCGTCGACCCAGCGGTAATTTAAGAAAAGCCAGGAAGAAGGGCTTTGACTTTTCTCGTTGTTAGTTGGATTTCTGGTGCCGGTTGAAAGTTAACAAACAAAGCCCGCGGTAAATTGCAAAACCGAGACAACACCGTTGACTATGGCGAACGGACACAGAGCAAATTGTATGGCTTTGCCCTGCTGGTTGCTTTAACATTACAAATTATTTTACATTGTATTTCTTTGCTTTCTCTCGGATATTGCCATAACTAATTAAATGCACAGTGCGCGTAACAGATTAATGTTTGCAATACTTTTTCATTATGCGTTCTTCAATTGCACGGCATGTCGTTTCCTGTATTCGGTGTTGCTGTTAGTATAATTGCCTTTCAGGATGTTTAATGTAATACTGCCTACGAATGATGAAATTTATATTCTGCATGCAATTTCTGTTGCTTTGAAAGTGAACCAAATAATACTGTATTAATTAATACGGTAATTAATACTGTATTTAAATTCACATATACTTTGAATATTATATTACGAACTATGTAAAATTTAGTTGGTTCAAAATCATATTTTGTAACATATCCAGATTAACACTAGAACTACCAAGGTAGTCAAAACGACTACTAGATTTAATAAATAAAATTCTATGCAACAGTGGCTTTCATTTCTGACTGACGCCGATCCGCGTAATATTTTTTTCCATTTTCGCCGGGTCGCGGATATTGAAAGGTTGAACAACACTGTTCTAAATTATGCGTTATTTTAAATACAGTAGTTACATATGTCTCTGCTCTCTTAATGCTCAAGAAAATTAATTAACCATATTTACTTTGTAAGTACGAATTTAGACGGATAACAAAATCATATGCTAACAAGAAACTAAAAGTTGTATATTCTCTTCGTTTTACCGCATCCGTTGAATGGTTATTACACCGATATAAGCCATTTACCACGAATTGATGTTAGCTACAATGTATATCCTAAAATTAATAAAATAATATTATCTTTCAACAAATCGACCGTGTCAGTCATTCACTGGTATTTAAATATTTTCACTGAAATCTTCAAATTGATTAAACTACATCGAGGCTTTTAGTCGGTAGTGGTGCGAATTTCATAGCGATACGTGCGACGTAATAATCTATCGAAGAATCGCGAATGCACCGTCGTGGCGAAAGATCCAAACGGTGATTTCGATAGGAGGGAAAGTAAGCGTGAATATTCCGGAAATAAAAGAACCGCCTCGTTCTCCGTTCCTATCGGGATCGAAGATGACACGCCGATGGATCCGAGCGCCCATCAAGCTCCTCGGATGAAAAATGCGAGCGAACGAGATGGATCCTTACGTCTTCACGATGATGAGGAAATGGAGAGGGATGGGTATTTTCATGGATACCTTGTCTGCGCCATACCGAGCCCTATGGGAAAAGATTCGAGACTGGGCAGACTGGCGCTATACATCATCTTCGGGGATCAAGGATGTATCCAGCTTCGATGGATGCACTTCGCCTTCCGTTACTATTTCTACCTCGCATGTCTTTAGCTAAGCTTCGGACGGTCGATATTTCTTATCAATACTGATACCGACAAACCACGGTCATATTGAGCGTCAATTTGAATCGGGAATATTTATTTAGAATAATTCAGCTCCCCATGGTCAATCCAAGTGGAAAGCATTTCAGGCGATATACTTCAATTGGTATTGTTTGAAATCGGGAGCAATTTTCGAGTTTGTTTTTGATGGAATTGTTACTGCACCTTTTCATTGAGTTAAAGTTCCTTTGTGTATATACTTGGGACTCTTTTTATGCATTGGTGATGTATGATGTAGGAAAATAAATGTACAAAACTGATTTTCTATAATGTACAAGACACGTGTTGAGAAACGAACGTTGGAAGAAGGAATTTAAAATATAGAACTGCATTTGAGGACGTTTTATATAGTAAATAAATAAAAGATAAATAGTATGTCAAAGAAAATAAAAAACTAAGGAAAATGCATATATTTGAATAAAATATGTAAAAAATTATGTAACTATAACAAAATGTGTGAAATAAGTCGCATAAGTGAAATGAAAATGCGTGAAAAAAACGTGTAAGCGTAAATAAATCTTCCAAAACGACTCAAAGGTGTACACATGTCGACATTATATTCTTTTCTTATTTGTTAATTCAATTCACCGATCAGGCGCTTTACTGACGATGTGAAAATATTTGTTCAGACATTACTTTAAAATTGATTGAAACATGTTTACGGGTTACAAATAATATTTATGCAAAAAGATTTCGATTTTTTGAAAGCATTCCACTGCCAGTTTCTTCTTTCTGTGTTAAGCTATTGTCTAATATATTAACTAAAATATTCCTTTCGCGATATAGCAAACTTCCCGTTGAGATTGTTATAAATGATTGAACTAATCTGCACCACCAACGATGGTCTACATTGTCGCTTAATTTGTCAATATCAATATAGTAAACATTATTGGCACGTGGCTTACTTTTCCTATTTTTGATTCATGTTTGAAAGAACATGTGAAGAAAAACCTTTGGGAATCTATTCTTCCTTTGCATTCTAACTTTTTTAATCTTGCGTTCGTTATTTTTATGTAATAAATGGATTACATGAATTAATAACAATATTAGTTTAGTTTCAGTTTGATTGTAACCTTTAGCATAAAACTTGATAAATGGTTGATAGTACAGAAAAAAATGGTTTGATAGTACAATATTGCACTGCATTTTCCTTCATTTTAATATTTTGAAACACAATTTTCAAAACAGCACGGAGAACTTATATTTAAGGACGATTATTAAAATTCTTCAAACAAAATAATAATCTTAAATATTCAGTTGGTGTTATTCGATAATGAAGAATTCTTAGTCCTTTGCAGTTTAAATAATTTTTACAACTTCTTATTCGTTAATTGACGTTGATTTCGTTATATTCTTTAGAGTTGGGCATTTTTCTTTTCTCTGACATCTGCATTGACAGGTATTGTACCACATTTAACTAGATATATAAAATAATTATTAAATCAACTTAAATTTCAAAGTTACGCAATAGAAAGCAGAAATGTAAGTAAAGATTCGTATTTATTTTTAGAATTATACTGAAAATTTCGTGTACAGTACCATATATATGAATAAATACTTATTTGTATCTACGATCATAATAAGAACCATATGGACCTGAACAGTGGGGCAAGTTCGTACCATGCGGGGTTAAATGAACGATTCGATGTAATGAAAATATGTAATTTTTATATTATTAGCCCCTTAGCCTCCAATAACGCGCGACATGCGTGGCACAGTAAATTAACTATGAAATTTTCAAGTTTCGTACAACCTATAAAATTGAAAGTGTCAAGGTGACGCGACACGATCAGATTGAAAATATCAAGGAGACGCGACACGATAAAATAGTTTCTATAATATTAATATTACCTGTAATTTTATGATATATTAAGAATCACTGATCAATATTGATTGTAGTTAATTTAATTCTGAATCATTTCGGAGGCAGTCACAAAAGAAGTCATAGGACAAAGGGTTGAGCAAAGGCAGTTTGGTACGTTGCTTCCTGTTTTAAGTTGAGAGCCCTCAGCGTTCCTGGCAGAAAGGTATCATCGTTATTTCATAACCGGTCAAAAGATCTGCTACGGTAGGAATAAATATTCAGAAAGTGTCGATACGGTTAGTGTTAAAGATGATGGCCTGAACAGCCATCGTAGAAATTACGTAATATGTACTGAGGCAACTGAATGTGGACGTTTGAATACCAACCCGAATAGATCGGTAACGAGTCATTCCTCTGACTCTTGGGACCGTCAAACACTTGGTCGATTTAGCATGCCCACTATCACGAAATGTCACCTCAACGATGCGAGTCTCATCTAATAGCTAGAATTCCAGACAAGCCTGTGCCGTTTTCATCCGACATTTGTGAGAACAGTAGAACAATATCGTGATTATATATTTTACCAGTTGACAGACCTACGTGAGGTGTCTTCGGAAATACCTGTTATCATTGACAGTGGAATGTGAAACAAATGTTAGGGGTAATGATTGGTGGCAATTTGTTTTGCGATAGGAAAAAACGAAAAGATAAATATTTCATTTTAACTAAAGCAATGTTCTTCGATATACTTGTCGATGGTTTATTTCTGGTACTCCAAATTTGATTCAGTTTTATGGGCAACCATTAATTATTGTCGTTTGAAAATTCAATTACCCGGCAAAAGAGTTAAAATATAAAATACAAAATATGAAAACAATATAAAATATGGTGGCATTTACAGGAAACAATTGAATTAATATCAAACAAAGAGAAGAAATCAAGTAAATAGAAATTCCAAGATATCAAATTATTACATTCAATTGATTACCAATGCATAAATTACGATAAACTCTAACTTACAGTTGTGCCGTTAACATTTCTAGATTAATCCCATAGAATTGTTTACTCTAGCTGGTGTCCGTGGTATATGAGGACATGGTAAACAATATAACAGAAATTTAAAGTGTAACCTTGACACCGTCGAGCTTACAGTTCCAGAATTTGGTTATCTTAGTTTGACAATACACAAAGCGACACTGCAATAGAAGTTCGTTATCCTGCTTTGACAATAAACCCAGTTGAATTTACACTCACAACTGAAAGACATCAAACTAAGGGACAATAGCAATTCGTCAGCTTAGTTTGGTATTTACATCAAACGAAACGATCCACGTAGAGACAGAATATAATTGCGTTACACTGACGATACGCGTCGAGATGGGCAAAAAATTAGAAAGATGAAAGAGTCAAGGACGCTTACATTAATTAAGATATTGCAAGCGTTGTGTAACCAGAGACAATTACATTGTATTTCGCTTTACGCGTTTCCGCGTAACCGTCCTCAAGCGGAGAGACGAATTTGCTCAGACACCAAACTATGCTGGGAACATAATTATAAGCGGTCTCGTGTGAAACACTAGTAATTGATTCTACACTCATTTTGCAACAGCGCATTACACGAGACATGTCTATTTGACGATACCTGTAGATGGCTTCAATTGCCTTTCTTTCTTTAATAGTCACAAGGTAGCAATTTTTACATAAAATTAGTTGCATATTATGGACAGTCTGATACCATTCAACTTTTACTTGTAACATCTTGTTCTGTTCCCAATTGCTTAGGAGGTACAGCCTGTTCCAGTTGCGTGGGACACTCTGTACATTGATAACGTACACTGCCGGCCATAAGTATTAGCACACCTACTTCGGTTGTAATAAATGTGAACATAAATCTACGCATATTTTTGTATGATTTTAACTAATTTTGTTTTATTTAGTATTATATATTTCAAGGGAAACATACATCAAGTACTATAACAGGTTTATAATGCAAAAAATAAAATAACATTATATTTTGTTTTCATGGATATAACCACGTCTTTTCTTCATAACGGCTTTCACGAGTTTTGGCATTCTGGACGTTAATTTTTTAAGGGTATCTGTTGAAATCCATTCTGCACAGTTTTTTTTTTAACATTTGTATACATTTACAGAGGATCTGATACGAAATGTCACACGCAGCAGAACCTGAAAGTTGCTCTGTAAAAATATAATACAGGCTGTTATCAAAAAACCAGTAATAAATTTATAAATTAACCAAGAATGTCGTAAATACTTATAGTTGAGAATATGTTTTAATCAAAACCTGATAACAGGAACTGTGAAAATGTTCACTCCACAATCAATTTCCGATTTCGTGCATACGTAGCAGGTGTCCTAATACTTTTGGCCGGCAGAGTATGTATTGGGAAAAGGATGATATTTGAAAACGCATTGTACTATTTTTAAAGGCGAAAAAATAATATAAGAACGAAATTTTAAAAATGAATTCCTTCTGCAATAATACGTGCATCGCATTGGAGTTTCAGAAATTGTAAAAAATTTCCAATGCATATCGAATTTTTAAACGAAAGTGCTTGCAGCAAAAGGTTGTCTGGAAGAAAAGGAAATTCGAGAAACATAAATATACGAAAAAGCGAACACTTGTTTACTTGGTGTTAAAATGAATCATCCTGATATCATCATCATTATTATGTAACATTCAGTACAGACGTGTGATAAGTATTTTACTGAATTTTCAGTTTCTACATAAAGTGTTTATATCTCGGAAAGAAAAAATTTCCGGAAGTACGTTTACATGATTAATCTGCGAATGTTTACGCAAATTTTACTTTGTGCCGACACAATTAACAATATAGAACATAAATAAAGCTGCTTCTCAAATTAATGTCATATGTTAGATGTTTTCTTCAATGATGTTCAAGCTGTATATCTTTCAGTTCTACATTTTCTACAGAGGCAAAAAAATGTATGGTTTAGATGTGACATTTTCTATTTTCAGAAATAGGAGAATATTGTACTAAAATTTACGGCCATATTATATATTTTCAATCATTCCAGCGGAGATCTAAATATTCGGGTCGCTTTTAAATCACCTACGCTATAAAATACGTATTTATAGGATAAATTGAGAAACAATATTCTTCAAGTAGAGGTAAGAAATCATGTTATATGACAATCGGCTGTAAACGTTTTGTTAGAGGGTTATGAGATAATATTGATCGCAATATAAAATATCTAACAGCTATTTTTCGCTCCACGTACGAAGGGTTGATCGCTCGTTGACCAACATTTACTCTTCAATTATCTTATGAACTAGCATTCTTATTGTCATGGCCAATAATACACTGTCATTGCACGTGCAATTGCATACTATGTCTCGATTGTTGACTTTCTTAATTCGAGTATTTTACAAGCTAATATAAAAACAGTCTTATCTGAAGTACGATCAAGCTTTGATATACTGTAATACAAAATCCGTTTTTTTCTGCTTGATGTTGCATTTAATATTATGATTATAGTTTCGAAATAAACACTGTCATGCATAACACAACGTTCTTCTGCCATTTTTAACTGAAGAATATGCTGCTTCAGTTTGTCAGAAAACGCTTAGTATATTATAAGCTGACAATTATTTTCTTGGAAAATTCGAATATTATCTTCTAAACACTGATGACATTTTTTTACTATAACGTAGTACATTTCTTTTTATTTATTATTTATTATAAGTATACTTTCTTTACTGTTGCATATCGTACTTGTCAGCAAGACAAAAGTATTAAATCCATATTGTTTACGTGCCGTAAAAGGATTAATAGTTCAAGGCGTTGAACCACTTTGTAAAACTCTCAAAGTGTTTAACACTCTTTGTCTTAATACATACAGTGGGATTAGATTTATTTAATAATTTGTTGCACATTCTAATTCAAAGGAAAGGTGAATTCGTTGTTAGTAAAAGTTAATAAAAAGAATTTAACAATATTTTATATTTTTCAGATAACATTGCTAGATGCCTCTATAAATGAAAGAAATTTAATGCAATAACGTCAAATACCTTAATAACATCTTTTTCTCGGAGCTTTGTATCTTCGTGCTTTCGCTCCCTGCTACCAAAGCCAGTTTCTTTTAATTAACACAACATTGTTGAAACGCTGAAACATACAATATACAACATCGATATCCCCCTTCATTCCCTGTGTCATTGTGCTCTCCAGCTTGTCCCGTTTTATATGTTGTATATCTTACCCTCTTGATTATCCACCTTATCTCGGTCAATGTCTCCGAATGTTTCTCCGCTACGAATTGGACATCACCCTTAATCCTCTTCTTTCGACTTCTCGCTAATTTTCCTCCTTCTGTAATTTGCTTGAACTGTCCCGCGCAAACTTTTCTTCTCCCGCGATTCCGCCTTGTCCGTTCTCCTCCCTCTTCTTTCATCCCGCTAGTTTCTTTCATTTTCTCTCCGAGCTCTTCCGCGCAATCTTTTTTCTTCCGTCGAGCGTCTCCCTCGTTTCTCATCTCCGTTAGTTTCTCCGAATGCTTCGTTTCTCCATATTCCCGTCGCTCGGGCTTCTTGCCTCCCACGAACTCAGGTCTCGAGACACTCCTCGCGCCACCTGAGCCAAACGACTGCCAGTACCCTGGCTACCTACCAAATTAACTTTTACTACCATCTTCCCAATTAATTTACAGGCCCCCGCTGCCGCCTAATTGCGCGCATAAATTATCCGCACCCTCGGAGATTGTCCGTTCCGAGCCACTCGGGCGATGTCCGACGCTGCTTTTGCTTGCTTACTCTCCTGCTCCTGGACTCTCCTACCCTCTTACTCCTCTTGTTCTCTCTTCCTCGGACTCGTGTTCCTCTTTATCCACGCGTCTCCCTTTCTCGCCCTCTCGACCTGACCCTCGATTTCACGGCCGTTTTCGTCACCCACTGAATGGTAGCGGTACGGTTATCTTACGCCTTGTGTTTCTTGTCGAATTTGGCTGTTGGTAGTTTCTGGCTGGATAAGGGAGGGTAGGGTTTAGACGTCGGGTTAAATTTCGGGGTTTATTGAGCAGGGCAGATTCAAGCGGGTTATGCGCGGTATAATGCTCGCTGGTATTAGGCGTTGGGCACATATTAGAATTTGTTGTGCCTTGTATTTTGGGAATTTCTTCGCTCTCGAGGTATGGTATTCAATGTTGGGTATATTGAAGGGGAATTGTATGTAGTTTTGCATGAAATTGATGTTCTACCGGGTCGAAGTGTTACAGGATTGTAGGTTATTACGTGATAAACGTTCGATATTTGTATCACGCGGAGCTACGTATTCTGCGAGCCACTCGATCCGTGAAACATACAGAGTAATCGAAAATTATATATCGCAAGTGTAATTCTGCATCTTTGTATTAGGAGATATTTGTTAACGAAGAAGTCTTTATAAAATAACTTTGACCTTGAAATTTAAGGTTTAGTTGTTTTCGTTAGATCTCCATTTCTTGCAAAGAACGACGTTGCAAAACGTGACGGGTGTTGTTGCTTAACTCTTTTCTGGAAAATTTATTTATAAGTTTTTTAAGAATTATTTGCATTTATAATGAGATTAAGTAAACATCGCAATGTCGTAAAAGTATTTAGCAGGAAACTATTTGTTAGCGCAAGAGATGTGTGGAATTTCGGAAAGAAGTAATGGAAGATCACTACATCCGGAGGGGATCCCAGATTAATTTAGTGGACCACAATTAATGTTTCTGATCTTAAAAGATTTATTATTTTGAGTTTTTTAGGGTCTCGGGTGAGATTTATTTTTCCAACACCTACTATGCAAACAAGCGCAATATAACGTGTGAGTTTTAGCCACAATTTAAATAAAGTTATACGTATGAGCCGTTTATTTTGAAAATGAGGTAAGTCACTTTGTTTATAAATCGATATGTTTAAGGGTTTTAGTTTTAGCGTGGTTAAAAATGTTAATAATATATGTGACGTATATGACGAAATGCATTGCGCTGGTCGTGCCCTATAATATTTGATCATCCACTAATATAACCGACCAATGCCGAGGACTAATGGTCCAAATAAGTAATATCGTATCGGCAATGAAGATAATGATAATAGTTGCCAATATTTGGTTCTTAAAGCGACATGATGGAGCGTAACGCGGAGTTACGTTCCGAGGCGGGGGAGGTTAAGAGCATTAGCAAAATGCGGCAAATTGTCGAAATCATTTGATACGGCGAAACGTGCAAATCCGCTCTCGACGGAGGAACGACGAGTGGAATTAACGTCAACCGCCCAGGGCGATCGGGAAAGTTTGACTTCGAATCTCGCAGAGGAACTAATTACGTGTCGTGGTTCCTGCCTTTCGCCCGCCTGTTCTAATACAAATTCGTGTACGAGGCAAATCGCTGCTTTAACTTTACACGATTATGTTCGCACGAGATAGTCTGCCTTGAATATACTGACAAGGGGGCCCTCACTCACATTGTAAATAAGGTACACGCGATCACTAATTAACATGATAAAACTTGCAAATATACTTTTGACTTTATTAGATCGTGGCGTTATTTAAAGTGTGATTATTACGTGGCATCGTTTGACGTTCCGATAGAGTCTGACAAAACATGAGATTGTCATAAAAATACGTCGGCGAGAGAAGAGGGAACAGAATATGACGATTGTATAATGTGGGATTTTTTATTAAAATAAACTCGGTCGTTTAAACCGTATTTATTCAAAACTTATAAGAAAAAGTATAAGGATGGTAAGATACTCGTCGCTAACTTTGCAGATCGTCAATACTCAAGAAGAGAATGTAATATACATTGATATACATGTATTTAGTATCACTATTTATTTATTCAATACTTATAATAATATTGAGTCCATATATTATGACAATTTTAATTTTTTCCGATCGGTTAAGTTTTATATCATGTTGGTCTATTGTTTCTTATCTGCATTTTAGACCCTAGAATTATATGGTATTAACCATTTGCAAAATAATTAACAATTCCTCACAGTACCTCCCTATTACAATTAATCATAACAACGTTCTTCAATATTCTACTTTTTTCCTCGATTATATTTGACATTTCGAATAATATAATTGTTATCATTTAACTGCTAGTTCAAATGAACAGCTTCCTACAGTAATACCACGCACAAACGACGAAACGAGTATATAAGTAGAGATATTAATATAAATCAAGACATTCCTTTAGTAATATTATTTATTTGCACAATAACTACAATACTTTTGAGATATACTGGTGGACAAAATGATAAGGCACCTCAAGTTTTTTGACAATGAACATTCATTTGGATATATGTGTATGCATGCAAGAAGTGAATATACAACAAAATAAAGTACTAACTTTTATATAGTATACTAAAAAGGGAATAATTCGTTCAATGCATTTATTATTTATACAAAAAATGGCATTTAGTGTGGACAAAATGATAAGACACTATGAATATAAAATAAAGAAAGTATTAAAATGCCATTTACGTTGTACCACTTCAAACATTCTTCTTGATAAACTTCTATATAGATTTTTTATATAATTCTGATCTAAGTTTTCCCACGCTTCTAAAATTGCTGATTTCAACTCGGATACTGTATTATACTGCTTTCCACTTTCGTATAATGTTCTTGACATTCTTCTCTAAACGTCGATAATGTTGAGGTTGGGAGATCTTCCTGACCAATTCAAACGCTTATTATTTTCCGCTGCAAAATAATTTTTTACTGTGCGAGCTGTATGCACAGCTGCATTATCTTGTTGACATATATATATATTGCTGCAAAATTGCTGGAACAGAATATATATATTGCTATATATATTCTGTTCCAGAAATTTTACGAGCGTATGTTCCTATTTGCTCCTTAATTAAATTTAAGTGCCCAGCACTATTCATACGACCTTGAATAAATTTGATTTCTATTTTTCCTCTACAGCTGATACCTCCCCATATCATCACTGTACCGCCACCGCATTGTCGATGACTTAAAACCCTTTGTTCCTTTCTTAAATCATGGAAATAGTATTTGTATCCATCTGAACCATCCAAATGTAGTTCTTTTTAGAGACATAAGTCCAGAGTTTGATGCCTTTCTTATAATTAACCTTTTTTTCTTGAAGAAAGGGCGGCAGGTCTCGCCGCCGACTTCTTCTTTCCATATTCTTGAGGGCTTTTTAAAAAAAATTTGAAAATGCCTCGACTTCTTTTTAGTTTTTTTGCAATTTGTAATTGATTTTCTCCATTGGACTTTAACTGGAGTATTCTAATCTTCTCATCTTCGCTTAACGCTTTTCCTTGTTCCATAGTTTATTTTTACTTTGTAAAGTACTTAAACACTTAAAAATAACAGTACGCAAATTACTTCTATAGAATAGATTTACAGAAATCTGTATACTTCAACGTTTTCCAATAGACTAATTTAAGTGCCTTAACATTTTGTCCACTTATAATTTCAAAACAACGAACTTTAAAGGTTGCATTGCTGCACGGTTTGTTAGCTTACACTATACATAGCCTTGAAAGGAAGTCTCCAGCTTATAAAATAGTTTATTTGTAAAAACTTTGCGATTTCATGTCATATATATGAAATTTTGTATGCATACAGCGGTGCCTTATCATTTTGTCCACCAGTGTATTATAAGAACTTAAATTGGTTCAGATCTGTTAAGGTTCATTTCATATTGCTTAATTATTTCTTATCTGAATTTCAGATCCTGTAATTCTACGATATTAACAATTTACATTGTTAAGTAGAATCATTAGCAATTCCTCACAACACCTCCCTCCATTAATCGTAACAACGTTCTCTTCTTTGCCTGAAAAAGTCCACCATGTACTATCGAAACTCTGCAATCCTTTACAAACATCTCTGCTATTAATGTCAACTCAAAGAAATCACCCTATTCGATGCTCTTGCCGGTTTATCCTCACAAGCCTCCCCAATTAACGATCATCCCTGCCAAGCACGGCGACATGGTACACCGTGCAATAGAACCTCAACACGGCCGCGATAATTCATCCCCCGTATTTTTCTCACCCCGGATAAGTGCCTTACAACGATTTTCGTCGGTCTGGTTCGTTTACATATTCATAAACGGGAATATATCGAGGCGGACAGGTACACGTTCGCCCGAGTCGAAGGGACTCGGTGGTGGTTCGCAGTGCGCTACCGCGATAATTCATTCGCGTAAGCATACTAGCGGCTGTATACCGAGCGACCTCCCCCGCAGCCGCGGACGCGCCGAGCGGATGTGTATTAATGACTGACGAGAGTTTAAAATACTCTCGAAAACGAAGCGATCCTCAGCGCCGTGCCGTGTGACAAGTTCTCTGCACCTATTTTTCTATTCACTATTTGCATGTTTGCTTTATTATTCGTGCATGTAATTTTCTGACAATGAGTACACCCAATTCTGTTTTTACACGAACTTCTTTTACACCATTTTGATTTAACCCCTAAAGACCCGAATTTTTAAATTATAATTTGATATAATTATGATTATAATTTTTATTTATAATTTGTAAATGTACATTTTAATGGGCATATGGTCCTTACGCAAAATTTTTAACATTAAGGAGATCCTGAGAAATATTTGTATTAAAAAAACTAAGTGGAACTAAGTTTAAACTTATACGTAATAAAGTACAGCACGAAAAGTATTATGTACATTACAATGTGCACAGGGTCCGAAGGGGTTAACACGAATTAAAAAAGTAATTTAATTCTCTTTTTCTACGACTTATTTTAATTTAACACTATCGATACATATTCTAATAAGAAAATTTTGCTTCACTGTGGCCTAGCCAAAACACAAACGCAACGATTAATTACTGAATTCATTCATAAATCCACTGAAACATCGGCACCACAGGACGCTAGTCCTAATTTTGTTCATGAGATTACAGATAGAATTTCACCAATGGAGCACGAAGACGATAACCAAAATATTTCTAGTGATTACAGTAATACATATTGCAGTGTTACGCAAACGTATGCTTCCATTGTCAGAAAGTGACAACGAATAAAATCTTTTTTTGTGGAACTCATGTTATTTTGCCTAATCTTTGTGTTCATGAATTAGTGACATGTTTTTTTTCCTTTTTAAATGATAATATACTTTGTATGATACATGTGTAATCTTTATGAAATGAAATGTTTAAGATCCTAACATGAAAACTCGTGGTTTATTGTATTATTTTTGCTGATTTCTGAGGGCTGGAAACAATCTTCTATTCGTCCGTAGATGCAATACATTATTCTACATGTTTTTATACGTATTCTTTGGGAACGTATTTATCGTGTAAAAACAGAATTACGTGTATGTTTTCCTTTTGAGGCCATTTAAATCGGAAAGCGGTGCTTTTGCATCTTCACTTTTTTCTTGATTTAACTCATGTTGTTTTGTGAGAAGTGTATTTCCTTTTTGGATGCGGCGAAGGATCAGAGTGAAAGCGATATTTAACACTAGATCTACGGAAGCCGTTAAATTGGCGGATTCCTAATTTATTATAAACGGTTCACAAATTCATGGAAAAGTGGTACAGTAGGTATTTCACATATGCCTTAAAATAGACAAATTACTTAAGTGATCAACTTTTCCATCTCTTGATTTCCCATTTTTCAAAGTGCTTATCTAATATATTTAAGTATAATAGATTTAAAGCCCGTAGATCGAGTGTTAAGAGAGATAAAATAAGTTGAAGATTGTAGTTCTTGTGTTGTATTTAATGCGAGAACTACCAATAACATCATAACCCAGTGTTTCATTACTGTAATTTTCCTATAATTAAATTTGGTACGTGGTGCTTGTCACGGAATTATTTTCAGATCAACATTCTGATCACATAGTGTTATAAAACCAAATAAAATGCACAACGTGGATAGAAAAGTCACGAGCGTATAATTCATTGTAGAGATTCAAATTAACAAGTACATATACAGAATGCGCCATAACGCGTACAACTCATTGTCACTTCGAGAGTCGTCATCAACTATTTTTGATCTTTCAAAGGGCACATTTAATATATTCCTGTACGCGGTATCTTGTATTTTTCAAATAGTACAGTTAATAGCATTATAACCAGTAAAGCGGTATTGAAATATCTTGAGAAGCAGCTTATTGTTAGTACTGCCATAGGATATTATTTAAAAATGACGTTATATGTATCCGTTGTTTATTGCGAATTCTCGTTTGTTGTAACCCATGATGTATCAATAATGAAGAGAGTGAATATAGGACATAAACTCTACCAAATAGTTCCCATGAACTATCGGATCTTGATTGAAACTTATAGTCATTTTTACGTTTTAACATTAGAATTACCGGCGTCAATCTATTATACTTCAATCTATTAAATAAGTACTTTCCAAAATGGAGAATTAAGAGGTGTAAAAGATGATCGGTTCGGTAATTTATGTTTCTTGAGATGGACGTAGAACATCTATTCTATGACTCTTCTATAAACTTGGAGAATTTTTGGAAAAAATTGTGTACCAATCATTTTGATTGGTTTGGTACTTCTAGTGTTAATAATCGACAAGAGCTTTGATAAACAGAAGATGCTCGGAGTAATTGCACCCGGTGGCACACAGGTGCAAGCTTGCAGTTGTCATATAAGATTCTAATAGAAAACTCTAAATGAAAGTCTGGTGAATTCAAATCCGAAGAATGAACATACGACTGCCGAAATATTTTTCATTTTTTTTCAGGAAATTAAATGATCGTAAGTGATCAATTTCAATTAGCAGAAATTATTTGGATATTTAAATTTAAACATAAAAAAAAATGATTTATCTCACTTCTTCGCTATCGAAATAAATGTATACTAACGAAATATTGTTAAAGCTTCCATCGGTTTCAACACATTATTGACTGAAGAAGCTTATATTCCTTTGCTAAAATTTAATTATTGCCTCATTTTTATAGTTTATCATGCGAATTACATTACATCATAAAAAGTATACACTAACATTTGTGAAAATGAAAAAGGTATTCTTTTATCAAAATTTTATTAATTCCCGCCAAACGGAACAAAGAAATGAAAAATCGATTGAATAATCCGCAGTTCTGCTGTTGCGAGAATATCGCATTTTATGTCTGCAAAAAATGTTCTTTGATAGAATCGAGGTTGAACTATATTGTTGTTTGATCTCGTTAAATCATTTCGTTATGTCCAATACCACAATTATGTATCGTCATCGTAATGTTTTAAGTTCGTCTTAAGTAAATCTCATTTAAGTAAATCTTTTTCTCCTCTATTGTCATCTTTTTTTCTTACATTACTATCGATTCCCTTTTGCCCAGGCTCACATTTTCCGTTCCCTCTGTCAAATTCCAAATTCTCGGTATTTTACTATCCTCCTTTGGTGTTTTTTTTTTTATTTTTCACGTTTCCGCGGTGCGAATGATAAATCCGCGGCCTATAAATCAGCCGCCATTTTTGGCCGGAACTTTTTGACAAGGCAATTGGGAATTGTTTGGTAAACGACAGTAGAATGGGGCTGAAAAATCATGAGGTACGCGGTTTCCATCGGCCGTACTCACCCATTCAATCCATGTCCCCGACGAGACCCGACCGTTTTTATTTATCGCGATTCGTGGAATTTCGAGCCGGAATTTGGTAGCAGGTCCGATCATGGAGACCAATTTCTCTACTCTTTTTCGCTTTTCCATCCCCTCTTCGTCATCCTTGCGAAACTTCTCTAGAGAGCAAATTTTCAATCCTGCTTTCTCTTTCCCCCTGCTTCGGGTGCTTTCTTATCTTGAGAGTTGCATTATACCATTTAAAAAACCTACGTTTTTCGGTGTTCATGTTAATCGAGAAATCTTCTTTTCTAATCTAAATTCTTTACGTTTTTTTATATTTATAACATTCTCTAGACAGGATAATCCATAAATAAGTTTAATTTCGACTTGGTTGAAGCACATATGTTATCCTCGAATTTAAATAATTTTCATCTAATGTAATTAGTGTTTTATTTACTTCAGAACATTCCTTCTTTTGCATTGCAAGTCTGTCACGAATCGTTTCACAAAGCCGAAGCTGCATTTTGTGTATCAATGTTTGACAAAAATAATAGTTCGTTAACCAAGTATTAAGTGGCACTGATTTTGAAAGAATTATGATTTTTATATTACCGATAAAGCTCCGAGTGTTTGACATATCAAACAACGTTGCCGATTATTCGAGTAATTTTTCTGAATTTTTAATTGTAAAGAGGTGATGTAATATAGGCTGCTCGTGACCCCAATTTAACTCTGGTGCACTTTTATGGGGTTATCTTAAAACGAGGGTGTTCATCAATAATCCTAGGTCTATATCGGAATTAAACGATAATATCAACAAAGAATTGGACTATGGTTTCTGAAATAATGTATCACAGTTTGATAAATAATTTCAGAAGCTGGTTGGAATAGTATGATGTTTTACATTAAAGTTATTTTTTTAAAAAATAATTTCCTATGGACCCTACAATATTGAACACTAAATATTTTTTTTTAAAAACAATAATTTATTTTCATTATACAAACTTTAAATCTGTAATTATTTCTTTGGCCACCCTGTATATAAAGTGTCACAGAAACTTCAACAAGTACGAAAACTAGTACAGAATAATGCAATTACTGGTATTAATTTTGGGAGGAATATATTTCAGCAGTCTAAAGGAAAGAATGTTCTGAAGTGTTTGCGATGCGAAGAAGAAGTTAATTAGATTAATTAATTGAAGTTGATTAAAATTGAAAAGCTGTGCAATATTCAGTGTACCATTTCGGCATATCCATTTTCAGGCGAAGCTGTAAAATATTTTGATTATGATACATTGACTTGCTTTATTGCTTTGACTTAATATGGGAAAATAAATTTTATTTCTTTTGCGGTGCAGCATCTAAATGCGTTTGCCGCAAATATAGAAAAGGTACTTTGCAAAATTCAAACAGAGAACGGACAAATACTGTGACCGTATGGAATAGAATAATCAATTTTAAGTAAAGTGCTTTTTAATGTAATGAAAATTTGTGGTATTCATTGGCCTTCAGGTAAATAACGTTGTTTAGGTGTAGACATAAATAGTTCATTTTTAGAAGTGCATTTCACCATGGTATAGCTTCCTTTGAAATTATCTACGTTTTTTATTACTTTCTACACAATTTTCGAAAGATCCGATTCTAATTAGTGTTACATTACGATGTCTATTTTACCTAATTATTTAAATTAATCACGTTGAATCCGTGGATATCAATTGTATAACGTTAATGCTACTATACTTCGGAAGAAATGCCTGACTTTGTTTGTTATTAATAATCCAGCAAAAAGAGCTAATATAAATATCTTTTATTTCAATGTTATTCTGCTATTCTAAATAACAAATTTCATGATTTATGACTTTTGATCGTTTTTTGATTAATGAGAGGTGGAGGGAAACGTAATTTATTACTAAAATGTGTGTCGACTTTGTATTATTACACCATTACTCAATTTTATTCTAAAAATCAAATACTGCGCATCAAATATGGCTATATTTGCCAAAGGAGTCAAGAGTACTGAATTGAGATTTATCCAAAAATCACTGATATTTGTAACAGTGCTATTCCTGCTATATGTTACGTTTCTGAAAAATATTCACATGCACGAAGAAGTTAATAAATTAACATTACTTAGTTACCATAGATGGCAATTGTCATAAATAGAGAGATGTAAATTCTCAGCCCGAAGTAAATGTTATACATTTTTATGAACAGCGTTGACCCGTTCATAAAATAATAACTTTATATTTCCCGTTTCGAGAAATGTAATAAGGTATTTCAGAGAATATTTGGTCTTTCTAATAAAATAAGTAATTTGTTGTTGCGTAAATTGCAAATTTACCCGAGTACAGCGTCCTTAGTTCCCTGTCATAATTAAAACGAACTTAATTCTGTTCAATGACAAGACAAGCAACTCTATCTGACTGTCCAATTTTTACAATTTCGCAAAGATAATCTCATTGTCAGATTAAGGTAATGTAAGAGACTGCCATGCGAAATAATTGATAAACCTCATTTCTTTTAAATTCTTGACTTAGAATTCGACTACTTCCACAATCAGGGACACATTTAACCCTTTGCCCTACAATAACGTGTAACACTCGTGACGGGGCAGATGTAATAGGAAATTTTTAAGTTTTCGAGAAGCTATCAAATTGAAAATATTGATGGAACACGACATGATCAAATTATTTCCATGCTCTTAATATTACATTAAATTATATCAGAAATCACTGATCAATTTTTACTTATTGCATTTACTTCTGAAGTAGTGTGCATACAGTAACTGAACAAATCGCAGGGCAAGGGGTTAAGTGGCTACTATTAATCGTTAGTACTTTCCATGTTAATATGAGAGATACGAAGATGTAGAAATGCTATGTTTAATTATTCAACTAATATCGCGACGATTCTTCCTAGCGCACGAATAGATCTTCCCAAGTACCAAGCGGTTTTATTTCTCGCAATTCGAGGAATTCCGCTGGAATTTGCGCTCAATCATTGCATGCCTTGATCTTCTACGTGCTATATTCGGGCGAACGAGCATTTTTGCGGGTCTTCATTTCAAAATTGGAGAACGTAATAAGAACGTAATCTTTAAGAATCAAGGAAATAATTGGTCCCTAATATCGTGTGCTTCGTTATTCGGTATTCGAGGAAAAGGAATTAATGAAATACGCAAAAATAATGCTTCGATAAACTGTAAATATCTGCATTCTAATTAAAAGGTGTCGGGAAATTTGCACGTATATTAGAATATTTAAGAGTGGATAACTGTTAAATGCGGATTTACGTAATTTAAATATGGAAGTTTTTAATTAATCCGTTTCCAATTTAATTGATTTGCGGCAAAACATTGCCGCAATTTAAAACTTTTAGCTGATTTACTATTAAACTTAATTCGTTGTGTACTCAAGCCCCTCCTTTTAATGGTCGGTTCTTAAACTTGTTATTTGGGAAAATCCAACGTGAAATATAAAATACCTTGCCCTTGAAAATATAAGTATAATAGTTTTAATTGTTTTAACGATGTATGTACTACGTTTAAAACACATCAATTTTACACGTAATCTGCGTTTTAGCGAGACAGATTTCTTTTTCACAATAACCTAGATATTTTTCAATATTCATTCTGGAATTTTAAGTATAACGAAAGACGTGAAACGGTAGTCGTTTGAAATTTCTTGAGATATAGGTTTTAACTATTTTTTATCTAGGACCTATAATGTTGGGTTCCAATTACTGAACTAGTCAATTGTACTTAAGTTTTATCGCTACAAGACCGTCTATGTCATTTATGAAGTTGAATATATATTTTTGTTTACACTGACGAAGAGCTAATATTGCAATTATGTAATTTTTTAATACGGCAGTATCCATAGAAATTAACACAAAGATGAACATATAGTGCGAAACATGAATTAGGTAAGCCATGTTATAATATAAAGACGGCAGTAAATGACGTTACTAGAAGAAAATTATCGAGAGTTGTTTACCAGAAGATACAAGTTTTGCACAACCTCAAAAAGGAAACGACTCGTTTGGTCTCGGTGGATGAACGTATAAATAGATTATACTGAAAGCTGTCCTGACTCGTGGAATATTATGAGTTGATAGATAAGAAGAGAAACAGGGAGATGTTTATTCTGGCAACATACCATCAAAATAAGTACAGCATAAGCCATAATGACTTTCAAAATAAACAGATTTTGGTTATAAACAACGAGGAAAATTTACTGTTGTTGGTTAATGTTTGCTCAATTTTCAATCCGATACCTTGCTAAGAAAAAAAACGATAATTACAAATATCTTACAAGAAAAAAATCTCTTCGTATGACGTTTAAACTGGGAAGAGACAGGAGTGAAACGTTCATCGATCTCAGCGAGGAAGTTCAATCAAAGGTAACCGCGTTGTCGAGTGGTTCCTGAGTTATAAAAATTCTCCAAGTTTGTAGAGGAGCCATAGAGCAAATATTGTACGCCCATCTTATAAAACATAAATTACTGAATTAATTATCTTTTTCCTCTTTGGATTCTTCTTTCTCTAAAGTACTTGTTTAATATATTTAAATATAATAGATTTAACACTAGAACTACCAAACCAGTCAAAATGACTGGTACACAATTTTTTCCAAAAATTCTCCTACTTTATAGGAGAGTCATAGAATAGATATTCTACGTCCATCTCATGGAACATAAATTACAGAATCGATCATTTTTTCCACCTCTTAATTCCCCTTGTTTCAAAATACTTATTTTATATTTTTAAATATGATAGATTTAATGCCGGTAGTTCTAGTGTTAATATCGTTAAAAAATGTATTTTTTCTTCATTTTTCTTTTATCGTATCTTTCGCATACTTCTTTCCTTCTTAGTTTCTTCCTTCTTATTGTTAGTACCTTCTTACTTACTGATTGTGAGGCAATCTAATGATATTAATTAGGACTGTTGGAGATGAAAAAAGTCAAAGAAGCTGGTGTGTAGGTATATTTCTTTTAGTAATTTTTCAATTTTTACTGCACTTAGCACTAGAGCTACCAAACCAGTCAAAATGATTGGTACACAATTTTTTCCAAAAATTCTCCAAGTTTATAGAAGAGTCTTAGAATAAATATCCTACGACCATCTTAAAAAACGTAAATCACCGAATCGATCATCTTTTCCACCTCTTAATTCCCATTTTTTCAAAATACTTATTTAATATTTTTAAATATGATAGATTTAACGCCGGTAGTTCTAGTGTTAACACGCTGAATGCCTCCAGTATTTCGCTAGATTCATCATATTTGCTGAAGTGAATCTTTTTCTTAAAATCACATCTTTGTAAAGCAGAAACTTTAAAGACACAAATGGATATACAGGGTGTTTTCTTTAAGGCGACGCATGATTTTTGATCCACTTGCAAAAGTTCAAAACAAGAGCTGCAGGGTATGGGGTGTACAATAGGTCTCAGTAAAAAAATTTCAAAAACAGTTTGTTTTCATAGCGAAACCTGTGTTTTATAAATAGAAATACATATTATTTACTATATTGTAGAGGACATTGAGACGAATTCAAACCATATATTAAATGATATTTTTACTAATGTTTTGTTCGAATTTCCACAGTTAGAATTGCAATTAATCGCGTTGTTACGTGGATCGACTGGCATCGTTCATATGTTTATCTTAACCCTTTGCACTCCGAGTCATTTTTACTATGAGCTACCAACTATTGCAGGACTGTTTACACGGTGCGAGTGCACATCTGTGGAAAATTGAAAATCTTGCTTTGCCATTAAAAACAAGCTCATAAATTTTAAAATTGTTTTACAATATAAAAAAACATGAAAACACACCGGATTTACCTGACAACGGAGTTATCAGCTGCCATTACGTTCATGCGCCGACAACGGAGTTCAAGGGGTTAAGCTTAATCCGTGGAGATCGCTTTCAGAAAGAGTGAGCGAGAGAGGTTAACAATTTCAGTATTATAAATTGAGTAATATATTAGCAAAAATATCATTTAGTGTATGTTTTGAATCCGTCTCTATGTCCCCTACAATATGATAAAAAAAATGAGAACAAACTGTTTTTGGCCGTTTTTTTATAGATATCTATTCTATCAATTAAAAGTCGGTTTGCGGGAGAACGGTTCATTTCTGACCCATGGTTCCTCTCAGACATTTTACCTACGTAACAATACGAATAAGATGGCCCAGCCAGATTGAATCGGGGATTCCTCAAATAATTTTGCGGCAGGTTATTTTCACAAATCTCCACCCAATCCGAGCTCTAGAACAACCCCCCGAAGCCATGACAAAACCTTTTGAAACACCCTGTACACTCTTGTTATAATTTTTTTTTGTCAAATGGCTACAAGTGGGTGAAAAATCGTGGGCCACGCTGGAGAAAACACCCTATATAGGCAGCAGAATGTTACCCTCTTAACGCTAATATCTAAATATTGAATCTTTAACAAAATTCGTAAATATTACAATTCAAAAGTCATATGAAACATTGTATTCAAAAGCGCCGGTAACCGGGGGCCGCCAAGGTATTTAATGTTTGAAAAGAAAAGAAATATATGGCAAAAGATGACTGACTTCTTTCAATATCGAGCAGACAACACTTTTTTAATTTTCGAACTTTTATAATGAGTAAAAATTTCAAGAAGCTGATGAAAGTAAAAGGTATGGCATTTATTTTGCAGGTTTTGCTCTCACACGCCTATAAACAAAATCGACATTAAAATTTGCCCGATATTACTCTATGCGGTAAAACATTTTCTACATTATTCGTAACACATTTTGGAATATTTTACTTTTCTATAGCGCGTGTAGAATGCAAATAGTAACATCCTTGTGGTTAAATTCACTGACATTTTATGTAATTCTCTTTGAAAATCGTATTTAAATGTTTCCTAAGCGTCAACAACAGATTGAAATCTTTTGAGTACAGATATCGATTTGCAGTTTGTGCTTGCCACGAGAAATGTTCATAGAACTATGAACTATATTCAAAGAATTAATTTGTATTTGGAAAACTGACCAGTTAGTGACGAAGCTTGACGGCGATACTTTCCTATGTAGCAGCAATACCGTAAAATGCAATGTCGTTTAACACGTAGAATGTCATGGGGGTCACCGGTGACCAGCGCTATTAAATTCAATGAAATTTCGTATGACTTCTAAATTGTAATATTTTCGAATTTTCTAATGCATTCAATATTTAAATATTAGCATTAAAAGGGTAAAGCCCTGCTGACTATATAACTACTTGAGTCTTTAAGGTGTCTGCTTTGTAAAGATGTGATTTTAATAGAAAAAGTTTCACTTCTGTAAAAATGATGAAACCAGCAAAATGCCGGTGGCGTTCAACGTGTTAAGATATTTTGGTGATCAATATTTTAAAAGAAGCAAGATGAGAGAGATGTAAACATTCATTAACTGGAATTACCAAGAAATCTATAGGGCGATAGACTTGATACTTTATCAAGCTCAAGACTTGACCGATTAGCCGGAATTTTTAAATATAAGTATTTGTAGGTAAGAATGCATTTTTTTTTAAGTTTCATATTCCTCCAAGAAATTTTTAGAAAAACACTTTCAAAGTTTCGTGTATGCATGTAACATTTACTACTCCTTTCTGGTCGTAAAAACTTGGAACATGTTAGGACACTTTGGGTAGTGAAATATTTCTGTCGAAAATATTTTATTATGAATAGACTGATTAATAAGCTGCACTACAATAGTCTCTAATCTATGCTATATATTTAAAAAATGAGGTAGCATCTTCGATAAAGAAACATGGAATACAAGAGTAAAATTAGAAAGTTCAACGACTTCCAATAGTCATTAAATCCAAGCAACTATCATAAGAAATTAAAAATTCATTATTTCGACTGCCTCAGTAGTTTTAACATTAACGTATGACAATATTTGTATAAAAGTATATTAATGGAAATAGATAGAACAAAAGAAAGAAAGAAGGAGACAGACAGAAAAAAGAAGGGGTGAGAGACGTTAGCAACGGAATGTTCGTATCTTCGGCAACAGTTCGTAATCCGCTTGAAGGTGAAAGGAGGTACGTAAAAAGAGAAAGCGACGGGATCGTCGAGAAAGGAGAAAACGGGGAAGGGTGGAGGAGAAAACGGAGAAGGGTGGAAGAGAAAGAGGGCAAAAGAGGGGCAGCAAGGTAGGTATACGATTTGGGTTAGCGCCAGCATCGTTGGCACCGACGCTGTGCAACGTCGGGGGTCCTTCCTTGGCGCCGCAATTGCTACGGTATGGCTCTACAATAAAGCTGGACTCACATCAGCCTGGTCACTTTTTATCCTTACACAAACAAATCTTACGCGTAATTATTTCTAGCACTAAGTGCTTAAGAAGTTACAGTATTTACGTTTTAGAGTGCAGTCTAAATAACTCTACGAAAATAATTGAATATATGTAATTTGCATAACAAATGGTGCACACATTTACGTACGTGTGTTTATCGCACTTTTTATTTTATAGTACTTTCATGTAAGATATCAAGAACGAGAAGTATTTCTCTCTGAAAGCTCAGTATTGAGTTGTTAATATTTGATTTACGGGAGTTAAATCAGTTATACATATAAATTTTAAGTAAATACTCTGAAAAAAGAAGGTTCAAACGGCAAAGACCGGTTACGTAATTTGTGTATTATAAGATAAACGTGATATATCTACGGTACTGGTCCTCTATAAACTTGAGAAATCAATTTTACGGCTTCCGTAGATCTAATGTTAATACTTTCACCTTATGTTAATAAAAATGTCTACAATTTAATTTAGGTGGTAGTACGATAAATATAAATTTATTTATATGTGAGAAAAGTTCTTCATAGAATGTTTAAAACATAAATATTGGAAATGTGGCAGACACTTTAAGAAGGAACTTATTAATAAAGGTCACAAATGCGAAATATAAAGTTGTTTTTATTTCATCATCATTAACGCTTTAATTGTAGTAATTGTCATATTAAAATTTAATATTTAGGGGATTTGGCATAGCTTAACCCTTTACCCTACAATAACGAGGGACACTCGTGATATAATAAATTAGTAATTTCTGAAGTTTTCCAAAAGCTAAAAATTGAAAATATTAGTGAAACACAACACGATCAAATTATTTTCATGGTATTAACATTACAACTACCAGCTTTAGATCTATTATGTTTAAATATACTAAAATAAGTACTTTGGAAAAGCAAGAATCAAGAAGTGATAAACATGATCAGTTAAGCATTTTTTGTGTCATAACATAGATGTGGAATATTAACTGTATGGCTCTCCTATCGATTTGAGGAATTTTTAGACAAAAATTGGGAACCGGCTATTTTGCCCGCCTTGGCAGTTTTAGTGTTAAATTATACGATAGATCAGGAATGACTGATTAACTTTTATTTCTTTAATTTAATTCTGAATTGTTGTATATACATCCATAAAAGAAATAGCAGGGCAATGTATTAATACAAATTGTTTAACATGATAGGCAATTACCATTGAACTTGAAATCGTCTAAATGAAAAACGGAGAACTTCAGCGGTGAATGTGAATCAGCTCTAATTCAAATAGTCGATTTCCTTGTGTTTCACATTGCTCCCATTGCGCTTTCTCTCTCTTTCTTCTTCTCCTGCTCCCTTCTTTCATTCTCTCGAGTAGCAAGCGATTTCACGAAAGTCCGCCACTATAAATAGCACGAACCGTCTGACTATGTGTCTGCTATGTCGCGAAACGTGCGACGCCCGCGTTCCTTGTCTGCAGAGGCGTCTCGACGCCTGTAACGATACCGATCAAGATAATCCGGTGGGACATGTCGCGCCGCAAAATCGTCGTTAAAATTAGCGGCCCGACGGATCCTAGTGACGACGAATCCGTCAAAACGCCTACTTTTATATTACTTCTGCTTCTCTCGTCTTATTAAATTTCAAATGCCACCCGCGTAACAGAAGAGAAGTATTTTGTGAATATAATTCGTACCCTTACACGTTCAGTCTTTCGCCGGACACAGATATGGAGTAAAGCCCCGGTAAATAACTTTATTCTTATCTAAATAGTAATACAAAACCTATAATTGATATAAAAAAAACAGAATTAATGTAGCTTTATTTTCCGTGTTTTAATTTCACCTTTATTATTATCTTAAGTAAATCTAAGTCTTCGCGTAATTAATTTTCTATGGAAAGCAACGTTGAGCGTGGTAGTTTTTCTGGTGCCATAGCGGATCTTAAATAGTCTTTGACTATTTTATGCTATGAGAATCTACTATGGGTCTCAGCAGAAGTTAAATAATGTATAGAAAGCTTTATAATTATGTCCCGCACTGTATTAATACGTAATATATATATATATATATATATATATATATATATATATATATATATATATATTGTTTTGTTGATTAGAATAGGGTAGCTCGGTGCGGGGCCTTGCTAGCTCTCGAGGTACTGGATATATGGGCCTTAACTTTGTATATATTTATCTTAAGTATTTTCTGGTACCTTCAGATTTTGCTGACATCACAGAAAGATAAATAGATAAAATATGTAGGTGTAAAGAATATTACTAACTTAATTTAAATTAGCTGGTAACAGTTGAGAAAACTTGTTCAGACCGTGGAGTTATAATTGCCGGTGTATTTAAGGAAAGTTAAAAAATGTACAGAATTCACGTAATATAAGAAAATATATAAGATATTAGGTAGTATTTAATACGTGAAACAATTTCCCACTAACAGTGGATCATATCGTCGAGAGCTAGTTCTCGAAGACATATTCCACACGTATTTTTTTAACGGCCTTGTCTATACTGAAGGAGTAAAAGTACCCTTCAAATTTGAAGGTTGCAAATGCACTTTTTTTAATATCTCGGTAACTAGGGGACATCAAAAAAGATTTTTTTTTAATTGTGTGTTCCTTTAATAGAGAATTGAAATGCATAAGTCTAACTAGAAACTTGTGTAAAATTAATAGTTTGTAATTCTACTTATAATGTACTAATTTATAACACCTCCTTTTTATACCTGATTGTGTACAGAAAAGGGTACGTGTATATACATATATACACGTTTTAGAAATTATTCACTTTTAAAGGACGTGTACTTATATAGACGTACAAGGATTGCTTTCAAACGTAATCCTGAATTTTTACTTTGTGTGGTGTGTATGCCTTGAATGTTCCTCGCTCCTGTCAATCGACTTCAAATACAGAATCGTGGAAAAGTTTACGGCCGCGAATTCGCTTGAATTTACAGAAATTTTTTCTTCAAATATGAAAAGGGTGATTCACGGCAATCAGGCCACTTTAGTTCCGTCTATAAGACTGACAAGGGAAAAAGTACGAATTTTGCGCATAGCGTATAAATAACGGAGCATTTGGAGTGATGAAAGACTTTGGGAACAAATGTGAAATGAAAAAGTTGTTTTGAAATACTTTTTTCTTCGCCTTTTTAAGATCAATGGTACAAGCTTAAGTAGTTTGGAAAATAGTTATTACGCATTAAATTTGGCTTATTTTAGTCTAAAACTGGAGTAAATAGTTAAATTGATAAAAATAGACAATATTTCGTTGCTCTCTAATGTCAGTTTCATAATTGTTCGCGGAACATTTAATAACTGTTTGCGGAACACCAGTGTCCCGCGGAACATGGGTTGGGAAACGCTATCCTAACTTATAATAATTTGCAATTCTGACAATGAGATTAGAATCTGTTTTTGGTCTATCTTTAGGGACTAAAACTTTTTTGCCTTTTTCAGCTGACAGTATTTTTATATAAACCATGTTGAATTAATTATAACGACGAATCTTTAAGATAACGTGTTTCTAGAAGTTTGTTCCCGGCGGACTGTTTTTCTACCATTTATACTTTACTATATTTGTCAATGTTTATATTATAACAAAGACTTAAATTATTTTACATATTTTTATACAGAAATACATATTTCTGTGGTGGAAGTTCTATGGCCGTCGTTTCTAATTTTATTTCTACGTAACTGTACACATATTCCATATATAGTACACATATAGAAGATGAATTGCGCGGTTTAAGAAACATCAACGGAAAAACAATAATACTTTAGGTTTATATTTTCTTTCATACGAAAGATGATTGCTTTTTATTTTTATATATAAGTTATTCGTATAATAATAAGAAGCAAATAGGTTGTGTTTGAATTGTAGTGTTTGATGCGGCGAATATATTAACTTTGTATTATGCATTTGTACAAAAAAATAATATTAAAATAAAAAAATACTAATTTCTGATAGAAACACTGCCGGAGGATTTCTTTACTTCTTACATGTAACAGTACTAAATTTTTGTAACTTCCTAGTTACATATTTAATTAGTTGAATAAATTCCGTTTTAGTATTTTTAAATCCGCATTTTCATTTGTTAATACACCTTTGAGAGAAAATGTTCAGTGTCCGTAACATTGGGCTCCGAATGTATTACAAAACGTTAAGAAAAATTTTATTTCTTAATGAAAGTTACCGCTGTACAATATTGAAATATATTTAGCATTTTGCTTCGATTAATAAATATTTTGTTATAAACAACGCAGATGATTAATATTTATATAACATACGTACGGTTTTAGTGGAAGCATATATCGATTAAAATTTAACAAAAAAATCAAATGTCATTTTAATCACTGTTTTCAATTTTCATCACAAGATATATATTCATATTTCCAAAACGTTCAAATGTTTTACATCTGTCGCAGTTACATCCAATCTTTCGTTAAATTGATTTATATTTACAACGTTCGAAACCGTTTATTTGTCCTCAAAATGTTTTCACGTATATCTGTTAAACCTGAAGCGATAAAAAGGATAAAGTCAAAAAATGGAAATATTATTTTCATTTGTGAAATGCCTAAAAGTTTTAGAAATTTTTATAAACATCTGTCGTTCGTTATGAGTTACAGTTGATGTAACACCGCCAATAGTAGTTTTTAGTATTCTACTGTTTTTTGGTATTATTCACCCACAGATGATTTATTTGTTTTTCTCCATTCCATACAAATTCACTGCATATAGCTTTTTTACATTTCGTGAAATATCAAATATTTCAGTTACTGAACTTCTCGTGACAACTATTTTCAAGTCACCTTTATAAGAATACTGCGAGCTTTATGAAGAAATTACTCTTAACCCTTTCCACTCCTACGTCGAACTGCACTCGACACAGTTTTCTGTTGGACTCAACGTTTCATCTACTAATTATCGGCTTTTCGAAATGAACAATAATTTTGCATCTTAACAGAAACATCCCACGGTACCTACAATCGTTCCTAGCATTAAGTGAAAATGAATAATCAACGGTAGACAATTTTCCGAGACTATATTTGCTTATCTGACGAAAAGTTGGTACAATAATTCGGAGGGCAGAGGGTTAATGTCCGATTAGGTACCGAGAAAAAGTACTTTATAATTTTGATTAAGTGAAACTACAAAAATTATTGATTAAATTTGGAGTAACAAACTAAATTTTACGTTAACCACAAAATTGACACATTTTATATTAAAAGTAAATTATGAACTTAATAATTAAAATAAATTATGAACTTAATCTAGAAATTGTTCAATTATATCTTCCACGTCCTACAATTCTCAGCTCGAATCGTAGCAATATACGGGACGTTTTGCGTTTATTCAGTCATTTTCTTCAATGCTAACTCTCATTTTGAAGCCATGTCAATTCTGTACTCATAAAAATAAACCATGCTTTGAAATAAAAATATGGTAATGTTCACCGTTGTTCACATTAAATAATTCCAACTAGAAACCAATAGCTTATAATGTAATAATTTTATTATATCTTTTTAGTAAAGAGCTTGCGAGTCTATCTTTAAACAGCATTTTCTTCTTTTATTCAGCCGTAAAATATTCTGAGGTTGTTTGACGGAAAAACCTGAAAACTCTGCTGCAAAGAAAACTATACATATTTCCAATAAATAAATAGAGATCATATTAAATTCCTAAACAAATAATTACTCTCTTCTTTATTATTTTTTGTCAGCTCAACATAACGGTAATTTTATTGCACACAAAAGAATTTAGCTTCAAAATACTTCGAAAAAAAAATATATTATGAAAAATCTGTATATTCTTTTATAGCAGAGCAACAAGTAATTTCGATAAGTTTTATTAAATTACTTCCTTCTAACCATCTACTTAACAGTACATATACCAAGGTGATCAAAATAACTTGCTTTTAATTTCTAGTCAATGTTCCTGTTTTTAACGCTGCTTTTTTCGAATTTTCTACGTCTATATTGTAGACTGCAAGTGATTAAATCCACTAAATGCAAGTTCTTTTGCCTTTTCAGTTCTTTTCTTCCAACATAATTGTTTTACATTTTTAAATATCTTGGACTAATCATCGGCAGATCGGGTATTAAGAATTAAATTATACACAGGTCCTACACGAAGTCGTTTAAAAATAAGATTTTAAAGTATCTTCATATTTCTTTCCTGAAGTTCGTCGAAATTGTAGACACTCCGTCTGCTGTTGAACAAACAATTGCATTTGGTATCCCGTAAATCATTTATTACAACGTCAGACGACAGGACTGCCAACGAATGAGCATGTGAATATCTATTTTCGAGTCGGGTAAGTAAACAGACACGAGAATACTCTGCCGAACAACGGTAAGTCATAGGTGGGCGTCGAAGGTAGAAGGTCGAGGGTAGGTGGGCAGGATTCGCTTGCTGGTGTGTGACAAATGTACTCCTTATATGACTGCAGCCTTTCTTTTGTTCCCATGAGAACTATGCTCGGAATATATCTCTAGGCACAGTATCGATAAAAGGAGCCAAGTCGATTTTTCTCATTCATGCGTCCTTTTATGCCCTCCGCTCATGTATACATTAGCTGATGACATAGTTGTTTCGTTTGTTTTCTATTGCTTCAGCTCCAACTGCTATGGTTTTATCGCCTAAGACCTACAATTTTCGGTGGATTTCGAACGATCGAGGTCATGGTATGCCTGTCAAATAAGAAAAATTAAAAAATTCCTAGAGGTGATAGCGATTTAAACTTGGATCCATTGATCGGAGGAAATCTGAGGATTTATCTGCTTATCCACCGTAGCCGACCTCGTGGTTTGGTATTTGTCTACGTATTTTTTATTACGTCTGATTTCAATGTCTTGATAGTGATAAGGGGGATAAAGTCGAAATTAGTGCTTTTAGCTACTTCTCCCAACTGCAAAGCTGTTGAATCAAAATTATTAAAATCTGGATATTCATATGATGAATATCATTGATACACAATTATGTAAATGTTATACTTTGTCGCTGGCGATGGTGGTTTTTAGCTATATCAGTATATGTAAAGTGAGGGACTAGAAACAAGGAACTTGGGACGGAAGGGGAGGTTGCTCTCGCACCGGCTATTCCCGCCATGTCGGTCCCGGAAACCTGAGGTCGACGAATGACAACCGAAAATAAAACACTTCTTTTGTTGTTCACATGACGACGCAACGAATTTGCGGGTCTCTCTTGCCAATAGCGCGTCATAATCGAAAATGCGTGAGGGAGAGGGATGTCCCTATCCGTCGGCCGAATCAGAGCAAATTACCCCTCAAGTGCCTTGTTTCTGGTCCCTCAGTATACCTCGCAAAAATAGAGAAGTCTCGCGGTATGAGGTACAGAATAAGGGGAGAGCGTCGTTCGCACCGCCTAGCTCCACCATGTCGGTCCTGGAAACCTGAGATCGACGAATGACAACCGAAAACAAAACACTCCTTTCGTCGTTCACATGACGACACAACGAATGTGCGGCTCGTTCGGCAAATAACGGGTTAGAATCAGTCAGAACGAGGGACGCCTCTATCCGTCAGGCTAATCAGAACAAACCACAGGCTAGAGGACTTCTCTATTTTTGCGAGGTATAAGGAGGCGGAGAACACGGTATCATTTGGGAAACACTGGTTCATGCCCCTGTATTCCACATTTTGTTGACGAGTCTAGATAAGGACTTAGATATTTCAAATATAAAGTCGACGGTCTACTTTTGGAGATGGATTATGATGAAAACTCTTATAATTAGTAAAAATGGGTCAATCAGCCGTTTCTTAAAATAAGGATACTTTATCCACCGTCCATACTTTAATGCGCTGTTCGAGTATGCCCTTTTATTGGGACTGGCGCATATCGAAAAGTATTAAAGTTTATAATGAATTAATAGTTTCGAGAAATAATATAAATTGTTCGAGGCCTACATATAATACATTTTACAGGCACACCGAAGTTTATATGTATAATGACATTTGGTTTACTTGGCAGACAAGAAACACTTTGCAATGCGTGCATATAAATCCTTTTTAATTATTGATACTCTTCTACCATTACCTAATATTTCCTGATATTTTTAAATTTGCAAAACTCAAGGTAAAAAATAAGTCGCAATTACTAATCATGCAGCGGACACCTATGTAAACTAGAAGCGTTGATTCAACTGACCGAAGGTTCTACAGGGTGGTTGGTAACTGGTGATACAAGCGAAAAGGGGGTGATTCTACATGAAAAACCGGGTCGAAAATATAGAAAAAATTTAGGGATACAAGGCTTTGTTTTCGAGAAAAATGAGCTTGAGAATTCACCGTTAGATTTTTATTTGTGGGGTCAGGTGACATCAATTGTGTATCGTGATGACATAACAAGCATCGAACAATTTCAACACAAAATTCTGATAGCGTTTGAACACTTAAAGCAACATAATAATTGTACATTACAAGAGATTCGAAGCAATTGAATACGAAGAGTACAATTATGTCCGCAACAACGTGGACAGCACATCTAGCAATTTATGAATTAAACGAATTCCTCAAAGGCAATTCTAACATTGTAACCTCGACCTTCGATTTATTCGATGTATACAAACCTCGAAAACCTTTGCGAACAAAGTTTGAGGAAACTCAGAATAAAGTCCGTTGTGCCGCAAATAAGCCGAGTGCACGCACACTAGACAAATTTTCAAAATTATTTTTCACGAAAACAAAGCCTCAAACGAAAAATTTTTATTCTATATTTTCGACTTATTTTTTCATGTAGAATCACCCCCTTTTCGATTGTACCACCAGTTACCAACCACCCTGTATTATTTCATTTGTATCACAAATAACATAAACACGTAACCATCCATTGTCACCAGCATACGTAGCAATTAGCTAAGCTGCCAAATTAGAAAACTTCCTTGCTAAAGACATAAGGTAGAACGACATTAGTAACAGCGCTTTCAACAAATCTTTGGCACGACGGGTGAAAAAAAGTCCGACCTCTTTCTCGGAGTACAGCGGAAATTAGAATTTTCACGCTAGAGGGGAAAAAGGACATTCCCGTTGCCGTAGTAGGAGATGGTCCCGAGGAAGCGAATCTTCGGCCGGAACGAGTTGGCGTTGATGGAACGACGAAGAGGTAGAAGGTGGATGACTTTAGACAGGGCGTCAAATCGAGAGGGAAGGACGTAGCAGGGCACTCCCAAAGCGGGTAGAAAGGTCGTCCATCCCTTGGCTGGTGCGACACGATAAAGGACGAGAACCAACCTCCATTCTTAGCCGTGACAGTCTGTCTTATATACGTAGACGTTCCCTCGTTTCTGCCTGTGTTTTCTGCCAAGGCGTCACTGACATTGATCCCGCTCGATCTCGTGTAATCCAATGTTATTGGATTAACGTTTTTCTCGTTAAAAATAGAATCGTCCTTCACTTACGTATCTGACATAGCTCAAGTGTTATTTTAACTCTTACAGTAAGACATTCTTACAGTAAGGCATCTTGGCATGAGCGACGGATTGATCATTTTTATACGATCTTCGGTGTTATGTTATTTTATTCATTAGCCCTTTGCCCTCGGAGCTATCCCTAACGTTATCTATCAGCAACTTGGCGGTACTTTACGATTTTCTGCATTCTGCCATTTCAATAGAAAACTTCAAAGAAATATGAATTTCTTAAAATGTTGCGGTGCAATAAGGTCATCCTCCGTAATCACTAATAAACTCGAATGTCCCCTCAGAAGGAACAAACGAGTTATATGCTAGACATACGATATCCCCTCAAATGGGACATACGAGTGCAAAGGATTAAATATGTGAAATTTGTTGAGTATAGGGCAATTGCATTTATAAGAACCAGTCAGAGACAAATTAATTTATATAATTATGTAGTTCGTGTAATATGGTATTACTTACTTTTCCCCATCACTGATGATTTTTCATTCAATTAATGAGAATTCACTTTCATCTGCTTACTTGAAAAAATTACTTAGGCTCATTTGAGCGTAATATGATCACAATGAGAGTTGTTTCATTCTCTATAAATATTTATAGTTAAGCAATATTAAAAGTTAATTATTAAAAATATCTTCGTTGACGGCTACGTTTTTTGAAAAATATCGAAGGCGTTTTGTCTCCTATAGCAAAGAATGAGCGCGTAGCCTCTTTGAGAATAAAAAGAAATGACAGCCGAGAAAAGACGTACAACATGATAATCAAAAAAGCGTTTTCCTTTTTACCCATTCTAATATTCATACATATTATACAACCTTTTATTTAAAAAATCAAATTTTATTGTTTCACTTCAATTTTACTATATATTCTAGACGATGCACATTGTTTATTTACGATTCTAGTTATGCGGCGAACCATATATAAAAATTACCAACCGTAATTAACGAAAAAAATGTTTTATTTTTGTTTTGTCTTCCTCTACACATATGACGAACTTTTTACTGTGGATTCATTTTCTGTTACTTTTGCAGCAATTTGACCGTCCTTTCAATATTTTAAATCCACGATTGTCTTTGTAATTTCTTAGGTTTTTAGCCCGTTAAGTGATATCATCATTTATACAATATAAAATTGGTGTTGCTATTTCACAGGTTTCATTTTTCATATAAGTGTACTGGCACTGTGCCGTTGTTCAAATAATAGAAGAGCAACTGAGGTTCCGTTAAGTAGTCACTACTAAAATGCCCATTAGGTTAAACTGTCGAAAACTGAGCCTTAAATGAACAAATTTTATTCCCATATTTTGTTCTTATTTTTCCATAAGAAATCACCTTCTGCCCGCTTGTACATGTTATTTGGTCGCACTCTATATATGACAATTGTATGTATGCGAAGAATCAAGTCTCTTTCTAAACAGAAGTCACCGTAACAATTTACGTCGGTTTCTTTAGTTGTTAATATTTTAAACCAAAACAACGGAGTTTCGTCGAAATGACGAGTCCGATAAATCGAATTTTCAGCCTTAATTTTCGCAATATTGAGATCAGGTTTTCTATTGCAAATGTTGACAGGCGCCACTAGGTCAAACAGGACATAGGAATGTTTGAGGAAAATATTGGCAGAAGTTAGTATCGGGATACTTCGAGGACAGTTTCTTTTCTTTTTAAGCGGAATGTTCAACTTTTATTTTTATAAACAAGAAGGGTGTGATCATACTCTATATACATACAGTATATGACCATACTACGGGGAAGTGATAAAGGGAAAATTTCATTTTGTTTAAGGATGTATTTGCATGTACAAAATGTAACGGTAAATAAATATTATAGATAAACATAAAAGGAAAGTTTATGTACATGACAGTTAATGTAATTTTTCCTTATCCTGAAATTTTTGTTATACACGCATACAAACTTCTTTTAAGCATTTGATAGCATTATAGTAGAATCATGGGGTTACAAGAGTAAAGACGAACTTGCAATCAGAAGATCTAATTGTAAGTTCAAATCCCGCGACACTTCTAGGAATTTTTTCTCATGTGATATGTATATTTAGTCACATTCATTCGGAATCTACCTTAAAATAGTACGTCTCACAAATAAATGTAGCAGTTAACACCGAAAAACGATACAAAAGAACAATGGAATGATTATTGCAAATACAAATGTACATAAATTTTCTGTGTAAAGATTGAAATAAAATATGTAGGATTTCATATAAAAAGATTTTATTGGCAAATAATTAAATGGGGATATTTCATTAAAAGAACAATATATAAACCGATACGAATAAAATAATAACAAATTGAAGAACAGAAAACAAATCAAGCTGCAAAACATTAGAAACCGCACAAGTCCGATCACAAAACCACTTCGAAGATTACAACAAGCAGACTCCGGAATTCCGCGATTTCGAGTTATATATACATTTATTAATATGTATTATTTACACAGACTCAGTCATACATCACTACACTCTTGTCATCAGCTGTCTGCCATGCTGATCACTGATCGATCGCTCCCAAGTCATTGACCCCCTTGTTTAAAATAATCGCCAACCCTGCCGAACGGAACTTTTCAAACATTTCTATACACTCATGGCAAACAATTAATGCGGTATCTTCATATACAAATATTCGTTCATCCCATAAAAGAATAAAACAAGTGTCCGTATGAGTGCAACAAGAGGAATTATGGGATGAGAAAAGGGTTGGGCGGCGGCGATACCAGCGCAGCGGGCATCATAGATCGTTCGTAAATAGGTTACGCTCGCTTCTTAAGATGGTTTGTTTTTAATCGCGATAAAATCACGGTAACTGATTTTATAATCTTTATTAAACCCGGTAACTACCGAGGAGATGTGCGGCAAACACACTCTGAATGAAGTTTATAGCCGCTTGGCATCAACTTGCAGAGCACACGAGCAAGAACTTGAGGAGCACTTTCAGGTGTTTGCCAGAGGTCTGCTGTTTGAGATACCTGTTAATTAATTTCGCTAGCATTGCCGGCAGTCTGTTCCTCTGTTTTAATTGCCATAGACTTTTTTGAATTTTGTAAAGTCACGGAATAAAAATAGGCGTTGGGAGAAATAAGCTGAAATCTATTAGAAAAATAACAGTGGGAAGAATTGTCATAGTATTTTCATGGTTCCCTCTTTTTTTGTTTTTATTTTAATTTAAATGAACGAACATCCGTCTTTAGAAATAAGAAGCCTATAATGCCATGGTTCTCACATGATTTTTTAAATTCTTGTCTGGATTTCCGAAGAGTTTGAGAATTAAGCAGTAAACCTAATTTAGATTTTGAAAAATTTATCAAATATTTAATATCTACATCTATAAGTAGTTTGTATAGGAACAAGCATTTCTGTAATTAATATCTGCTTGGCATCTTCACAAAATTCAAAACTTCTTTGAAGAAATAAAAACATCGTCAATAATTATTTCAAATATTCAAAAACATTTTATATAAAATAGATATAAGAATGTAAATATATTCCTGATTAAGAATAACTTGATTCTATACGTTAACGGTACTTTAAAGAGGAAGATCAATGTGCAGACTTGGCCTATTAAAAGAAAGTGAGAAATACCAAAAATTGCGTCATTACGCGTTACGGTATTTTCCAAGTGTGAGATACCTTTTTTCGTTCCGGTCAACCGACCCTCAAATTGCCGGAGTGTTTTCCAAGGTACCTAATTGCAGAAACAAAAAAAAGGCCAGTGAAGGACAATAAATCTATAAAGGTCAGACGTGAAGTGTCCATTTGGAAGGTCGAAGGCCTCGATCCCAAGTTAAGCCGGTGTCACTCATTAGATGGAAGAACGTTAATGAGAATGTTTCTTAAGCGGCCGGGATCCCTCCGACTTAAGGGGGTAGCCATACCGGAGGAAAATAGGCGATGGTCGAATCTTCCGGTTCGATGCTCGCGATAATTGCGTCCATGATAAGCTTGAGCTATCCTAAAAGATCGAGTAGTTAATTATCTTGCTCAATGAGACTCGAACGAAAAGATTCTACCAGTATCTTCGATCTGACATTATCTTCCTGCGACGGTGTAATGTATTATCGTAAGCATCAAAAGCGGTCTCATATAAAATGAAGGAGAAAGGACCGGGCAATATGTTTCTTTTTTCGGCAAACAGAATAATGATATTTACGCAACGTGATTCGGTATTATCTTGCATAAAGGTGATAAAATATTGTCGCGAACATTGGAACGGGATGAAATAAAATGCAAGAGTATTTTTGGTTGCGGCTTAACTTTTCATTTGACACTTGAAATATGGAGCCAACGTTTTCTGTATTCGTGATCATTATAACTTTGGCAATCGAAATCACGTTTTGAAATATTAAATACAACATCACATTTTTTAATAATGATAATATTATGTGTTCAGATACCGTTATACAAATAGAGAATGTTTTCTTCTTGAAAAATTTTAATGATAAGAAAAGAAAATACTTGTTTTATAACAACAAATACCTTATCCTAAATAAAACCTCACATTTTGTGTCGAATATTGGAAGATTTTCGTTCAATTTTAAAGTGAACTGCATTAATGAGAGTAACAATTGCTAGTAGTATTAACATAAGATTTTTAATCTATGAATGGCACTCTATGGTTTTTCTATTACTAACCACAGTTGATAGCAAAGCATAAAAAATCTCTTCCAAAAATGCACTCGATGTAATCTTAAAATTATGCTAATTTAACTCAGATGTGTAAAATTTTTAGATCGAGCAAGTCACAACTTACAAGTTTAACGCCATTTTTGGAAATAGAAAATTTCGTATACTATTGTAATAAGTCTATTTCCAATTAATCTTTTTTTTTGTTCATTCTGATAATGATTAAGTAATTGAGAAATATTGATGAATCTTAATGTGCAAACAGTCCCTAATATAGCTCTAAGTTGTTGATATATACACACGTAAAATGTACCAAGCATTGAAGTTTAATGCATAACATTGAAAAATATTAAAAAAGTAGTTTATTTAAAATTTTATAAATTACGATGTAATCTTTTCCAATTCAACCACCTTATGTAACTGTTCGACCTACTTTTTAAGCAAAATTCAATGTTAAGTGCCACACTTATGTCATTCTCGGGGTATAATATTGTGTAAAAAACAAAAATTAAAATAACGATCAGTACATTGCATCCAATTTTACAATCCTGTATTAATACCGTTATTTTAAATGTTACGTAATTACTCATGAGAGTCGTTAATTACCTGAATTTTTGCCAGTAATCAACTTTGAGTTTAATCGATGAAAGGTATACCGATCTTTCGTTCATTCAATCGAATCTAGGGGCAACGAGGCGAGACTTATCCTCACACCCTTCGAGAAGACTCATCCCCCGTGAAATTCGAGCCGCTTCTTCGAGCACCCGGCCCTCGCCCAACGTAAACTCATCTTTCGACGGACACTCTGGCCTGATTTATTCGGATTAAACGACTCCACCCTCCATCCTGGTCGTTATTAAACACCAACCTGAAATTTTCCTCCGACCGACCCTTAAGATCCTGCGTTCTTTCTTTTTTGAAAGTGGAGATAAATTCGGTGGGGCAAGTAAGGGTAAGAGAGAAAAAGAGAGAAGAGAGGAGACGAAATTAAATTACGTTCTTCAGAAAAATTCCCTTCAACGATCAAACGAGCGTGAAATAAGCAAAGAAGATATTACTTGAGAAGCACGTGACAGTATTTTCACACCTTGAGAAAAAAAGTGCAACGTATTTCTAGCTACTTGTCGAATTTACTTTTCTGAGAGTCGAGGAAGATGCACGAATGATTTCACAGGACAATATTAGGTTTGAACAGGGGATTGATAAATTACTATATTGCAGCGAATGCCTAAATATTTTAAAGAAGTTCGTTCTCATACTAAATTGTTATTGCTTTGTCGACGATTTTAATGAAATTCTGGCCATTACAATTCCTTATGGTTAACGAGGGACCGGCAATTTATGTTTGCTCAAGGCTTATGCTTATAAATAATTTTTACGTCTGTTCAACCCCCCCCCCCCCCCCCCCCCCCTTTATTATTTCTCTTCTTATCATATTAGATTCATTTCCTGTGCCCCATTTCATTTTTCTCTTCCTCCCCTCCCTTTTGCTCTTTAATTCATTCATTCTGTGTGCTTCCTCTTTCCACCTATTATTTTACACATGTTTATCTTCGTACATTCATTTAGTTATGAAATGAAACGAAGTTAGATTAAAGTGATGTGCTTTCATGGTACACAGACATTGCACAAAAGCTTTTGAAATGTTTTACAGTATTTCAATGTTATACTGGATAATACAACTATGTAGTAATAAATCATCTTATTTTTTGGTAGACAACAATATAAATGTACTTTTCTCACAAATTTTATGTCTGCTACTCAATTTATGCGATTGCACTTTTTATGCACTGAAGAAGACGTACTTTACTGGACTATTTTTCACGAAATTGTAACTGTTATAAAATTGAACTAGTCACAAGACATATGTGAGGCGATCTTATGCACATCTACGTGTATAATACAGCAATAAACTGTGATACTTGATTGAAAAATACAATAATGCAATTATTTATTAATCTTCTATAACTCTCTATGACTTTAATGTAATTATTCATAATCTTTGCTTCTACTTCGTGATAATACTATTTTAATTTTGTGAAATGTAACTTCATTCTCCTTAAAAATTACTTCTTTTGCAATAAAATGCTGCTAAATGAAGTTAATCTGTTATTGAGTATACTGTTATCAGCATTTATTAACATGGTATCGTGTAAATAATTTTTACACGCTACGACCAATTTGAGTTATTGAGATTTAAGTGATTTTTACTATGTAAATTTAGAATTGTAGATCTATTCCTTTAATTAGTTATTATAGTAAAAATATTATAGTTATTATAGTAAGCATAGCATATGATTGGTTTGTAATTCACAAATCAGTATATTACACTTAATTTATACAAAGGAATGTGCGTCGATTTGTAACATTCAGTACTATACTGGTGTGTGACAGTAGAGGTTCAAAAGCAATTTAGAGTTTAATAGAAAAAACTGCTTTTCATCTGGATTAAAGAACAATGGTTTATCAGAGACTAATAAGAGTGATTTTTGTTTTAAAAATAATTGTTATTAATCATTTCGATCATAATAACTGTTTACCAAATAATTTGGTGTGTCATAATATTTTGTTAAAAAGATGTCGTCAAATAATATTATTTATCTTTTTAAATAATCTGGTAATTTGAAAATATCAAATGAAATTGTTAAATTCCAGAATATCGGTGGGATGCTTGAAACACACGAGGGGTGGCCAACAATCAACCAGTCGAACTTGGAGTGATGTTTGATCGATCACAGCCGATGACAGATGATTTTAAAACGTAAACCCGCTCCCCCATTGTCACATATTAGCACACAAGTTTAAATGCGTTAAATACCGGAATAGTAGGTAAATGGCGACACATTTTAGACAAAACGTCGATAATATATATACAGGAGTTGGGCACCCCTAATACAAACACTTACATTAGGGTGGTCCTTATTTTTCGACTTTTGAATTATCCCCGGGGTACTTTCTCATTTGATTATATACCTCTAAATATGAAATAAGTTTTTTTTGTTTTTTTTTTGTTAAGATTTAGAGGTCGCTACCAGCTGTCAAAATTTTTACAAAAAGCGTTGAAGGACAGCTTAAATGATGGTTTCATTAATGTTTCATTTAGGTGTTTATATCACATTTTACGTGCAAGTGAAACTCGCATAGACAATCGCTTCTTATCCCTTCCTCCCCTCGACCTCTCTTCTGTACCGACGCGTCGAGATTTAGACCGTTCACACAATCAAAAACATAAGCC
Source organism: Cerceris ruficornis (assembly GCA_963989415.1). NCBI lineage: Eukaryota > Metazoa > Arthropoda > Insecta > Hymenoptera > Crabronidae > Cerceris > Cerceris ruficornis. Next base: position 12,993,164 of record OZ022528.1, read on the forward strand.
GTAAGACGTACAATTTAAGACGTACGCGTGCGCACTAACATCATAATAAGTTAAAAATTGGTTTGTGCGCCTGCATACGTCTTAAATTTTACGTCTTACGGCTTATGTTTTTGATTGTGTTTACACCCGTAGCCCGCCCCGCACTTCAGTTCTTATTTTGTGTTTTTATTTAAAATTCAAACCTTGGTAGCGACCTCTAAATGTCATTTAAAAAATTAAAAAAAAATACTGAAATACTTTCTTATAGTATATAATCAAATTACGTGGTGCCTCGCGAAATTAAAGAAAAAAAATTTTTTTCTTAAGAATAAGGACCACCCTAACTTACATAGTCTGCTTGAGGGTTGCAAGATACTTCAGAAAATTTATAAACTCACAGCTCACACCTCTGCTTTTATTACAATAAAATATAACTCCATTTTCACAACAAATATCAAATTCTTATAAATTTTAGAAGTTCGGTGAAGATTATTGTAAAGAGGTAAAACGTACGTATGCATAACTTATTACTGATGCGCAATCTTATTCAAGGAAGAATTATTAACAAAAAGTGCACAGTGCACAAACTCAGTTCTTACACAATCATAAATAATCCTTACACAGACTTCAGCCTGTAAATAAACTTTTCGCGCTGTCCTATATGTTAAGAGAAATGGCGGGAGGCAAGAAGGCTCGTGTAAGGGAAACTTTAATACGCTTATGCTTTATCTTAATTATTATATTTCATATGGTTGAACACATTTGCTGTTATTAGAATATTATACTATTATTAATATTGTTACATTATAATTTTTGAATGTCTTCAAAACAGCACGACTATCTAAACATATAATCATTTTAATTCTCTTTGTCGATAACCGGTAATTTCTTATATCATAGTCTTCCATCGTTCAGAATGAATATACTCTATTAATACTCGGATTCTTTATAGCAAGCTAACACGTTGTTTGCCGTTCGTGTATAAATACATCGAATCGATGCGTAAATACAAATCCAGTTTCTCAGTTCCACCAGGAAAAATTGTTGGAAGGCCAAAATGACATGGGTTCACGGTCGAATCGATCTGGGAGAAAGATTTCATCATATAGATACTGTAACGAGGAGCATTAGCTAGAACCCCCATCGAGGGTTCAAGTGCTCATATAAATAAATTACTTTCGCCTTGCCACATTTTGCCAGGCCGACAGATGAAGTAGTTTACGGTCGGAAAGGACATTCTTCCAAATGTTATTTCTGTTTTTTCTTTGTTTCTGAATGACCCAACCCATTTCTATTACAGTCTACGGAAGTGTTTCCGACAAATGCATGAAAGTATGATGTTGTTACGGATCTAATTAATTGTTTTACCTTGTTCCCGACTGACACATCTCAACATGTAATATGAATTACAGTGAAAATAAAGCTATTGAAAGTGATGGCGTTTGCCTCAGATGAACGTTTCATGTTTGCGAATATTTTTGCTGTTCATTAATTATACAGGTGATTCAAATAATTAGACTTAACAAATATGAATCGTAATGAGAATTATCCGATATCTGATTTATGTACTGTTTCAGGTACAGGTACTTACCTACCAGTCATAAATTTCTAAGTGAAGAAAGTCACAATTCGAAAATGTATGTTTTCCTGGTGAAGCGAAAATATGTTTCTAAACAAAAAACCATTATTTTACCAGTAGAAAACAACGTTTATATATCAAAATGAAGTATCTTCCTTTTCATTTTCCGCTTTTAATCTTCAGAGATCACACTTCTTTAGAGGCAAAAGGCATTTGTGGTAAACATTATAATGCCACAGGAATCATAAAAAACAAATTCTGAACATAAGGAAGCGAATCTTACATCATTGCATGAAAGGGGTGTCTGCAACATTTTAATGAGCTTCTCCAAACACAAAATCTGACACCTTATTATTAGTGAAATACTTAAGTATATTCCCAATGAGTTTGTAATTAAAATATTATAGCTATCACTATACGGGTGTCTGTAGTAGGTAATATATCGCCGTAGTGACACCAATATAGTGCGAAGGGTTAATTTTTCGTTATATAGTTTTCATCTATTTATTCTGGACTTGTTACCATTTAGTATATTGATTAACACACATAAGACAAGAATCATTCGTGACTGATTATTAGCAGTTGTATTTTGTATTTATAAGATATTTATTAATCGATGTGTAGATCAAGGTATTGAAATATGCAGAAAAATAATGCAGCTATTTGCAATTATGACATAGTAACGTTATTTGTTATATTACGTTCGCTGTGCAATTCTATGTTAATAACACATTAATTAAAATAATTTAAATAACAATATTTAATCATTTTAATTTCAGAGAAGCAAGCGCAATGAAAATATAAAAGTGCAAACTTAATTGAGGTTTACATTTTAATTGCCTCTAACATCAGACGTTTTTATATTACCTTTTTACTTTACATTTATGAAAAAATATGGAGCGTTATGTATTCACCTACAAAAAGAAGTACATTTGCAATAAAAACCAAGCAAAAAGACTTACGCATACTATTTCCCCTCATCCTTTTCAAAGTATTCAAAGTCGTTAGAGCGAATTCAAGTAAAGCCACATTAAAAAGATTTAACATGAACGAGAGTTAATTACATATCATTTTTATATACGCAGTTAAAACTGAAAAAGTATAATTTTCATACTTCGTTTAATATGTACCAAATAAGTAAGATGTTTCAATAAATACAGAAAAACAATGGATAATGAATTTTTAATATAAAATTCAAAATTACTATGTTTGGCCAATCCGAATGATATTCTGTTTAGTTGCTCTTTACGTTTTTACGAAAACAAAGGAAATATTAGCTATATACTGCAAGCTCGAATCGTTTAAACGAACGAACGACTCTCTATTCAATTTCAACTAGTCTGAGAATTCTGCGTGCAACAAAGTTGTAAACTAATGTAACGAAAATGAAACAGAAAAAAGAGTAGGTCAAGATCGAAGATGAAACGCTTAAATCTTAAAATTTCTATGTGCAATTTTTGAGTATGAATAAATAGAATAGGCGAAACGTGTGACTAAAGACTTTTTCTAAATATTCAATTAAATGATGTCCTACGTTTAAGTAAGTCAATTTAAATCTGTTTTATTAAAAAATAATTAACGCTTTATTTAAGCATTTAAATTATCCTAGTCGCAGGGAGTAAGGTAAATTAATAGTCAAACATAATATACTATATACAGTCAAACATTTCGTCTATAGAGAAAAGTTGTTTTACATTTAAACGGTTAACTTCAATTTTTTTTTCATTAATAATAAATAAGTTTAACCTTATTTTGTTCAATCATTCCAGTGAAGGTGAAGGCATGATCGTAACCGGAAAAATGGTTTTACCTGCTCTAATTATTACGACACGAGCAAAATTTTAGTAACTAATGTATAGAAATCTACTAAACTTCGATTGTATTGTATTGTATTGTTGTATTGTTGAACATCTTTCTGCAGAGGTCGCTCAATTAAAAAATGTTGCACACTCAAAAGGATAACTTTAATTCTTTATCAATCTCGCCCGAAGGGAATTTTACAAAAACTAGTCTACATTTACTTCATATCGTCTTATAATAATCAAGATAAATTGATAAACCGACTTAGGACGCAGTACACAACCAAATATCTGTCTAGAGAGGAGGTTTAATTAAAAAATGTTTCACACTTAAAACGATAACTTTAATTCTTTATCAATCTGGCCCGAAGGGAATTTTACAAAAACTAGTCTGCATTTACTTCATATTGTCTTATAATAATCAAGATAAATTGATAAACCGACTTAGGACGCAGTACACAACCAAATATCTGTCTAGAGAGGAGGTTTAATTAAAAAATGTTTCACACTTAAAAGGCTAACTTGAACTCTTTATCATTTTCGCCCGAAGGGTCCCAGTACGCGTAGAGTTGCATCCAATGCTTGTTCCATCCGAGTGAAATGATGACTCGTCGAGTTTTGTATCGGACTTTGCCGGCGATACCGAAACACGGAAGGTACGTGAAACTCGGAGAGAAAAATGTCCCCGGTTTTTCCATCGACTCGGCGCGAAAGGGGAGGCACGCGGAGTCCACACGGCTGCTCGCCAGTCGTAAATCAACTCCGCGGCAGGAATGCGTTGATTCACCTCGATTTAGTTCGAGTACGTCGATCGTAAGTATTATTTTCGACGCGCTTATTATTTACTGCCGGCATTCCGCTCGCCGGAAAACGGCGCGTTTGATTTTTCTCGTGGAGACCGTTCGGGTTGAATGGCAGAATTCTTGAAGCGTGGAAGATTGCTTTTCTCTTTAATTCTTCGGAACTGGTAATTTCCACGGTAGTTTGCTGACTGCCTTTTTATTGCTCTCCCGTTAATTGCATTTGAGCGAGTGCTTTTTTAAAGCAAGCTTTTTCGGTTTCCCGGTCTCACTTAGAGAAAGATTCTTCCTTTTTTTCATGTAAAAACGATGAAACGTTTAGCGGCAAGGAGGAAATATGACATGATCACATAAAAAAGCCAAAGAATATGTATGCGAGAAATCTGAATGCTTTGCAAAGAAACTTTGCAGCTGTGAAAATAATTTTTATTAAAATACCGTTGCAGTTTGTAGCGATAATTTTAACGAGTAGGTAATTTATATTCTAACAAGTTTAGTGATAAACTTTTGCAGTTTTTAAATGAATGGTAAAGTAGAGATTCTGACATGAACATATGAAAATGCCTTGCATATGATAAATATTATCATAATAAACACAACCTGAAACGACAGCCATGGTTTAACTATGAATTTTTTTACCAATGAATTTTGCTTTATGGAGTTGACAACTAGAGTAAATAGCAAACGAAAAGACAATGACAGAGAGAATCAAACGCGGAAGATACAGCGCGGTAGTGAGAGGATTTTATAAAATTACCGAACACACCGTATCCACGGATGCGCCAGTGCATTGCTAAAGGGTGAACCGTAGCTGATGTGCACTCGCGTATTCACTGCGTAAATCTCTGCCTTGTACATACCCTCCAGGTACAACAATATCATGCCGTTTCTGCTCAGTCTAATTTGCTTGTAAGCCAGTCGGTGATTGATTGGTCAAAATGGATTTTCAAATAAACAGTTCAAATAGACGGATTATTTTGAATGTTTCTATATAATCATATAATGTAATTCAGGAGGGACTTATTCACGAGGGAAAAGAAGTTTATGCAAGTAATTTGCCGCACATTGGAAATAATCAAATGTGTTTACCCATTTCGGTGTTAAATATTTCTATCTTTCGTTCACCAAAGGGATAAATGCTCTGGTGAACGCGTATGGTGTATTCCAGCATTTCCCAAACCGAGTTCGGCGGAACAGTGGTGTTCCGCAAACAGTTATTAAATGTTCCGCAGACAATTATGAAACTGACATTAGAGAACAACGAAACATTGTCTGTGTTTATCTACTTAACTATTTACTCCAGTTTTAGACTAGAATAAAATAAATTTACTCCAATGTTCCTTACAAATAGAACTTAAGAAGTGTTCCATGACGACGAAAGTTTGGGAAACCATGGTGTATTAAATTGCTGAATATTATTGCGGTTTAAAGTATTGTATAATACTGTTCAGATATTGAATGTTGGCGGGCTTCTATTTGAACCAGGAAATAGTTAACCCCTTCCCGTACAATAACGACTGAAACTCGTGACGCGACAAATTGAATAACGAATTTTGAAGCTTTCCGAAAGTTATTAAATTAAAAATATCAGAAAAAAAAGAATGCCACAAAAGCAATGGTGCGGCAAGGGGTTAATAAAGTTATCAATGGCAAAGGGCAAGATCCAACATTTCTGTCCTCCTCACCGCCACATTCCTCTGAATGATGAACCAGTGGCGAGGAAAATTCGGAGGTCAGCAAGAAATTCAATTTTTGTAAAACATTCAATTTAAACACTCTTATGAACCGCCGACATCAGTCAACTTGGTCAAACCATCATTAATCTCAACCGAGCTCTTTAACTTCTTGTTATTAATGTAACAGTTGAAGTTTTGTCCAATAAATTCAGTTTAATCCAACGATGATTTTAAAGTTCATTTTACGATCAGCTTATATTATGATCAAATAATATCAGCATAACATAACCATCTTTGAAATGTTGAATTTGAAACAAATGATTTTGTGCAAAATGAAGCGTTAATTACGGTAATTACAGAAAGTATTGAGCGCAAAGTGTTATTAAGATTGAAAGATTTTAGGATACATATTGAATAAATGTATAGAGCATATGAAATACAGCATATGACGGTTATTTTAAGAGCGCAAAGTTACAAAGAAAAGAAATTATTCGTCTTCAAGCAGTTGTTCATTATTTAGCACTATCTCTACCACGGTTTTGTCTGTACCTATTCCGACTTAAAGCTATGGTTTGACACTTTACACTTGACACTTTCTAACTACACTTTGACACTTGCTAATATCTTGGGAATAATTGCTAAAACTTATTTCACTATTAAAAATATCTGTGTTTTCTAAATTTATTCCCCCCCCCCCCCCCCCCCTTAGTTGTACCAATCGTTCATTCGGCTAGCCACTTTAGTTAACCGCAAGCCTGGCAGATATTTCACTTTGATACGAAACTCACTTCGCCTCGTTTGCGGTTAGATAAAAACTAATTCCTCCTAACATTTGGTCGCCACCATCCTTGAGAAGCGATTGATCATTTTGAAGACAGGAGAGAGAGGGATATGAAGTCCGTTATTCAAATCCGTCGTGACCGTGCCGAGGTGGGTTCGCTTCTAATAACGAAGGATAAATTCAATCAGGGACGTTCATAACGGAAACAACATGGATATCAAAATTAAACTAAGTAAATGTAATGAACATTTATTATAATGCAGTAAAATATTACAATGTATTACAGTTATAAATGTCGCATAAACTCGAGAAGGCAGTACGTCTCTGAATATTGTAAGGCGATGCGATATTCAAATACGATAAATTGCGTATAAAATACGCGCATTTAATATACATATGAAACGTAATTTTTTCAAAGTCATTTCATCGTAAAAACATTATAATAATTTAGAACTATTTGTTTATTTATGCTGCCTTTTGGTTCAATGTAGGGATCCGAAACTTTTTTACGATTGCAGATACATTAAAATTTGCCTGGTCCAATATGGCCTTACTACAAGTATTACTTTCATTTGGTATTCGTTGATTTTATATTATTATATAGCTATTTTAATTTTCCTTTTTTTCCCCCCGAGATCTGTTATAAATAATTTGTAAAAAAGGCTCCGTATGTGACTATAAAAAGTTGACTGTTTCGTCGGTCACTGATGATATTGCATTGTAATGTTAAATTATATTTGACCAAAGGTACTAATATTCTACACTCCTGTATTGAATGCTGAGATGGAAAATTAGGACATTCTTACAATTATCCAGAAGTTAGTAACTTCGCATAATACAATAATGCACCTTTCGTTAGATATATCTATGAATACTAAAATTGTATAGCATTCGTGTAGTAGCATCATTTGAAAAATATGCCAAGCTTATTAACCCCGTGATCTACGAGTTCTTTTGTGACTGCCTTTTGTGACTTTTGTGACTGTTAATATATATATATATATATATCTAACGAAAGGTGCATTATTGTATTATGCGAAGTATATATATATAAAATTAGTCGAGATATATGAATAAAAATGGACGAGTATTCATCCAGTTCTTATTGCCTGCATTAACTAAACTTATCAAACTTCCGAGGCGCTAATTGCACAGGATAAGTCAATGTTCAGAACAGCTATAACTCCTAACGATATGCCATATGTAAATTTTCAGGACACCTACAGGCAGCAACAGCAACAGCAACAAAAGGGTTAACCCTTCTTTGCATGATGAGGGAAATTTCAATCATAATATTTAGTCAACAAAAAAAGGTACTCAAAACCCTTGTACTGTAAATTTGTTGTTGCTGGCAACATTTTAAGCGACTATTGCGTACAACAAAACGCAGTTGTCAAAAAAAAGCAAACGTCACTGTCAATTACCAGGCCTAGAACTTGTCATTCCGCTGTTTGTTGTGACTGGAAAAAAAGGAGCGAGATTTTAGTTTGTTATAAGGAAATAAACGGAGATATAAAATACAGTAAAAGTGAAAATGAGTGGAAAAAAGTAAACAATAATAATAAGATTGAGTAAACAATATTTTTTTATTTATTTAGTACTGAGCTAAATATGTGACAATGCATGATGATGTAAATTTCCATCATATTGTTTTTTACATAATACATATTTTTATTTACATTAGGATTTTTTTAAATATTTTTCCTTTAATCTAGAGCATTAATTACATCACCCTGATTTATTTTTAAAAGAATAGAAAAAATCATGCAAAGAAGGGTTAATAGAAGTTCTCCCCCCATCCCGTTTAATACTTTTATTGTCCATTTTAAAAGTCTATATAAGAGGTATGAAAAAATTTTGTTTTCTCTAAGTTGGCACCGTTATACCTAATTTTCTCGTAGAGCTTTGATACGATCTGACGACCAGTTTATTTACAAACCTTGGTTTAGACTAATCGACTTCAAGTGTGCCCTGCCATTCTTAAAATGAATAAAAATATCGAACAAAGAATTTGCCTCAAATTTTGGGCTGCCAACGGAATTTATCGTTCTGAATTGTTGACAATGTTGCAGAAGGCCTGCAGTAAGTCGGTTTTATCAAAAACACGAGCATACGAGTGGTAGAAAGCACTCAAGGAATGTCGAGAAGTGGTTGAAGACTAGCATAATCCCGTTCGACCTTCAACGTCCTCGGCTATTTTCTCTCATTATTGTCATGTTGTTCACTCGCAATCCCTTGCGGAAGGGCAAACAATCAACAAATAATATTATCTTGACATTATGAGACGTTTGAGCGAGAAGGTTCACCGCAAAAGACCAAATTTGTGGAAGGACAATTCTTGGATTTTGCACCACGACAATGCGCCGACAAACACGCAGATCCTTATACGCGTAATTTGTCCAAAAACTAGGCAAATGTCCGCAAACAAGGACTTCTCTTCTTACCTCTTTTTGTTCTCCAAATTGTTATTACCACTTAGTGAAAGACGTCTTCAGTCCACTGAAGCCATCAAACAAAATTCCCAGAAGGGACTCAAGGCCATACCGGAAAGTGCCTGTAAGACGTGTTTCGACGATTGGATTATTCGTTGACATAAATGCATCTCATCCAATGGAGCCTATTTTAAAAGCGACAAAATAGATTTCGACGATAAGATCAATATTTTGTGATACATTGAACAATTCCAGGTATTTATTTGATAGAATGTAGAATATTATTGAAAACGATCAGTAACGATTATTTTTCATTTTCACGTGACGCTACAGTAGCAGGCTGCTCTTTCTCGTCCTATTAGCAACTCGTTACTCTGTTCGATTTCGAGTATCCCGATACAGTCTCATTCGTGAGAATTAGCAACGTTATGACGACATACTGGCTCGTATTCACCTGTGCGTATATATGTCCACGAACTGCAGCTGCACAGTCAGCCTGCAGGCTGATGAGAACGTTTACGTGTATATGGTAATCGTAGCAGAGTGAGAAGGAAGGTGAGCGAGGGAACCATGGGGGTGCTAGAGATAGCGGGACAGTCTGAATTGTGCCAGAATGGCTCAGGGCTATTCGGCCGATTGCTCGTCAAATCGACTCGTTGAATTGGCCGTTGCTTCATTTGTGAACAAACCGATCGATCTGCTGCACATCGGAGAACCTGCAGGACACCAAGAAAATTGTTCGGATTTGTTGCTTTGATGTTGCGAAAGGGGTTTCTTGATGTCGAATCATAATTTCGACGTGTTAATAATAACATTTATAGACGAATGAAACCCCATTATCCGGTGATATGATAGCAATACGGTTTACACTTCAAATGACTACGCTTTGTTCTATGTTCAAGAAGTGTTTCTGCTCGGTTGGTGAAAATAATGAAATATACAAGGTGAAATAGAAAACGGTTCAGCGTCATACGCTCCTCGAGTCAAACATCAATCCTGCGTTTTCAGATACTATATAATGTTTGCTTTCTTTTTAAATATGTTGTAAATTGATTTACTTGTAGTAAAATATAGCATAATAGAGTACAAATAACATCAATTAAAACGTTAAGGTAAAGTGGATGAAATGTCACCTGAGAATGTTTTATGTAGCTATTTTTGAGAAGCGTATAAGGGTCAAATATTTTATTTATGTTCATGCACATTCATTTAAAATATAATATAATTCGTTGGCTGATTAAATGGCTGTTAAGAGATTGGGTGAGAGTTTGTGGGAAAGTTGAAAAAGGAAAATACGGACGTGGTGCATACACAAATGAGACGGGTGGTTATTTTGGATTCGAAACTGGGTTACTTAAACAGTTTCAGAAAGCAGAACACTTCTGACATTATGCATGTCCTCCGTAGGGCTTCGTTGGGCATTTCTCTTTTATTTCACACTATGTTTGGTAAATAAACAATTTTATTTTAATTCGACCATTTCTCCGTAATAGTTGCAGAATACATCTTGTACGAATTAAATTTTTGATTTTATATTTGTATGAGGTAACAATATGGAATCGTTAACCGTAAAAATATATTTTCACGCATGTAACTCCAGAAAAAAGTAATTTTTTTTTAACATAAAGAATGCTACAAGATATAATAAGTATACTGATATGTTTCATTTGTTCGAGTTCCCGTTAGAAATGTTAAAAGTATTCGTAATTTCAATGACTACATTGTTGATGATCAATGCCATCAATTAATAATTTAGTAAAACGATATATTACACTGTCCTGTAATTAACGCAGAGAAATGAAACTTAAGTTTTGTATATCATTTAGGCACTTTCCTGTTTTTGCAAAAATATATTAAAGAATATTAATTTAATGTTATATTATTTGTTAAAAAATATATTATGCTATGCTTTACGTCTCATCAAATTATTAAATTCTGGCTTTATGTACGATTTACTTACTGATTTTATTTTAATATGACAAATATTATTTTTAATTGAACACAAAATATCGAATTACAATACATTAATACATTTGGAAATATTTAATATTTCGTTAGAAAATTTACGAGGTAAAATTTCACTCGACATCAATACATCGTTCGATATGCGATGATCGAAACAGTTTCATACGTGTTCATTATTAGTGCATGGAGCAAAGCTTCTACTAATAATTATATAATTAGTAAGTAATTAATATTCAGTAATAGACATGTAAATAATATCGAATTAATTTGTACACGAATTATTAAAATACGCTATTTCATTTGATAGAAAACGCCCATAGAATGAAAATTAAATGAGAAATATCAATTAATTTAATGACAATATCAGTATCAGGATTAATAAACGGAAATTATTATTAAAAATTCTCTTATGCCGATGTGGTATCATTAAACGTACTTGTGTTTTAATGAAGAACAACAAGAAATCCGGGATCTACGGTATCAGCGGAACCACAGTAAAAAATGTTTCCTTCGATCGATGTAGAAAGAATCTCCTCGTTAAAAATAAACGCAAGAGGCAAGAAGTTAAGCTGTACATAAAGCTCTGACTATGGTAGAACGTCGAAGCACTGTGAGACTTAATGAATAAAGAAACGAAAGCTCGGGTCACGCGGGAAAAACTGTTCTGCTGTAATTAAATAGTGAAGTCCTATTTCGCTTCTTTTGCGATTGCACCTTCATGTTAATATATCATGTTCGGAGTTATAAATGACGTTGTTTTTTATAGTAATGCTTTATAAAACATGAACTATCCTTCGTCGAAGCTTATTTGTGAAGTATTATTTGAGAGATGTTAAAATGAGCAACCTGCTTCGCCATTTGATTAATTTTGAGTTACATAATTTGGAAGACACAAAAATAAGGACTTTATTAATGTGTGGCAATTTTATGCCACATAAATATATAAGCTGACACCGCAAGCCTTGTGTACTTATTTTACCTATTTTAGGCAAAAAATAAAATAATTTTGTTCTTTCCGTCCTACAGTTATTTAAGTATTAACATGAAATCGTTAAGTACATTAGAAAGGGTCATCTTTCACACAAATCCATGCAAGTAATACTTAATTTATTTAACGTATTTAATTTACATGCACTTTTTAAAACATGGTTCATCTTTTTCGGTCTTATCAGGTCTTTATTATTCATTCCATCATTTTCTAAAAATTATTATCGCGCGATTGTTGGTCAAAGTGACATATCTTCGCGGAGTCATTAACAAAAATAATGATACTGTTATCGATTTTTAACTCGTGCAGGCTTCGATGGAACGACCAAATTCCGAGGATTTTTTTTCAGGGTTACCAAACACTCGAGTCACTCTTGCTTTTATCGGCAAAATTCGCAGAACCCGACGGTGAACTTTTCTTGAAGTGCCGTCATCGATCAAACTCAAATGAACGACTGCCAATCGAACTCGAACCTTCTCGAGAGGGTGACTCTATGGAAGATAGGTTGAGAATAGGTTGAGGAACCTTCGAAGTCTACTTTGCATTTTAATGCAACAAAAACAAAGCTACCGTATTTCAAACTTCATACAAAATAAATATCCACTAGGATGCTTTTGGAAGTGAAAGAATGTTTAAAATGAAAATCACAGAAGCGGGAAAAAGATATTTTTGACAATAAAGATACGCTGCAATATCGTGGTAAAAAGTGTTGTATAAATTATTGAAATTTGCGTAATGTTGTTGGCGTATTTCAAGGGAACTTATTATGCTTATTGAAGTGAAAATATTCGATCGTACTTCCTTCAAACTAGTTAATTACATACCTAAGTTGGTTGAACTTTGTTTAATATCAGATAATAAACTGCGGTAAACTTAGTTATCCTTTTGTTATTCCCTGATTTAATTCATTCCATGATTATATTTTAGTTTCATGATAAACGTAATTAATCGTTTCGTCAATAACGTTATGAAACACCCTATAATTGAAATAAATGGATTATTGACTAAAACATCGAAAAACAAAGTAACTGATTAGCGATAAGAAAGTAAATAAATAATACTCTATTCTTTCAACCAAAGATGCATATTTAAGTAAAAAGAATTATTTTTGAAAATGTGGAACGGCATTGAGTAGTTATAGAAATTAAATGTTATACATGCAATCCCGAATCTATACATTATTTACATTATGCCTTTATACCTCTTCTTTATCAGAATTTTAACTATTATATTATAATTTTTCTCTCTGTACGTGTGCACGCATGCGTGTATAAATTATACAGGGTGTCCCATTTAAGTTGAGATTGTAAAAAATCTCGAAAACGGGTGATTTAAGAAAAACGAAGCGATGCGTGCCCCTTACTATTGCGGGTGGGGAGTCTAATGGCATTACTGATTTTTCAATGCGTGGGCGTCTTCAAGGTCATTTCAAGGTCATCTTGTTTTTTTGTGTCATAAACACCTATTTTTTATTTCGGAATCATATTCTGCATAAAAAAATGGATCACTTTTGTTTGAAACATTTTGTTGTAGGTTTAATATTTCTTAAGATATTAGGCGAAACGTCTTTTAACATTTCACATTAGCTGACTTTTAAGTAATTTTACCGCGGACGAGGAATATACGTGGAGCGAACAATCCACGCAAATTGAAGAATAGATGAGACACTAAAGAACAGATGCATACCACATGTGATCGATTGAACGTTCTTTAAAGAATTTAATTGCAGTGTGAATATTGCAGCAATGTTGCTGCAATATTTCAGTCTGTCTGGGTAACGAAGTACATAACAAAAGTGACCTTTTTTATGGTAATTGTATTCCTACTGACGCCATAAATGATTACAGAAAAAATCAGTGTTACCAGCAATTCGGTTTGTTAATAATATTAGAAAAACAATTTACATAGGCTGATTTTTCACCCACGATATCTTTTAAGGGTTAAATGCTTACATAACGATAACGGACAACGCGAGTCACAGACGGAGCGTTCGGAAAAGAAAGATTTCTGCGAAGGAAGAGGCTCTGGGTCTGGATGAACGCAAGGCGCATAACGAAAGTGCCAACCGGGAGTCCATGGGGGTCCATGACTGAGTCTGCCAGGAATAGAAAATCATGCTTATAGCCTCTGACTTAGTCTCGGACTCTGAGTCAGGCACGAGGATTCCGACTTGAAGCTCGCTCTCGTCTCGCAAGCTTTCTTTCTTTCTCTTCCTCTTGTCTTCCACTACATTCGTCCTCGCTCTTGGACGACCTTAGATTAAGCTACGTCCATGGCGGTCAGAGGATAAATGTAATTCTCGTGGGCACAATTAATTGCATTCGTTAAAGTCGATTACAAAGATTTATTAGGTGTGACTTTTGGCTGCAATTTAATGGGAGTTTAAATGTTTCATGATAAAAAATGATGCTTAGTTGCATCCGCTTGCAATTCTATACACGAAAGTATCGATTGCTTTTATACATTTAATTACTATATGATAATTAATTTATATTGTATATTGAGTTATATATGGTTATGTAAATCAACGGCTTGTTATTACGAAGTCTGAAAACATAATTTTCTGGTTTTCAGTGTTCCCGCAATTTGTACTTCTTATTTTATTCTTAAACTTCTTTAAAAAAATTTATTATTGTACTTCTTAAACTGCGAAGAGAAGCTATTTGTGAGAAGTCTTTGAATAGCTACAAATGTTTTTTAAGATGTCTGATATTTTAAAGTGCAAATTATCTCAACATTATTAATCACTGCTTTGCTACCACTTTTTTTTTCATTTGGTTAATATTTTTTGATATATTTATACTTCAAATGTATGAACGTTCTGAAAACGTAATGAAAATGATTATTTAGCGTGAAGCGCTGACTTTAACATAAAAATAATAATAATTCTGTTATCTTATATTGCGTGCCGATATTTCATTATTAACGTTGACTGTTTATTTGAGAAAATCAAAAGAAGTTTTGAAAAACACTGACTCAATAAATGGCAACCTTTTATAAATATCTTGAATTTGAAAAAAAGGTTTCCAAATTCCAGTGCGCTAAATAATTTGCCTTCTTCCTTCCACTGGAAACATTTTACGATAAAGTTACAATGTGGCTAACAATTCAAATCAGTTTTCCTTCAAACTGAATCCCCGTCATGTTCTCGGGAACATCAAAGTCAAGGAAAAACGATATACCCGTTCAGCGAGGGTAATCGGAACAAACTCGCAAAAGATGGATATCAACTGCAGAGATTTCTTTCCCCCAATAGTAAGCAATGACACAGCCATTACCTGCGAATCGGCTGCCGCTAAAATATATACACTTCCCGATCGAAAATTTGTTTCCCTTCGAAGGAGAGCAGCGACGATTCTCGTAAACGTCCTCACCGATGCATTTAAACTTTTCCAATTCCGTAGCATTTCATTTCCCAAATGGTCGAAGTGCACCGGCTTTCTCTTTTTCTCTTCTCTGTTTCGTGTGCGCAAAAGGGAAACGTACTTCTTTTCTCGCGCTTTGAATGGCCGCGAGAAAACGTCAGGAAAGTTTCGCGAGGTAGTTTCTCCCAAAGAAGCTTTTTCTTCTGTCTCATCCGCCTTGAAAATCGCTCGCAGTTTCCTCGCCGGCGAAGGACGTCTGCCTGACTGTGTCCCGAGGTGAACGCAGCCTAAAACTTTCTCCTCCTTCTTCGACTCCCGCCTTCCTCTTTGTCCTCCTTCTCCTCTTGTTTCTCCTCATCATCTACTACTACTATCTCTTCTTCCACTTCTTCTTCTTCGTGTCTCGTTTGCACGGGGTTGTCAACCGTGTTGGGGATTTGGCATTGGCCCTCGACTCTTCTAGCCTTGTTCCGTTTTGTCTCGCGGCGTCTTCGCTTGTATTCTTTCCGCCTTCCCCTATCTCTCGCGGTCCTTTCGAGACTTCGTCGATTTACATATGGAAATCCTTGTAACTTTTATGTCTTCCTCGTGGACGTCTTTTGTGGCGCAAGAAAAAATGACGCTTCTCAAAGTGGGGTTGAACGTAACGATGCGTCGCGACGTTGGGATCGTTGTATTTAAAATAAGATGGAACAAAGTCAATTGATGCAATCGAAGGGGAATTTGTACTAATTGCTTGGCAGCTTTGTAGAAAAGCCAAATTGTCTGGAAATAGAACTGATTGTTTTCTAAAAGTTATTTCCTTACTGCTTTTTATTAATACACGAAGATTTATTAAAGCGTAGAGATAATTAAATTGATCAAGGATGAAGTAGTTGTGTAATGTGTTCTTTCTCTTAGTAAAAGTCGTTTTCATTTTTTTCAACTTACTATTCCCCTGATAATATTAATAAAATTCTATCATATTAATTTATGAGTATTATGAATTTTAAAGCAAAGTACTGACTACGAAAGACCAAACAATGATATGGCGTTGCATAGAATACATAACATAAATCAAGCCAATTTGTGATTACTGTCGCAAAGAGTTTCAGTATCAAACAGCTTCGTAAAAATGGAACACGTTTATGATGTTCTTTAGCACATTTGAAGTCTTCAAATCGCTTTAATAAAATTTCGGCCCCTTTCGCTTGCTAATACTGAACAGTTTAATTACACATGTTCAATATTTAGCAGACTGCTGCATAGTTTACATTCAGGACAGTTATTCTTCGTAATCCAAAATTCGTGAATAATATTCGTTTTATCGGATCAAGCATGAGTTACCGTCACTTTATCGTATGTAGAATAATTCTGCCGCAGTAACATTATTTCATGGATTATTAACATTTCATTATGACTGATACAAGATTGCAAATTAGTTATAGATTATACATTAATCAAGGTTAATGTTTCAAAGCAACATTTAAAGTATTATAACTCGTCTTTGGGATTACATTCTTTCCACCCAAGAAAATGAGATGAGCGATAATTTTAAGTTTAAAAATTAAAATTTTAAAAATTGAATCTCATCTTACATGTATCTGAATATCTCTCATATGCGTTAATGTGACACGTTGTTCTTTATATGGTTTAACACTACTTCTACCATGGTACGTGTACACCTATTTCGACCAGAAGGTGTCTTCTGACACCTGTACGCCTGAATGCAAATATCTTGGGAATAATTGTTAAAAACCAATTTCTGTTTATTATTTTTAATTTGTCAGAAAGTTAATTCAACATTGTAACGTTATTCACTAAAAAACAACGTTATAAATTAAATACGTCAAGGTGTATATTGACACCTTCGATAGAAATAGTGTTAAATCTTTTCTTAGCAAGGTATTGCTGATCATATAAGTCAAAACTTGTCTCGACCTCACTCGCTACAAAGAGAACAGGCAATATCCTGTTGAGACATGAATTTTTCATTGTATACAACACCAAGTTGATAAGTTTTATGTGGAATGGAGAAACAACGGATAATTATAACGTTAACGAGGCGCAGTCAGCTGTCCTTCAACCGAGGGTGCAAAGTTCCCCACCGAGCAATTCAGATACCTAAAGAAAATGGATTTGGAAAAATTAAATGAATCTAAATTGGCGCATGTATTTTAAATATTACATCGTTGTTATCCGTGTCACAGCTACAGAAAAACGTTACTAGTATTATTATTGTTATTGATACTTCTGGTACTGATATTATGACTATCGCTGTTGGCAGTAATATACTTATTATATCAACTGCCAATTACGGTATCACTGTCACAACTGTTACTGCTGCTGCAACGGGCAATGACCTTTTTTAATAACAATATTTACTATTCCCACTGACTTCTTTAAGTCATTTACCAAATCTGATCAACGTCGATAAAACGTTCAGGTAAGTATCGCCTTCAACAGTCCAAGGGTTTTCCTCCTTTTAGTCGGTTGGTTTTCATTGCATTATCAAACAGGGCACTGGCCAATGGATTACCGTTATTCTACAGTCTACGTTTGTGGGATATCCGCGAATCCTCTTGAATATTGATGTATCCATTCTATTTTGAGGTTCCTTTGTAAATCCTCGCTTTCCATACCTATATCAAAGCACTGTTACTTTCTGACATAGCGATAATAATAACACTGATAATAATAATATTTACGAATCAGAAGCGTAGGAAGAACAGATGAAGAAAGATCGTAAGTATATAAAATAAAGAAAATTCAGTCTCCGAGGAGCGGACAACTCTTCTAAATTTGTCACGGCGCTCAACCTGTTAAAAGAAGGTGTAAGAGTGTTCCCTCTTCTCCCTGTGGCGCGACTCTTCCATGGGGTTGTCAACCGTTTCGGGGTATCTCGGGTACTTGGCATTGGCCCCCGTCTGGGACGGTCGTTTCGTCTCGTCTCGGCGCTTCACCGAGAATCTCCTTTCTCTCCCTCCTTCTCTGGAAAGTCTCCTTTCATCGGAGGAGTTCTCTCTTTCTTTCTTACTCCGGCCAAAGCGTTTTCGTCGATTTACATAGCTAACAGAGGCCAGTTTCGTCTCGGCTATTTCCTGTCGCATTTTCCACGGGAATAGAACACCGCGCGCGATCGTCGACCGCATTTCTCGTGGGGCCGCTTTAAACTTCGCGCCCGGAAATCAGTCCCGCGGAGAAAGGTAGAAGGGGAGTCCGATATTAGCCGGCTTCCGCTTCCTTCCGTCATACTGGTCTTCGTTTTCTTTCGGAGCACTCGTCCCTCGTTGATCCTGATCCGCCCTGTGGATCCCTAACTCGCAATAGTCCACGGGAAACCATTTCCTCGGTAAGTTCACCCTTTCCGGTTGTATTCGCTGCGGTGGTTTAACCCTTTCGTTATGGCAGTCCGTTTCGCCACTGAACGCGACACCGCGCTAGAAAAAATGTGCACATTTCGGAAAAGATACTTTATCACAACACTTTCTTATCGTACAGATATCCCACTGTCGAATAATAAAAATCAGAACAACCTCGTCTCGACGGCCAAAATATAATATATTAGGCACCGGAAAAAGTTCGTGCGGTTTTCTTTTTCGCAATTACTTTCAATCAAATTTCAGTTAGAAACGCGCTCTTGTCATACTTAAAATGGGCGTCAACAGAAAGCTACGATTATGTTGTTCGTATACATGATGTGCAGCTTTAAATTGTTTAACAGTTTCATTGTTTATATGAAATTAAAAATGGATAGCGTAAAGTTTAAGACACGTGATTTCTTGCTTTATGAGTTCAAACTTGGAAATTCAGCAGTGAATGCAACAAAGCATTTACAGCGTGTGTGGTGAAGACATTGTTAGTGAAAGGACGCTGCAAAAATTATTTAAGCAACTTTAGGAAGGTACTGACTCGCATGAACATGAGTCAGAGTCGGGACGTCTATCCGTTGTTAAAGACGATGAACTGCAAGGGTATCTGCATTTAAACCCTCAAAAAAGGTGTACAGACAGTCCAGAAGTATGTCGATGTGATGAATCCACAGCCAGAAAGAGGCAGCAATCATTGGCCGCCCATAAAATATTGGAACAAATGGATACCGCACCGTTTGCAGAGCAGAATAAGCGATATATGTAGGACTCATAACATGCAACAACTTGCTCTCACGGCTTGTTATTGACCAATTTATAGTCCTGATCTGTTCATCCGTTTACCATCTATTTTTATCGTTATCTAATTTCATTGCCAATAAAAATTTCAAAAACGATGCCGAAGCCAAAACAGCAATTAATTTATTTGTAATAAAATCCCCGATTTTTACACGAAAGCGATGTATAAGCTTATAGGACGTTGTAAAAGTGTCGTAGAAGTAAATTGTGACAACATTGTAAAATAAAGCAATTTTTTAGAAAAATTAGGAGTGCTTGAATCAGAAATTACAAATCCGCACGAACTTTTTCCGGTACCTAATATTACGTCTGTTCAAAATGTACTTTGAGTTGGATTAATGCAATACGAGTAAATAGAATGAAGAGATACTTTACAGGTACGGTATAATTTGATGCCGACTATAGTCGACGTACGTAACGAAAGTGTCAACGCGTTGAACGCTATGGGAGTCACCGGTGACCGGCGCTATTGAATTCAATGAAATTTCATATGACCTTTAATTGGCATTAAAAATGTAAAGTCCTGCTGACTATATATCTATCTGCAACTTTAAGGTACCCGCGTTTTAAAGATGTGATTTTAATAGAAAAGTTTCTCCTCAGTGAAAGTGATGAAACTAGCAAAATACCAACGGCGTTCAACGTGTTAAGGAACCGCTGTTTTAAAGGGCGGAATATCGTGGTTTTAACAACCGCTCGGTTATATATGCGTAACTTTGTTAATGGGAATTTAGTTGAACGGTCGATATTCTGCGTGAAGATACCAAGAGATGTGACAATGATTCCATTTGTTGAAGCGTGTAGAACAAGCATGTCAAACTCAAAAGCTAACATGGGCCAAATAAACAAGGTGTAAGTTTATGAAAACACAACGGGAAAAAATAATCAATAACTTTCCTATTCAGAGACAACAATTCATCCATAAATCATTCTGTCTATTAAGCACTGAATGGTCGCCGTTTTGGCAATTAAAGCGTCGTCGTTAAAAAAATAAATTATAACAATGCATTAGAACGTAGCATTGTATATGTGTACATCTACACGGTGGTATAATTTCCTCGAATTTGTACATATAGAATGGAGTAGTTACTTGTGCTTTGCAGGTACTTGGTAAATTGATACTAATTTACTTCGTGCAATTTAATTCTCCAACTTTTTCCTCCCAAGCGATTGTAAAACATTTCCAGGAGGTGCAATCTACTTACGGAACGATCGGAACTTTCAGAATGAAATTTTAGCATGCCATTACGTAAGCTCCGTCGATCCGGAGACTGAAATTTAAAATAACAAAGAAACCGATTCGGTTTCGACGTTCGAAGCTTCATGTTTTACGTCGTGTCTGTGGATTTCAATCCCTTAAATGAACGTTTCCAGTAGAAGCATTTAGAGAAATTAGTTAGAATTAATTTCGCCACTACAGAATGCACGCGTAAGTACAGGAAACTAAAAAGATTTGAAAAACTAAGCAGCTACTTTCAAAACAAATATGAGGATCTGATTTTCGAGCCAGCTGTCGCGAGTGGCCAGACGCCTTAATTTTAAAAAATCACAGAAGTCATAAATCTCAGGATACCAGCTATTAATCAACGGAGATATTGATTACGGAAATTATTAACTTCAAAATGTAGTCCAGATTGAACGATGGATAAATATTTCACGATCTCATAGATCGATTTTGCGTTGTCTGATGTCATAAAGTGATAAAAAAGACATTTTTCGAAATGGGGATATTTCTAAATATATATTTCGAAGGATTGACTTCTATTTATAAATCCCAAGTCTAATAATTTATTGCATTGTGACTGCATGCAACAGCAGAATATGTAAGTAATTGTTATTCAATGTCAAATTATAAGGCTTGTTTGTTGCTATAAGTTTTACCTATAATGTCAATTGGTAATTGACCGATATTTCTTGTATTTCTTTGCAAAAAAAACAAAATTTCCAATCCAGATGACGGAATAAGTACAATTACACTTAAAAGTGTTCGCATTAATTTATTTTACATAACGGTATTTTAAAATACTACATCTTTTTTAGTTATAATAGTGGCCTTCTTTTTTCAGAATTCTTGAAAGACACCTTGGGTATGCAAATTT
The DNA here is from genome assembly GCA_963989415.1 of Cerceris ruficornis. NCBI lineage: Eukaryota > Metazoa > Arthropoda > Insecta > Hymenoptera > Crabronidae > Cerceris > Cerceris ruficornis. The sequence goes on from OZ022528.1 coordinate 13,014,775, forward strand.
TCTACCCTGTTCAACTTTTTATCTCAAACTCCGGCCGCGGTCTTTGTGGAACCCTGTGTATGCATATCGCTAATAAACATCGAATGGATGGTCAGTTATTAAGCAATTAATTACTTTTCTCCCTTGATTCTGAGAGCGATATAAGATAATTTAAACATGCTATTAACTGGCTCGGTACGTTTTATCAGTATGTTGAATAAATGGCCTGTATTTAGGTAGGATATTTATTACAAATACACATTAAAAATATAAAATACGAATGGAAATACAAAATTACGGAAAATACTTAAAGACACATACACACACTCTTACGGTTACTAATAAATATGCAATCGTCTGTCTAGTCGCGACTATTCGTCTACTTGTTAATCTCGTCTAATCGTCTGTACATCTCTGCGTCTATATATTATACGTCTGCTCGTCTTCTCGACTATTCGTCTATTCGTCTATGCGTCTCCTACGTCTACCCGTCTGTTACGTCTATATGGCTTTTCTTCTACTCGTCTTCCAACGCGTCCGCCTGAGCGCGTGCAGTCCCGTCCGCCTTTCGTCTGTCTTTTGTCTTACGCTGGATCTCTCAAGGCAAGCACGCCGCTTATTTGATCGCCGCATGTGTCCTTGGAAAAGCTAGGCCTGCTACTCCTTCCCGTGCACGCTGGAGCTCGCTGATTGGCTTGCCTTTCACATGCCAGGCGCGAACCTATTGGCACGAGCGTGATGGCGCATTGGGGCGACATTTTTAATTAACCACTCGTGCTGGAAAGCCGTGAAAGGAGTTTTTTAAATATTTGCGCTAGAAATTAATTTACAAATGCGCGTGCCAGAACGCAACACTATATTTCGCCGTAAGTCGTCACGTAGTAGTCGAATTCGACCAAAACAATCGCCAGAAGTCGAAAAAGATTAAAATCTATTCATCGTTTTTGATTTAAAACATATCTGAGCATACTTTTGCACTAATAATACTTTTGTTTTGCCCTACAAGCAACGTGGTGCGATCTGAAACTGTTCTTCGACAAATAACCTTAGTCGACGCGCCACGCACGTCGTTTTAATTTTCGTGATCGGCCCACGTGGCATGTCTTTCAAGTGCGAGTGGTTAGATACGAATGTCGCCACAATGCGCCACCACGCTCGTGACAATAGGTTCGCGCCTGGCAAGTGAAAAGAAAGCCAATCAACGAGCTCTTGAGCGCACGGGAAGGAGTAGCAGGTGTAACTCTTCCAAGGGCACATGTGGCGATCAAATAAGCGGCTTGCCTGCTCTAGAAGAATCTAGAAAGATCCGCGCGGGTTTTAAAAAATTCCCACATTTATGTTAAAATATTTATTGCTACATTAAAAAACGTCAATAAAGAGGTATTATTTCAATTCTGTTAAACTGTATATTTTATGAATAAAATACTTGCCGCATTTAAAAAAATGAAGAAAAGTAGATCATGAACTACACTATCGCAGATAATTCCTAAAGTTTCTACCCTTAAAGTCATTAATTAGCTACTAGCACAAAAACATAACTTTTTCCAATTCTCGCATAACAGCAGTCCAAAAAATAACAAGAAACACAAGCTGATAATATGTTAATAGCAAATCTCCCTAATCTCGTTTTCGTGATCCGTCATACGCGGAAAAGAGTGCAGCCGCCAGCAATTTTCGGCCCGATTGCCATGAAAAAGCGCGAAAGTGCCGGGCAATCGAAACTCCTGAAACCTTCACGGCTCTTCGGTTGCTTCGATTAACGATTTTTAAGGGGTGCCCTCTCCGTGTCCCTAATAACCCCCGCGAAATTACGCCCGCCGCGTTATTGAATCCGAGCTGCGAGCTCGATAAGAAGCGCGGAGGGGTGATTAATGACGAGGCGGCACTCTCGAGAGTACCGTTACGTTTTCGCCCTCTCGAAAGATTAACGAACTTTCAACGATCGTTCATTTTTTGATTTTCGTACTGGACGTCCCCTCTCCCCTCTTACCCCTCACCCTATCGAATGGGCCAACAGACGGATCGCAGGGTGCCGTCATTTGCAGATTATTTCGAGGAATGAGTTTTTCGCAGTGTTGCATCGAGCCTGTTCCGTTTATTGCTCGGCGCAGGCTCCTATTGACGATACTTCTACGAGTATTTTGCCGAAGATTGAGATACGGCAGTGTTTCCCAAACATTCGTCATCGTGGAACACTTCTTAAGTTCTAAAATTTGCAAGGAACACTTAAGTAAATTTGGTTTATTTTAGTCTAGACCTGGAGTAAATCGTTAAATAGATAAAAACAGAGAATGTTTCGATGCTATCTAATGTCAGTTTCATGATTGTTCGCAGAATATTTAATACGAAGAACGCGATGTTTCTTATGAGTTTTGATTTGCGATTTTCATGGATATGCTAATATATTCAATACTAAAATATAGGTGTTAGAAAAATGAAGTATTACTAATTACCTAACTATTCTTCCTTTTAATACTTCTAGTCTATAAAGATGTGATTTTCATAGAAACACTTTCAGTTCGGTGGTAATGATGAAACTAGCGAAATACGGGTGGCATTCAGCGTGTTAATAACTGTTTGTGGAACACCAGTGTTCCAAGGAACACAGTTTGGGAAGCGTTGAGATACAGTATCCCTATATGCTGGGTTTTAGGATCTAATTACGACGGGCAATGAGTTTTTTCGTTATTAAAAGCATGAACCGAGGTACCGCTGAGTTCTTAGGAATATAATGATCGTGTTGTTGAGAGAGAATGTCAACCTTGTTTCACGTGTACTGTCATTGTTGTTATTTTACAGTATGGTAATATTAAAAAGGAAATATTTACTCTTTAACATTTCTTCTGAACTCAAAATAATTTATCCACTGGGCTTTGATTATAAAATTATAGATGTTTTATACAATATAATAGTTAAATGGGCATAACACGAAAATATTATTTTGCATTGGTTTGTTGTGTGATTATCATTGCTTGATTTTAATTTTTTCCCTTGTAGACGATAAATAGGAGTAATAGGAAAGATGTCCCTGCAGATTTGTTTTATCAAATGGGAGTGATCCAAATACTATTGAATCGTTTGAAGCTGAAAGCAGCGATCAGTACGCGCATGAGGATGTTTTGGGATTAATTGCATACTTTTCATCGAATTCTCACACTTTACTTAATATTTTCCTCTTGTGTCGCTTATATTAATTTCTCATTGAAATAAAATGAAATGCTTTTCCTGCTTCAATTACTAAAGGCATATTAATATGTATTTTAATATAACTCGCTCCCGCGTGATGCTAATTCATTCGATTTTAAGATCGACAAGATTTTTCGCGGAACTAACTAAAACTAATCAAAAACTGCTTTAAAAGAGTAAAATAGAAATAACTAAAAGTAAATTTGTTTAAAAATCCCTTATTTTAAAAACCATAGGTGTAAACGTGATAGGTGTACGTTTATTGTATGAACATAAAACTATATAACAGCTTTGACAGCCAGTGACAAAAATTATTTCTATTTTACCCTTTGAGGTCTAGTGAGCCATACATATAGGTATGTGGTCTGAGAAAAAAATTAATTGTACTTTATCGCTGCTTGTATAGACAGTTGGAGTTGAAAAATTGAAATACAACCGTTGAGATATGATTAAACAAATAGTAATTTATAATTTATATACATTAAGAGGCCAACTTGCTGATAAAAAGGTGGTTTTAGATCGCAAAATAAATGGTAATAATCCAATATTCAAAAATGTCTCTGTCCGCAAAGGGTTAATGTTAAAATAGATGACAGAATTATACACCTTTTCGTTTGTTTTCGATTTACACAGCTTTAGATATCAAAATTCACGATTTTGATTTGCACGGTTTTCTAAGGAGCCTATCTTCCGTGAAAATCGGGGGATAGGTGTATCGATCTTTAAATTGAAATGTATGCCAAATAATGAATCGCAAAGAAAAGTTAATAGCAATTAAGAAAACAAAGTAACAAGTCGGCGGGGATCAAATAAAATTGTTTTCTTCGTTGCATTTGAAAATATCAAATCGTCTCCCAGTAAAAGATTTATCACGAGCTGCGCAATAATTTCATTCACATAGAATAAATAGAAGACTGCTATGTCAGAGGTAGTAAGGTATTTAATTTATTCACTTGCTAAATTTACTCGGCATTGCGGTAGCTGTCTTACAACTTACAAGACCGTGCAGTTGTAAGAAAATGGTATTTAAATGAAGGAAATATTGAGCAAGTCCACGAAATTATTTAACTTTTAAGACGAGATTTCAACTCGAACTTTCGCCAGTGTGGAAGGTAAGTGAAATAAAACTGTAGTATGAAATTACGCAGATCATTCGAGAAGTTTTCGTCCCAAGTTGTAACATAAAATCAAATCCTAAAATAGCTTTTATTTTTCTTTGTACCATCCCAATTCTCGAATACATTTCCCTGCCATTCTCTCGGCATTTTAATGCATATTTGATAAAAGTTTTCTTCGTGCGATGGTGGAAAACTTAGGAGACAATGTTATTTCTGAATTCCTATGGAATTCACCTCTTTGGAACGTTTTATATTCAATCTTACGCTGGAATATATCTTGCGATTTTTCGTTTTATTTTTTTCTAGATATTTAAGAATTTACATTTCAGTCGACTCAGAAACTAATCCTGTTTTCTCAAACTTTTGTCGCGTTTGATAATTAATTATAAGATAGCACATTACTATTAACCGTACTGGCGTATACTTTTCTTACCGTAGCCGATCACTCGACCAGTTATGAAACAGCGATAATATATTTTCGAAAGAAGTGCAGGAGATTGAAAATGAATGTAGGAAACAGTGCAGAAATAAATGATAGTTAATAGGACCAAAGATTATATATTTTCATTCCATCGAACCATTCATTTGGCCGCGCATGTTACGGTTAGGGTTACCAGACACATAAATTACAATTTTAAATAGCGAATTTAACTCGATTTTTAAGAGTTGACAGGCAATTAAAGTTTGTGTCTTTAAAAGTAAAGATTACAATGATTTGCAAAAGTATGAAAGATGATTTTGGAGCACAGAAACAGATATACCTAAGTTTTATTATCTGAAACTCGCAATGATTCATAGAAGTCCAATATCCTTTTATTATTATTTCGGTAATAAAAGAATCATAGCAATACGACGCTGGATATGTCATCAGTCATAAAGTTAATAAAGAATGTCACCGAATTTTCATGCCATCAGTTATTCCACCTTATGCATCTAAAATATACATACATAAGAAACGAAGTAATTCCATCATTTTCCAAAACTCCTTCGTAAGAATTATATACTTCGTTTATTGGAAAAATTAAAACGTCAAAGGAATGTTTTACATATCAGAGAGTATTAAAAGAATAATTAAATCCTGAAAGGATTTAAATTCCACTTAGTAATATTTAAAATATAGGTTTTTGAAAGTAACATCCCAGAAATGCCAATAACGCTTGATACAAGACACGTAGCTTTCGCGTATCGGTTATCGGAAAAATTCGAATCAAATTCTGCGACATTATTAAAACAACGGGAACGTAGTATTAAGATTTCTACGATACCGATTACTCTCCTCATTGGTTATTTATAAATATGCGTATATTATATCATTTATAATTGGCTGGTAACTATACGGTAATCTAAGCTATCATAATAGAATTAAGCTAGTTTCAAGGTTCACATAAATTTCAATTTTTCTAAACTTTCATTTTTACAAAGACGATTTCTCATTGCAGCAATCAAAGAATACCTCGAAGTAGTTATCGATCAGAAGAAAAAGATTCGCATTCTTCTTTATTACAGTTATTATTATATTTACATGAAAATTATCGTATTAACAGAAAACATTTTATTGTTTGTAGCCTTGTTACTTGTAAAAATATAAGTTCCGAATGTATGTATAACGTTGAAATACGAATATACTTTTTTTCATTATTGATTATTTAACCCCTTGTCTAAAGATTTACTTTATAAAAACCCTGAATTAAAAAACAAGAATTCATCAATTGCTGTTTGCCGTATGGCACAACTTTTTTGTTACCGAAGAAAATTCTATAAATTTAAAGTGTCCGACCAATATTTCTGCAGTTAATTGATTCATTAATTAATTTCCTCATTTTTGTTTACGTTTTTATGAAAGGACGACAGAAAAGGAGGTTTTAAGGATTTATGGAACATGAGTCGGAGAAGATCTTTAAGAAATATATTTTCCGTCCATTTAAAACTTATGCAATTTTCCCTCGTTTCTCTTACAAAAGTAAGCGCTTAAAATTCATTATGAATGTTACAGTACTTCCGGGTGAAAAGTACAGCATATTCATGTGTAAGCAGCTTCTCTACATCTACGAATATTCATTTACTTAGGTATTATCGCAGAACACGCGACATTTATTTGCATATAGATCTCTACTTTCCAGTGTTTCGTGTCAAGCGTAATTATTGACATTAGTCCTGTCTTGCATGCGAGAAATAACATCAGTGTAAGTGAAAATGTTTATGCTTGCACAATGGGAGTGCTTTTTTATCAAGATGTGTCACAACGAAAGCGTTAAACACGAGAAAGTCTTGAAGTTAAATTGCTAGTCAGCCGCATTATTCCCGAACTACTACAGTTCCTCGTATTATTACGCAAATTGTTGTTGAACATACAACATACACTGCTTTTACACTTCCGTCATTTCGGTAAGTTTACAGTGATCGTAGTAGAACATAGTAACTGTCACGGAATATTGACAGAAACATGTTTTTAATGAAAATATTGCATTCATTTTCTGTAACGGTTTATGACACGTGTCTGTAAAGTAGAATGAAAACAGAAAATCCCTTGTTTATTTACTATAGCACCTGAAGCGAGGGAGCCATATGTTGTAACAAAAATCAGAGCCTTTTATGCATGTAGCGAGTACTGTTTACTTTTAAATCCTTGTTTTTAGTTTCTGATAAATTAAATTTTCCGAATGATGAATCAGTTGCAAAGAGACCTCATTGACAAATTCTTAGATATTTGATAACAGCTGAAAATGTTCGACGATATGACCTCGACGATATTTGAATATATTATCAAGAGAACGTTATTGTCAACAAAGTAGCTTATTGATATTCGATCACTAATTAATTAAATTAAGTCAAATTCATTTCCAAATGAAAAATGTTGATCAATTTGAAATTAGATTGGGCTAGGTCGTTGTATAGAGGTAGGGGGTAAAGCCCACGCTTGTATGTACGTCATATTACACATGTATTTACTACAGTATCGAAATGCAATATATTCATTTCACAAAATGGCGCACAGTTGTATATATCTTATTTCATTTATATTTTCAATTATGGCAAACATGTCTGCGTATTTCAGGCTTATGCCAGACTTCAATTAAAACCACCACAACATCGCTTATAATGATAATCCTGAAAGCTTATTGAAAAACTATACTGATCAAAACGATTCTTTGACCAAAGAATATTTATGCTCATTATTATCGATCTTGTGATGCTAAACACGAATACGAAATCCATTTGTTTCCATCAGACTCCATTTTTGAGAAAATCCCCAAAATGCAAAATGCCCCAAAATATGTGGATATTTTCCTATTTATCTTAAAAAACCGACGTTCAAGAGGAATTCTAATAGCAGGAGGCCATAGAGCAGATATTTTTCTTGAGGAAAACGTAATTGAAAGTTGCAACACAAGTTTTGCTTTCGGCTGAGAAAGTAAAATAGCTCCGCAAGTGATTCTCAGCGCAGCCGTTTCACCCGCGCTAGTATTATGATATGTAGCTTGCTTTACAAGTACATTTATTGATTATGAGTTATTTCATGACAATAATGCCACATTATATAGAGAAGTATATTTGTAAAATTTCATGATATAAGTAAGCAATATTGTTCAATTCCATTTTCCATTTCAAGATTGTACAACTTACTAAATTTGAAAGTGCTTGTCACAAAAAAATCCTACATGATGCAGACAAACGGATTACATATCTGAATCCAGCAAAAAACATTATTAGAATTATATATTAAAGCTTTTGTACCAAAAGAAATACTTTATTTCTCTTCTAGTACGTTTCCATTAATTCTTTGCAATCGTGTTTAACCCTTTCGCTACGGCGGGCCTCGCCGCGGAGTCCCTCGTGTCGAACGGAGCGCCGCGCCAAAAGTGGGAACATTAAGCGCGCGCGCAGTCTTCAGCATTCAGGGCCGAATCTTCTGTCTTAAAAACGTCGTTGTGACACTGCTTTTAGAACCAAAATGATTTGTGTTCATAACAATGCGTTTATAATTTCTCCATGAACGTATTTATCTTAACTTGACTTGTCCGTGTAACTTTTGACTTCATTTTTGTGGCTGGTGACTATAGTCACTCGTCGTGTGTGGATGTCGTTTTGTGGCGGGTGACTATAGTCACCCGTAGTAGCGAAAGGGTTAATTAACAGCAGAATGTGTAATCGCACTTAAAACAAAACTTGTAAAATCTCAGTGAGAATAATATGTACCTCAGAAACGTGTTGATTCTTTGCTTTGGTGGCTGAGAGCAGACGTACGACCAATAAGGGTTAATATGCTCTGGGGTAATTTGCTCTGATTCGCCCGACGGATAGGGACGTCCCTCTCCCTCACGCATTTTCGATTTTGACGCGCTATTGGCAAGAGAGACCGGTACATTCGTTGCGTCGTCATGTGAACGGCGGACGTAGTGTTTTATTTCCGGTTGTCATTCGTCGATCTGAGGTTTCCAGGACCGACATGGCGGGGATAGGCGGTGCGAGAGCAATCTCCCCTTCCGTCTCAGCTGCCAAGAAACGGTTCCCCAGCTCTACCACTGTCAGGATACCGTGAGAATTACCAAGTAGCCCACAGAAAGAGAGGTATCTGATAATGCAGAATCTCGTCTTCGAAAGTATTATACACGCACTAATAGATGAAAATAGGTGAACCCAATTATGGAGCACTGATTACTCGTCGGCGGTCGAGGGCAAACTGATAGCAAGGCGAACAGTGAAACGACTTGTTATTGTTAGTGGGTCCGCGAAACGAACACCTGTGGGTTACGGTCGCAGAGTTCTGCCGAGTATGTACATTTTGACAACAAGCAGCGGTCGTCATACATCTTCGTCAGTGAAGTGGAAATAATTGCTCCCGTTGCTCATAAAATTAATTTTAAAATTGTACATGCAATTGAATAATATTGTTTATTTATATAACCAAATGTTACGAATACAATACTTTGGTTCATGTAGCGTTATTGTCAAAAAGTACCTCATAAACATAAAATGTATTTGTAAAGTAAGCTACATATAATAACGCATAAAGTTAAACGGCTGCGCTGAGAATCACGGATGGTACCTTGTCTCTTGCGGATATATTTTAATTTCTCAGTCAAAAATAAAACTTTGTGTTGGAACTTTCAGTTATGTTTTTCTTAAGAAATATGTCTGATCTATCGCTTCCTGGCATTAGGATTTCTCCTGAACGTTTAATTTTTAAGATAAATAGGAAAATATACAAATATTTTGGGGCATTTTGGGCGCCGTTTTCCATTTGACCTTTGTTTAAACATGTTTAAATGTTTTTAACATTAAAGCAATATGCATCGTTATATTCGGGAGGGTTTATAGAATCTTTTTATGTAAAAACGAATTAAATAACTTTAACGATTAACCACTTGACATACAATGACGTCTCTGAGACGTCATCCATTTCATGTGCCATTGTAGACTCTGAGGTCTCCGAGACGTCAAGAGCAGTTTTTGGCTAAAACCGGACAGTATATTATTGGATTAGATGTTTCGTTCGTGCATCGATGCTGTTTTGTTTAGATTTGTGGGTTTCGTCGTTAACCCCTTGACGTACAATGACGAGTCTGACTCGCTATTCATTTCGTGGGCCACTGTAGACTTTGACGAGTCTGACTCGTCAAGCGCTTTTTTCGGCGGACGCCGTGTAGTTCACAATTAGATTACATAGTTGCTTCACTCGTGCAACTCGTATTATTTTTTAATGTTATTTAGATGTATTTTGTTAACATCAATCTGATTAATAAAAATCCAAATTTCAAAATAAAGTGTACTCTTTCTCAGCTTTCACGTAACTGTTCAGTTGAGCGAAATTAAATAGTATTTTTTGGTCACATCAAGTTCCATTTAATTTGTATGTTAAGGGATTAAGATACACAAAAATCTGAAATTTGAAAATTTACATTTGTCTTCAAAACTGATATTTTCAAAAATGGTGTCTAATGGAGAAAAACGGATTTTAAATTCGTGATCAGTACAAAATCGAAAAGAATCAGCATAAATGCTCTCTGTGCAAAAAATCATGTTGACCAGTGTAACTTAACGTAATATGGATAGCAATAATCAAATAATTTGATGGTGCCGTGTACCACCGATATTTTCAGTTTCACAGCTTTTAAAAAATTTCCAAACTTCCTATTCTATTTACTGCGTCACGAGTATCACTTCGTAAAAGATTAAAAAACATTTCATCAGACATCAGATTCCCGGAATCGCATTATAAGTTCCATCACTTCAACCTTCTTCTCCTTTCGAAAATATTTCATTCTGCCAGCATCTTTCGGCATAAATAGCCGTGATAAAGTGTCATCGGACGATCCTCCTAATTCTCCTAAAAAAACAATTAAATCAAGAGGATTATTAATATGGTGAAGAGCATCGAGTACGACCAGTCCAAACCCCTGTGAGCTTTGGCCGGGGGCTCGTCCGTTATGATTACAACGGGCCACGACAAGCGTTACGACCTACGAGGACGATTACAGCTAGATTAGAACGAGGAGGATATCACCGATGGAGGACCGACGAGTACAAAGGGTTCTCGAGATCCCGGGACAATGTGGCGCCGAGTGCTCTGAGCGAGCTGAATCGAAATTGAGGTCAGCGGCTTTCATCGACTCTACTGGACATCGTATTCGGCCACCTCTTCTATGAGTTGACATTGACCAAAGAATCGCCATGCCGCGTTTCCGCGTCGTGGAACGCGCACTCTGAAGGATGAAGGATTTAAGTCCTCAGCCGCTCGGTGCCATTCCGTCGGATTGTCTTTCTATTCTCAACTTGGGAATTTTCTGCGGAAGTTGTCAATATTTGGACGCTTTTCTCGACAGTGTACAGATCGTCAGAATTTCCGGTCATTCATCTTTCAGTTATCTCGTTCGTTCGTTAAGTGGAATTCTTTGCAAGAAGTGACGTAGAAAATTAACTTGCTTGGACTTCGATGTATACAAATTTTCATAACATATTGTTCATTTAGTTATGAGTTTATGAGGTTAGTTGTCTAATGTGTAAAACACTTTATCATTGGCAGCGCCACCCTTTGGATTTTGAGATTTTAATTCATGCTGTGACTTGAAACTTGATTTCATTTTGCATTTTTCGTACATTTATTTGAAGTGTTTACTGCCACATTTGAAACAGTTAAGATCACCATCAATTTTTGAGTTAAACATATAAAACTTTTGGATGTACAAAATTGTAAAAACCTTTTCATAGATCATTCTTTATTATATTTCGCGGCACATAATTATATTAAAAACTACTCGATAATTTACGATACTCGATAATTCATTTCCTATTCTGGGAATGAATTTTTAAACATTATATGAAAGCATAATCTGTTTATAACGACAAAAACATAGTAGAAACTTTATCACTAGTTGTTTGTCAACATAGGCATAGAATCTCAGAATAATTACGGTCTTATTTTATATAATTTCTCAAAAATATTAGTAGCTAGTGGTTCTGACTATCTCGGTAGATCCGGCGTTAATAACATTTCAAATAAAACGGTATTCATTTCCCTCTGATGCACTTAAAAATGATTGTTGATCGTACGATTTCCCATTTAGAAGCTGAAAAGTAAGACTACTTGTGCTAGATGATACGATCTTTGATAAAGAAGGAAGCGGGACTTTCCCTCAAATGATTTATGATTCATAGTTTATATCGCTCAGGAGATCGTTCTTGCATCTGCAGTTTATCGTGGCCTTAGAGTGCACTCTACGAAATTACTCACGATTCCCAAAGTCGATTCGGCTACGAAGCTCGAACTGTTTCAATCCACGATACTTGACAATTCCGGATAGATATCCTGAATTTCCCCTTCAGGATGTACCCTTTCAATTTATTCAATGCGATTCTAGGTGACGTTTTCCTGTCGAGCTGCATCGAATATTTATTCCCCTGTTCTTTATTATGTTTCGGCTGGTATTAATCTTTCTGCAAGACGCTCGTATTTGCCTCTTTTGTGATTAACGACACGACTGGGATTAGAAGCCGACGACGAAAGGATGAAAGATGCCGTAGCGAGAGAGGCGCGATTAAAATGATGGTATTGACGTCGATCATAGCAGATCGACAGGGTGATGAGGATTGACGGAGTAACGAGGACACATTGACAGGACGGAGGATAATGAATGGAACTAGGAAGATATATGGTCGCAGAGAGAAACAGAAACAATTTGGACGGTTTGTCGAATATACGATGGGAGCGATGGCTTCCAGTTGATACGGCAGTTGATACGGATTGGAGATTCGTACATTGTGTCAATAAACTGAAAGATGGAGTAATATATTTTTGCTATAAATTTGGATATTTTTATGTGTATATAATGGAAAAATGTTATTATTTAAACCGTTAATTTCCTTTACATTGTATTTTATATTTAATATTCATGTTTATTAAGATCGGTTACAACACATAGCATTAACAACACTGTCCTATACCATTTTTGCTTTCCGATAGCCTCTGGCTGATTCATATAGTGTTCGTCGTCCTGAACACAAATCCGCCAACAAAATTTCTTTATCACCCTCTGTTTTTGAAAAACATTAGCTTTTGTAAAAACGGTGGAGTTCTTCAAAGAAGCTGGTATTACGAGAAAACTAGAAACAGTAAACAGCCCTTTTTGGTCTCAAAAAATAGAGGAGTGTTTCCTGAGTATATAGGTGTGAGCAGTTATAACATTCCGTACTTTTTAATGGTAGTAATTAACTGCCAAAGTTTAAAAACGAGCAGCTGCGCGTATTTTCCACCCATTAACTGTGCATTTTCATGTAGAGTACTAGTGATAGCACTTTACTATACACATTAGTGGATTCTACCAGCGGAAAATCATAACTGTTTCCGTTTTGGCACAATTTAAGAAAATATCCGTCAACAACGTGTGCCGACCGTTTTCCCACTACGACGCCATCGCTCGCCGAACTGGATTCGTCAGTGCCGTAGCTATGCATAATACTTTCAAGGGCTCTGAACGTCAATGGATCCCGTTGAGGTGGCATTCTCAACCCTAACTAACTGTCACTTGAGATCGCGGACACTTACACAGAACGTTGTATCTAACTGTTAAAATGATTTAAAAACACTGCAGGTAACTGTCAGTTGATGTCACCAACACTTCCACAAAACATTGTATTTAAATATCGAACTGATTTAGAAACACTTGCAGGTAACTACCACTTTATGTCACGGGCGCTTCCACGAAACGTATTTAATTATCCAAAGTATTTAAAATCATTTGCACAAAACTGTCACTTGAGGTCACTGACACGCCCACAAAATGTTGTATTTAATTGTTAAAATTATTTAAAAACACTGCAGGTAACTGTCACTTGATGTCACCAACACTTCCACAAAACATTGTATTTAATTATTAAAATTATTTAAAATCCCTTTTAATTTATTGTTTAAGTAGTTTAGTATTATAGCACGCATGCGCTAATAGTCGTTACTCAAGGTCAAAAGTCACTAGGTACCGATATGTAAGTCCAAAAGTACACGTAAAGACGGTCCTGTCAAAGCGCGCGACCCATCCGACCTCCGAAGCCATACTGTGCTATACTGTCTCACTGAAACGGCCCGTGGACCGCAGAGCATGCGCAGTACGCCCCGGGCATTGACATCAGTTTACTCCATGGATAATTTTGCAAATTTCGATTATTGCAACAATCTTCGTCTATAATTGTTTATTACAAATGAAATTACTATTTCATAACGTGTTTCCGCTTTATTTTAATAAATTTTGCGATGAATAGAAATTATAGGAGTGAAGTTACGTCTGTTTATAATTGACGATTTTCTTGCCAAAGCTTATAAATACTTGATTTTTAATGCAGTACTTTCATTATATTAATAACTGATATATTTTCAACTAGTTTGGATGAATTTTAAACGGTCTGGGTCAGGTTATTCAAATATTTATAAGTTTTGAGAAGAACATCGTTAATTAAGAACCGACGTAACTTCACTCCTATAATTTCTATTTACCATAAAATTTGAAGCAAGATTCACTTCAAACAATAAATAAGAAATATTTAATACAAGGTGTTCGTGATAAATCTTACCACCTTTTTTTTCGTAAATGGTAAGCATCAGAAAAAAAACGAAGAGGAGAAAGTTGTAGTAAAGCACCTCTCCCCTATAAAAAAAAACATAAGATATGTTGTTTCTGCCACGACGTTAGTAAAGGGGTTGAGAATGTTACGTCAACGGGATCCATTCACGTTCAGGGCCCGTGAAAGTATTATAAATAGCTACGGCACTGACGAGACTGGTTCGACGAGCGATATCGTCGTAGCGGGAAAACGGTCGGTACACGTTGTTGACGGATATTTTCTTAAATTGGGCGAAAACGAAAACAGTTATGCCATTTTTCGCCGATAACTTTTTCTTCAGAAATGTTCACAAAATCCAATAATCTGTAGTAAATTCGTGCCAGCAATAGCATTCTACGTGAAAATCCACAGTTAATGCGTGGAAAATTCGTGCATCCGCTCGTTTTTAAACTTTGGCAGTTACTTACTACCATTAAAAAGTATGGAATATTATACCTGCTCACACCTATATACTCAGGAAACACTCCTCGATTTTTTGAGACCAAGAAGAAGAAGTTTTTCGAAAACAGAAGATGACATAAAAATTTCGTTGGCGGTTTCGTGTTCATATTCTATAAAAATCACCCAGTGGCTATAACAAACAGAAAAAGGTTTTATATTTGTTGGACAGTGTAATAAGGTTCTGCTTTATAAGAATTTTATCTTGTGCTTAATGTATGATATTCTTTAAATCAAAGTATGACACTGTCGTATCACACAGTGTGTACCAGTATCTTTATTTTTCTTGATTTCCAATTATTCATAGTATTATAATTTAACCGAAAAGAAATGCAATTTGTAATTCTTACAAAAATTTGAATTCCTACAGCAAAAGGCATTTTATTTTTTCACATAAGAAGTTGCTATTTCAGAATTTATCTAAAACTATAGCCTAAACTAAATGACTATACAACTTAAAAAATAAATATAACATAACTAATTCTTGATTGAGTTAAATGCCTTAAATTATTACCAAGAAACCATGTACGCTGTTCATCAATTTCCCCATCGACCACTGAAATCAATTGAGAAACATGAGCCTTCATTGTACCGAATTAAAATACCTGAAACGATTTTCAAAAATCTACCAATTCGTTGGAAATAACTTTTATAAAATTTTGTCGCATACATTTCACTCGAATTTCTGTAAGAACCCAAACTTTACCGAAAGAACATTCGAGAAGATATGTAAGAACGTCAAGAGCAACAAAGTCTCGCAGACAATCACGAAAAGGTGAAAGAACTAAAGGACTGACAGGAGGAGAAAGGACATTCGGACAGGAGGGTAAACGAACTTGCAGCAGGATGTCGTAGATACTAATGGAAAAGGCGAAGGAAGAGGCCCGACGTCAAAGAGAAACCGTAGAGGAGGACTCCGATAAGTCGCGAAAGAAACACGGAGGTCGCCGCTGGTATTTCGTTATCCTCGTAAAAAAAGGGAAAAGAGGTCGCGCGACAAAAGGTCGAAGGGTAATACGTCAGGATGGCTGTAGAACGGGCCGACGTGCGGTGTGGGCGTTAGGGAAAAACTAATTTTCCCGACGAGACTCTGTAGGTGCGCGACGCCGTATTAAAAGCCCTACGGGAAAAAGCACCAACTTTCGGGCGCACGAGTCAGCAAAACCTTTTCGGTGATTCGTTCTCTCACCCCGGGGCAGCGGCATATAATTTATATTCTTTCATATTCAAGCTACCCTTACGAGTTTACGGGGCGACACGCTGCATTCGCGAGCGACCCTCCCACCGGCCACTCAGCTATAAACATCCGGGATATTTCTTGTTGCCGTAATACTCTGATAATGCTGCTAAAGCGAGCAATTTTTATAAGAGCAATCCACGTGATTTAGAGAACCAGCATTTCGATTACCATTGTTTTCCTCCTTTTAATATTGCCGGAACGTAATCGTGTAAACGCTCGACTGGAGTTTCTTTTGTGAGAACATTCGATTCGTTTTAACGCGTGAAATGTTTCTACGAGGAATTTCTTTTGCTTCGGCAGCCTTTGCGATGATTTATCGTTTTTTGATTCTTTGGTGCAAAAGGGCATTCGTTTGCCGGCAGCGGTTGCTTTAAAGGTTTATATAAAAATTTGTACTTTTCAGGCATAAAGGTTAAAGAATTTGAATTTTGAGGCATGTAATATCGTGCATGGAATGTTCGGGGACTGAATAAGAATACAGTACTTAAATGTAATTGCATATTTAACTGTGCATTTATGTAATAGTGTAAATAAATGTGGCATTGTAAATGAATTTAAATTTCTATTAGGCTTACGGCTCTGTTAGTATCAAAATGGGGAATACAAACTAGTAATCATTTTATATACTGTTTTCGGCATAGTAATATGTTGAAATATAATAATATGATGAACGTTATCACCCATAATCTGAATTTAGTAAAATGTTTTCGCAGCGACATTTGGAAACCAATAAACTCATTAAACATTTTGGAATTCGTAACATCATTGATGTTTTCAATGAAATTGAAATGATGATGAATTCCAATGCAAATTTTTGTTGCATTGAGTTTAAAGGAGTATTAATACCACAGGGATTTTCATATTGACACTAGTATGTGATTTCCAGATTTAATTCACATTTCTTTATTACCTTTATATCGAATGAATTGCACGATTGCAATTTCATGTTATCATGTGCTTACTTGACAAGTTTATAAAACAAATTGCGATACACGTATGTCGTACGAAAGAGTAACGAACGTTTGGGAATTATTTGTAGTTTTATTTTACTAAAACAGTGCATAGTGGACTACAAAGTAAGTTACACCAGGTATGATGTCTCAAGGGGCAGAAAGGATAAATAACACGAAAGAGAATAAAAACAGAAATTGAAATTCGCGTGCGAGATTATGCTATAATTCTTTTGTCAAATTTGCAAAAATTATAAACATTACACCCTCGAGGATCTTTCCCTCGTTATTATGAATTTACAGATATTTTCACATCTTCGTTGCTTCTGGGAAGTACACCGGACCATTTCATAAATATGTAAAAAATATTTAAAATTTCAAATTATTACTCCGCGCCGTATTTCAGGCTTATAAATCTTCTTGCTTCCCTGTGTCTTCCGGAGTTCATGCTACTTGAACTTTTAAGTTTATTCCAAATGAAATTACTTCGAAGTTCAGGAAGTTTGTTATACGTAACGTTCTCAAAGCTGCTCAACGACTGATTTGATTTTATATTCCTATTCATTCTCATATATTTAAATTGCATTGTTGCGTTGAATGTTTATCTTTACAATGTTTTTACCATCTTTCTTTGCGCAATTTCTTTTGAATAATTGCAAGAGTTTTTCATTTGATAAGATAGATTTAGAGTACGCAAGAAATATTCGTGTATTATTTTCATCGCATATAATTTAAATTAGATTAAGTTTGATGACGAAGACATAGAATAGATGATTATAAATTATACGAGAGCTGTAAAATTTCATAATAGGAGTACGTAACAATATTTTCTGTAGCGCACAAGTACACTTCTATCACAGTAGATTCAACATAACATTATCAATGTACATTAAAAAACAGTATATAAATTTACTTTTTAAATTGTTCTATTTACTGGGCGCAAACGACTTGATGGCATGTGGCAAGTGCTTTAGTTTGATTCGTCAGACGAATAGAGATATCCCTCGTTCGCACGTCATTTTCGATTCTAACGCGCTACTGGCCGAAAAAGCTGCACATTCGTTATGTCGTCATGCGTACTACGAAAGGGGTGTTTTGTTTTCGGTTGTCATTGGCCGAGCTTCAGGTTTCCAGGAACGATATGGTGGGGGATAGGCGGTGCCAGCGACACTCTCCCCTTACCTACTGTATAATACCGCAGGCCATCAAGTCGTTTGCGACCAGTATATCTTTACAGCATAATGTTCGACTTTCTTCGTCTTCATTCACTGGTAAGGTGGAATCAAAACGTTCAACTTTAGAATTATATTCATGATAATAATCTTTCGATATACGTACATACACGGGTTATATGGCCCTTTATACTGTATGTGTGATGTTATTTTTGTATATTATCATTTATGTATTTACCAACATGATTACTGTGCGTTTATATAATTTAACGAGATATGGCTTTACATGTATATAGAAATATTGATTAGAAGGTTTGAAGATCGTTGTTTCCATCATGTCTGTCACTGACTTCATTTTGTAACTCTAATTTGATATTATAAATAAAGAATTGTTCCTGCGCCCGGTACTTTTAAAATCGTCAGCCAACTTTGACAATACTCATTTTAATTTCCACCTTTATCTTTATTAAATATACATCAAATAAGCCTACACTTAACATTATAATATTGTATCGAGTTAAATTTTTAAAAACATAACCCTTCATGAACTAAAACACTTAAAAATCGACATATCAAATGATTTAATTTAAAAATTGCTGTCGGGACGGACATTTTTTACTGTCTTCCCAATATTGTTCATTATTTTACCCGTTAGTATTTTTATTATTTTATACGGTCAAAAATTTCTACTTGTCCAACGAAGATTACACTCATTTACCAGATACTTCGATAAACATACTCCTTTGTTCAGAGGTATCATTCCATCGATAAGTCAAAGTGAACTCGAAGTCGTATTGTAGTCGGAACGGGAAGTAATACTAGACTGACCATTAATGTACCTAAGTTTCAGAAATGCCTATTAATACTTGATCGACCATTCAAGTGTTAAGATCCAAAGAGATTGGGTCACATGACTGCAAACAAACTACAGTTTGAAACCACCTTAAAGCGCATTCGTTCCGAGATATATCGCTGGAATGATCATATCTCTGCAATTGTTAACTTCAAGTAGACCGCTCAGGGAGGTGGAAAGGTTTTCAATAAATTTTTCTTCCTACTGTTAACGTAGATGATGCAAATTCACACAAGATACAGTTGGTCCCTAATAGAACTATAATGTGTCCAACGTTATAACCTGGTGTGTATGCACTGTTAACACGTTAACTGCGATATCGATAGCTTCCCTTTGTGTTTGCGCCACTCGACAGCATCGAGTGACAGGATAAGCTCGATGTGCCAGCTAGAGGATGAACAAATGAAGGTAGCTGGAGACATGTCAAGATGGTTAACAAAGTTAGTCAGTCATACTGTGAGAATGTTTTAATACTAACTCGAAAATGTTTGATACGAAATCCATAAAAAAATTTGATGAAAAAAGTTAGAACATTTTGAGACATGTGCAGAGGAAAATCCAATCTTTTGCTACGTCCTAACCCCAACCGACACACTCCGCATTGTATCGCTCATCATCACCAGTATTGTTATTGTTATTATTATCATCATCGTTATCATTATCATCGTCAACATTACTATTATATTATTATCATTGTTATTATTATTATTATTATTACTATTGTTATTCTTGTTACTATTAATTTTCATACCTCATGTAAAATATACATACGCACATACACATAAACAGATTCACATACACGCAGCATACGCAACGACCACTCTAAGGGCCCATCCCTCTCCTCACAGACCTCATCCGCACTTAACTCCCACTCTTAACTTCTCCTAATTTTCCGCACCCACGACTTTTCCCAAAGACCCTCACACGAGACACTTTTTCAACTGACCTTTCACCGAGTATTATAAGACAAATAAAAGAGACAAATATCAATATATATGTGGGATCGTGAAGCAGAAAGAGAGGCGCGCGGCAACCCATCCACGCAGCTGGTACTCGGCCTGCGTTGCTTAACACGGAAGATCTGGGTCGCCGCGGTGCCACTCCGCCAGTGACCTCTCTCTCATGCCAATTCTTTTTCACGTCCTTTTCCCCTAAGTTGTTTTATAGATCATAAAAGAATCAGATCAGATCATTCGTTATTTTATATTCCTATTTTTCACTTATGTTAAAAACAGCTTAAAATTATTATATCTTTAAATAAATAAAACCAATTAATAGAAAAATTCCATCATACCTATTTTTACGGTTGTGAGCCAATTTGACTCATAAAATGACTTAAACCTTTCGCTACGGGCCGCTGCGCCAGAAGTGTGCACGGTGCACGAAAAAGATCGACAGCGACCGCACTTATGCCTCATTGCAACAGAATTGCTTTGACGATGTTTTTTAAAAAAAAAGATCTTTCCTTATAATGCTATATATCCAGAGTATGATATTCGATGCGCAATAACTCCAAACACTCGTCGTATATACAATACGCTGCATTTTATGGAGAGCGACTATAGTCGCCCATAGTGGGTCAGCGGCATTTTATGGAGAGCGGCTATAGTCGCTCGTAGTAGTGAAAGGGTTAACAGTTAATCGCATAACACATGAAATTTATAGCTTAGATCAGGCCTGGGCAAATTGCAGCTTGCAAGCCGCACGTGATTTGTTTCTCCAGTATTTTTTCTCTTCTCAGATACAAACAATCATCCTCACTTCTTTTCGCTACTCCGTTACATTATCTTTCTTAACTACCCACTTCTGCCATCATTTCGATTCATACATCGCGTGTGAAAAGAGCATTTTTACTGAAATAATATAATTTTATAAAATCCATTTCTTGAATAAACGTTTTCAATGAATTTTTTAATAATAAATCTTTCATTTAAATTGATTTGGAACTATTTGCATTGCAAAAAACTTCATTTTTCTTGTGTCAGTCAAATTGGCTCACATCAGTAAAAATAGGTATATAATGAACATCCGTAAATCTAGTGTTAAAGGTCATATTACAGTACGTGGTTGGATGTACTTTTCTCTGACTTTATCAATGGTGAATAAAAAAATAAGTCACTCTATTCAAGAATATGTTATCATTAACAAAATCTTGTATACTATAACCTTGCAATCACCTTCATCATAACTGAGTCTTCCAACTGAAAGGTGAAGATACGAAGGAATTTTGGAAGATGTCATAAAATACTAGGTACATTAGTTAAGAGTTTGAACGAATAAGTGATGAGGTAAAAGCAAGAAAATTGTAGAAAATTGAGAGACGATGGTTGCAAGTTTAGGGTAAAACCATCGTTTTTTCCGTTCTTTCATCGATGACTGGTAAGGTGGAATCAAGGATATTGTGTGTGAATGATTCGTGCGAAAACGTTCAATCTGGGGATTCAGTTGATGGTAGCTGGCAATACCTGATTCTGTAGACTACGTGCCGCCAATTGTAGGCGTTTACTTTTAAGCTTAAATTTTCAAAGTTGCTTTTGAATTCTTTCACATTATTATTAATGTCTTCAAATAAATCGTACACCATAGTCTTAAACCATTTTGCGTTGATACTAACAAGACGTAAACATACATAGTCATTTCTTCAATATTAATTTACAAACCACTGTACGGATACATGTTACAATTGCGTGATCGAGAGCACTTCACCTAAAAAGTAGAAGAAATGAATGTCCCAAAGTTATCATTAGCTCATCAGTGAGCGGCAATTGCTGTCATCATACTCGAGATATCGTGAATAAAAAATAAGGCAAACTTGAGGTTTGAACTGCGATGAAATTATCTGAGGTCGAAATGCTAAATCACCGATAATTTACAGCGTATACTGTTTATTGCCAAATTACCGAGGAAATGTTGGACTACAGCAAATAATCTATTTGCGGAAATGGAATATCCAAAAATAAGTTGAGCATATTTAATGATGAAGAGCAAAGTTAGAATACCTACAATGATATTCAGCCAAAGTAACGTGATATCCTCAGTAATTTCCTACAAACAAAATGTCAAGTAAAACGTAGTTACTAATTCAACGCGTATGTTATGGTGATTAGAGATAATCGTAGCTTACTTTAAACAGTATGAAACAGGTAACATTTATAGTTTAAGTTTTTTATGTAACAGCATATTGCAACAATAGAAAATCTCGAAGGCTTTAAAACATGGAAAATTCTCAAGTTTCTTAATTACGGATTTTATAATGTTACCTATGTACTCTGTAATACCGCGAAACTTCGTAATAATTAGCAAAATACTTGTCAGAGTCGCTTTCAATTAGCTTGCCTTTCATACAAGGAGGTATGGAATTGTTCGAAATAAACTTGCTATCCAATGCAAATAACAATATGGTGAAATAACTGTAACGTTATACAAGTAACACGATGGAAAAAGTATGAACAATCTGATTTCTGGGGTTCTTCCGAGAAAACATTTACATCCATATAACTGCGGAAAGAAAAAATATGGTACTCTTTTGTGCCGAACTCATTTTAACTTGATACGCTCCAGGATTCCATTTATATTCAAAAAGGCTATCTCCACAGCCAAAGCCAAGGCTATTCAAAGCCAGTTAAAGATGGTATTCCATTAAAAATGAAACTTCTGTAACGTTTTGCAAATGACTAGGTCACCTTTTATTCACCTTATCACCCCATTAGCCGAGTAAAATTATTACAATCTCAAACTATTATTATGAGATACACTTATGAAAGGTGTCAAGGAAATATGTTACTACGCTTTGGTACTATTTCTTATTATGAATATGTAACAATGAAAAGGAATCATGTCAATATAGATCCGAAAACTCTTCCATTCTGAGATATAAAGATTGTAATCTTAATCAAATAAAGATTTTAATAAATAAACAATTCGTCAAAATAACTATCAGGTGTTGAATTTCTAGCAATGTCATACTTTCTTTGGTAGAATTATATATTTTGTCACACCAAGTGATGCTTATTTTGACGGTTGCGTCGATCTTATGTTAGTAAAATCAGCATGTCTCTAACCGCTGCACAATAAGGAAAGTTCTACAAGATGGTTTATTTCAGTATAGACTGTTTATCCATCTACTTTCTTGACACTCGGTATACTAAAATAAAATTGTGGGTATATTACAGTATCTCAGGAGCAAGATTGTTAATCCAAAATCCTTTTGGGCATACATCCGAAAGCGCACTTCGATAAATTATCGAGGGATTCACAAGTTATTCTAAGTTAAATAATTCTTGAAGATCTCTCAAGGCTCAGCGGAGTGATTAGGACATAAAGAAAATCATTTAATAGCTAATTGCATAAGACAAGAACAGTTAGATATCCCAGGCGGTGTATGAGATTGCAAGATATTGTTTTTGCTTAACATACCCAGCAAAGTTATACATTAACATCAATTGTCGTCACTATTTTTGTGTTTTATTCTAAAAATCGATTATCTCCACAAAAAGCACCTCGAGATTTTAAATCAGGATCTCTGGCTCAGGACAGCCCTGAAATAAGAAATTTGAATTAAAATTTTCCTTAAGAAATATTATACTACCCTCATAGTTACAAATTATAAGACTGTATTTTGTTTCTGAAGAATAATGATATATCGGTATATCAGCGGTATATCAGTCTTACTTATTAAACGCTGATACTATACAAGTATAATAATAATATAATGAGTGCCCGTTATCATGTAACGTAGATATGCGTTGTATATGAAATTAGTGTTGCGTCGGGCAGGTTTTTTTGTCTCTGGAGACACAACTCGCACTCGCGTAGGGGTTGCAAAGTGGTTAATTTGGAAGTCTGAATGGTAGAATAAATAATTCAGTATATTTACAGTCACAACTGGTTGGCAGAAGGGACAACAGTTCTTGCTCGATTTTTATTTTAACAATAATGGACTGATTTTGAATGTTTCTGAAAGCATGCGTGAAGGTCCGACAACTGAAAGATGGCTAGGGACCAGCAAAAGTTTTACGTTTGATACCTGATGTAGAAAGTAATTCGGGCTAGATTTAGGCCGCGACAATGAATGTTGACTTTTAGAAAGCTCCAAAGATAGTAGTCAAGAAGAGAGTGACCCTCATGGGCCTCCCTTCCTTCCTGCGGTGATGGTTCCCACCAAGTGCCTTTTTTTCTCCCGAAAGAGGATCAAGGTTCGCCATCCTCCCTTGCTGGAGAAAGTCACCTTGGCGGTAACAATGCGCGAGAACGTCCGCCTTGATGCCTGACTGGCGTCAAGTCTTACAAATTCTTTTTGGAAAACATTTACAAATTCTTTTTACGAAAATTAAGCAAAACGCCTCGCAAAATTCCATATTTGTCGAACATCAGAGGGTAAAGAATCCCATATTACGGGTTAAATACGGATTAGATTTCTTCACGCAGAAAAGCACGGGAAAGAAAGCACGAAGACACAATTTTAGAAGAAGAAGTACTTGCAAATGACACATGCCCTCATATTTTCGCACAGTTGGCGTATTTTCGACCCCATGGATATATTTACCGTGGATGTTGTATGCATTTTCCTTGTACTGGAAAAGGATGGCAGTGCACGGAGGAAGGTATAAGGCCGGCTCTTCGAAGGCTCGGTGGAGAGCAGCCGAAATACTTTATGCTAAACTTAGTTTATGCCGCGGGCGTTATTGAAACTCTGAGTGGGATTACGCGCCCCGCCAAAGGTACGAGGCGTACCCCCTTAAGGTTAGAAGCGAAACACAATATCTGCAGGCTTATTTATCACCTTCCTTCGTGTCTTTCTCTTTCCCTCACTATCTCATTCTCTCTCTCTCTCTCTCTCTCTTGCCTTTGCTGTTTCTCTTCCTCGTGCTTTGCTACCAGACGCTTTTCATTTCGAAACTTGAGGCTCGCATCGTTCAAGCCACCCCTCAGACAGGGTTGGCAACTTTCGTAGCAGTGAAAATATACCTCACGGAAGAAATGTAAAACCTGTTCCAGCGGAGAGCGTTGTTCGTTGATGCAGATTGATAAAATTTTTGCGACCACTTCTTTAAACGAAACGACAAACAAGTGCCGGATGATATTTCGTTTGGTTTCTATATATGTATTTCTTTGAGGCCGATGGCCATAGACGTATTTATCTTACACCTTATGGAGTCCGTTTCGCGTGACAAATTACAGATAGAGAAAAACATTATTTCTAGAGAGTAAGTTATAGGACTTTCTTGGAACAATGTTCTTCTTTATCTGTAATTTTATCACAGTTAATTTGATAAAACTACTTCACGAATTACACATTATTTAACACTATCCTAAAAACTACGTACTCATCATATAATGTTCGCAAAGACTTCCTACACAGACAATATCCTTGACCTTGAAGAGTCCGTTATAGGATTCTTCATTTCCAAATGCAACCATTTCACTTCGTGACGAAAGAAACTTGTTACGCATCTAGGAGTGTTGGAAAGGGCTATCAAGGAAACGAAAAATATCTACTCAATAGGTTTTATCTTATCTCCGACAAAAATAGAGATGTCCTCTGGCGTGTCTTTTGTTCTGATTCGCCTAACAGATAGAGACATCCCTCGTTCGCACATAATTTTCCATTGTGACGCGCTACTGGCCAAAAATGACGCACATTTGTTACGTCGTCGTGTGAACGACGTGTTTTGATTTCGGTTGTCATTAGTTGATCTCAAGTGTCCAGGACCGATATGGTGGGGATAGGCGGTGCGAGCGACACTCTCCCCTTACCCCGTGGCTCATACCGCGCGCCATCATACCCTTTTGGCTACGGTATTCTGGTGGAAAATTTACTTGGCACCTCAGGGGTAATTTGCTCTGATTCGCCCGACGGATAGGGACATCCCTCTCCCTCACGCATTTTCGATTGCGACGCGCTATTGGCCGAGAGACCCGCACATTCGTTGCGTCGTCATGTGAACGACGAAAGTAGTGTTTTATTTTCGGTTGTCATTCGTCGATCTGAGGTTTCCAGAACCGACATGGTGGGGATAGGCAGTACGAGAGCAATCTCCCCAACGAATGACAATCGAAAATAAAACACTACTTTCGTCGTTCACATGACGACGCAACGAATGTACGGGTCTCTCGGCCAATAGCGCGTCAAAATCGCAAATGCGTGAGGGAGAGGGATGTCCCTATCCGTCGGGCGAATCAGAGCAAATTACCCCTCAGCTGCCAAATTAACGTTCCAGCATTATATATATCGCACCGCCTATCCCCAACATATCGGTCCTGAAAATCTGTGATCGACTAATGACAACCGAAAACAAAACACTTCTTTCGTCGTTCACACGACGACGCGACGCAACGAATGTGTAGCATTATCGGCCAGTCACGCTTTAGAATCGAAAATGACGACAGAACGAGGGATGTCTCTATCCGTCAGGCGAATCAGAACAAATCGGAGGCCAGGGAACTTGTCTTGTCTTTGGGGGCTGTATAATATGTGACTCGACGAAAAATAAGGTGTTTACGAGTATAGCACAAGAAGACAACAGCAAAGCGCGTTACGGCGTACTTTACGCTTCCTTAACGCTGCTGCTCTTATTCTCACAAGAAGTATGTCAATGTTATTGTTTATATATTTAAATTTATCAAGCAATTGTGTCTGATATTCTACATATGCTTTTGTCTTACAAGAGGTCGTAGAAATCCGAGGTACACAGATGGGATATTTTCCTCCTCAGTGCTGTGTCAGAAATCTTATTTCTTGTGCCTGATTTTGTCTCACCCGCATATTACAATTATTATCCGAGAATGTTACGTAAGAAAATTTCAGTAATATCATTCTGATTGATTTTTAATCCGTTTTTTGGAGTCTGCCCAAAACTGGAGGTCCTAGATGAAAACACCATAACAATTCAAACTGAAAAATGCAGAAAAAAGGCAATAATTCTTAGCAATATTTATATACCCATACATGAATTTATATATATTAAAAATATATTAACGTAGTCTTAAGCGATAATAGAGAAGTGTCAAAAACGTACGCCTTTCAGGTACTCAATTGTGAAATGAAAATGTGTGTATATTTGTTTTAAAAATTGTCTGAAAACATTAGGATCTTGCTATAATATTATTTGCTGTTTCAAAAGAAGAAATATTTATGAATTCTCATTAAAGAAGTTTAATAGCAATTAAGATATCAAAGAGAAATCACTTATTTCATCATTTATAGATAATAGCAACAAATATGAAATGAAAACAGACTATTATAATTTGTTAAATATGAACGAACAACTGCTTTTACATCATAGGTAAAGGTACATCGGATTTT
The DNA here is from genome assembly GCA_963989415.1 of Cerceris ruficornis. Taxonomy (NCBI): domain Eukaryota; kingdom Metazoa; phylum Arthropoda; class Insecta; order Hymenoptera; family Crabronidae; genus Cerceris; species Cerceris ruficornis. Next base: position 13,042,129 of record OZ022528.1, read on the forward strand.
GAATATTCAATATTCATCAAAACGTCGAAACAAATGGAAACAGATAATTTTTAAACGAGTTATATTATGAATACATGACAGAATGTGAAATATACAAATTTTAAAAGAGTCGTGTTATCAGGATGATAAAATCATTGCAGATTTATCTGTCAGAGTCATATTCCAGAAATGTAAACATTTCCAGCATTGCTCTCACCTGTGAAATAAAATAAACTGCAACTTGTAAATTCACTGTAAATCATATTTGTTACTACACTCCATTTAGAACTTTATTTTTCCAAACGTATGTTATTCCATGAAAATATCATAATATTGTCGTAATTACTCCAATATTTTTTAGCGTTATTATCATATATTACTATGGAGTTTTATTATTTATAAAGAAGTGTACACTGTCTTTTATGCTAGCTTTATAGCAAGTGAATGCATTTATGCCAAGCGAGCACCTCCTTCAATTGGTAACATAAGAGCTGTTTCACATTACTACAAGAGAAATGACTGAGCGTCCCATACAGTGCTTCGAATTACATGGTACAGCTTTTCATGATTAATTGCACACTTCCACGCGGCTATTTATTATTAACTAAATAAACAGAATTGCATAATTTATACTAATCCAGTATTATTGTTTACATAACCCATCTATTACGAGGCATTAAATCATAATAATGTTATTATTAATATGTCATTAAAGCGTGCCCACATGACGGTATGAACACAAGAATGTATAAACCAATGGCAATAGATAAACGTTGCGGTTATTAATGGTGATAAAATTTAAGCTATTCGGAGACTAATACAATATTTACAAGCAGAAAGGGTGTTTGAAGTGGTGATTCATATTTATTTTTAACTGGAACGTATCTAAGCTATCACTGTCGCTGCGCTTGTTTTTTAAAAATAAATATTATATTTTGTGCTTAATAATATCTGTACTTTTCCATGTTTCACGAGAAAATATTAAGAATAAGAAGTTTTTGCAATAGCTATTGTCTTCAGAGACTTCATATCTAAAATTGTACACTTCTACTAACAATAAGCTGGAAGAAATATAGAAACGATCCAGTCTGGTATAGTGGTATACCATATGTTCTCACGTTATAGACTTCACGTTCATATGATAAATCCATGCATTAAAAAATACAAACAGTAATTTACAAACATAAAATTTAAAATTTTATTTAAATAATTTTTTACCAAATATCCTGATGCTTCTTTGTAGATATGACAAAACACGCTGATCAGTGGATTTAATCTGTGGTGATTTATTTTTAATACACTCAAACCTGTTTTTGTGCGGTGGATAGGGACCGCATAAAAGAAAACGCATAAAAAAAAGGCACAAAACTTCACGAGTAGCTATAAGAAATAGTTTTCGCAACACAATTAAAAAGTATTTTTTTTGTACGGTGAATAGGGACCGCATAAAAAAAGTCTCACGTAGAAAATAACTCAAAGCTTTCGAAATAACTAGGAATTGTTTTTTTAAACGAAATCAAGACACGAGGCTTGGTAGCTACTTGGAATCTGATTTAGAAAATACACATGCGAACATTTTTAAATATTTCAATTAAATATTTACTTATTTTACACATACAAAACTTTTCAAAACGTATAACCATTATCCTTCGTAGTCTGACAATACGCGAACTTTCTTGTGGTAAACTGGTACAAAATCGCTTTCGTCACTTGAAGATATGTATAGAGTTCAATAACATACAATGTAATCGGCTAACGCAATCTTATGTAATGTAATGAAATACATATTAAAAATCGAAAAATATGGCCAATCAAACCTACTACTTATTTATAGATAACTCCGTCAATTATGTTTCAATTTGATTGAAATTTTCATATACCGCACAAAAAAATCGCACACAACAAATCGCACAAATAAAAAACTGCACAAAAACAGGTTTGAGTGTACTATACAAAAGGTACGACTATACTTTGCACAATTATACATATGTATAAGCAAATGTATAATAACAGTATAAGACATTTTAATATCGAAAACAATTTACTTTGAAACACTTTGGCAGTCATTCAGCATTTGCTTCACCTGTCCGATATAGAGGGATGGAATGAAAACGAGGCTACATGGTAATATGTAGATACTAAGATTTAACATCCAGCAGAACTTGTAATGATTAACCCGATGAAACGTGATATACTAGGTAAATATGTTGAAACAGGCGAGTAGGAGAATTAATTGATGTAGTCGTTTACAGTTTGATAAGTAGATCAAGAGGGCCAAATAAAGAACTGCGTGAATGATTTTCACAAAAAGGTACTGTAGCACAACCCGGACCAAGATCTTTCGATGGCAGATAATAGATGCACTATGTAGAGATGGTAAGTTGCCGCCCGATCAACTTAGTTTTCCTGTCATAGTCACACGTATTTGTTACTTTTCATCGCTATTGACTAAGCCAATTACATCTACAAGTTATCGCGCGACAGAAGTCGCCAAGGTGAAGCATTTAAACAGAATGAGATAGAGCGATAAAGAACGACGGCTCCAATGCATTGGCGTAGTGATCGGCTCAGAATAATATGGACTAATGTCTATTAACAGAATCAAAATATGCTTTAATGTTTTAAGAGCATTCAAATTAAAAAACACTTAAGAAAATAATTGCAACTTCAAAGCATGTATACCTAGAATTAAATGTGTATTCTCCTTCCATATACCTCCGCGGATACGAAAGCTTTAACCTTATGCATTGTGTCCGAACTAGAGGGGATAAGGTGGAGAGTTAGGCCTAGTCCCCTTGGCTCTGTGTCGTTCAATTTGTTGGGGTTCAGCAACTTGTTATCTCTGCATAGTAAATATACCTTTAATAACGAACGGATTAAGATGAAACATTCAGAATTTATATTTTCTTGAGCTAATATGCATTTTCGTGTCCTCTCAAAACAGCTTTTTAAGAATTAATCTATGCTTTGAATTTTATATAAATTGCGCACAACATAATCATATTTTGCAACAGTTAAACTTTAAAAAAACGTACAGTATTTAAAATATTCATGCTCTTTTGCAAAAATAATGTTAGGAAATGATCGACACGATAAATAAATTCTATTTGTAGGAACGGAATTTTTCCTACGCTCAAATAGTATTAATTTCTAGAATAAGTGAGTGTGGATGGTTTGTATATAGGCGAGAGTGGATGTTTAGAGTACGTGATTTGGAAGGCGACGGATGTCAGGGCTAGCATGAATGTTTAGTCTGTAGATAAAGAGAAAATGAGTGAGTGCAACAGAGAACGCATGCTGTGAGAAAGACGAAGAATGCATGCTGTGAGAAAGAGGATCGAGGGTGGATGCGAACGTGGATTTTTGGGAAGAGTCAGTTGAGTTGGTAGAGTCGAGTTGAGTGGAGAATACAGAGATATACAGAGTGGAGATTTAGAGAGTGAGAGTTATAGCGTGAGTGGAGAGAGTTAGAGTTATTTTAGTGTTATTAAGAGTATTGTATTTTTATCTAGTTAATAAAGTTAATCATTTGTTTTTAATTACACGCGTTCAGTTAAGTTTCTAGTCTACGGTATTGTTAATTAGTTCTAAGGGAATCTGTTCCGTTTATTCAAAGACGAGTATCAATAATCTTTGGTTGCTCGTCTGAGATTAAATCTGAATAGGACCCTATATATTCAATACAGAAGGCGGAAGATTCTCGCCTTTAAAATTCTGCACCGCTAAAACCGATTCGACGTTTGTTACACTAATGAAATTCATCTACCAACGATTCAGATTTTTCCTCTAGGAAAATAAGAATTCGCGCAACAGTGGGTTAATAAGATCATCGACCCGAACGAGGGTTTAAATGTAAATACGAAAAAAGGAAATGGGAAAAAAAGATGAGACGGAAAAAATACGAGTACGTTCCAGCATAGCAAGTGGCCGGTAGTATGGGAGAGGGAAGAGAAAAGCGCGCAGGAGAACTGTCTCGATGAGCTTTCGCGGGGCGAGATAAAAAGCCGCTTCCTTCCGGGCGGCAACTATTAAAACCGTACCATAATAGAATGTATAGCGCTGTATCCACGTTGGCGCTTTTATTTCATTACATCGTTTGCGCGGCTAACGAAATTACCGCAATTTCGCGGCGTGCCGGCCGCCACGGAGCCACTATGCTTCGTTGCCCCTGCCTCCGGCCATTTCTCTCAGCCCTCGAGGATTCTCGAGCACGTACCAAGTTAGAAAATCTTTTTCATTCTACCGATCTTTCGATTCCGCTCCTCTTACCAATTCCTCGTTATCAGAACTCCCTGCTTACGGTGTGGAAGACCTTGCAACGTTCTGGAATGAACGTCTTTCACCTTCTCTCTAACTGCAGGGGTGCAAATGCATCCCTGATTAATAAAGATGGCATTTAGAAGTCGAAGTTTTCTAGACGGCGATAGCTTAGGATTTAATAAATTTTAGTCCGTGTGCAGGTTGCACCGATACGTCTCCTTAATTTACTTCTAACTTCTAAGTACTTAATTTTTATTTTTTAAATCAAACTTGTAAATTGTTTCATACTTTCCTTTTAGAAATTAATGAAATTTCACATGTACATACTTATGCTGCTACATTTTTTCTTTAAATTTTGCACAAAGAATTTATGGGTTGCAATTACATCCCTGTACAAGGTTGACGTTACTATTTCTGTACACAGAGAGAAAGTTAATCGGTGACACGAGATATCACGTAATAATCATGAAAATATGTTGCGTGTGTTCGGTCGTTTACTTGTTTTTTCCAACAGGATTGATGAGGAAAGATAAGACATTTTCGTGAGGAACTGTGCTGAATTTTATGATTTTGATAGAAGGTGGAGATTATTCTACAGCTTAGGTTCAACTTTAAGTTTTTATATGGCACATTAAATATTAATTATACATACTCTTTTACAAAGCTAATCAACGATGTATGCTTAAATTAAATTATGTTTAGTAAAGAATATTATTGTAATCTCTCATATTGAATTTCTTACGCAGAATATTAAGACGATCTTAACGGTATCATCATCTAGAAAATTGCTAATTTCTCATAATTAAAATTTATAGTATCATTTTGTGTCTGATATTTTCTAGAAAAAGAATTCCCCCGAAATAACGTAACACCAAATGTGTTAATTCCTTCGGTTCAACGTAATACTTTACTCGATATCGATATTGTATGCGAAGAGTCGTGCATTTCCCTTCAAATGGCAGAAGGTATATATTAATATTAAAGAATAATCAAGGGTGTTACAATTATTTTACAGATGTAATAAACAGAGATATTACCCATCAATATACTTTTGTTATATAAGAGGTAATGCCTTTTTTAGCTGTTAATGTTGTAATAAGTTCGCGCGCGCGTGTGTGTGTATCGTTGACATTACTCTGTCAAAGAAGACGATTATATCATCTTTTCTATGAATCAGCAGGGGAGTGAAAGGTTAGCAGATTTTATTATAAACATTTGTCTCACAACACAGTGGTAGCAATTAACTGTGGAAGGATATTCTATGAAATTTCTTTCTTGAACATATCTGACGAAAGGAGACACTATAAAATTTAGGTGAGGGAAAATGTCAATATGTCGGTGATTTTAAAAAAGCCTCTTCATTTTCTTCGTTAAAAACTGAATATTGGAGTTCAAAATACTTTCATTTCTGGTTAAATATAATTTGACATTATGAAAATGCAGTAACCGCTGGTAATCGATGTGGTAGTTAATATGTTCTATTATAATATTATTACCTTTATATGATATCAATCAATTGCTTCATATTCTCCCCGAGTTTCATTGAAATCAGGATACTTCGAGCAAAAATATTTCATTGTCAGCAGAAAAATTGGTACTGGCTTATTCCTTGTTACTGAAGATTACCGAAAGGAAAGAAAGCGACAAATTCAAGATACTTGATTCCAGCTTTGGTTTGCAAAAAAAACAATTTACACTACGATGTAAACGAAGTTAAGAGCTTAAATTCGCAACTAATGAGAATAAATTTAAATCTGCATCCATACTGGGCAATTTGTTGTATATAATATACAAATGAATTACAGTTTTGAGGTTCGAAATGCAGTTAAAATTTTAAACCCTAAGCAAAAAGGCTCCTTAGAGGCTAAAGCTGAAATGTAGAAAGGAAGAAGAAAAGAAAAGAAAAGAAAAGAAAAAAAAAAAAGATGCACTATTCGCTCACAATTTTCTCAGTGATTTTTTGATCGTGTCTCCAAAACAGACAGGTTTTTCTCTACGATTCTTTCGGTCGTTTTAACGATAAGTTTTACAAAAAACAAATGTAAGTTTGGAACGTGACTATGGAAGCAAAAGTATTGGATGCGTGTCGAAGAAGAAGAAAGAGCACGTCTGATAGTTGCATATCATACTGTCAAATTTACGCGAACGGCGACAGTTGAAGGGTTTTTGAAGAATTTTCAAGAGTATCTGGAAAGCGTCACTGAAAAGCTGCAGTCAGTGGAGGAAAATAATTTGGAAAATGTTTGCAGAGTTCCCATTTTTTGTGGGTCGATAAAGTACATATTCCTACTATGACAATATTGGGTTTCAGTGATTTATTAGCTATTTATTAATTTTCCTAATTTATTACATACTTTTATTTAATAATATTTGTCAATGCAGGTTAAAATAATAATGCCTATTTATTTAAGTATCCAAAAATACATGAAAATTATTACATGTAACTCTTTTTATCGAAGAATACAGGTGTTCAATTAACCTGTTGCGCTATAATGGCGTGCTATGCACGTCGCTTACAAGGGAACTACCCGAGGTGTCCGCCTCCGATTTTAATGACACTTTGCAGATTTGTTAAGTACGTGAAAATAATCGATACCTATTTTTTTATATTGGCTAAGTCGCACGTTTAGGGGGTGAAACCGCCCTTTAAAGTTTCGACATTTTTTCTTCTTTCGCTTATAACTTCAAAACGGTTAATGATAGAGATTTACGATATATGTACGAAATATTTGCTTTTTTGTGTACTAAACGCCTATGAAATTTTAAATTTTATTTGACGATTTTTTCTTAATCTTTTATTAAAAACTGCCAAGTTTTTCGTTATATCTTTAAAGTTTGGGATGTGTTTTTAACCAAACTTTTTTTTAAATGATAGAGCAATAAAAATAAAAGTTACATGTTTTTGTGTTTTTCCGTAATTTACTCTGGAGTCGTGAAATTAACCCTTTCCTTTGCCGGTTTTGGCACTTTACGTTACTATATCTGATAAACGAGTGACAATGGAAAAAATGTGTTATACATCAAATGCTCCCCTTGTACTGTAGAATATTATTGTTTTTGTAAAAAATCAAATGTAAATTTTTTTGTTTTATTATACAATCCGTAGGCCGTGCGGATCCGCCACGACGCAGTAATCGTAAACTGTCGTATCGATTATTTTCACGTGCTTAACAAATCTGCAAAGTTTCATTAAAATCGAAGGCCGACACCTCGGGTAGTTCTCTTGTTAGTTGCGTTCCTACCAATTAATTTATAGTCCAAGATGTTAAGGTACACTTTTTCCAGGAAGAAATTATGCTAATGGTTTGAAGCCACTTCCCAATGCTTACTGAGCTTTCAATGCATAAATTGAAATTACCTCCAATGTATCTCATCAAGCACATGTTTCAGGAAATTACTTTTTAGGCTTCTGTCATACGAAATAATTGTTCACGGAAATACTGCAATAAGTAAATGACACCATTGCTTTAAGCTATTCTCAATTATTAACCTTAACCCCTTGCCGCACAATAACGAGTGATACTCGTGCTGCGGTAAATTGGATGGGGAATTTTAAAGTTTTGCAAGATCTATTAAATTGAAAATATCAGTGAGACGAAGTACGATAAAATGATTTCTATAATATCAATATTACATTAAATTATACGATACATCAAGAATCACTGATCAATTTTTATTTTACTAATTTAATTCTGAATTATTGCGGAGGCAGTCAAAAACTATTGTACGGCAAGAGGTTAACGAAAGTGTTGGGTTCAAAACGAAGGTTAATTCTTTGCTGATAGAGCATTTTCACAAATCCCGCGCTCCACCGTCGACGGGCATTGTCGACTAAAAATAATTACCTTTGGCCATAAAAGGAGATCAAACTTCTGCTTCATTTCGAACTCCGTTTTATCCAGTACTACGACACACAGCCGTAGAATCGAAAAATCATACAAAAATACCATAATACGGGCGGCCCTCGACTTTCGCACATAATTCGTTCCTGAAAATGTGTGCGAATGTTGAATGTTCGAAAGTAGAGGGATATAGTAAAAACATTAAAAATTGTATTTTAGAACATTTGTCTATCAGTATACATAAATAAGATAATAAGGAATGTTTAAGCGCTCTTATGTGGTTTCTTTGTGAACTTGAGATTTTCTCACCTCTAATAGGCAATCTGTGAGTGAGCGCAAGCTGCATTAAAAATGTGCGAAATAGCGAATTGCGCGAAAGTAGAATGTGCAAAAGTCAAGGGCGGTCTGTACTTACATTCCAAACATCCGTAATACTACCTCAAAAGAGTCTAACAATAAGTAAAGCCTCTTTAAAGTCCGCCCCAACTTCCAATATTTAAATCTTCATGCCGAATTAAGGCACGGGCTTCCGAGACAAATGTTCAAAATCCAGCAGCTTATCAAAAGTAATGTTACCAGAACGCTAAGGCATTCATATGTTAATTTTCCAATTTAAAATCTACGATCGCACGATCACCTCTGAACCCCTCGTCTCGAATCTCGTGCGTCTCGAATAAAAAGTAGAAAAGCGTCCTGCCTACAGGGGAAAGAAGGCGATGCGAAACACCCTACCGTGGGCCTCTTTTATCGACACCCACGGCTATCGATACGACACCCTCACGCGCGATTTACAGATTTCCAGCGCAAAAGGGAAGAACGGAAGTGGGGAATGGAAACCGAGAAACAGACGGCTGCGTAATGCTCGGTAGCTATGGAAAAGATTTCCAAGACTGAGGAAAGAGCAGTGGGAGGGTGAGATAGAAGGGGTGTGAAAAATGCAAAGCCATCGATACGAGCAAAACGAATGTTCGACCGTGCGGAACGTGTAGGAGACGCGTCGTCAAGCTGGAGACACTGCCTTCTCACTTTTACAGGAGGATGCAGTAATGGAATTTGAGAACTTCACTTTGTGAGTCGACCCTCCTGAACCTTTCCTTCTTCATCCCTTTTTTCTTGTTCTTAATGCGTTCGCTGCTGTGGGAATTTTAGAGATATTTGTTTGCAGTTAATTACAAGTTTTGGAGGTCAGCAAGTAGTTTGTGATTGATTTTAAATATCACAGGTACACTAGCTTTTTAAAAATTATTTTCGTTGATTGAAGTCGACAAAAGACTTCTGCCTATATCAAGAAATAAATTGTAAACAAACCAAACATATGAACTCCTTAAGTGGAAAAGACAAGTGTCGTCCGCATCAGTTTTCTATGCCAATAAGTCTGATAGTCAGATTTGTTGATTCACTATTCAAGGAGCAAGTAACAAAATTTAATTTTGATTAAATAATGAAAGAATGGTACTTCGAGCATTACTTATTCACGAGAAACAGTAAAACTTACAATATATTTTAACTTGAAAATAACAGCTAATAGCTAAACTCAATAAATACAAGGAATAGGAAAAGCTTTAAACTTATATTTGGAACTACAAAATATTTACTTTTAAATCCTTAAGTTCATCGCGGAAAATAATACTTTACATCCACTAAATTAATAGTTTATTTGTGTATGATAAATTTCAAAATAATTATCAGTATATAAACTGACATCGCATTTTTCATATACAAATATTCGTCTTACATAAAGTTAATTGTATAATAATACAACTACGCAGGAGATCGAAAAAATTGATAAGCGCATATGTGCGCCTTTAGTCTATGCTGGTATAGTGAGGGACCAGAAACAAGGCACTTGAGGGGTAATTTACTCTGATTCGCCCGACGGATAGGGACGTCCCACTTCCTCACGCATTTTCGATTTTGACGTGCTATTGGCCGAGGGACCTGCACATTCGTTGCGTCGTCATGTGAACGACGAAAGGAGTGTTTTATTTTCGGTTGTCATTCGTCGATCTCAGGTTTCCAAGGCCGACATGGCGGGGATAGGCGGTGCGAGAGCAATCTCTCCTTCCGTCCCAAGTACCTTGTTTCTGGTCCCTCACTATAACTTGTACCAAACGCATTGCTGCATATACCTATGCATTTATGGCACTCAAAGGGTTTAAATTAGAACGATTTCTTCGCGCAAAAGTTCATTTTTAATCAATACAATTTCATACCATCAGTTAATTGATTAAAATTCTGCCATAGCCATCGTATCTCTATTGCTTTCAGGCAAAGAAATGCGTACGAAGAAGTGGAAGCATCTTTTTCGCTTCAACGGTAGACTTCATTCTCAAATGTGTTCACGGGCATCAATAATTATTTTTCAGGTCATTCAAAAATGACCTAGAATTTGAGAAAAATCACTGCCATCGAGAAAGTAAAGTTCGCTTCATAGAATGCTCTCACAATAACGAGTTGTATCTTTAACGTTCCTAGAAACCACGAGCTAACTGTTACAAGGAATCATTTTTCCCTAAGAAACCTTTAAATGCAAACGAGAAACAACGTGTAAAACAGAGTCTACCTGGAGTATTACTGTAGCTCACTGTAATCCATATGTGGGATGCGCGTGAAAGAACAGACAAGCCTGCTCTACCGAGAACATTCGCGTATACCTCGCTGCACCCTCTGCGTTCTCCCTGAAACGCGTGAATGCGGAGTATGTGCATACGCGGAGGAACAAAACTCAAGCACGAAACCACGATATGGCTTTTCAGAGTCGAGCGAGCACGATAAATCGTCGGGGATTTCTCTTACAATATTTCGCATGTCGTGATTTTGCGTTGCTTGGAACTTACTTCGAAAAGGAAGGAGACTTTCAGGAAATGCGTAAATAGAATCGATATAGGGGCATTTAGATTCTTTCCGCTATGGAAAGTTGATTTAGTAGAATGAATTGAAATGTAAGATTTTTTGTGCCGTTTTGTCATTGCCAGTGTATATATGTGGAAAGAAATTTACACTATTTAACGTGAAATTTACGTTTTTGGATATCGTGGCGAACTGTATGTATTTGTTACCCGTAAAGTCTGGAACCTGTTATTTCATGAATTACCTGACTGAGTCAGTTAAAGTGTATAATCTCAACCAGAATTAGTTTTATTTTTTATTTTCGACTATTTCTACAGGCAGTTTAGACCTAACCCAAAGAAACAAAAAAAAACCCAGAATCAAATTGTAAGTTGTAAAATTTTAAATTCAGTTCAACATATGAAAGCCCGTTGTTAGATAATACCTACAGCACTGGTAAATGTCATACTCGATGTTTACATCTACTTAGAGTGAAATTTGTAATGTTAATGTCAGTTAACAATAGCCGAGTTAATAGATCTCGTTACAACGATACAAAGTTTTGCAACATATGTATCAGTTCACACATTTTTCTAATATTTTCAGTAATGTTATGTGTACAATATTTCTAATAATTTATGATTGCCGAGTTTAATATATTGTTGAAAGGGTCTAGCAGGATAAGGGGGTCAAAAGTGCCCTTGAAGCTATTTTATTCCACGATGCGTCATTCGATAGGTAACCATAAGAAACCATTGTACACAAATTTTTAATCCGATAGCTTGACCGGGAGGGTAGTTATGGGGTAAATTCAAAAAACCAGTTTTTGCCTCATTTTCGCCACTTAATGATGTGTAAAAATGTCGAAAAAATTCTGACACATTCTAAACATGATTGCACACGTTAGGAATGATTTTCAGATTGTTCCGTTGCAAGTGCCGCGCGCAAAAAATCAAAAACGACAAAAAAATGGGAAAAATGTAGATTTTGCACTGAAATCTTCGAGACACAATTTTTAAATAATTCCTGTAAGTACCTGATGTATCCATTAATATGCTCAATTTTTTTCATATTTTTTTGATATGGTGCAACACTGTCGGAAAAATCAAAAACCGATTTCTGGGACGCATTTCGGGCTGAAACGCGATCAGTATTTGCTATCATTGCATTATTTTAATTCAGTATGTTCATTTTATTACCTTCAATGTCGCTGAATACGAAAAGATACGTGTTAAGGAAGAGAATCAAGAAAATAAAGTAAATTGTTAATTGTATGTTCCTTATATGCTAGAACTTTGAACCTTCCTTCAAGAGTTGAGATGGCGCAGTGGGTAGAGTGTCTGCCTGTCGAACCGCTGGAAACTTTTTGTCGCTGGTTCGAATCCCCATGGGGGACTTAATTTTTTTTTCTGTAATTTTTTTTTTAAATTATTAAACACATAGCGATAATCAATAGTCGCTTTAAGGTGTTTCACAGATATTTTTATGTCTTCAAAAAATATAAAACCAGCATGAAAATAATCATACGGTATGATTTTCCTAGTTATGCCATATTTTGCAATTATGAGTATTTTCAAACATTTTGTATGCTTAATAGATATTGGTTTATTATAATGCATGAAAATATATGTTAAATAATGAAGGGACATAATATTATATCTTGGAAAGTTATAACAAAGAGGAGGAAGGCAGAGTTTCTTCCCTTCTATAGATTATAACTTTTCATGATCCTTTTACATTTAACATACATTTTCAAATGTCTTAATAAATCGATGTTTATTCAATATACGAAATGTTTAAAAATACTAGTAATCGCAAATCGTGGCATTATTAAAAACAGTAGATATAACTATTTTTAAAAATATTTGTGAAACACCTTAAAGTGACTATTAATTATTGCTATGTGTTTAATAATTTAAAAAAAAAAATTACAGAAAAAAAAATTAAGTCTCCCATGGGGATTCGAACCCGCGACAAAAAGTTTCCAGCGGTTCCACAGGCAGACACTCTACCCACTGCGCCATCTCAACTCTTGAAGGAAGATTCAAAGTTCTAGCATATAAGGAGCATACAATTAACAATTTACTTTATTTTCTCGATTCTCTTCCTTAACACGTATCTTTTCGTATTCAGAGACATTGAAGGTAATAAAATGAACATACTGAATTAAAATAATGCAATGATAGCAAATACTGATCGCGTTTCAGCCCGAAATGCGTCCCAGAAATCGGTTTTTGATTTTTCCGACAGTGTTGCACCATATCAAAAAAATATGAAAAAAATTGAGCATATTAATGGTTACATCAGGTACTTACAGGAATTATTTAAAAATTGTGTCTCGAAGATTTCAGTGCAAAATCTACATTTTTCCCATTTTTTTGTCGTTTTTGATTTTTTGCGCGCGGCACTTGCAACGGAACAATCTGAAAATCATTCCTACCGTGTGCAATCATGTTTAGAATGTGTCAGAATTTTTTCGACATTTTTACACATCATTAAGTGGCGAAAATGAGGCAAAAACTGGTTTTTCGAATTTACCCCATAACTACCCTCCCGGTCAAGCTATCGGATTAAAAATTTGTGTACAATGGTTTCTTATGGTTACCTATCGAATGGCGCATCGTGGAATAAAATAGCTTCAAGGGCACTTTTGACCCCCTTATCCTGCTAGACCCTTTGTATCGCCATGGTATTAGTTCAAAATGCAATCAGAATCAATACCTTTGTTTAATAGGTTGTCTATTCATTGAATAAATTATCTTTCCGATAACATCTTTGTAAATTTTTCTTTACGTCTATTGTTATTAAAACATCATTAATTTTGCAATATTTATTCTGTCATCTTTTTTCTAATGACAGTGCTTCATTATTTAGAATGAAAATGTAGTAAAGGATATTGCGAACTGAAGTCCTCAGCTAGTATTACCTACTATGTTTTGCACAATAGACTTTTCACTAGAAAATTTAAGAACCGTAAGTTTCAAACGAGCATACACGTTGATAATATTTTTCAAATTGGAATACTAGGAGAAGATATACTTTATTCAGTGTTATTACTTTTCTTACGAAATATACTCACATTTTTCCTTAAATAATTGAAATTCCAAAGAAGATAATTGGCCCGAGAAGACTTACCTGTAACAAAAATATAACACCAATGCCTTAATTGTCTCTATTGTTTTTAGTTATAATTTGTAAACGTAGTTATGACTACAACTGGATTTTGCAATTATCTCGTGCTCAAACCTTCCTCAAACATCTGTTCAAAAATTTAATACATTTAAAAACTTATAACATCCTAGAAAAATTATAAAAGCAGACTTGTACGTCACCGCTTAATCATTATGTATTCCTTGAATCCCCCAACCTCTCGTACAAGGATGATAAGGAATGATCATCAATGAATGAAGCATCATGTAACAGCCTTCGTGAACAAAAAATAAAACATTGACATTTTCTTTATTGTATGAATGCTTAAATCATTATTGTTCAATACGTGCATTAAAACCAATGTGTTTTAAATAAAAAATAATGTGTTCTTTTGCATATCTTCTTGCCTCTAAACGGAGTACTACTGTATTAAGGTCAATCACAAGTAATTTTTATTTGTTCAGCATTTTGTTAAATACGGTGTCACTCTCATTATGGAAGTGAATAGTAAATGCAGGGAATGCAGATGCTCAAACGTTATTTTGTTGAAGAATGTCGGATATTTACATGATGCATGAAAATTTGTTGCGGAAAATATAGCTTAGGAATGCCAAAAGATGTAAATTATTGTAATGTGTTAAATGCAAATAATTGTCACTTTTCCTCTATATCCCTGTCTTCAGGTGGTAATCGTTCGCTGAAGCAGTCAGTCGATTATACTAAAGAAATTTCATATTTATATTTCTCATTTACGTCGTAATTACAATATACATTCTAGGTGTATTTATTATATATACGTATATATACTAATTAAAAATATGGTCAAATCAAGTCATATAAATATGCAAAAATAAGCAAATCGTCAGAAAAGATAACTTCATAAACCAACTTTTACTGAACAACAAGTAATTTTATTTCACTTTATTTATTGTATACAAGAACAGAAAGTAAAAAGGAAAGAAGTATGCGAAAGATATGATAAAAGAAAAATGAAGAAAAAATACATTTTTTAACGATATTAACACTAGAACTACCGGCATTAAATCTATCATATTTAAAAATATAAAATAAGTATTTTGAAACAAGGGGAATTAAGAGGTGGAAGAGATGATCGATTCGGCAATTTATGTTTTATAAGATGGACGCAGAATATCTATCCTATGACTCTCCTATAAACTTGGAGAATTTTTGGAAAAAAATGTGTACCAGTCATTTTGACTGGTTTGGTAGTTCTAGTGTTAAAGCTGTAGATCGAACGATAATCATAACATTAATGTATAAAGACCAGTGTACGATATTCTTTGCATTGTATTCCTCTTCTATAACTATTCAAAATATGATCGAAACATTTCTCATATTATTAGAAATAAATACTTAAGACACTTAAGAGTTTATTGTGAGCTGGAAATCCCTTCATATAACATTCTAATTGTACCTATTATTTTCCACCGACACACAATCAGTCATAACAGTATTAAAACGTGTGCTCATATTTTCCGCAATGTTTCACGACTAAGGAGTGAAGTATTTAGAATAAACAAGACTTGCTAAAAACAGCTGCCAAAGTGGCACTTCTCTCGAGCAGCTTACGGACTGACACGTTAATACCAGCTCCGCAAAGGACCCAGAATAGTTAAGTGGCGCGACTATACCGTAGACGACAGTCGATGCACAAATGATGCATGCTGTAAGAAACGACGACACGTTTTGTGGAAGGTGGCTGAGTAGGTAAGTAACGAACCGTGAGTAACTAACGGTCGTAAAAGCACGAAACATCGTACGGGCTCTTCGCTCGTAAAACGCTGGCACGTGTTGGGCACGTCCCTTCCTCCCTTCCTTTCTTCCGAACTGTTTCTTCGCGGCAGTGTCTTTTAACCGTTAAAAGCCAAGCGTGATGGCGCTTCTTCTGTTTTGCGACGAATGGAGCCAGCGGATGTCGCTCTAGACTCATTTATGATTCGCTCGATTTGTTAATTAGGTTATACTGAACCAACATTTTTTTCACTTTCTTTTTAGGACGGTGATAGATATGGCTGCATACGGAGTGGAGCACTATCTCTGCCACTTAGATATTTCCGTCGATTGTAATAATATGAAAAAATGTTACATAGAAAACTTGCACGGTATAGACCGGGGTATATTGTGATACAAACATTTTTTGTGCGGGAGGTACAGAAGAGATTTCAAGGTCAACTCTATTTTTTTAAATGAAATGCTATGTTTTTTTATCGCTATGTGATAGCCGATGTTGAGACGATTTCAACAAGGTATATAGTTCTCCACCCTGTATATAAATAGCGTAGGATACATAAACATTTACAATTAGCGTTAAAGTAGTGACCTTAAATACTTACAAGTAATGCTAATGACACAATACTTCATAATAAAATAAAACATTGTAGATAAATATGTGGAATACCTGATTAATTACGGTATACTGTTACCAACAGTAAACGGCAGTGGCTGGGGTTATACAGAATCCGCATTTCTATCAAAATATTTTACACTTAATAATATGCTGAAAATGCTTACATCCATTTAAGCTGGATACACGCGATTATCTCTGTAACTATCAGAAATATCAAAAAGTGTTTCCAACAAACAACGTAATCAAGTAAAAAGTACTTACACTTTCTGCAAACATACATAATTGATTCTTTCGATCATTTAGGACTGGACGAAGGAAGTATGTAGTCACACGATGAAGGTGCACGATAATATTACACATTAGTTATGAAAGAATTTCTAAATATGAATTTTCGAAATAGATGGATTGATCGTTACGGGTCAGTACCATAGTCGCAATATCATTCACCTCTGAGCGCTCGGTGAGTGCAGACGCGTTGTCCTCGCAGTCTTATCGTACTGCATTGTTTTGGTTTGCTTTGGTTCATATAGCTTTGTAAAGTTACATACCGGGTCGTAAAGTCTAGCCGTGCTGGAAATTTTGTGAAACAGAAATAGTTATTCGTGGGCATACCGCTGAAGGGAATATCTCCCGACAAAGACGCTCAAATATAATAATATCTTTACCGCAGATAGAACCTGGTTCATCTACAGCGGCTCGAATAAGTATTCCTACACCGTGGTACTTGGGATCTTATTGTTTTGAATACTGGCTTGATATGCAATTATCGAATTTTCAAGTTCGTGGTAGATTAAAGCGGGTATTCTAGTTTGCAAACATGTAAAATTATTTACCTTATTTTTTATTGATTCCTGTATTATCATTAATAAATGAAGTCACACCCGATATATATCAATGCTATTCGCTGCAGAAGATGAATCGCGTAAACGTAATTCCCCCGATGCGTAGAAAAGAGAAATTGATTAATGCACAATACGATTGTGACATGTTTACTCATTTATTCTTTCATTATAATTGGAAATCTCTTGCGTGGTTCTCATGTGGAAAAAAGGAATTTCAGCACTGACAAAAAACAAAATAGAAAAATTGATTATCATATATGCACACTCACTAAGGCATTATCCGTCCGAATGGCTCTAAGGAATTTAACCCCCAACATCGAAATTGACGATATTGTGAGGGAACTTAAGTGTCAAAACTTAAATCCTATAAAAACAATACAAATGCCTAAGTTGCTTTTGAGTTGCCAAAGTTTGCTCTAGTTACTTTTAAAGGAGACATCCAGTTATTTAACGTTCTTAAAAATAGTAAACTCTGTTACTGCATTATTAAATGGGAGAAGTTTCGTAATGTATCAGATGTTAATGAGTGCTGCAACTGCTAGTCCTTCAACCACATTACCAAAAATTGCGGAGTTCAGTGAAGTGTGCCAAGTGTGCACAATATCACAATTCAAAAGAATGCCTTCACGCAAGCCTTAAACCTAAATGTGTAAGCAGTGATGGCGAACATCCTGGTAAATAATTATCGGATCTGTCGTATTTACTTCCAACATATGTACATCCCTCAGGTCAAACTCAAATAAATATATCAAGAATCCAAACAAATTCAATCGACAATACATTCGAAGACGCAGTGACCTTCCAGACGCTCTTCACCAATTCGTCGAGACTACATCTGACAATGAGTCATTGTGGAAATATTCATCTTCACTGGAAAATCAAAGTAAGTAATCTTCTTCACTATCCGGTACAAATGAGAACTTGTCGCTGACTGACATAATTAGCTTAATTAATGTTTTCATCGCTAACCTAAACTTGTCAAAGTCCTTGATAAAGATTTAAGTCTTATTCAGTAAACTTAAATCTGTTCCCGATGGCGCAACCAAACGTACAATTACTTACATATTAGATTTCATAGTTAACTTTTTCGTTTAAATGGCTAACAAACCTGTCATGAAATTCAAGCGCTAGAACGTGGAATCCATTATACATAAAGTCGTTGAAATTACCGATCATATTTATAAATACGACTTGGACATTACACATAGCACTTTGTGAAACATATTTCTCCGATAATCATAATTTAACGGCCGTAGATGTGTTATTTCCAGAAATGATCGCAATATTCGAGGTAGAGATGTTACCTTAATTGTGCATAAATCTATTCCTCATTACAGAATAGATGTACGTGTATTACGGTCTGTCGAGTCAGTCGCGATTAATTTAGTAATTGATGGAACGTTAATAACAATTGTTTTGATATACGTTCCTAAACAATTAAACTCGCGAGATGTACGTGATCTCTTAAACGTAAACAAGAAAGTAATTATTCGATGATATTTCAACTCACGGTACATAGTGCAGAACTGCCCCAACAATAATAATAATAATATTACTCTGTTTGATCTATTCGAAGAGGTTCTGTTTTCCATTGTTGCCCCTGATGACCTCACGTATTACCCTCATAGATCTAATCGAAACCGCAGTATCTTCGATCTAATCCTAACTATTATTTATACTAAAAATTTACATAACATATCGCTCCCTGTTGAATAATGAACGTGAGTACTTAAAGGTAAAGAATAAATGTGTCACCTCTACCTTGATACCTAACTTATACCAACGATATAGTTACGACCTCACATTAGAAGTTGCATGAAGCCAGTAAGAAATCGGTTATAGGGTTAAAGTGTGTAGTATAATATTAAAATAATTCCCAGAACACATAAAGAACTTTGACTTCAGCTTTTAACGCGACTATTTTTTCTACCCTTTCACAATCTATAAATTACAGTGATGTGAACCAACCAAAAATACAGCACATATAACTATAAGTACATAATGCAAGCATTATAAGTAAATAAGATAATTGCCAATTGTTGATGCTTAATGTACAAGACAGTTTGTGTCTTTACATTCAACTAAAAAAAAAGTGTCTATTATCCGTTACATCTCTAGTAAGATAAAAGCATTTACAGAAATATAGCCATTCACGCGGATAATAGAGACGTTCCTCACAATCCCCGGCACTCGATTTCTGCATGATCTCGAAAAGGGCGCATTACAATCGTCCCAATTGCTTGTAATCCACGAACAACCAGGTTAACATGATCTCAGTTGCAGTCGTTTTTCTCCTTCCCCGAGAGTCTCTTCTCCGTTACCTATTTTCCAGCAGCCTCGATCTATTCAATCTCGATGCAAAGGCGATCTCACATGCAGTAATAGCTTGTCAGCCGCACCAAGCTCGCCTCTGATAAACGGCAGCCTCCCTCGACAATCCTTTCTTAAAACTCCATGGTACGAATGCTCACTCGCCCTCCTACTCCTGTTGTGGACTCCTCTCTTGTGTGCTTCGTCCTTCACTCTCGCAGTTGGCACATAATACGTTTACTGCTACATATATGAAATCCTAGGAAAGATATCTCCCCGACCTCTTTTCTTGCGCCGTTGTCGATGATACGCATCGCACGAGAAATCTCGATCTACTCTCCGTCTCGTTGCTTCATTCTTTGCGATCGTATTTAATCCCCTTTGTTCGTGAAATATTCTCGGCTGATGAATGTTTCGTCTTTGCGCTTCCACCACAGAAATTAGGCTATACGAAGCTTTTTGATCGAATGAAATTCAGAATTGAATCTGGGATCAGGGCATTGAATAGGTCTGTATGTATTTCTTTGATATTGTTATAGGTATTATTTTACTGATAAGTTATTTTTGTGATTAATTATTATGTCGGATGTTTAAACGATGCCGAACAATAGGGATATAAAACATGAATGTCATTAATGGAATAGCGGCACTGGGAAATTTAATATATTTCTTGGTAAACTTTTAACGTCACTACGAAACTTTATGTTATATAAATGAGAATTGTATACAATGTGTGTAATATTAAACCACTGAAGAAGATTTAGAATATATGTACAGTGGGCTCCGAAAAGCTTACGACTAGTTCACATACAAGATGAGTTAAACATTTTCACATAGTTCCTGATTTTTTTGTTTAAAAAAGCTACTGTATACACTTACTTGTTGATTATTATTACCTATTCAAAAAAAAGAATAATCCAGAGTTATACATGTTTTTCTCAACATCTTAGGTATTTTATTTATTTCAGTATGCATGGCTAAAATATATATCCTTCTTCTAAAAATATTATTATAACGTATACAATACTTGTTTTGTTATTAATTTACCTGTATTCTGTTTTGAATTGTTTATTAAAAAAAACTTTATTTGAGATAAGTTAGTTACGTATAATACTAACAGTCTGTTCGCAATGAAATAATATTTCAAACTGAACGGCATCTCATCAGCAATATGTAACTTCGACCTTCGATTTATTCGATGTATAGAAACCTCGAAAACCTTTACGAATAAAGGTTGAGGTAACTCATTGTCAGAATAAAGTCCGTTGAGCCGCAAGTAAGCCGAGTGCACGCACACTAGACAAATTTTCAAACTCATTTTTCTCGAAAACAAAGCCTTGTATCAAAAAATTTTATTCTATATTTTCGACTCAGTTTTTCATGTCGAATCATCCCCTGCTTGGTTGCACCACCGGTTACGGGACACCCTGTATATTGTGTATGTAGAATAGAACGGATAAATAACTAACTAAGAAAAGGCTAAGGATTATTTAATGCCGTACTAAAACAGATCTGTATTTAACTGTGTCTAAAGTATGTTTAAAACTGTGTCCAACTGAAAACTGAATTTAAACTGTAAATTAAACTGAATGCGTCGCGAAACGCAACCTCTTGAGAAAACAATCTCCCCACTTCATTCCCATGTGACGTATTGCTATGGGAAGTTCACTATGGGTATTACTACGTTTTTTATTTCTGTGCAATTTTAAAGTATCTTCAGAAAAAAATACTTCCTAGTATGTTCGATTACAATCGAAGAAACGTAAAATTCTTTGTTGCATACTTTTTTCATGCAGTACGGAGTTAAAGGCATTAATTATAGGAGCCTTTGCAAGTAAATTTAAAATTCTATTATATTACATAACATATTTTACTTGAAACTATTCCAATGTTAATCGAAATTGGATGGAACACTTTTTTACTGGGATAATTGTCTGGCATAAATCAAAATTACACGCAATAAGTCTTAATCCCAATGGCACAGCGTGGTCTTTTAAATTAGACGAATATTGTCCTTTACATTCACTGCGTACACCGTTCATTTTTACTAAATCTCCATTAATACTGTCTCTAAAATAATCTTACTCTATTACTGATCTATTACTACGCTTAGTTGTAGGCATAATGCAATTGCAATTTTATTTTCACTTATTTTATAACGAACGTAACAACGCTGCTTGTCGTACAAATTTTTTATCTTGGTTTCATTCGTTTAAGAAACTTTCAGCCAGTTTGAAATTGTTTAATTCCAGTGTTCTTTAACCAGTTCAAATCTTTTCTTTTTAATTCGTAATCGTAATAACGGTTTTGTATTATAACAGTTCCTTTCACAGCTGTTTTTAACAATTCGTTTGTCACGGTTGTTACTCCAATAGACTAAGCTCCATTATTATTGTGCTTCATCATGATTTTTATTCTAAAAATCGTTGTACTGTGTTTGTTTAAATTTTTAATATATCGATTCTTTGTATCCGTTAACTGTTCTAGTTGCTCTGATCTTGCTATTAAAGAAAATTGTTATATATCATGAGCACTAATGTTTTTGTTTTCCCGGCTATTTCACTAACAAAATAATCTTCTTCAGACGATAATGTAATAGATTTTTTTGACGATGGTTCCTTTTCCAAACCTACGATTATAAACGTAAAGACATGTGATACTAAACTAAAGTTACATGAAGCCATGTATTACTGTCGCCTCAGGATCATAAAGTAAATGTCCTTGTTTGTCAATTACTGAAATCCAGCACCTATAAACAAGTATGCTCCGTAAAAACTGTTCCTATATTAATATATATTTCACAGAGAAGTTATTCTTCCGTAAAAGGAGTTTACATCATCTAAATGAATAATCGTACAAACGAATCCGTAAGTTCTGAATATCTATAAAGAATTTCTACTTTAATTTTGCAAGTATTCACATAACATACGCACATCCTCTAATTTTCCAAAAGATTTACTTACACTGCTTTCTTAATCGCCACCCCTCTCCTAAAAGGTTTGTGGTTCAAATGTGAAAGCCTGTACAAATTCGATTTCGTGTCTCACGCACACATCCAACATTTGATCGAACGCAGGAGTTCCGTCTGGTATACGGTGCCTTTCTAGGTTTTACCCCTCGACACGCATCATTGAAAATTTCGTCTCACGTACACCGGGTCGCCACCCAAAATAAATTCAAGCGACCGAAACGACTCCAGAAGTCGGGGAAAAGACAGAGTCTACTCGTGAGAGCAATATTCCCGATAGCGGGTGAGACAGACATTTTCCCATTTCGACGGACCCCTTTAGTCGGAACTTCGTGATCCTTCCCCGTTTGTCTTTTGGAAATGGTCGCGAGGGTTGTGTCACTCAAATGGCAATTATACGTTTTTGCGAGACAATAGAATTACAACGGCATCGAATTCTTATTTATACGTCAGTACAGGATAAAGCTAATGATGTTTGTTTCAATATAATTAAGGTCTGGAATTTATTGGTAAATTTTCGTGTTGGGGTGATGATTTTCTTTTGGGAATTGACCCAAGCGTAGTGCCATACAGTTTGGGAATAGGTAGAAAACTTTTATGTTATATTTATTTTGTGTTTTTCCTAACTGACATTCGGCTGTGTTGATTTTCAGGCACTGGCTGTGAGAAAAAGATTGTAGATAGCTTGTTCTGTCATACGCGAACAAAAGCTGGAAACGAAGCGAAAATCTGTCATTCTTTTATGACCAGGTGCGTTAATTTTTGCCGGAGCATTGATCGACATTTGGCGACTATTTACCCGCGAAGGTGGCGAAAACGCCCGGTCATCAAGGAATTAGACATTCTTTGTTTTGGATGTACGCTTTCGTTAATCGGTCGTGCTCTGTTAGCGGGTAGTAAGCAGAAATGTCGCACAGTGGTCGATGTCGTTAAAAGTCCGCGCAAAAATTAGCATTTAGATGTTTTTTGGGTCGCTGGTCACAGTTTGAACTTAAAATTTCTAAAAGAGAAATAGCGGATATAATATATCAATAAGTAAAATGCGATACTCCGATTCTATGCACCTCAATGCGCTACCCTAAAAACGGCGCGTACGTCTAAGAATTGTCAATAACTCGAAGACCAGTAGAAAGTAGCAGCTAAAACAACCTATCTTTGGCTCGGAAAGCTTCAAAGTTTATTTAAAAAAAATAGCGTTAAACTGAACTAACCATTTAACTATTTCCTTCTAATAATCCTAAATTTTAAATAAAAGAAATGATGCCGACATATTCTGAAATTTAATGCATATCACATAGCTATCAATAGGGAAATAAAGGGATCATACGTTTATATTACATCAAAAATATCATTTCAGTCCCGGCGTGGCGACATTACGTTAAAAATGTATTAACTTTGAGAACGTATATCTCTAAGAGTATCGTGTAAGAAAAAAGTATTATTAGCGAAAAATATGCTTCGATATGTCGTAAATCAAAAGCGATTGTTAGATTTAAATATCAAGGAAGAAATTTTTGAATTCTGGCCAGGATTTGATCGAAATTGATCATTGTGCGTCCGGTAGAAAAAAGTCCCATTAACCTTTACCGATGCGTGGGGACAAAACGGTCATAAACTGCGCCCTCGTTGAGAAATTCTACCGATCAGACGGACTAGGATTTTTGGACCACATCTGGTCACTCCCTTTGAAGGAAAATGCAGGAAATCGATCTTTTTGCGTCTCCAAAAATTCCGAAAAATTTATTCACTCAAAAGTTGTGAAAATTCAGCGAGTCAAGTTATTTGGTCTTCGACAGCGTCGATGATCAAACACAGATCACTCGTTTCTAGACATAAATTCTTCAATAATTCGTTCCCAGTGATTCGGATTCTAAGATTCATTTCAAATAATTCGTTTTTTAGATTTTGTTCGTAAGTCTTCGTTTATCGCCTTATGTTCTTGATCACTCGCTTCTAATCGTTCTTTCTTCAACATCCTTTCCGACCATTAGTTCTTAAATTATTCGTTTTTCGACTTCTCTCTACCAGGCTTTAAGGGATATTTTAAATCCATTGGCGAAGTTTCAATATTTTAGGGTGAAACACCCTTCATAACATTAGCTGTGTAGGGGTTGTATTTCATTCTAGTTAAAAAAAAGATCATAACCGGGTTCTAGAATTGAAAAATATTCCGTACAACTCTTCTTGTTTGCAGTTAATAATATATAATATTTAGATAGATGAATTTAATCCGTGTCTTCATCACTCTGACCCAGTTTATGACGTTTGGCACCGTTGAAGAACAATGGTGTTTTTAATCAACTGATACATTGTTTTGAAAGTGGCATAAGTCAGTTTACCGTAATGAAAAATGATGATACTTAATGGCTATACGAAATTATTCATACCGGCGAAAATATAAGTATCCAACATATCAAATCCAAGTAAATTTTCTCAAAAAGTGGGAGCAGCATTTCGAAATAGGTTAACGCGCAATCCTTATCTCGATTTGAAACGAAATTGGCTCATGACACTTTGAAAATAAACGGTCCATATCACATTTTCTTCACGGTTTCTACATAGGATATCGTTTTCAGTTGAGTGTTAAACGATACAGGAATATTGCAACATTTAACTATCATCAAATAGTTGACTATGGACTGAAAGTATTTTTTACAAATTCTGATTCATATTAATCTACATATCTATGCATTGAGTCATTAATATTTCATTCGGTCAACAAAAGGTACATTTGTCCAAAACTCTATTAAAGTACAGCAATGAATATTTTGAGTGCTTTGTTATACGGCTTTGACATTAACGGTATCTGATAATTAAAAAAATCAGGAAAAATCATGAAAATCGAAGAGACCTCCTTTACAGTTTCAGTAGCAACGTACCGATATTTAAAAAAATGACGTAGAACGTGCTGACGTTTTGAAAAATTAATGGAGATCATTAAGCGGAAGACTAAATGTTTACTGCACAGTTGTCGACGTTAAGTAAACAACGCAAAGAGTGGTGCGTCATTAGGCTCTTCCCCCGTGGTCACCATTGACGTAAATTACGTGCTTCGCATCGACGTGTATACTGACATTCAAAAAATATAAAAAAAGTTGTTCGTTAAGAGAACATAGGATATCCTTCATGGCTCTGCCGTCATTATGATGTTCTTACGTAATAACACTAGATATATTTAAAAATACCAAATAAATACGTTAAAAGAAAGAAAAATGAAGGTCAGAACCTTGATCAAGTTAATTGCTTTCACTCTACAAATTCGACGTAGAAAATTTAAAAGGAAGCAGCGATAGAAATTTTAAGAATATTTACAAAAAATTCAGAATATGTCATTTTGATCACTTTGACAACTTTAGTTGTAAGATACAACACAGTTTACGATAGTGAAGCTTATCCTGTGTCATTTGGCTATTATTAATAGCTTTATTTTGCTAATAGGCTTATTTTTTTAACTGAAATGATATATTTTTTGTGCATCTTTACACCCTTTCGTTATAAGCACCGACTATAATCGGCATCTACGCAACGAACTGTGCGCACGAGCGCCGACTATAGTCGACATCGAATTATGCCATACCTGTAAAGTTTCTCTTGATTATATTGACCCGTATTGGATTAATCCAACTCAAAGTACATTTTGAACATACGTAATACATTTTGGCCATCGAGACGAGCTTTTGTTTTATTTTTATTCGACAGTGGAATATTTGTACGATAAGGAAGTACTGTAATAAAAAATCTTTCTTGAAATGTGCACACTTCTCTTTGCCGCGGTGTCGCGTTCAGTGGCAGCTCTCCGGCGGAACTGACTCCCGTAACGAAAGGGTTAAACAAGGTGGGATCAAAACCTACACACACATTTGCTACTCACGTTCAACTGACCTTCGACCAAAAAATTTGTAAACAAATTCTTGCTGCGGCGTTATTTCTCAAATTCAGTACATTTATTTATAACGGAAGCTAATTCTTGACAATTAAATAAAATGTTCTCCACATATCATTACGGTTTATCATTCTTTCAGAGATACGTATTACAATCATTGTTTCAAAGCTCTCATTCAACTAACCATTCTCTAAGTAATTCGATCATGGTTAAAAGAACGTTTTTAACTTTTTAATTAATTTGGCTGCCGTATTACCTCGCTTACTGACGTAAACCTGTCAGTGTCATAGTTTCTGAAAAGCGCCTCGAGGAACGTAATAAAAGCTATCGTGAATACATCGTTTTCTCTCTTCTTTTCACCGGTGCCCTTTCTACGGCAGACTACGTCGGGCGTTAAAATTCGCTGAAAAAAAATTAATGAACACCGTCGCTGCGGAAATGCTTTATAACTTAACACGGTTAATAAAAGATGCGCGTCGTAAGCCGGGCTACCATAATATACGGCTACAAAAAGACATCAGTCGCGATACACCTTTATCGGCACAAAACTCGCCTCATATTTAACGATATGAAAGCGGCTGGAGGTTGGTTAAAGCGGATAATATCGTCGGGGTCTTGTGGCAAACGACGTAATGAGTTTTTCGCAATGAATCTTCTGTTTTAATATCTTGAGACTAGTTATTTTTTTGAACTGTTTGGTTTCAATTATTCATGGTGTTCTGCTGTTCATTTACGAATCCAAATTGTAAATTACTTATATTGTTATAGTTTTATATTTAACACTAGAACAACCGGCGTTAAATCTATCATATTTCAAAATATTAAATAAGTACTTTGAAAAAGGAGGGACCAAGAGGCGGAAAAGATAATCGATTCGATGATTTATGTTTTTTAAAATTGACGCAGAATATTTATTCTAAGACTCTTCTATAAACTTGGAGAATTTTTGGAAAAAAATGTGTACCATTCATTTTGACTGGTTTGATAGTTCTAGTGTTAATACATGTCATGTTTTTGTTATCTGTACTACAAGAAACATAATAGACAGTAGGATCGACTATTGAATCTTGTTCCTCTTGTTATTTCTAGAAGTTGACAGGTGTTGTCATTTACAATTATTCAAAGTTTACGAATTACAGTATATCATGTAATTTACATGAATTTACATGTAAATTCGTTAGAAGTAACGAACAGAACTCTCGACTTCGAGATATAATGCATTTCAGTAGGTGACAATTAATATTCAACGGTCAATTATTGACTGAAACTACGGTCAATTATTGATTCACAAGGGAACATATCGAACCCGTACACGACAATTTTGATGAAACTTACGGTAGAAATATTAGATTGTAACATAAATTTGTTCGGTTAAACTTAATACATATTTCTCTTTATTTCTATGGTTCGAATTACATTCAGTCAACTTTCATAATCACCATCATTAGTAATGACAGTTTTCCATTTCAAAGGCAATTGGTTAATGTCATTTCAATAGAAGTTCTCATCTTTGATTCAAAAAAATTTTGTATAGAAGTTTTGACTTCTTCGTCATTATTACATTTTTTTCCTTGTAATGTATTTTGCAGTGAACGGAATAAATAATAATCCGACGGTGCTAAATACGGGGAATATGGTAGCTACGACGAAACTGACCATTTGAGCAGTAACATTTTTTCCTGCTTGATTTTTGTCGTATAGGGTTTCGCATTATCGTGCAGCAGCATTACTGTTCTTCGATTGACAAGACTAATTGTAAGTCGACAGTCTTCAAGTTTCAGCTGCAATCTCTGAAGCTGTTCACAATATCGTTCTGCATAACTGTTTCGTTACGTTACAAAAGGTCATAGTGTAACAATCGATTCTTAGAAGAGAAACATGATACTTGCGGCAACCGAATGAATTTAAGTTCCAGTAATTCCCGAAAAAATTTGACACGTATATCTTTTATCGACCATCGTACAACTGAAGGGGTGTAAATACCTTCCAAAGCTGAGGATTGAAAATGCATTTTTTGGTACATCTCGGTAATTAGAGGACATATATATATTTTTTTAAATTGTGTGCTGTTTAACAGGGAATTTAGCTGCATATACTGTAAGCGGTTGTAAAGTTGGCGTTGACGTTACGAGAGGCAAGTACGTACTGACAATGAGATACAATCATTTGAATAATAATAGAAACGAGTATATTCTGTATTTTGTGTGTTAAATAAATTCCGTGGTTTTATGATATAGAAAGTGTGAATTAAATGAAGGCTTTTTGAGTAGCAGGGAAACGTTGTAATTAATTTCATCCGTAAACGGTACCAACAATGATAGTGAAATAGGAATGGTTTAATTAAGAAGTTATGTCATACGAATTACGTGATATGTTTTATCAACGCCGTAATAAAAGCTATGAAAAAAGTGTTTCAAAAATAGAACTAAATTATTCGCTCTGGTTAGAAGCTATAGATATTTAACACCAATTTTTTTTAGAAAACTCGTTGCTAGTTAGTTAGTTGGTAGTTGTCAGTTTTTAAATATTACTGTAAGTATGTAGCATATGTTTCGTCACAAAATTTGCAACAAAACTGTAGTATAGAAAAAAAAATATTTAAAAACGCTTCGGTAGAAGATTCGTTCTAATTGTAAGTTCTGTTGACACATTTACACGTTTTAAATTGGCGTACTTCCTTATAAAATATGCACCACAAAATAAGGTAGACACGAGTTTGCAACGTCACTAACATCTCATCTTGTAAATATCAAAGATCTGCCATCTGTATCTGACACATTTCCAATTCGACAAAGCTCCGTACAAGTGAAATCGGAAAATCGAAATTTAAAAATTTATTGTCAATAAGAAATGACAGCAATTTATAAACAATCGAGAATGTTCTTAAAGAGTATCTCGGTAACCTCAATTTATTCGTAAAATACATTTAAATGTAAGATGATTACGATTTGACAGACGATAAAGTTATTTTTTGAGATTAATTTCATTACAAATTATTTTGCAGTAAGTGCATTCGGAATTTTGTGCATATCTATGTCACTATCAATATTCAATTGTATCCAAAGCGTAAATGCAAATATAAGATTGAAAGGTTGGAGTACATATTGTGGACTACGTAGTCTGTACAATTGTCAAAAAAGTAAACTTTATATAATACGATTCTAGGGATGAAACATTCCCTCAAAGGAACATTGACTCTTCATATTGTAAATGTTTACGATACTTTTTATCAGTGATGGACAAGATAAGGCCTGCGGGTCAGATCCGGCCCGCAAGGAAGTTCTATCGAGCCCGCCGCAGATTTTCAAACAATGGTATAGAAATTATCAATTTCTGTATTTAAAAAAATACATTTAAGGAAGTGTTCATTTAAAAATTTTCCATAGAAATTAAATTTTTTTCCTTTTTTTTGGCCCGCCCGTAAAATCTTCTTTTAGCATTTTTTGTAGTACACTTTCAATTTCCTTGTTGCCGAAATACTTTTGATATTGCAAATATTTTAGCTGCTAAACAATTACACGTATAAGAACTTGTCTTAAACAATAATTACAAAAACTTTTCTGAAACGAATTCTTAGTTACATTGTGTAAGTTATTTATATAATGTAGATTCGGTTGGAGAAACTTCGTGCGACATTACAAAAGATCAAAATGAAAGTGAAAATAAGATTACATTCGTTATCATAAAACAGTCATTTAAAACTGACTTTCATAAATTATTTTCGTACTCAAACTTGTGGTGCATTCTGCATTAGTTTTGGAAATCCGAATATTAATAACTTAATGAAATTCTAAAGACGACAAATTATTGTAACGTACAAATTAATGATCTGTTAGCACAAAAGTCGAATTTCACAAAAAATATACTGACATTTAAAGTTATATAATAACTACAAATAAAGCAATTCTTATAATTATTACATCAATTGAAAATTTGGAATCGTGTGCAAACCTATTTGTTGTCCTAAAACTGTACCTCAGCGATTATGATTACCTAACAACAGGTTTCCTAATTTAAATTATAAATGTAATTGTTTGTCCTGCACGCTATATTTACGTGTCGTATCCTAAAAATTTACAATGCCACAAAAATTAAATTTAAATAAATGTGAGACAATATTAAGTCCACGATTTAACCACATTAATAAAAATAAGTTGCTATCATATCGTTGAAGCTAATATGATATCAGAATTACTATTCAATAAAAGAAATAGTATTTTCCTGTATTGCAAACTATCAGATACGTGTACCACTTATTATTAACAGGTGTGTGATACAGATTTACATTTTTTTAGCATCACCATATTTATGAGATAGTTTTGTACAAGTTTGGAAGAAATAAAAGGTATTCCGACTGAAATTCGTATCAAGCACATAGGAGTTAATATTTCTATCTGCTTTGCAACATGAATATATGTACTCTGCTGCATCGGTTCAGTAAAATAAAAACTGATGAAAAAACTCAATTTCCTTCTTTACTTTGTCTGTGTAATTCGCATGTATTACTGGAATTACGTTATTTTCGCGGTCAAATTATTGGCGGAGTTGATGGTGCCAGGCAATAAGCAAAAATGGGATTCTTCGTATCTCAAAAAATAAATTAAGTATCATTTTTCCAGTTCCTGTTTTCGTTTTAAAGATGAACTCTGAGTTCAGCTGTGCCAGAAAATAGTTTCTTGAAAAGTATTTCAAAAGAAATCTCAGATTACCTACGAAGCCAAAGTTTTTGAAAATTTAAACCACATGTTTTACATGTCTATTTCTAAATTGTTAAATGAAATTCGTACTATCTTTTACTGTATCGATATTATTTTCAAACCGCTAATATATTATTCTGTGTATGCAATGTATTGTTTAATAAAAATAGAAAATGACTAAATTAAGAAAATGATAATAATAAAAATATTAATTGTAAATAAACTCGTTGGGGGATATATAAACCAATGAAATCAGTTCTTTGCTATCATTTGTGACGATCAAACGTCAGCACACAGTGTACGTTTTGCCGTGTATCTCCGTAATTCAGTGCACTGCAGTTGCGTAGAATTAAATTATTTTAATGGTTGGATTCAAAATAAAAAACGTCATATTTTTATTTATTATAAAAATTTAAAATTTTTTAAAAATAACGTTTTATTACATTAACATAACAATGAAACAACATTAAAGGCAGAAGCTTGTTATTGCTGTTGAGGGCACATCTCGCTTCGATTTCTCGAAGTGGCGACGTGTTGGCTACGGTGCAAATTAATGTAACGTAGCCTGGTTATTTTGTGCCTCCCGTGGTCAACTGATGAGCTCGAATCAACTTAGAATGATGTTTATTTACACTTAACAATGAACTAACATTAAAACAACAACACTTAAGCTAACTTTTCTCTTGGTCGAGATGGTTGAAATATTCGAATGTTCCTCAGTTGAGGATGATGTGAAAATGTTACGATAAACATCAGTCGAGGATGAGTTGTTCCTCCGTTGAAGAATTGAAGACAACTGATTTGTGAGGGAGAATCCTTCGTCGATTCTCCCTCGTTCCGATGGCGCTGGGTTCAAGGAATTCGTCTTGAGCGCCATCGGAAGTCACACGGAAAATGAGTGAAAATTAATTTTACCGCGTAATTGTTTTGGCGGGATTTTAGTAGCGCGCCCCTCTTGGTCGCCCGCCCTCTCTTGGCCGCCCGCCCTCTTTGGGACCGGAGGGTCTTCGGTAGACGGGCTGAGGCCCGTGGGTGGAGAAAGGGGGTGGCTCGTCGGTGCAGGCGAAGGTTTATGATACGGCTATTCCTTTTGAGGAAGAGAGAAGTGACAATGCGGAGCTTAAGATTAGCATTTGCACTCCTCTCTTTTCTAAAAGTCAGGAAGGCACATGTTGAATTGAATATTATTGCAAACCTCACAAATAGCATTGCCGCTCGTACCCTAAGCCTATTGTTTACACGGAACCGGACATCTGCATGCCAGGGAAACTCTGAATTATTGTAAGTAAAAAATGCTAACTATTGATGAAGAAAAAGGAGACAAAGAGACTGACGGGGTCCGAAGGCCTGTGAGCCTAAAACGCTATCGTTTCCTGGAAATGCATTGTCAATTGTAACAGAGGTGTTCCGTGAAACAATTAAACTCCTGCGCTCGACGCCTTCTTGATTCTAAGCTCGTTCAGGGGTGGTAATAACGCGTCAACAATTGCTTCACAAAATTTTTTTATTAAAATATTGTTTTAAATTATTTTCGCACTGGCAAGGGGTGGTTCAGTACAAAAGTGAATATTTCACGAATAAAGTTACTCCAATGCAAGCATGTCAAGCTCAAAGGCTAACACGGGCCATATAAACGAGGTCTAAGTTTAAGTGGGCCGCAAAAAAATATAAACTCCAATTTTTATAGAAATATAAGTTTATTTCGAAAATTAAAAAGGACAGGTATAACGGCAAAATTAATATTTTTCTTCCTGTCACTTAACATCTCTGTTTTGACCGGCCGCGAGTTTGAAATGATTGCTCTAATACAATCACACTAATGTTAATTTGAAAAGTAACAAAACTTTTTCGGTTACATTATATTTACCTAATTTAGTTTGTCATTTTTATATTATCTTCATATTATATCTTCAGTGCACTTTACACAATTATCAAATATTGTTGTAAAATATATCATCAGGACGTGTTTCTCTCTGAATATTTACACCTTCGTCCCCATAATTCAACGGCAATGTTCATTCGTGCACTGTATAAAATATATTTTAATTAAATCCAGTAATATACATACATAAAGACCTTAATACGCATATGTAATTTGAAACGTGATCCGAATACGAATAATTTTCCATAACGTAAGCTTCTGTGTGTACTTTAAGAAATTTAATCGATAAAATACCTGTTTGGCTGAAAGTCGTGGGAGTGAAGGACGGAAATCTAGTAAAAAGGGCTGTAAGTGAATTAGATAGACTGCTGGCGGTCGAATAATCCATAGCAAAGGAAGACCCGCAATGTCGTGTATGCAATACACGAAGGTCTCCACTTTGTTAACCCTTCCGTCTACTGTCTTCGACGATAATGCGGATAATAGGTATCAGCGTGTAGCTGATTTGAGTTCAGTGGATAGAAAAAAGGGTGCGAAAAATTTCAGAGATAAATCAATTTTAGTATCAACATATTTTAAATGTATTGTTAACGCGTTGAACTCCATGGCGGTTACCGGTGACCGGTGCTATTGAGTTCACTAAAGTTTCCTATGACTTTCAAATAGTAATATTCACGAATTTGTTTGGATTATTGAAATCTTACATCATCATAAGCGCATTTCGTCGAATTCAATACATTATATCAACGAAATTTCGCGGGAAACATATTTTCTACAATGCAGTATATACGCCAATAGTGTGTTCATAAACATTTGGTTATTTTGCGCTTAAGTTATATCTAAAAAAAAATATAATTAGTGGTTCAAAGGGTACATTGCATATGAACAAATTACTGCTCATTTCCCGCTTTAAGTAATTAAACACTGAGAACCAATATTAATGTCGTGATAAGATATTTTCTTAAGTGATATGCTTGCGTATCAGTAATCTTATCGTGCGAGAGGGACAAAATCACGGTCAAGAAGTAAGATTTCTGCCGAGGCACTTTCACAGATCAACCGAAGAAACGTCCATTGCCGAAAAACCCAAAGAAATATAGCCGGCTCATAGCCGTCAAAAAAGAAATAAGCAACATCGAAAACCACTTCGCAGGCAAGAAAACCTTCCCCTTTCTTGATCGCTTTAACATCTTTCCCTTCGTTGGCCAGGACCGTATATTTTACTCCACGCACTTCGGACTGACTTCTTACCGTTGCGTCGAGGAGATTCTTCCACCTTTCGTCCTATTTCAGCTATTGCCCTCTTCTCTCTCTCTCTCTCTCTCTCTCTCTCTCTCTCTCTCTCTCTCTCTCTTCCTCTTTCTGTCTCTCCCTTGCTAGTAGAATACTCCTTTCCGACCGTACGTGCCATGGGATCCAAATATTTGGACGCCGCGTGGGATCATCGGCATTCATCGCAGGGGACCTTAAAACGTTTCTGGAAGGAAGGAAGGAAGGAAGGAAGGAAGGAAGGAAGGAAGGAAGGAAGAAAGAAAGGAAGGAAGGAAGAAAGGAAAGAAGGAAGGTAGGAAGGAAAGGAGGAAGGAAAGAAGGAAGGAAGGAAGGAAGAAAGGAAGGAAGGAAGAAAGGAAGGAAGGAAGAAAGGAAAGAAGGAAGGTAGGAAGGAAAGGAGGAAGGAAAGAAGGAAGGAAGGAAGGAAGGAAGGAGGGAAGGAAGGAAGGAAGGAAGAAAGGAAGAAAGGAAGGAAGGGATAAAGACAGGCAGGAAAGAAGGAGGAAGAAGAGAAGAAAGGATGTAAGGAAAAATGGGCAGCAGGACGGAAGGAAGGGAGGAAAAGGAGTAAGTAAGTTCGTCCATTCGAAGGACTCCTACCACGCGCGAGTCATAACACAGCGGAAGGTTGGATAGAAACCTTCTTTCAGGTTCTGAATAATCGAACGGATACTCCGCGTTTATTTCACCATCGAAGAAACGCGGCTGGGACGCGCTTTGGATAAAGAAATAATAGATGCAGCAATACAGTAGCAAATCGAAGCTTTTTATTTCCACCAAGAGTCCTTCTCGTGAATATGTCAGCTGTCGTCGACATAGTAAAGATTCGTAGAAGATTCTACGTGTAGAAATTTCACATTCTCGAATTTCTAGTGTTCAAAAAAAGAGATATTTTTAATCATATTAAAAATTGAAAAAGTACATTTCTTTGGTTAGTGCACATGAAATGCTTTCGTATCTGAATATCGTTGTCTGTTTTAGGCACAGAGCATTACCTGCAAGATAATACATGTCGATTGTAATACATGAATATTTTATTGTTTGTAGAATTTTAAACAAATTTCGCAAGTAGAAATTGTTGAATGAGAAAAAGTTTCTTTAAGAACAAAACCACCTATAAATCTTTCAATTTTGTTGATTCTCAATCGTTTCTCTTTGTGAACTACAGATTTATTCAGATATTTCTGTTAAAAACAGACTTCTTATATTATTGCTTCCATTAAGTTATACGTTATACACAGCAATTATTTTTGAAAGATTTACATCAAAATATACAATTAGTTATCAATGAATCAGTTGAAGATGTATCAGACTTATATTTTTGTTTTTGAGGCATGTATGTTCACCAATTAATTGTAAAAATATAACGCATATGAAGTTAATTGTCTTTATTGGTTAAAACTGCGACGGATTTTTTGATATTATTGTACAGGAACTGAAAACCTTTTTCGAACCAGCAAATATTTAGAAAATAACGCAAACATCGCAGATCTCATTACATAGCAATATCGTACCACGTCAGCCTTATTCTCAGAATGGCTAACAGCATTTAGATTGCATAAAATAAAAAAGAAAGTTCTAAAATCTCAATCGCCAACGACATCAACATTCGGCGTATCAAAAACATGCCATTTCAGAACGAGCTCTGAAAACAACTCCCTTAAAAAAAATAAGTGCGAGCGGAGCGGAAACTGCATTCCCGTCGAAAATATTTCATATTTCAAAAGAATCCCCAACGAGTGATGCGAGGAACATTGGCAAAAAGCGAGACAAAAAATGCTGCAGCATTTTTATCGAAAAATATCTCACATTTTAAAGCAGACCCCACCTTCCTTCCCTTCCTTCGCCTACTTCTACATCTCTGTGTTAAAGCCCAGAAAAATGAACTGGCAAATAGGGAAACAAAAAATTACACTCTTTTTCCGGACGAGCGAACGAGGAGGAAACGGAGGGTATAAAAGCGAGCTAGCGAAGAGCAATGTACTTTCGCCACGCGCCTCCCGGCTTCGTGCCGAGGCCAGACGCAATAAATAAATAAATAAATGCCTGCCTAACCCTCTCCCGCCCCCGGGAGTACGTACACCGTGTTTCGTCAGCTACCTATTTATATTCCAAAGCCCATTGATCGGTCTCTGTTTCCACCGTCTTTTCGCCGAGGCGTTATTTCGCGTCGTTTCGGAAAGCGTCAATGAAAGAGTGTCGAAACGAATAAATAGCCACTTTGTGTCGCTCTCTGATGAAATTGGTATCGCGAGTTTCTCGAAAATTTCCTGAAATTTCCTTTATTTGCTGCACCCGCCGACATCTTAGCCTCTACCTACATGTATATTGAGTATACTGATGTCTTTAAAATGTCTGATTTCCTATTTTTGATGTGTATATGAATATCTATCTACTTTTTTCATGTGTACCTTTCGAAGATAGCAAAAGGGATCAAAAATGATTTTTTGATCGACTGAAAAATTAAACGGTCAAGTGTTTTCCGTGTATGAACGAGGAATGGGTAGAAAATTATGTAATGCCTGATAACTAGAGGAATTTTTATAGAGATTTTGAAAGGACCGATGGAAATTGTATTCTACAAATATTCTTACAAGTATAGTGTAGAATAGGGAGACAGGCAGAATGAGGAGTTCCTTATTGGATAGTTATAGAAAACGACATTTTTTTCATATTATACTCTTATATTGTATTTGCAATGATTCAAAGCATGTAATACGACTGCAGCACGGACCCAATATTAGCAGTAAAATTCCACCAAGTGTACTCATTGTTGACAGAAATATTTTTTGAAAAGTAAATGTTAATTTTGATTTTGTTGGCTCTATCTCCATTTTTTCCATCTGTTACAAGGATGATCCACTTTAACAATACTGGGAATACCCACCTAATTAGAAAACCCAAAAACAGAAAAAGGTTTCATGTAATGCGTCAACAAAGTTGAGCATTGTTTTCCCAAAAAATATAGAGCAATTTCTAAAAGAGTCTTGTACGAATCATTAAAAAAAATGCATCATTAAGCTTCATTCTCATCTTTACAAAAATCACGTTAAAGTCGCCAGTGCGTTTTCTGACTTGTAGCCTATTATTTATTAAAGGAACAAGATCTTTTTACTTTTTCTTTATAATAACTTTATTGAGAATAATATTGTTACGCATCGACCGCGCACGTAAGGCTCTTTTGGACATAGTAAATAAATCGACACTCTTTCACAAAACTTTTAACGTTTATTCTATCACACGTCCGATACCGAGGACGTCCAACCGTAGAATCTCTATTCTAATATTTATAACAATTGATGTATCCCGTAATCCAGTAACATTAGTTCTACTAGGTGTCCCACGCGTAACAATATGTATTTACTACGTCCAAATTGTCTCGGTTTGGATCAAATTAAATCCCAATTTGGCTAAAAAAGACTTCAGGGACGAATGAAGGTTAAACTACGAATTGCAACTTGATCATGTACGAGCTCATAAGAATGATGAAAATTATTGTATTTAAAAGAAACATAAATAATAAATGAACAGTACAATATTGACATATTGACGCATAATAACTCAGGATTTCTACTTCACATTTTAATGATCTACATAGCTAAGAGCGTTCCATTCTATAATGAATAGCTAAGCATTAAACACTTTGCGTCCTAAACATTTAAGACTTAATTTTTCCAAAGGTTTTTTAACTTCACGAATTTTCTTTTTCAGTTATATATGTGCCCATAATTATGAAAGTGGTCTAAGTCAAAATTTAAAAAAAAATGAGTTTATCAGTTATTTCACAACACATTATTTTAAACTAAATTAATTCAATGTAATTTTCACGATATTGCCAAAAATGAACCATTAGATAGTGGTAGTTATTTCAACATTACACATATATGGTATTCATTTAGTGTTAATTATGAAAGTGGTCCAAGTAAAAAATTTAAAAAGATTGAGTTTACCAGTTATTACAAATCAGCCGACGACGATAATGATAACAGTGGTAACACATTCTTTGAACGCGAAACGCAAATTCACTCTTGTGAATTTTGCCATTATATGGAATTCATTTAGTTTTATTTTGAAAGTGCAGTCATTCAGTTGGGTATTTCGGAAGTAATTATCGGGGAAAAATGATTTTTATATTTTACCACTATGTCAACAGATAACGGTTCAGGTAAGTTAATCACAACGTACTTATTATGTGAATATGTTAATTATTCGGATATAAAGAAAAAAATATACGGAAATATTAAATAACTTCCATTATACAACACCACTAGACCAGTAACGGAAGAAAAACGTAAAGATATTATGTGTTTACTACCCTACATTCTTCCAGTTTTTCAGGAACATTTTAAGAATCTCAAAACTCACAATGATAAAAGCCTAAAATGATAAAAATGAATTACTTTTCAAAAATAGTTAATAAATGTTCATGAATTATTTCATTAAAATTATTGTTTCTAATAAAACTCGTAGTTTTTTTACTGCTTTAAGTCATTTATAGGTGATTCAGTTAATTTTGAAAATGGTCTAATTGTAAGTCAATTCAAACTTTAAAAACAACATTTTCATATAAGGTTCACACAAAATGTCACATTCACAATAAATTTTCATTAATCAAGGCTAATAGAATTCTAAATTAAAATGTTGCATAATATAAAAATATTTTTTAACTTATTCAAATGTAATCCATTAAATATCTCGAAACAAGAAATATATGACTTAGACCACTTTCATAATTTTGGGCACATATCTTCATAAATATATGTACTGATCATTTCAAAAACCGAAATTAATTTTTGTTATATAATTCGTCGGTATTCGATTTAACAAGCAGAAGTATGAATATCACGTGTACGGCGATATTCGATCGCAAAGGGTTAAACGACCTTAAACTGAACGCTGATCAAAGTCATGTTATATTTAAGAAAGTAATATTATTCCATGAAATGAAATTAGAAGTCGAAAGGACAGGAGATCGCGTGAGTATTGGCATTCATTTCGACTCACGTGGTCACCCGAATATGCTATAACTTCGGTGTCGCGCCGACATGAAGGGGAATGCAAACCATCCCCGACAATTTATAAAACGAGGCAACGTATCGATCACATTTTACATCGTGTAACAGTCATGGTGTATCATGCTCGTATCTTTAATAGTTTCGAAAAATGAATTTCAGATAATTATCATGACCGAACGTTGACGAGAATTAATTGTGAGTGACGCACATTAGCCACTTTTTATCGTGCGCCTTAAAACTGAGGCTTACGAACTCCATGAACGCGGGTGTTATGAGAACTACGCTACATTAACCCCTCGCCTTGTAAAAATATTAAGCCCCTAGTGCATAACGTTGGCTCGCGCCAACAAATCAAATGAATACGATAAATCACAGCTTATCGTCGTAAGTAGAACAGTTTTAGACGTTATTTTCGTGACATCAAAAGCTCTTTTCACTAATGACGACGTTCGCTTAGATAGTGTTCGTTATTTAGCGGACATTGTAAAAACGGACGAAAATGTGTCAGAACTGTGCATAATGTTATACCGAAATTTTGAAATATTTTGCGAAAAAAATAGATTAACTTAATGTGACCCTGTTTTTCAATCATATTTTCTAATGAGAATTGTTTACTTTGAAACTTTTTGCAACATTTCTACAGTCTCAAATTGAACACGAATGAAATTGAGACAAACTAAATTAATACATAATAACATGTAAAATGTAACAACAGATTTCACAGTTCTCATTTAGCCTTGTTTTAACTTTTGCAACTTTGCTTTATCTGTTTTGCATAACATTTTATATGAACTTATATAAATATTTCATGTAAAAAACGTAAAAGTAAAAAATGGTACACAACGTTAAAAATAAAGGTTGTTCTTACTACAATATCGGAACCTCGATTAATCCAGCAGTCCGGCAGGTCGTCTTTACATTCTCTAAATGAAATCTTCATCAGTCATTTACGACAACCAGCGCACAGAAAACAGCACGAAATAAATTACAATAACCGTACAAAGTGTTAAAACTCATCATCGTTATTATTCTGTATCTCCTTCATTAGCGAGACTTTCTCTTTGCCTCGTGCCGTTCCTTCACCCCGTTTTTCCAACCACCACTTTTAAACGAATACCTACGCCAACGAAATATCCGCGGCTTGGGATTAAATGAGGTAAGCTCACCATCGCTGTGCTTCTTCCTGAATTTGCAGATACCTTTTTCATTCTTCACAATGCGTCGGCGTGTATTCACAAATAACGAAGGGGTGAAGCAGGAAAAAGATACAATGGGTGAGAGGTTTGAAGAGAAGCAGAAGAAATTAAGATTAACTCTTCGGCTCGCCTGCATACGGCTACTAATTGCCAGCTATTTAAAGTATACCGCTGTCTATAGAATAATTCCGTTGGTTAAATTGTTTTATAATACAATACTTCCTTTATTCTCAAATAAGAGTTATGTATATATAGTGATACATTTCGCTTAACTGGATACGATTCCAGATATCAGTAGGTATTAAATTTTAGACGCTAATTTTTCGACAAAAGTTACTTCGTAGGAAGCGAAACATCATATTGTTGAAATTATTTTGTCACAGCTGAAGTAGTTAAGGGGATTGAAAAATAAACTATATTTCTTTATAGATCAGATTTTTAATAGAATGGAATTGAATTCGTTAAAAACATTACAATTTTGTATTGTGTGAAAAGAAATTTAGATTTCATTTAATTCATAACCGTGCTAAAGACATTAATGACTGTAAAATCAAAGCCTTGTAATATGAGTACCATGTTTTGGATAGAGCTGAATACAATTGCATGCATTTTAACGCATACCTCATTTTTCCATACCATTATCGCTTCCGTTAATTAGTATAAGAATATTATAAAATACGGTTGCTCATTAAACTTACCAAACATTTACTTTCTAAATTATTTTCGATTTTCATGAATATTCTGTGAAACTAACATGCTGTGCAAATAAAAAACTATACTGTCTGTCCCACGAATTCTCTCCACTTAAATATCTTACTTGTTTCAAACAATACGCGAAAATGTTACTGAGAAAATTTGTACAGTTTAAGAAACTATATAATATGGTATAAATGTTATGCTTGCAAATGAAGACGTAGAGAAAATATAGCGGTTACCTTCGTTTCTTTTTTAACGAAATGACCAATTTTTTATGCTCGATTTCGATAGATTAGCATATTCTGAGTATAAAAATACTAAGGTTAAGTCATAAAACTTACTGTTGCTGAGATATTTAACTTTTTTCATGAAGCATGTTCGAAATGTTAGCCATCTGCGGCGATGGAAAGTTATAGTTTTTGAACTGTTGCATTCGCTACATATCTTACGAGCAGCCAGACTTCCAGTTTCTTTTACATTTTTAACACAATCCTTCAAAAATCTAGTATGAATGGGATATGAGGTTTGGGTATCATTCACCGTGGAAGTTTCGCCCTTCAATTTCATTTCTCTTATTTTCTCCATTTAGAAACATCTCTAATTGTTCTTTCAATTAAAATTTCAT
The DNA here is from genome assembly GCA_963989415.1 of Cerceris ruficornis. Taxonomy (NCBI): domain Eukaryota; kingdom Metazoa; phylum Arthropoda; class Insecta; order Hymenoptera; family Crabronidae; genus Cerceris; species Cerceris ruficornis. The sequence continues at coordinate 13,083,943 of OZ022528.1, forward strand.
ATTGAATATCTAACAGGGTAGTGAAAAGGAGTTGCGGAAATAATTAACCACACTAACATGTAATTTATTGGATACAGATAAATGCTATATTTAAACTGAGAACAAAATAACGTGTTTAGTTTCAATAAGATTGCGATGTGAACTAACTGCTCACGAGACACGCTCAGAGGTCAAAAACAAAAAGCAATCGCGGCTCAGCATGCATATCGAAAAGAAGGAGAAGGCTAACTTCGTATATATTTCTCATAATATCTTATGTTCTCTAATTGAGAAACTTACTGACACTGACAGACGTTGAAAGCCTAATAATGCTATTTCATGACATTTACTATTCGCTATTTGTTCAAAATTGACGCAATCAGCATATCCACGAAGACGTTCCATACTGAAAATAATAAAATGAAAAAATCCAATATTTCAGTAATATTAAGTTTTAGAACAAAACCTTAATACATTGGCACTCAGAGTACGCCAAGCCGTTGAAATCGGGCATACAAAGTTGGGCGTTGCATTTAAAAAAAATAAGCGTAACTGCTATATTTTCTGCACCCCTCCACTTGCAGGAATAACATTTATACCATATTACGTAGTTTCCGGAAACCGTACAACTTCTATAGGTAACAGTTTCTCATATTTTTTAAATAATCAAGATATTTAAGTGAGCAAAGCTCTTGGGATGCACCGCATGTATTTCATTGAGCATAAAAAACGTTCATATGGAGTAATATGATTATGTCATTTCGCAATAATTACTACATAGTACTGATATAAAAAATTAAAAACGTTTCAACTTCTTTTCTAGTTACGTACGATCAAAAGTAAAGATACCTTTAAGGACTTATACGACATTATTTATTGAAGTCGCAGGAATAGTAATTAAAAATAAATAAAAAGGAACGATTTAAACAAACACGAATAAATAATATCGCAATGTAAAGCAAAATTGCAAGGGTGTTCAGATAAAATGTAAAAAAATCTACATAACCAAAAACAGGCATTAAATGGATGTAGAGACACAGATATATATATGTACATTATTATTATTATTATTACTTTATCGACGGGCAAATTGCCCTTTAACATACATTAAGAGCTACAATAGTTGTATGCTAACAAAATATTAGATAAAATTAAATAATATAAAATATTATATATAATGAAAAAATATATAAACATAAACATAAACATAACAGATTGAAGCGGATAGGGATAACACAGATACACAGATAAAGAAGTGTAGCGGAAGGTTTTCAAAACCTATATGTTTAGTACCTATATAAAATTAAAGCTTTCGTCTGTTTTTTTTATAAATATCGGTATCGGACTTTGAAGGTTATTTCGTATGGTATCTATAGCTTTAGATGAATTTTAGATGGATTTCGGGCCGTCAAAGCTATGACGCACACAAGTGATGAAAAAATGTCAGTGCTGATAGCAATGGGATTTGAATTTGAATTTGAAGGATTTAAAGCCATCGTGCCATTCTACAAATCACATAGAAATTCAAAGCTCCATCAGCCTGAGAAATCGGATTCCAAAATTAAAATTTTATAACCATAGTACAGAAAGGAATTTTTTACCTTTGTGATAAATTAATATAACATAAGATAGTTTCCGAAACATCGGACGTCTTCAATCTGATCTTATTATTACTAGTAATATTGTCATTGCATTACGTTGCTATTAACACGGTTCAAGTTTATTTGAATTATGTTACAGCAGTGTTTTATTGAAAATTCGTATAAATTGCTGATAAATGTGTTTAACAATATACATATCACAAAAGTTATTTATACCATATGTTGCATAACACTCTCAATGTCACATTTAAGCTTAATGAATTTATCAAAATTTTCTAACTTTTATACTAAAATTTTAATCTCACTAACAAGGGAACATGCCGAAGTGTAAATAACCGATTTTGATGAAATTTTAGTATGATATAGTTTTCGTGAAAATATTCGAAACGTGTTTTTTTATCGGCAATCGTCGACGTTAAAGGGGTGAAAACCGCCCTCAAACTTGGGGTTGCGAAATCTATTTATTGAATATCTCTGAAACTATGAGAGATACGGAAATTTTGTACAGAGTGAAAATTAATATCTTAAAAAATACAATTTAAAATACAATAACTTTTTTGTAACATAAATATCGAATTTATAATTTATCCGTATTTCGTGTTTGACTATATAGTTTGTACAAACAAATATTCAAGAAAATGGATTGACATTTTACTAGAAAAATGATGAAAAACATTGTTTTTCTTAAACATATCATTTAAACAAACAAAGTTTTTAAAAATATGTTTACACCATCGGATTCGCCATCAAAAGGCGTTAATTTTCACTCTGCAAAAAATTTCCGTATGTCTAATAGTTTTACAGATATTCGATAAATAGGTTTCGCAACCCCAAGTTTGAGGGCGGTTTTCACCCCTTTAACGTCGACGATTGCCGATAAAAAAAATACGGTTCGAATATTTTCACGAAAACTATATCATACTAAAATTTCATCAAAATCGGTGATTTACACTTCGGGATGTTCCCTTGTAAGAACTGCTTTCTACCGGCTGATCACTTCAATTTTTGACAAGACTATTTTTTTCACCGAAACAGCCAGAATTTGATTGAAAAGAAATAAAACCTATAGTAACAATCGTTTTTGACCAAAGCTGACGTAAAATTGTTAAAAACGTCATCAGCCTTCTGGCAAGGTGTGTTGAAATGCTCGCTCGCGGCGCGGGGATCTTCAGTCGTGGCGTTGAAGATAACAGAAAGGAAGAAATGTGCAAAGGGAGTAAAGATATAGGAGAATACGGTGAAACGAAGAAGCAGAGGAGGAGAATAGAGCTTTGCTATAGAAAGGACTGGAAAGGTTAAAAATATGAGCCGAGCCTCCTCCGGCGGCTGAGGGGCTGAAAGGGAAAAGAAAAAAGAGAAAGAGGATAGAAAGGACTGTCGTGCAGTCAGGTGGATTTTCAACATTATAAATGTCGAGCATTTAATAGGGAAGACTAGGACAACGCCAGGTATTACGAGAAGTACGTAGCGGTCGTCGTACGAGGTTGAATCGGGTTTTCCAGACACAGATTTCAGGGGATAGAAATGAGGAAGAGTCTTTCGGCTTTAACGTCATTACTGGAACTTCTCGCCCTTATAGCTTGTGCTCATCAAAGATAATGACACGGGGGAATACAAATTTAGTTCACTTTTGTAGTAGGTGTGAAATTTTATCAAAACGTTTTTGACAACTTATGAATAAGGTAGAGCACTTCAAGCGACGTATTATAATGAATATCTGTACACGATGATTGCATATCCTCTTCTAATTGTAAGTGTATTCAATGGATCAGATTAATTTTCGAAAGAGTAGGTTTTAAACCGGAAAGGTTGTCGTTGTTATTAAAAGTGCAAAATTGCATCTTTCTTATTATATAACACAAAGAAGGTTCCTTTTTGGCCTTGCGCAATGTTGGGAATTCATCTATTCAATTTTATCGACGATTATTTGCACTTGCAGATATGCAATAACGACAAAACTTTTCATCTTCTCATTAAAAAAATGAAGACAAAATAAAGTCAAATTGGGTAGACAATTTGCTGCATTACATCTAAATATTTAAACTTTATGATTTTAGTACTTTCGTAATTCTGTTTTGGAAGTGATATTGAATTTTCAAGCGGATTAGGGTCACTGAAGGTCAACAAGCGAACTTGTAAATGAGCTTGAACTTGTAAATGATTCCGAATATGGAAAAATTAATTAACGCATAAATATGGGTATGTTTTGATCTGAATAATAAAACATTCGGTCTTAAGGTTGAAGCTTTAACACAGAATATAACGGTTAATATGTCAAAACAAATTAAATATATGAAACACGACATGTACATAAAATCTACTTCATAAATTACAATAAATTATACAGAACGAAATGAAGCACAAATGAAGTACAAATAGAGAGTTAAATTACATAAGGATCAAAAGAATCGTTTCAGTAGAGAAGAAAACTATAGCTCTAATAATAAATGCAGTCTAAGTTGTCAATGAAAAGAATGGAATACAGCGATAGCATTGTTGCATCCAACTGTGTGCACGTTATCATACTTATAATCCGGACTCGATGACCTCAGTCGAGAAACTTTCAGCAACTTTGCAGGAAGTTATAATCGAAGTCAGCTTAATCGAGTCTACGGATGGAAACTGATAATTAGGACATCGAATCTAAATACACTGGCCTCTTAATCGGATGGCACTTGGCTGGGTAAATATTCCAAGGATACCTCAATTTTGTTAACTAAATTACGCGCCACTTTTACCGATTTCTTTAATTACTTTTCAGCCTAGCGGAACGTTGTATTTTATAATAAACTTCATTCCGATTGTATGTTTTTCTATTATTAAAACCTGTTATTAAAAACCATATGTTCCAAAATATTATACTGGCCGGAATAACAAATATTATATATTAAGTTTCTTCCTTGCTGAAGTAATATCAAAGAACATTTTATTAACGGCTTATATCTCTTGGATAAATTGTCCCTTGTCAGCAATAATTTTATCAGATTTTTTCGTTTTTATACCATACGATAATCAATGTTATAAAGCACTGAAAACACTTCGTTCGTGTAGCTAACCTATACGAAGAAAAAATTGTGTAAAAATGTATTATGTAACATATTTCGAATGTTTGTTTCGACAATTTTTTGAAAATATGTTTGGAGAATATACGGTCGTGTTACTACCTGCAGTCGCCGGTATTCAATGCATTTTGAAACATTAATATTCCGACGATGCAGAATATAATAGTTTATTTCATAAAAATATACCTGGTCTGGCAGGATCAGTCTTCCAGGAATGTTTGGAATATTTGATAGAAACTCGGAATAAATGAAATGTTTATGATTTCCATATGTTTGCTTTCAAGTGAATAGCTTTTTGTTCAATGAAGAAAAACTCTAAATGGAAATTTCAATCATTTGACAGGAATATTTTCCTTTGCCTTCCATTTATAAATAAGTACCACAAGTTTCGTGTGTTATTCCAATGAGCAAAATTAAATTTCATTTGTGGTTCTAATAAATAATCATACCATCATGCAATAATTTGTTTTCATATATCTTGATCAACTGTTTTATTCGATAAATTGACTTTCTATAAAAATAAAGTAAAGTCACTAACCCCTCCTGTACGTTTGATGAGTTAGACTTGCCGCGGATTTCTTTCGCATAATTTTCCGTAAATAACTTTTAAACAACCCCTCAAATGTCTTTATGTAAAAAAACGACGATTTTAAATTGATATATTTGGTGGCGAAGTGGCCGTTGTAGCACAAGAAATTAAATCAGCTTCACATAAACACGTGTGCCAAATTAAGTTGGAGTCCGAATGGTGAATGTTGTCCTTGTTCAAAATATTCTTCGGCATTGTTGATCTTACAATTAGAATGATCACAATAGGCTCGATACATTAAATCTTGCTGAGAAAATTAAAATACGAAGAAGCCAAAACGGTTATTAAAACGTTACGCGCAATAATATGAAGAATAATGCAAAGAATAGGAAGTAAAGTGAAATCTTTGTTATCCAAATTAATTATTTCCAGGATGATTAAACGATTTGATTTTTCAAATAATGTATGATTTAGATTATATTACAAACATGTTGCAGATGAAAGATGATAATTTATTGAATATTTCACGTTTCATGGATATGATCACATACAATTAAAACAACAGCTGGCAACTATACGTGGAAAATATTCTAGCTTTCTTCTGACATATACACATAGCTATATAATCAGAATATTTCCACACAGCGTAAACATATATTCATTGAGAGACTTTATTCATAAAATGAAAAATGATCAATCCTCCGAGGAGATGGAACGACAATAATAATAATTCCCAGATTACTTAGCTCGTACAAAAAATCTCAAATTCACCTTTACGTTTTTAAATGACATAGTGTAATCTCCCTTATATAGTATCGCCATCATGGATATCATAAAACGCTAGATAATTATTAACATGAAATGTCAGCAATCTATGATGCATCGCTGATGAAACTACCCTTCGAAAATTCGTTTGTTTCGTATTTTTTCCGCTTCAACTGTTAAAGCCATTTCACCTAGAACATATAGTTTTAGGTGGGCTCCGAGCCACAGAGGCTGTGGTATACATATTACATAGAAAAAATTAAAAATTTCCCAGAGGTAACAAATGATTCGAAATCGCGTCCACTGATCTTCTTCCCCATCATAGTCGCCCCTCGAAAATTCATTGCCGTTTCGTATGGCGACTTTGACAGTTATGTTTTCGTTCAGCTTCGAACCGTCGAAACAATCGTATATATAAAGCATAGAAAAAATTAAAAATTTCCCAGAGATAACAGGGGGTTTGAAATTGAACTCACTGATTAGGAGTCTAATCATCTGTCCCCTTACCCACTATAGTCATCCCACAATTTGTTGTTGCTTCATATTTCGATTTCGACACCTATGGTCATTTCACCTATGACTTATATTGGGTTGTTCGGAAAGATATTTCGTTTTCTTTGGTGAAAATGAAAGACGATTTTCTTATAGTATTAATATTTTATTGAATTATATATTCTCCATTTTGATCCAATATCTTTTGCCATCTTTCTGGCAGTAACATGATTCCACGCTTATAAAACTTTTGATCTTTGCTGACAAAAAACTGATCTAAGGCATTTTTGACGTCATCATTTGAAGAAAAGCTTTTGCCGTCTAAAAAATTTTGTAGAGGCCGAAACAAGTAGTAATCCAACCCATTTCTCGTCCCTAGTGATGATTCGCTTCAAAAATGGATAATTTTCTTGACGTTTGAGAAATTCCAGACGTCAATGCGACGGAGCAGAATTTCTTTCTGTAAGGACATGTGGAACCCATATGTCGAGTTTTGAAATGAAACCAAGGCGTTTCACGTGATCATGAACAGTAGAATTCGATAAATTTAATCTCTAGGCGAACTCACGAGTTGTTATTCGGCGGTTTGCATCAATCAATGCCTTTATTTTGTCTTCATCAGCTTCAACTGGACTTCCAGAACGTGGCGCATCTTCAGCATCAAAATTGCCGGAACGAAATTTTGCAAACCAGTTTTGGCACTGGCGTTCTGGCAATACATCTTTTCCATACACATCGAATAATTTTTTTCTTGCTTGAGCAGTATTTACACCTTTTCGATAGTAAAAAAGTAAAATATGCCGAAAATGCTGCTTTCGACTTTCCATATTTGATAGGGCACCAAACAAAAACTATTGTGCAGAATGAAAGGAATTTTTTCACAAAGCAGCCTCGCTATATCAGCTAACAAAGAATATAATGACAGTGCTGATTAAGTGCGAAGTTGACTGTGAATAAATAAAATTATGTCCTCTGCTGGGAAAAACGAAATTGTTTTCCGAACAACCCAATAGTTTTGCTGAGCTCCGAATCATCGAGGCTGTAGTATACATACCGTGTAGAAAAAATTAAAATTTTCCCGAAGATAAAGGAGGATTTGAGCTGCGCCAAAATTCATCGCACGTTATTTTCAAGATAACGATCACAGCAACATTGCAATAAGATGAGCGTGATCGGTAAAGAGTTAAGTTAAAGAGTGTCGGGGTCACGTGTCGAGTAGGAGAGGTCCGCGGGTGTCTAGAGGAACCCAAGGGACGTAGATACGTGTATTTTGTAAACCACATGTGTGGACATATATACGTATGTATTATGCAAGCACCTTGCACGAGGAATAAGGTGGCAGAGCGCGTGTAATCCTCGGCAGGTACGCACAGAGGACAATGGCACATTAACCCAATGCTCGGAGTGTCGGCGGTATGTAGTACGTCAAGACGGCCCAATGGGAGAGCACATCTCCACTGGTGCTCATTGTCAGTCGAGTGCCGTTGCTATTGTGCCGTTTCTGGTGCCCACTCACGCTCTACCGCGTTTCGCGTGTCTACCCGCGGTGTATTCCGCCTATTCTGTTGTGTATACCCTGTTGCGTGACAATTTCAATATACCACCAAATAAACCCTAACTGCGACCGACGAAGCCGGTGAATTGTTTCCCGTTAGCACCTTCCACGAATACGCCGCTTTTCATTCGGTTCGCTGAATTAGCGATGTACCCGGAGTTGCGAAAGGAATTCGACTATCGGATTCATCCGCAGCCGGACGAAAATAATTTTTCGATTGGTTTCAATTGTACCTTGCGTTCGAATTGTAAACTTTGCAGGGAAGCCGGGTTTGGAGTCATTTAATCCGCTGGTAGGAAGACGTGGGACGTCAAGAAAAGAAAGCGGCGTGAATGGGTTTGCAAGTGTTTATAAAAGAAAAGAGTCCATCGACTGAGATGATGAAATAATAGTTGATTAGAATTGAATGAAAGATGAGTAAAAACTGAACCCCATTTTTTATTAATTCTAGACAAATTGAAGTTAGATTTAATCAAAGAACGGTATAATAATTTCACGGGAGTCTGTACAGTTGTAATTATTTGATTTTGTTTATTCCTTTACTTTTTCAGTTCTGAGATGTGAATTTACATAATAAAAAAGAATCGACGAAATTGAGACGGGAGGGTGCCCTTTCTGCATATTTTCCACATTCTGTAAAGAATATTAAGTAATAGTGACACTGATAAAAAAATTTGAACAAATATTTTACAGCGTTAGACTGTTTACTACAGTTAATTTTAATAGAAATTTATGTTAATTTTGTTTATTCGGTTTTAAACAGGTTAATGTAAAAAAAAACTTGATTGCTTTCCTAAAGATTTTCAATTAGAACTTCTTCGATTTACATTTTGTAAAGAAACTCTCTACGCATAGGATAGTTCGAAAGGATATGTTTAACAATAACATAGAAATTTTCTTCATCTAGGGACTTTGGATACTACGCTCTTTTCTGCGTTGAGTCCTCAATTCTTTCTATCAATCTGCAATATTTTTTAACAACTCTTTTCAGTCACTTCAAAAAAAATCAACGCACACTTTCGTCTTCAATATTCTTTGTTATTCCTTTTCATAATCCATGTAAATCAATATATTAATTAATTAAAAATATCACAGGACGTTTTACAGATGTGTCGGATTTAATAGTCCGATATTCACGTGTAAATCTAGTCTGGTCAATTTTAAGTCTTCTTAATACTGCTTATCGTATACGGTTAAAGTTTGTAATAATTAGATCCTTGTTAACAAATTTTTCATTTAACAAGTTAAAAGCCATTGTTGCCTCGCTTCCCAGTCGTGACGCAGGAAGCGCGTGCATGTGGTATCCGTATCATTGTTTTAAAGTGTTCGAATAAATTACATTAATTTTTGATAAAATTTGATATCTCCTATTTAAAAACATTAATTATGGCGCGGAGAGGCGCGACAGCGTAGCTTAAATCAAAAACCAACCATTTGATTTCCCCTGATCGGCGTTAACGTACACGAAAATTCAACTATTGGTCCTTAGGGACCGGCGTAGCCTGAACGAAAAGGTTAATACCAGCCCCTAGTGCTTAACGTGCTAAAATTTCGTGGAAGAATTTTTAATATCGTGGGACTTGCTGCAATACTAATTTGCAAAGTAGTATTATTTCTAAGTAACATCCATCGCTCTTTATGCCGTCAAAAACATTAAAATACTATTTCCTAAGAGATATTAGAATTTAACAACAAAATAATGTATTAATCGTAAATGTATTTGTTACAAAACGCTTTTAATGATCTTATGTCGAACTTGTATTTTAATGTAGACATTAAAATTATAATATCGGCAATAGCAACTAATCAGAGTTGTTTAATCTGCAATGAGAATTAAACATGTCGTGAATACATTGAACTTCATATTTACGCTAAACACGTCTGCATAACGTTCGAGAATGATTATGCACGTTATTCCCCAGACTATCTGCTATGATACATACTCCCAAGAGTTTTCAATGAATTCTGAAACAACTTGGAAACTGAATCTCAGTTGCTTAAACACCGATACTGTGCCGGTATTGCGGCATCGTATAATGTAGGAACTTCTCAATATTTTACGGATCCTTTAACCTTTCCTTTCTGTTCATGCAGTGATGATACGATTCAATTGCAGTGTTATTTTTTGATATACTTTCCTCAAATTCACGAAATGCTTTGAAATAACAGTTTAATGTAATTGTTATTCTATACTACGTATTTATAAATTATCAGCATGAATAGTTGGCATTAGCGGAAAATTTCATATGGGAAAATAGTGACGTCTGCTACGAAAAATACATATTTTCATAAAAAATAAGGTATTACTATCGTGATTCATCATCAGACTCGTTACGTGGGTTTTGTGTTGTCCGTATGCAAATTGATATGACCGAGAATTTCGGATGTTTGTTAATTAGACTTTAATATTGACCGTTAATGAAATGAATGCGGTGACGAAATCGCTCCAAATACAATAAAGTTGTCTATCTCGAAAACAATACAGGTTACATATAATTCGGGATCTCGTTTATCAGATAAAACAATACAAATATGTAAACAACGTCTATAATAAAGTAAAATATTACAGTTAACATCGGTGAAAATCAGACATTGAAGTATTTATTTTTTTAAAATTATTCTTTTCATTATCTATTGATTTGAATTATTTATTAAGGCGAGTCGTTTGCGTTACTCGGACAGCGCATCCCCCAGGTGCATTACACCCCTTGCGCTCCAGCATGGAATGAGCCTGTCCATCATGCTTCTTTAACGCTATAACTACAGAAGCCGTCAAATCGACGATTTCCTACATTTTTATAAACATTTGTTTTTATGGAGAAACGGTACAGCAGATATTTTACGTGTATTTTATAATACAATAACAACTTAACGAATTAACATCTTTGCCGTTTTATCCCTCTTTTTCCAAAGTCGTTATTCAATATATTTCAATGTAACAGATTTCATGCCCGTAAATCTAGTGCTAATATGTTGTTACGCGTTGACCTTGTACGTAAGGACCGATTGGGCGTAGTAAATAAATCGACACTATTTTACAAAACTTTCAGTGTTTATTGTATCACACGTCCGAGGACGTCCGACCGTAGAATATTTTTTCTAATATTTATAACAATTGATGTCTCCCATAACCCAATAACATCAGTTCTACTGGGTGTTCCATGCGTAACAATATCTAAATACAGCAGATTTAACGCCCGTACATCTAGTGTTAAACAAAATTAAGAGACTTCCTTTTGTAGATTAACGCGATGCACAATTTAAGACATATGCGTCCATATCCGAAATTCTAAATCTTTGTAAAAACAAAAAGTTAAACTGTTCTCCTCCTATTTTCAATCATAGAAGTTACAAATTTTTAAGCCTTATACCGCAGTCTCTGAATGGACCGTCACATCGCATCGTACCAATGTGTAAAATAACGTTCTCCCCTATGTAAGAGTGTGAACTTGCGTTTAGCGTATGTTATGTATGTCGTCGCAGCTGCGACGACCGGCTCGCGTGGTTCCGTTGCCGGAACGACGAGAGGCGCATTTTTCTAAAACGTTTCATCAGTCTTTTACGAGAAGTGACCGTGACCATTAGTTATTTTATGTATCCGATCTTTTATGGTATTAGTTATGTTATATTTTCCTGTTTTAAGTTCATTTTAGTGTTTGTTCAACGTTATTAATTGTTTATTAAACTCGTTTTGTTATTAATTATTCCATGTTGATTCCGTTTCATCCCTTACACCTATAACAAGAAAAAGAACCGAATCAAAAAGCATCCTATAACTACTCTAATAACTTTTCCACAGGTACACCAAGAGCATCGCATCAATCGCAATGGCCGGAGGTGGCTTCCATTACAATATTCACCAGCATTTTAATGAAATTTTTCCCTCCGCTTGATCCATACCCCAGTCTCCAGCCCTCCATCTGAACGTCCTGATCCTCCGCCAGATCTTTCCGCAATGCGACTCGAATAATGTCAAGCGACCTCGCGAGTCGTAACGGGAGATTTTCGTGGCTACCTGTCAAAAGGCTACCATAATGAAAGAGCAGAAGGGCGTCCCTTCTTAATGGTCTCGACTTATCCTCGAGACAATCTGCCCCTCTTCGTCGAGGTCCGCATAGTAAGAAAAGGCACGCGATTATTCCGCGGTCGGCGTCTCTACGTAATACTATTACACGCGGCGCGATCCTGGATGATCTAAGATCCCATTTCAAGTCAGTTTTCATCGACGGAAAATTGCATTCGGGGAAATTCGTGAGAAACGTCAACCAGGGGACTATCCTAGCATGGAATGCAAAGCGATCTTTTTTGCTATTGCAACTGACTCGCCGTTGATTGCACAAATGAATTTTCTCAATGGCATTGCTTATCGGTAGAGAAGTGTAGAAGTGTAGTGGGGAAGGTGGATGGTCGCACTTGTTTTAAACTATTTTTGCAAGTTTAGGTAAACGTTACGGTTAATTATAAGATATTAAGTTTTGAATTAGGAATTTGAGCTTTCCGTATAACATTCACCTATTTGATAATACGTTAAAAAATTTGTGATACTCTTAATTGCCATTGTTAGATGCACAGTAATTGCCATGCAAATTCTGTGGAACTGTTTCGTTAGATGTATTAATGGGGCAAAAGAATTGCATAGTTTGTACGTGCAAAATTGTCTACGTCTGAGCAATTTCGAAATTATTTTAAACTTGTTTTTTAGAAAGTACATTTATTAAGATTCTTCTCATTGATATCGATAACTTTGAAATAATCGGAGTTACTACTTTGAGTAATTATACTTATACCTATGACAAAAGAGGAGAATGTGGTATAATCAACACGTAAACCTAATCTAAATCGGATTTACAAGAAAATGAAAAATATTTTTACATGTATTTTAAAAACTAAGCCCAACTAGCGAATACTTGTGTCGGACAACACGATTTTTTGCCCAAAATATGTTTATGCTGACTCTTATACATTTTGTGCCACTGTCTCCGAATATGAAATCCGTTTGTCTCCACCAGACTCCACTTTTGAGAAAATCAGTTTTGAAAGTAAAATTAATTTTTCAACTTTCAGAATTATCTGAAATATCTACCTATTTATCTATCTGTCATAAAATCTAGACACCCAGGAGGAATTGTAACAGGAGGAGGCTATAGAGCAGATATTTTTCTTGAGAAAACCATAATTGAAAGTTGCAACACGAGATTTGTTTTCGGGTAAGGAATTAAAATATCTCAACAAGATAAAAGGTCTACTACCAGTGATTCTCAGCGCAACCGTTTCACCCGCGCTAGTATTTTAATATGTAGCTTGCAGTACATACAAATACATTTATTGTTTATGAGTTACTTTCCAACAATATCGCTACATTGAACAAAGTATTATATTTTTAACATTTGGTCGTGTAAATAAACAATATTGTTGAATTGCATTTACAATATCAAGATTTACTTTGCGAGCAGCGAGAGCAATTATTCCCACTTCACTGGCCAAGAAGTACGACGAACGCTGCGTGTTGTCATAATACACTCGGTAGGATTCGGCGACAGTGACCTACAGGCGTCCGTCTCGTGGGCCCACTAACAATAGTCGTTTCGATGTTCGCTCCGCTATCAGTCTGTCCTCGACCGCCGACGAGTAATCAGTGCACCGTGATCGGGTTCAAGCATTTTCACCTAGTAGTTCGTGTACAATACTTTCGAAAACGAGATTCAGAATGACCAAATACCTCCCTTTTTGTGGGTTACTTGGTAATACATCATTACAGTGGTATCAACCCTTAGTTAGTTGACGTATGCTGCTCTCAGCCACAGTAGTACTTTCACCGTTGCCATCGTATGGCTACTCTCAACCACCAAAGCAAAGAATCAACACGTTTCTGAGATATATATGGGAAGTGAGTGAAAGCGTATATGTGTGTGTGCGTGTGTGTGTATCTTCTGAAACAGATGAATGCGAGGTCGATGGAAGGAAAAGAAAAGCGTCACGAGAGTTAGTGGATATACGGCCGTCGAGTGAGCGTGTTTATCGTATGTAATCCTGCTTCTTCTTAAGTTTAGTATTTTTCGTAAATAAACATTTCGTTTGTTAAAAACCTGGTGTCCTTCTAAACCCATTCCAGCATATATAATTCTTACTAATTGTAAGATTTTAAAAGTCCTGTTTTAAGTGCGATAACACATTTTGTTTTTAATGGAATGCGACCGCAAAGGGTTAATGAAAAGTACCAGAAGAGAAATAAGGTATTTCTTTTGGAACAAAAGCTTTAATATGTAATTGTGATAGTATGTTTTGTGCTGAATTCAGATATGTTATCCGTTTGTCTCTGACATGTAGGGTTTTTTGGTCACACTTGTATAATTAATAAGTCAGACTTTTATAATTAATACGTGGTATAATCTTGAACTTGAGAATGCAATTGAGCAATACTGCGTATTTATCTGATGAAATTTTACAAATGTACTTCTATCTATAATGTAGCAATATTGTCGCGAAATAACTCATGAACAATAACTGTACATCTAAAACAAGCTACATATAATGCTAGCGCGGATGGAACGGTTGCGCTGAGAATCACTGGCAATACCTTGAGACATGCGGAGCTATTTTAATTTCTCCGCCGAAAACAAAACTTGTGTTGCAACTTTCAATTATGATTCCCTGAAGAAAAATGTCTACTCTATCGCCTCCTTTTATTAGAATTCCTCCTGGGCGTCTAGTATTTACGACAGGAAAATATCTACAAAACTTGGGGCATTTTGGGCGCCGTTTTCCCTTTCACCATTGTTTAAATATATTTAAACGTTTCTAACATAAAAGTAATATGCATCATTATAATCGGAAGGGTTTGTAGAATCATTTCATGCAAATAAAACTTAAATAACTCTTAAGGTTAAAATGCAAAAGATTCTGAAAGTAGAAAATTCAATTTTTTTTTCAAAACTGATTTTCTCCAAAAATGGAGTCTAGTGAAGACAAACGGACTTTATATTCTTGGTCGGCGCCACAAAATCTATAAGAATCAACATAAATATTCTTTGAGCAAAAAATCGTATCGACCAGCGGGACCTATGCTACGAAAATCTATCTGTACAGAACCCCATGAACTTGTAGGGCGTAAAAAAATAACCCACAGTATCCACTACATCTGCAACAAAATCGTGAAATCCATTTGTCGAAAAAAAAAATCCTCCAACGGACAAGTGCAAGCTACCATTACGCCGCGAACAGTACACGTACGAGCGAAAAAAAAAAAGAAATTGTCGCGTAAAAGCACCTATGTCGAACATTTTAGTCCCGAACGAGATTTACACTGCTCTTGCATCGGGCCGATGTTTTTACACCCTTTGGTATTCCTCCCGCGATCAGGGAATCGTTTCTACGAATTTCGAGCTGCACGGTAGGTCGCGCACTTTCCACGGGGATGTTCCGCCCGCGTAAATCCGTTCCCGGTAGTCGTCCCTCTCGTTTCCGCGTTAGGCCGTTCGAATTGGAAGTTTACCCAGCCTAAGCCGAGAACAAGTACCCTTCTCGATTCCGGCCTGAGTAAAGACGCGTCGAACTACGAGCCCAGGTGGTTAACTAACTGCCGGCTGCAGAAGAAGAGAGGAAGGGAGAAACGGGCTATTAGCATTTATAGTGCAAAGTTGTCCGGACGTTAAATCCACTCTACGTTTTATACGTTCTTCCCTTGGCACGCGCGACTCCAATCTGTAATTACCCTGTTGGAACACTTTCTACCGACTTTCGACCTCGACGCATTGCAATGGCAATGTTAAACCGTTCTGATTCATTTAGCGGGAAACTACGACGTTGCGAACTGCAGTTACGAACTTTCTGATATATCGGTGGAGCAGATTTTTGTCTGCTTGTTAGAGGTGTTTTTAGATGTTTTTTTATTGACCTTTTTAAATGATTGGTAATCTGGAGATGTTGCTGTATTAACTGTTGCTGTACAATCGATGGGCGAAGTCTTCGTTTTACTTGGCAATGGTTACGTCTTGTTGGATACGGATTCATTGCGAATAATATTTTGTAAGTGTAGTCAAAGTGACTCAGGTTACAAACAAGAAGCATTGCTAATTCTTTGCACCTTCATCGCTTTTCTTACAGTACTTTAGTCGTAACGAATGTCATAGGAAGAGCGTCTGGGTTTTGAAACCTTACTTACTGCAAGTCACAAAAACTCAGAATCGTTAAAATAATTTTATTAGGGATCGAGTTAAATCAAATTTAGTTTTGCAGGTCAGACAAAGTTACTTTGACGATGAGCGATTCATTTTTCTTGTACGAACAAAACCTAAACTTCTTTTCCTTTTAATAAATTTGTTGTAACCGTATTACGTAATAAAGCAGTTTGTTCACTATGGTTGTAATAAATAGGTGATCAAAGAGTTTTATGTACATTTGTAGCATTTATAATTGTAGCACATAGTTTTAGCCATAATATGAAATATTACGGACACGGACAATCATTTTAACAGTGTGAATACAACTGATAAAGAAAAGAATTTGTGGAACTATGACATTAAATTAAGGACTATAATAAAATTAAAAAATACATTGGCAGTTCTTGTAATTGTATCCACTACTTTGGTTCCATTGGAAAGAAAATGAATTTTCAATCGATATTTAACTCGAGACTCACCATGGTGATCAAAATTTGGTTTTGTATGTTTTCAAAATTTTCCTGAAACTTCTAACGCAGCTACTCTTTTAACTGTTTATGTTCACTTTGTAAAACGTAAAAGATTAAATTGATCGAATTTCTTTCCTCCTTCGTTCCTTTTTTTCCGATGCAATTATGTTATAAATTTAAGTATACTGAATTAATCGTCGGCAATCCTAGTGTTAACGAAACCCAATAAATATTCTATTAAGTTCCAATCGGGAAATTAATTCGGCTATATCATTGTATCAACGTTGTTTTCCTCGAGAAATATTTCAACTAATCTTACATACTTAATCTTTCTCTAGAAAATGATTCCAATATGATTTCACAAGAAGTCGCAATACAAATCCATCCATAGCTTCTTCTTCTTACATCAATGACCGAAATTATCGAGTAAGAAAGTTGCCATATCACAGCACTTCCACCTCAACATTTCATTTTTAGTTTCAGATATATAATATTAAATCTTTCGTTCCTTCATACGATTTTTTATCACTTATTATTAATAACGGTCCACTAAATGGGTCTTTTGGGGAACTCTCAGCGGCCCTGTTTCTTATCTTTATCGGTAAGTTTATATATTTCTGAAAAAATATTGTTAAAGTGGAACTTGGGGTAGATAGTGAACTGACGAGGAAATGAACTTTGTAGGGAAAGTAATTAGAATATTTTACAGTGACAGTCAAGTTAATACGTTCAATGTTATGAGGGTCACCGGTGACCGACACTATCGAATTCATTGAAATGTTTTATGACTTTTAATTAACAATATTCACAAATTTAATATGATATTCAATACTTAAATATTGGCGTTCAAAAAGTAAAGTACTGCTGAGCATAAAGCTATTTCTTTCTATGTCCTTTAACGTTTCTGTTGGAATAAGAGCAACAGCGCATCCTAGCGTGCAAAGGAGTGCGGAAACTACAAAAACGCGTTAGGCTTACTTACAATTAAACGTGCTAGTCACTCACTCTCTCTCTCTCTTCAGATACAATACTGTATAGTTCTGCTAATTACACTGTGAAAGTTGAACTAAAGTTAAACTGGCTACCTTTATTTAAATAACCTTTTCCTACAGTTTCTGTTCTACAAAGACGTAAAGAAAAAAATTTCCCTTTGCCAGAAATGGTAAAACTAGAGAAATACTAGGTGTGGCGCTCATCAGCGTGTTAATAAATTATCATCAAAGAAAAAGTTTCTTTTTTAATAATATTTTTCAAATTTATAGAGAAGCAGTACAGTAGATATTTTATGCGTATTTTATAATACACAAGTTACTTAACTGACCGTATTTTTTACCGCTTAATCCATCTTCTTCCCAAGCAGTTATTTAATATATAATATTTAAATATACCAAATTAAGTGGCCGTAAATCTAGTGTTAACTATTTCCCATCTGTATCAGCAAAATTAATTAACTATAAGCAGTGGAGGAGTAAAGAACTAAATTTGAAATAAACCAGTTAATGAAATGAAGACTAAAACAATTAATTAAACAGCATAAAGAAGCCATTAAAACTCTATATCCTTCGAATCTTATAAAGTGTTTAAAGCTTTGAAATATCGTTTGCCAAACTGTTTGAACTAATAAAGTATCATCTGTTTCTTCTGCAAATATACATAATTGAACCGCTTAATAAACGGCTCGGTAGTTTCTTCTGCGCACAGGCAAGTTCGCGAAAGCTAATTCCAAATTTCCTTTAAATACAATACGACGCGTACGAGCGAACGCGAACAAATTGCTCGTGAAGATAATTACGTTGGAAAAATGGAAAAATTCATAGAGCGAGAAAGAAAGAGAGAGAGGAGGAGAGAGACAGCATCAACCATTACAGCAGATTCTGCTTCTTCCGCGAGGGAGTTTCGCGAATTCCCCGACTGTCGCGTGGTCGCACCAGGTCCTCTTTATAATTCCATTAAAAGGAAACTTGCGAATTTCCCGAGGGACTCGTCACTCCCGGTAACTTTCTATTTCGCAGACCCATGGCACGAGGAATGGCACGTCCAAGGGGAGACGCATGACCTCGAAGGATACGGTGCGCGCCATACGTCACCGATGCACCCTTCATGAGCGTTGAAATGGAACAGCGGGATTAAAATTCCGAAACGAAGCATAATACGACCACTTCGACGTTCTTTAGCTCGAAGAAAATCTAAATTATGCGCAATTTTGTCGGGAATGGTATTTCTTGCGCATGCCATACTATTAGGTTGGTGCATATGAAATATCGGATTAGGTCTATACACCACATTTTGGCAATATTTTGTAAATAGTTAGCCTTGTAAGTTAGTTACAAGTAAATAGTTATTTTTGTAAATTATTTTGTAAATACTTTTTTGTGCAATACGAGTACTAGTGAAACACGAGTAGCAACCCGATATGAATTTGGACTTGGTAATAATGCTGCTGCTGCAAGTCTTAACATAAACAGAGCATATGGGAGGCAATTGTTAACAAAAAAATCGTACAAAGTTGGTTCAAAACATTTCGTTCTCGATATAAGTATCTTGAAAAGGCGCCTCGTGGTAGACCCACAACCGTGTGCCATAATGATGTCCTGATCTATATATGGAAAGGTGAACTTCTTCTTTTGCAAGGTGATGAAAGCATTCCTACTGACAGATACTGCAAAAAAATTGAACAAAGCTTGTAGATTTAAAAATACTGCGTTCGGTTTCAATTAATCTGCAGAGGCCGACTTTACTGCACGACAACGCAAGACCATATCCGTTCAAATCGAGCTAAAAAAAATGTCGTGAATTGAAATATGAAATTTTACGGTATCCACCTTATTCACTCGACCTTCATTTAACGGATTATAACATTTTTAAATACTTACACCACTTCATTACAAACAAAAAAATCAGTAATGAAGGTGACCTTAAAAACGTCGCCTCCAATTTCATTGTTTCTAAAAACTCAGATTTTATTAAAAACCGTATAAAAGCCCTTGTGGATCTTTGGCAGAAGTGTATTGGTGTCGATGAAAATTATTTTGATTTATAAACATTCTTTTTGCAAAAAATGTGGCATTTTAATTTCGCCGTATACAATCCGGCATTTCATATGCAACCAACCTAATACTTGTATCTATGTGTATGACGTTCTTATAAGGTTATCTTCCACAGAATGGAAATTCATCCTTAAATTTTCGCTTTTGTTACGTTTTAGAAGAGAGATAATAGGTATGGTGGTATTCAATTTATACAAATTAGGTGTACTTTATTAAAGAGCACTTTGGCTGAAGTCGATGCGGTAAGCGATTTATATAAATGTTTAGCAACAAGGTATAAACAATGGGGCAATCATTGTGTTTACACCCTTCTGTGCTTCGCTATTTTAATTATAAAAATAATGATTAGAGTATGCGACGCAGTATTAATTCACAGAAAGAATACATTTCGGAGAAGAAAAACAATTATAGATAATTACAACAGCACTTTGGTCACTAAACATTGTTATACGGTTTTTCGCTGAATACAGTTGTTAAATGGTTTAACGCATAGAGTTAAAAAGAAACGATTTATAATGTTTAAAGAGATGGATAAACTTGCATTTATGAAATGCTTAATTAAGTGTGATAAATGTCCTTCGAAATTAAGTAAATCTATACATAAGTACCTACGTATCTTTAATGTTTAAATTTATTTACTTAAATATCATACATTTAGACAAGAGATTTCCCTCAATACTTTTATTATTCATATAATTCTATATTACTTCGGCATGTATCTACATTTATATTAAAGTTAGTTCAAAGTAACACAACTTATTTATTATTCCATCTTTATGAAGTAATCAGTTAGTTTCAGGTTAGTTTACTATTTTAATTGCACGAAATTATTTATTCAATATTTTATCGTCTTCGGTATTAGACTCAGTAAAGAATTATGAATTGAAACGGAATTATTTATGGAAACCTTTTTAATGTGGTGATAGGGAAATAAGTGGCCTTTTGTAAACTTTTTATGTGTGAGAGAGAGAGAGAGAGAGAGAATAAAAAGTAATCGATGCAACGGTTACTTGTAACGTTCTCTCATATGTTTGTTTGTTTATTCCTAATATCTGTCAATTATCCGTCAATCTAATACGTTCTGTTCTGTCTGTTTTAAACCCACTAATAAAAGTGATATTTGCTTTCACGTATTTTCCATTTGGATGCGCAAACTGTAACACTTTTACTACTTTCGAAGACAAAATAAGTTTATATACATAAAATGAAGTCCGAAAATTCATCAAAATTCTGATTCATTCGAACATTAAGTATACAGATATTTACTTTACATATAGAGAAGTTAATGGGAACTCCTTAGATACAGAATACTGTCTTGGCAAATCTTACCTCAGGAACGATATTCTTTAGCCTCCTTTCAAAATTCGGAATACAATTCCTACCTGACTCCGTCATAACAAACGTCTTGAAGTCAGTTTCCAAAGCTATGTTTATAATAATGTAACCTTCTTGTTGCTTAGAAATAGTAGAATATGGCGTCAAAGCAAATCACCAATAAAATGGTACCATTTTGGCTAGTATCAATAAAATGCACTTATTGAAACAACAAATTGTTACGTTATTAAATTATTGCCGCTTGAAATATGAGAAAATAACGAAAAAGTCCATATTTAAGCACCTTTTGATTAAACCATCATTTCAGGAAAAAATGTGAAACATTCACTGTTTCAAGTATTTAATTTCTATCGTTAAAACTTGGAATTCTCCCGTTTTTTGTTCAACATGAAAGGGCCTCCCATGAATCCTATTTTAAAATTCAAAAATAATTGCAAGCGTATCGTGCAACGTTATACGATGGTTCGTTAAATGTTTAATTGATGGAAACACATACAATCCATTATTGCGAACAGGTACTTCGATGTACGATCGCACTATGAATAAAATCGTTTTATCTTTGTTTTTTTCGTAAAATGCATATTTTGCACGTAAATTTTTTAACTTTGCAATTTTCACTGCATCTGCGTTATAGAGTTTCACAAACTGCACTCGACAACATCATATAAATTTAAAAAATTCACCAGTGCTGTGAACTTTCGAAATACTCTTTACAAAAACGTTATTGACGACAAAATTATTTTTTAAAAGGTTTATAACAATTTACGGGACGGTATATAATGTTGTATCTTTCACCCGTTGCAAGCACTTAACCTTTTTCTTAATTAGTATTTCGGTTGTTGTACTGGAAATTGAAATAAAACAATCAATCAATTGTTAAACGTGAAATAAAAATTGCATTCAATTACAAAGTAATTAAACAATATCAGAGTGAATAACGAGAAATAAACACAATAGATATTATCGTTGAATAATGGTGAATCGAAAATTCCTTCTTTCCAGCTTGTGTATCTTGCGTATCATATTCAGCTTGATATTGAATAGCAAAACAGTTACCTCATCTTATGTTGTAATACTGAAAATTTTCGAGACGAAATATAATTAAGGTTTGGAAGATGAATTTTCAAATTAGATACCGTTAGCAGTAATTACTGTATGCAACAAATGCAAGAAAGAAGACCTGACTTCTGTTATTCGGACTTGTTAACTAGAATATAAATCTGCCTGTTATTCATTAAAGTATCTTCATGGATCAATATATATCTGCGAATTTTGATGAATAGATAACAGCGTTGAAATAATAAAGAAGATAATTTTATATATATTGCTGATCTTCTAATTTAGTCTGTTATTGTAATAGTAGTAAAACCGATTTCAGAAATACGGCAATAATTGTTTGCGCCGGTACAATCATATAATCATATTTAAAAAAATAATTGCTCAGGGTCCATAGCGAAAGGAATAAAATATGTGATAAGTTTTTATTGTTACAATCTTGTAATCTATATTCAAAAAAATGTAGTGAAACAATACAAATTCATTACGTTTCAAACCATACTGAAGCAACGACTAAACCAATGTTTAACAAAAAGGTAGAACTCAAGATTTACAGAAAAAAAAATAAACAGCAAGTAGTAGGCATAGAATGGAAAAATTAATTTTAAAACTTGGCGAGATTTTCAATAAGGATAATTCGCTAATAGTCTCTATTATTTCAGAACTCAATTAAATTGTCACTGTTGAGTTAATACAATATTACAATTTCTCTCCAAGAGCGGTAAGATGTTAATTAAAAAATCGGCAAAAAGTCGAATCTGTCTCAGGATGATTAAACGTGTCGGAGGCCTCCGTTGGGACGAAGGTCTCGACCCATTCGACATTCCACCCCTGTGTGGCCATCGGAATGGGGCAGAGGGAAGATCTGCAGAAAGTAATATTAATAGCTCGATATAAAGGGGATAATCCACGCAGCTCTTCTCTGGCTGCTGCTATTTGTAACGATCAATACGGCACACCGTCCGAAGGCTCGTTTTTCAAGCAGCGGCACGGGCATTTTTCGTCCACCTAATAATCCGGGGGTGGCCTGTGAAAAACTGGTCGGATACCCTCTTTGATTCGTTCGGAAGGATATTCATATTGTGCCGATCGAATGACCCGCAATTTTTCACCAGCACGGATTTTTTACGGGGTGGGGGGAGGGTACACCATCGAAGGGCGAGCGCCCCGGAAATCCGTCGAGACGAGGTGTTTCTTCCAGACGGGGCTGACGCATGTGTTTATACAGAGAATAAATATTTCACGTTGCGAAGGCAGACTGAAATTGAAGGACGGAGGTGTAAACGTGTTCGGCGTGCTTTGACAAGAAGAGTATTTCAATGGGATTAAAAATATTTCTGTACGTTGCTGGAGATTTAGCCATGGTCTGCTTGAAAAAGAAAATGACGAATATATAGATATTTTCAAACTAGTCTAACAGATTAAGAATGTATAAAGAGCCTGTTGAAATTATTTAGTATTATAAAATGCTTAAACATATAATTAACAGTCATGGAAATACGTTATTCACTCATGGGCCATATATAGGGTCTTCCAAATTGCGCGGTTTTTTTAAATCTTTAATGAAACACACAATTTGCTTTCATTTCTAAATACTTTTTATTGATAAGCAAAGTATCAGTTATGCCATTTATGTACAAAAAACAATATCTGCCAAATGACCACATCTTGCATTTCCACAGATGTCCACCCTTTTGTTAAAATCTTCAATGACGTGTAGGCATACTTGTGGTTCTATCTCACCTATGACACGAATAATTTCATCCTTTAGTTCAGGAATCGATTGTGGAATGTTTTTATAGACTTGGCTTTTCACGTTACCCCAAAGAAAATAATCCAAGAGTGTCAAATCACATGATCTTGGTGACCAATTGACTTCACCATTTCTTGAAATAACTCGACCATTAAATTTTCTTTCAATAATTTAATTGTTTCATTCGCAAAATGGGGTGTGGAGCCATCCTGTTGAAACCACATGTCCTCCAGATGAATATTATTCAATTCAGGCCACAAAAATTCAGTTATCATCTCCCGATATCGATTACCATTCACAGTTAGGCTTCACCAGCAGCATTTTCAAAGAATTACGGACCAATTACACCAGTATACCATAACACCGAACAGTTACTCGTTTTGTATGTAAAGGTTTTTAATGTATAAGTCGTGGATTTTCCTCCAATCTGCAATCGATTCCCGAACTAATGGATGTAATTATTCGTGTCATTGGCGTAATAGACCCACAATTATGCCTACACGTCATTAAACATTTTAACAAAAGAGTGGACATCTGTGGAAATGCAAGAGGTGGTCATTTGGCAGATATTGTTCTTTGTACATAAGTTGCACAACTGATACATAAATTGCATAAGTGATACTTTACTTATCAATAAAAAGTATTTGGAAATCAAAACAAATTGTGTGTTTAATTAAAAATTTATAAAAACCGCGCAATTTGAAAGACCCTATACAAATAATTAATCATTTGCTATTTTCTATACGCATCTCTTCTCGTTTTCTCTATCACTAATTAAATCGATTTCAAACATTCATAATCAAAATAACTTCATAGAACCTTGATGAACGTTACAGGAAAAAAATGAGCTTCCGAATAGTAAGAAGCTTGACGGTTGTTTGCAAGAAATTCTCCTCAGCATGTGTGACTGATATTCAAAATGTATCACTTTGATTTAAACCTTCATATTCTTTTCGGAACCCCATAAATATTAGAATTTAATGTTCCGTTCATTGTAAATAATATTATAATCGGAGGATTTCGCATGCATTAAAATCTTGCACAATACTCCACTGTATATGCATCGACTCACTGAAATTTTATCAGTATTGAAATTTTCGTGCATTCAACAAATGATGATGGAGGGTAGTATCAAACCATAAATAATAAATTTTTCCACTTTTGTAAAAATGCCATTTAACATTCAATGCCTATGTGTACTGAGTTTAAGCATAATTATTAAATTAACACTAAAACGACAGACGATTAATACTAAAGGAAAGAAAGGACGGGGGCAAACTATTGAACGACAGAATTGCTTGCAGTTAGTAAAATAGGCATAGAATAATGGCAAAATAGAAGGTTTAGAAACTTCACGAATTTCTCAAAAAAGGGAAAACCAGTCATTTTGATTGCCCTGGTAGATCTTGTGTTAAAGTATAAAATTCTAAGTAATAGTTGGAGTTATTCGTTCATGGTTGCATGCTATAAAAAATTGTAATATCAATAATCATAAAATTGCCTTTTCAGATACAGATTAAATTAAAATGAATACAAAATTAAGTCACGAACTTTATAATTCTTAAAATGCTGTCGTCGGAAGCCGAAAAACAGGTATACGTATTTTTAAAACTGCGGAGAAATATTTGGTAACTAGAATTAAGTATACGAGCTAAACGAAACTATTACGAAAGACTGAAATGAAATTTAATAATTCCAGACACGAACGGGGGACAACGTATTTTTAATTAAATCGACAGCAACTGGAGATTTCAAGTAGATTAGAAAAGTGTTTTCCATATTTCAAAAATTCCTCGCCGCGATATGCTCTCTCGTATTCCGTTCAATTAAGGCGGAGAACTCGAAGTATTCGATGGTCGCTTAAGAATGAAACCAATGGAATTAAACGGACAACCAATCAGCTTTTAATCTCTTCCTCGACCTGATATCGGACATTTACGTCGATCGTGGACAGCTGTTCGATAGCTGCGAATCCCGGACTTCGAATGCGAAAAAGATACGATCTAAACGCGATACATGAACTTTGCGTGCCAGTATCTTACAGCTTTTATATCGAACGAGGGCATATCTCGTCTACCTGATCGACTCGGGTCTTAGTATAATTATCCACGACTAATGATTTATCTCTTCGAGATATCTTGGCCAAGACCACGCCTTCCTTCGAGATTTTGCATTCCTTGGAATAAGAAATAATGCCTTCTTAGTCGTTCCATTTACTCAATCTTTATAACACATTGTTCATCTGTAACTTTAATAAATTGTCAGTATTTATAATAAAATATCTCTATATAATCATACAAATTATTAATAAATGACGTTACACCTAGAGGATTGTTAGAACATGTCAAAGATATAATGAAATTATTTATTTATGGTAAAAACTGTCGATTAAAAATGATTAAAGTATTGCCGTAATAAGTTGCAACCTATTTTACATTCTTTTTGAATTACGCAGTCGGTTTTACTTAACATCTAGCGAAGAAGCTTTTATTAAAAAATTAACCGAACGACATGGTTTCTCAAAAGAATCGCCCAAACAGACAGACAACATGAGCAGCCTGATATATATAAAATGGAGTCTTTACGAACAACCGCCTCACATTCTACGTTCTATCTTGGTACTCGGTGGTTTTTTTAGTCATCGGCTTGGTGCTTAATAATATTTTTTACAGCACGACGACGGAAGAGAAACGGTGCGATATCGTTATAATATAGCGAACTGAGCAATAACAGTCAGCGTGGAACGTAAAACGAAGTGCCGCGTAAACGACGCCCGGTCTCGGCATATTGCCACGCGGGTAATTCGTTCTGTAACATCTTAAAGAATACGATGGTTTACCGAGTTCACGATGTCCGCTCCCTTTTCTACTTATTCTACTACCCTCCCTCGCTCTATCACCCTCTCCTTTTCCTTTTTCTCTTATCCCCTTCACCCTCTGTTTCTCCCGTGCCCTCTTTTTCTGTCGCCTACAAATCAAGTTTTTTTGCTTGTCGATTAAATCAGAGAAACATTTGCCCCTTTTCACTAAATCTTTGAGAAAAACTATTGCAATCTTACACAATACTCCATAAATTCCATTGATTTTGTTCATTTCGTTTTCTTATTTCCCTCGTAAAGAAAATGAAACAGGGGAAGTGGTGCGGCCGTGGAGGACGCAAAGCAAAGCTTCTTTATTTTAGTAGGGAACAATCTAGCAGACAAAATTCTTGCAGTATTTTGGGTCTCACCACGATTACTTTGCTGTCGAGGCAATAAACCGCGTGACGTGTAAATGCGCAAAGCAAGCAGGCCTAACTAAGGCCTCTTTAACACTGTTCCTACCGCGGTTTTGTTTATATCTGTTTCGACCAAAAGGTGTTTTTCGACACCTTTGCGCTTGAACGCAAATATCTTGGGAGTAATTGTTAAAATTAATTTTTATCTAATATTTTTAATTTTATCAGCCAGGTAATTCAACATTGTAACATTATTGACTAAAACAGAGCGTTATAAAGGAAATGAATGTACATATATGTATATACACAGCGTGGTCGCTTTAATGCGACGCACCATTTTTCACCTACTTGCAACTATCGGATAAAAAACAGTTTGGGACAAGAATTGTAGGGTGTGGAGTGTACTATAGATACCAGTAAAAAAATTCCAGAATAGTTTGGTTTTAGGGCGGAATTGAGGTTTTACAAATAGGAACACATATTCTTTCTTTTACCCTCAATTTCACCCTGAAAAAAGCTGTTTTTGAAGTTGTTTTACTTATAATTATTGTATGCTTCATACTCTACAATCGTTGTTCCAAACATTTTTTTTATGAGACAGCTGCCAATGGGTGAAAAATAGTGTGTTGCATTATAGCGAGCACGGCGTGTATATACATATATGTACATACATTTCCTTTATAACGCTGTTTTTTGTTAATAATGTTACAATGTTGAATTAATTAACTGATAAAAGAAAAAATATTAGACTCACAAGATATTTCCATCCAATTGCAAACGTGTCAAAAGATATCTCATGGTAGAAATAGGTATAATGGATAGGTACGTATTTTAGATCCAGAAAGAGACTGGAGAAAAAAAATACCGTATAATTAATTTAACAACCATTATAGGAAAAGTCAAAATTTCATTTGAGCAAGAACGATTAACCTGGTGTTAATATTTTTAAGTGAAAATTTCAAAGGTGTCTTTCGACACCTTTTGGTAGAAGTAGTGTTACAGTTCACGAAAGGATTGAAGAGTCTCGGAATTTTCCGAAACAGTCCAAGAAAACTAAACACGTGTATTGGACGATTATATACGCCATGTAAGTGGTGTCACCCCTACCGCCTTTCACACACTTCTTAAATAACAATACGGGAAAAGGACAAAGAAACCAAGATTATAAAGCAAATGCTTCCGCATTTGTTAGAATGAATCCAAACGCAGTCAGTCGGACATAGAAATCACAGATAATTCACGCGTTACTTAGACAACACTTGTTAGACACGTTAGAAACACGTGAGACAATCAATGTTAATCGCTGTTGGTGTATATATATATTATTAGTTGAAAAAACATAAATCAGAAAAACAGTACACCGCTTCTGAGACAGACTTTACTGACAAAAAAATCGAAAGGTTCGCTTCAGCGTTAATTCATCACTTTACTAGAAAGAATGATGCATGTAACATTATCCGTGCGCTTGCATATTGCTAATGTGAGTGACTATGTATGAAATCAGTCTTCAAATGTAGGGTATAATTTTATAACTTGTCGTTTAGAGTTACATGCCATTAGTGAATTCTTATCTTATTGCTGGTTGATATCACTTTTTTATATTGAAATATGTTTTACACCTTTGCTTCATTGCGTTTGCGAGATAATGTATTCACTGTGGACGAAAATGAGACGTCTACAGCAAATCCTCCATGAACCGTATTTTGCGTATTTTGCGTCGTGGTCAAAAAGTAAACGATAGCATATCATGAGTGTCCCCTGCATCGAATGTCACTGACTTTAACTTTGACTGGCTGTGTCCGTCTCATATCTTGTAATTCACTTTAAGAAAATTTGGCACTGTTATTTTTTCATTGTGGGCTACTAGATACAGTAGTAATCTGCTCAACCCAAATTAGTTCGTTGAAAGGTAAAGTTAAATAGTACATTTAAGTCCAAAACCTCGGCATTAGAATGCAACGGAATGGGTTAATAGTAATTAGAAGTAATACATACATTTTCTTAGGAGCACTTTATTTCAAAACTGTAAAGATGGGATATTAATAGTAAAGGTTTTACTTCAGTAGAGATGATGAAACCAGCGAAATACCAGTGGCTTTCAACATGTTAAATTATTGCAATTCTATAAAAATGAGAGCAACGTTGCGCGAGAAACCGTTCTTGCCCCTGTACCGCCCCCCTCTATGCTTCTTTCTAATACTCCACAGTATATGGTGTGTTAGTTTGAAGTCACGAGGAGTTATGGAAGGATATTCGACAATTATTGTCACATACGTGAAAAGGAAGCACATGAATTCAAAATATATTACAAATACTTCTATTTGATACTCAATTGTTTTATGATGATTAATTGTTTGAAGTATATCAAAGCTATATAAAGTGAGGGATCAGAAACAAGGCACTCGGGGCGGAAGGGTAGACTGCTCTCGCACCGCCTATCCTCGCCATGTCGGTCCTGGAAACCTGAGATCGACGAATGACAACCGAAAATAAAACACTCCCTTCGTCGTTCACATGACGACGCAACGAATGTGCGCAAAAATCGAAATTGCATGAGGGAGAGGGATGTCCCTATCCGTCGGGCGAATTAGACCAAATTACCCCTCAAGTGCCTTGTTTCTGGTCCCTCAGTATACCTTATTCAATCAACACTGATCAATACTGCTTATAAAAACATATAACTTTCATTTTGCCCTGAGAATGCACACACGTCCGTATTTGATGCGCGTAGAATCTCGTAATATAGTAACATCAATTCTACTGGGTGCTTTATGCGTATCGGTATACACTATTGATAAATGAATGCCTATTTTAAAGCACGTATATATACGTTATACGGAGCAAAGCTGTTAACACATCTTGCGCGGCTACTTTGCCGCCAAAGTCTTACCGTGTAGCGGGCGATTTTTTACAGTTCGGACGCAAAATTCCTTCTGCATAAAATAACAGTAGTTTTTAAACATTAGTTTTTTTTAATAAAACTTTTAGTTTCTCTTTAAAAATCAATGTCTTTATTTCCTTAAAAAAAATAAAAATAACTTGTCAAAAATGAAAAACTAAGAAAATCAAAAGTTTTAAAATGTTTCAAAGTGTGATATCGTTCAAAGCACTTTTCTTTGTGCAAGGGAACGTTCCAAAATTTATATTTATACCGCGTTACACTGCGTATTTTTTTAACGGAGCACACACGACATTGTTGTGAAGTATTTTTCTTTTTTCCAGTTCCTCTTATTGTCAAAACATCAGAAAAACCCATCGGTAACAATAATCCATCAATAATCCGTGAAAAACGACTTTAGTCGCTTCCCGCTCGAGATGTGTTAATACTTATGTCTCATTTCCATTTAGGCTGCGTGAACCGCAAATTTGTAACGCCGTACATCTTGCTTTAAATTGTTCTCCGGAACATGTTTCGATCATGTAATATTACTTCCCCTTTCCCATATGGGTATCAATATATTTCTAATTATTACACCGAAATGGTATATAGTTTTAGTATTTGTGAAATTAATAAATAGAATATTTTACCAAATGCATTGTGCATATTACATTACGTTTTCATATGAAATATTTGAACATTATTATCACCCTCATCATCGACTATTGATTCGACGATATTGTTTTCCAAAATTGCTCCTGAAAATTGGAAACATAATTTTATTGGAAAGATGATTTATTACATTTGAATTTCTGAAATTCCTAATACCGGTCGTCCGCCTCATACCTTAGATAACTCCCCAACTGAATAAATTTTGCATAATACCCTGACGCTACTTTAATAAAACTTATTATATATTAATAAACTTCAAATTAAATTCTACAAAAATCAATAAACTTTTCCCGAAGCATGATCTAATAAATTGTATCCTCTTTCATCATAGGAATATTTGATTTTAACGAATAAGAATTATGGTACACGCTATTAATTACGAATGCATTGAGAGCAAGAAAACGTTCATCGTAAAATATGAAATTAATTATCTGATAATTAATAATACGATGTAAAACTTGTAGTCCAAATTGGATACTAATACGTCACATCACTCAATTGTTATCATTAATTGGATAAGCTAATTTCGGCAACTAAAATAAATGATCCAGATGCAAATGGACAAGTATACTCAATGAAAATTGTACATAATTCTCTTCAGAATAATTCTTCTTCAGAACTCTATGCAACGATACATCTATAAAGGGAACTTTTACCGTTAAATTGGTTTACATATTTTCACCATTCCATGGGTAAAAGAACTGAAGATAAAGTCGTCCTCAATTAATAAAATCATTTTTGCTGTAAATATAGCTGATTTATGTGTACTTTCAATAGCATTTTTCAAGATAACTCGCGTATTGTAAAGATAACACGAAATATCCTTCGTGTAACACTCGTTCCTGTGAAAGCAATTATATTATATCTCTACCTAGAATAGCCTTTTTACAGTTTTCCGTAATGTCAAACATCGCATATAAATTTTCGAGTACAAGACCACTTCAAATTTCTTTGCCAAATATATAATTGACATTATGTCCCACGGATAGTTTAGTATAAGACGAGAGAAGCGGGCGTATACTGCATCGAATTTATCTCGTAATGAGGTCGGGGATCTTCAATGCGATATTACTCGATCACGTCGTATGAAACTAGTCTACTTTTCCAGAGATGGACCTCTCGATCGGTTCGCCAAAACTCGATATTTCATCTTGTGGCTTGCCTCTTATGGAATCCCGTTCGTACTAGTGCGCATTACATAGCCGCTGTTTCTGAAAGAGATGCAATCACATCTTGATTCATCGCACTAGTATTAAAGTATTTTAGATATAATTATTTTTAATTCTTATTGAGTTTAATAATAAATTAAATTGTTTTTTAGTCTGCTCCTAAAAAAGTTTGTCCAACAGTGATTTAGACTGTTATCCTACATATCATCAATCACCGCTGAACATTTTTATTCTTGTTATGCTATTTCGATGTGTAATCAATAGCCACAATATTTCTTCTAGTTCTTTGTTTTTTGGATAATTTTCGTCTTTAAATATTACGGTCAGGTATCTTACGATTAGAAACCTATAGTTTTATATGACTTTTGTTCTAAAAAGTACTAAATTAAAAAAATTAATATTTTTATAACTAAAATAGACAGCACGAGATGGAAAGATGCAGCTTGTTTTTTAGCAATATTAATACATAATTTGAGGCATTATATCTGAAAGTGGTAAAAGTACTTTTATTTTTATGATCAGATATTTCAGATTTTGTAAAAAGATTGTTTGCCGTAATATGTTAAGTTGAACTTCTTCTGGCGAAAGATAAGAATATTCTTCTCTATTTATTTTGGCATTTAGAATACGAAACGAAGACGTCTGTGTTTGAGTAAAATTATCTTAACACTAACCGTACGAACACTTTATGGATACCAATTCGCACCGTAGCAGATCGTTTGTTCGGTTATGAAATAACGATAATACCTTTTTGAAAGAAATGCAGGAAGCTGTCAACTTGATACAAGAGATAAAGTAAAAAACAGTCTTTACTTAATAGTGCAAAAAATAACATTTTCATTCCATTGAAACGGTCATTTGACCGGGCATAAATGCAAAAATGGACTACACTATTTTCATTTTTCGAAATTACACTACTTTCAAAAATAACGGCTTATTTATTATAAAACAATTAAAAATAGTAATGTTCACTAGAGTCTTATATACCAACAGTGTTAAAAAGTAATGCTGCTCATTTTACAAACCAACGGTCTACTTTTGGTAATGCACAATATTAGTCACCACAATTGACACCATAACATTAATGAAAATAACATTGAAATGCTCGCAGCAAATGGCAATTATTCTTTCATTCTAATTATAATAGTTACATACAGGTTCTGTCGAAAAATACATTTTGTTGTAGCAGATAGTTTTTTTAACATCGTTTCAATACCCCGTAAAATTTGTATACAAAAAGTATACAAAAAGCTCACCTTCCTATAGAATTACCGAGAAACGAAACGTTGGCACGGTGTTACATAACGATTTCGTGAAGGAGAAGGAAGTCCGAGTGGTTCAAATCAATAGAGACGAAAATATCGAGACTCGGGAAAGACAAGGGGGAGCACTTTTATAGGTTTATTTTTTTCCACGCCGGAAGCACCATTAACGTCGATCGTGAAAAGACGTCAGAGTAATTCGCTGACCCTTTAATCGCTCTTTCCATGGTTTATTTTGCAAGCGGACGTAATTCTCAGCGCAAGAGACCTATGCGATACTGTTCCCTAAAAAAATATATGCCTGTCGACGGTTTCATTTCGGAGGAATTTTATGGATAACGTGAGCAAAAAGTTTGTATGCTTTCCCTGTAATTGTAAGGCAATGAACTTAACGTTCGAAATATTACTTTTTCGCAAATCTTATTTGAATATGCAAAAGTGATTGTTTAAGTTTTAGTCAGAATTGGTGTACCAAATGCACCTTTACTTTGAAAGCCACTCAGACTTCGCTTATTTAACATACTGATTTCTTCATTGCATTCTCTTTGGCATAAGGTCTAATTTGATAAGAAATAGAAACTTAGAGTTTGGAACAATTTACCTTCCCTTTGTATTCTTATTAAGACTTTGAGCTTGAACATAATTTTCCAACATAATTCTCCTGACGCTCGATTGAAATTCATTTAGAAGCATTTTTTATCAATGTATGTTTACTTTTACTTAAAGATAACAGTAACTGCAGGTATTAAATACTTTATTTTTAAAATTAAAATTATTATCAAACTTCAGATTAAAATTGTTTTTATTACGAATGTTTGATATCGAATCAATGAGTGATAGAGAAAAAGATAAAGGTGACTGAATGTCCATGACTGTCATCTAATTATATTATTAATTATTTTAAATTATTAAATAATTTCACCAGTTTCTATACGAATCTCACTATTACAAGGAATTATATTAAATGTAGTCTGACGTAGGATTCCAAAAAGTTAAAAGACGCAAAGTCAATTTAAATTGATATGATGTTTTAATTAAATTTTTAAGCGGCTCAATCGGTTCTTTTATATTTTCAGTACAAAATCGATTAAGTCTACACAATATACCGATTATTACTAGTCTCTTTAAATACAGAGAAACAGTATATAAAATCTAGTATATTTATTACTTAATACAATGTTTATTCTGTTTCAATGTTTAAAAAAATAATATGATCACCGTCATTGAATACTTAAAATTACAAATATGAATGATCAGTTTCCCTTTTGCCATCACACTCACAATTTTCAAATTGTCCATATTTTCTTCATTATGGAATCCAATCCATTTTATCTAACATTTTTATTATCGTCAGTGTATTGACGTCTTGTTCACTACAATTCGTACCGAGTAAAGCAGATTCTATGTCTATCCCACCTGACCAATATTTTATCTCTCTCGGTAGCTATTAATAAACATAATGCCTACCTTACGTACAGTGTAATAAATCACAATTAACAATCGCACCCTCACAGTATGTGGCTCGAATTCGCAGCATCCTACTGAAAGAAAATAAATTAAAATATCAATTTGGTTCTGAGGTACAAGATTCGCTCCCATTATTGAGCCATTGAATAGCCAAGCGAAGAAGGGGTCAAGGATATTCCCTCTGGCGTGGGTGTATTTTTATTTAGATCCACTCGAAGAGCGAGAAACCGACGTGCCGGGGACGTACGACGCTTATTTATAGCCGTTGTCGCATGAATTTTGCGATATGCAGACGAAAGCACCCCAGGGAGCGAAACGTGTTTCCGTCTGGACTGTCGGCCACTAGATCGATAAATAGAAGGATCCTGCCGAACTGTCGACAGGTTCCATTCAATTCCTTAACAGGTTGATGACGGCAAAAACTTCCGATCTGATAAGGGAAATTTGAATTAAACATCCCTTTTCTACGAGAATGATTGTTTTGATCTCAAACTGCCAGCGTACTGGATGAAAAATTTATTGGTATTTTATAAATGTGTTGAACATAATGTAAGACATTTCGGAGGTTTAACGATATTATTTTTTGTGCTGGAGAAACTTAGAAATGAAGACGATACTTAAATTATTTCCGTTTCTTTTATATCATGTTTTTCATTCGTTTGGTATTTATATTATTAAGATTTATATTTTCGCATTTATAATCCAACGGGGCTACAAACACTTTCATTATCCTAGAAGTGATATGTTTGATTGGTATTGTCAGAGAGAGGCAGAGAGAGAGATAAACAAGTAATAAGCTTCTAATCCAGCACCAGATTCTTTTTGTTTCACCAATGATTAGAGATTCTGCAACACTGATTAGAAATTTGCCAGATAGTTTGAAATAAATATAGTTTATAAAGGATTAAATTGTTATTTTGCACCAATCAATCAGCTTGGTATTCTATATATTAGTCGTTCTTCATTAATACTTTCAATTTCAAAAAATTCAATCAAATGCAGTATATTTATAAACGGCTCCAATTTCGCAACAAAATTATTCTTCATCACTGTAATATTATAATATTAGTATGTAAATGAGTTTATTAAATAAATGAAAATATTGTATTAAGCTGCGGTATATTTAAACGTTAAGTAAATATGACTAATGCACAGTATTATTTTATTTCTGAGTTTTGTCCAAACTTCATTACTATATTGAATGACAGCGATATCAGGAATGCAATCGTCAAATTAAATGAAATTTCTCAAAACAATCAAATTATAGTATTAACTAGTTGCAAATATATTGCGCGCAGAAACACCCAAATAAAATTATTTTAATTCGAATGAATGTGTAGCGAATTGTAACTTTTTGAATTTCAATTCTGTAACTATCTGTCTTGTAATGCTAAATGTATTACCTTAACTGAACGACAAAATAAAGACAGTCTGTCCGGCGTCCATAGTGTAAACCCTTTTTTTCAAGGATTTAGCATACTTTATCATTAAATAAAAAATTTACAGTATCTTCAGGTAGTCTCCAAGGTTTCTGCAAAGAAAACTTTCAATCCCTCTTGAACAGCAAACAGAATTTTCTGCAGCATTATGTGCATTAAAAGTAAATAAAAAAATCAATAAAAACCCAACTACTGCAAGGAAAATCCGTAAATAGACAGCAACATCAAACGCATTGTAACTTCTTGAAACTAAATTTATGTACGTAAAATTGATTTCTAAACCTGCATAACTTTCTTCCGTATAATTGCAAAATTATCGTTAAACCCATCGTTTTGAATCGTTTTAAATATAGAACTACAAATATAAATTTCGGCACCTATTATCAAGCTTTAAAAGCTTTTTTGATGACGTAAAACATGAAGTTACATAACAGAAGTTCATCTATATAATATTTTTAATCTTTATTAACATCTCAAATAACAAAAACAAATTAAACGACGTAAAAAGATAAGCGGATCCTTTACTTTCTTATAGTAGCTAAGCAAGAAGTCAATTCTGTTTTCTGTACAGTGAATTAAGTACATTCATGTTTTTCTAATTACGGTGACACTATCTCGGTCAACTTAATATTCTTCTCGGAGCAAGCCAGAAATAATAAAAAGTTGGGAGATTGTCACGGATGCCTTTTAACTTTTTGCTTCTGAATCGGAGTTTAGTTTCCTGCGAGTCTCTATGACTTATTCACCGTGTACGTAGATAGCTGAATTAGGTTTTTCTTCTGATGCCTTTCTCTCATACCGAACGTATAAATGTAGATATTTCCAAATTACGAAGAGAAGAATATTGCAAAACAATGTCAATTTTAGAGGAAAGATCACAAAAAAGATACAATACGATTTACATAGGGGATACAGATAAAGCAACTTTCCGTTACTCCGAAATTAACCTTTTGCACTTATACATCAGCCAATCATCAACACAGCTTCCCATTGTAATTGACTTTCTACTGATTTACCTTTGATTTTATAATTTCACAATCATTTCGCACCTTCACTAAAACATTCCTCGGCACCTACAATAATTATCACCATTGACTACCAATGAACAATCAAAGATGTAGAATCGATCACAAACATTTCGGGCGAATGTAGCTATAATAATTTCAACGGAAATATAGATTTCATTTTAATTATGGGACGCTGATATTGCATCCCGTTTAATAGTCGGGATAGTGTTTCACGGTAACGCTCCGAAATAATCTCCCCTGCTGCTTTAGATCACTTTGCAGAACCCGACGCGGTAGCTATGTGTACCTCGTTTATGTTGCGCATCGCCTCAGGGTGTGCGGTATCCGACTGAAAATCGAGGAACGTTTTAGGATCGCCAGAGAATACAAGCCAATAGGCCTTTATCCGAGGTTGTGCGCCGAATTCTCTCACTTTATATCCCTGCCCGTTATCACTATCGGAGGAAAAATACGGTTACCCGTTTCTCCGTTGGATTTTCAATGTTGGGATCGTCTCTCACGGTATAGCTCGCTTACCGCGGCACATTTTTAACGTTTTAATTAAAATCGCTTGATGTAAGCGGCTAGCAGTTGAAATAAAGAATAGCTTTAGAGCGGAAGACCGTGGAGATTGTCTCCTTGTTTGTTCTTTTTCACCCACCTTTTTCGGCTAAATGTAATAACGAAGGAAGAGGATTCTTTTATGTTTTGCTTCATTCTTGCCGTTATCCGCTGTACGTTTATTTTCATTTATGTGTTTAAGAAATTTTAATTCGTAGCTACCGTAATCGCCGTTGGCGTGTGACTTTTACTTTGGAGATATGATATTTTTAATCCCGGAATACTGCGTTCTATAACCATTACTTAAAGAAACTTATACGGGAATATATTGTAGTTGAATGCATTTACTAATTCATTTACGTATGAAAAGGTGGCAGCTATTAAAAAGTCATTAAAATATAGAATGTTGATGTGAACAACTTTTCTAAAAGTTTATCCATTCATAATTTCTTGGACAGCGGCAGATGTAAACCTTAAACGTGTAAGCAATTGTTGGATTGTTTAACAAGAAAGTGAACTGAAAAATTACAATTTGAACTGCGGTACAGCCAGATGCATATAGAAAAGTACCTAAGGTTCTTTACAAGTAAGATACTGTTGCATATCGTGCATTCTTAATGCTTTACAATTTATAATTAAAATTATATTTTCTTTCGTCGGTCTTTTTGTAACCTGATTCGTATAAAATGTCGTGCATTATTTAATGTCTCGCAGGAGATGTCCCTACACTTTACACTAATAAGCCTGCAGTAAACATTAGCAGATTGACACAAATTAGAGAGGCGATAGATAATAATAATAATTATTTTCTTATATCTCGAAAAATAATGTCGAACGTCGCGTCGTTTACACATAAAAAAGAATAAATTGATCAAAATGATGACCTTGGCAGTATATCTTAAGCTTATAATCATTAGATTTACCGACGATTTATCCAATGTATTGAATGAGCCGAATAAATACATTAGAAGAACAGAAATGCTGAAGGCAAAAAAACTTGACCGATTTGATGACTTACAATTGACTATAGAAACATAAAAAATTAAAAAAAAAACTTTAAAAATTTCAAGAACATTTCTAAAATATTCAGAACAAGTCATTTAGCCTACCTTGGTAGATGTAGCGTTTAAATCAAAGAACTGCACATGATCCTTCGAAAATTAGGTACATACAGTCATTTTTAATTGTGTATTTGTTACACTTAAACTGTGGAAACGTTATTTCGTAAAAGAAATAGGTTTTTCATGAATTACTTGACTGAATCAGTTAAAGTGTACATAATTACTGCATTCTACAATTTAACTAATTATTTTATTTAACGATTACCTTACCGTTCAAGTTTTAAGGATGGTAAGTGCACGCTGTTTGAACCGGCCATGGCTGATTTGCAATCAGTATGTATGTTACCGTTGAAGTATGGAAGCCATTATTTCCTAAAATGATTAGGTACCTACTTCAGGAATTACTTGTCAGAATCAATTACAGTGTATAACATCAATCGGAATTGGTTTTGACTGTTTTTACAGAATATTGGAACTAACCCAAAAAAACCCAACCTAACCCAGAAACAAATCATAAGTTTTAAAATTAAAAATGTATTTAAATAAACACAACTACTTTTGTATGCTTTAACGGATTTAGTTCAAATACCTACCGGCGCACAGGACTTAATGTCCTCCGGCAAGTGTTTTGTTCTGATTCGCTAGACAGATAGAGACATCCCTCGTTCGCATGTCATTTTCGATTCTAACGCGCTACTGGTCGAAGAAGCCGCACATTCGTTATACTGCGGGACCAGAAACAAGGTATTTGAGGGTTATTTTGCT
This sequence comes from Cerceris ruficornis, assembly GCA_963989415.1. Lineage (NCBI taxonomy): Eukaryota > Metazoa > Arthropoda > Insecta > Hymenoptera > Crabronidae > Cerceris > Cerceris ruficornis. Next base: position 13,123,243 of record OZ022528.1, read on the forward strand.
CTGAGAGGGACATCCCTCTCCCTCACGCATTTTCGATTTTGACGCTCTATTGGCAAGAGAGACTAGCACATTCGTTGCGTCGTCATGTGAACGACGAAAGGAGTGCTTTATTTTCGATTGTCATTCGTCGATCTCAAGTTTCCAGGGCCAACATGGCGAGGATAGGCGGTGCGAGAGCAATCTCCCCTTCCGTCCCAAGTGACTTGTTTCTGGTCCCTCACTTTATGTCGTCATGAGAATGACGAAAAAAGTGTTTTGTTTTCGGTTGTTATTAGCCGAGTTTCAGGTTTCCAGGAACGATATGATGGGCATATGCGGTGCGAGCGACACCTTCACTCTGTTTAATACCCCGCCCCAACAAGTGCTTTGCGCCCGGTAGATGTTTTACGAAATAATTGAATCACACGATTTAACGGTAGGGCAATCGTTATTCTATGAAATAACTATTTCAATAGAATCTTACATACTTTAATTAAATCATACACTTTGTAACATATGTAAAAACGAATTCCTCTTGCCCTAATGGTCCACAAGATTACAAATAATTTCATGAAAAACAGGTGCTTCAAAAATATGTTAAGAAATCACAAAATCAAACACAGCATTCATGATCAAAATTAAAAAATTCAATTGACATTGTCGATCGTACATTTTCTCATCTCCCTATCACGTGACTATTTCTCCGAGGTAATATTTCAAATGAGAAACCGACGAACAAAAAGGATACGAGACGCACGCGAGTCGAAGAAGACAAGACAGAGAAGAAAGTACGAAGTGTCGGGACAGAGTCTTTGTTCTTTCTCGCTATTTTTGACTGACTTCGAGACGGCCGCGTCCCCTTACGCTTGCGCGCAGCGGACGCACGAGACTTCAATCGTGCACGTGCCCGCGTCATGAATGAGCTTCATGGTGTGACTCGTCGCGTGGTGTGCATGGTGTGCATCCCGCTGCGCCTGATGCGTCTATGTGTGAGCAGTCTGCGCGATGAATGGAAAAAGCTGCGCCACTTTTATGGGTATCCGCCGGAACCAACTAACAATAAGTCTGAGGTTAAGCGCCGCACAGTCGGGAAAAGTCGACATTTCAGTGGCGAAAAATTCATCACTTTTGATCAAACGAAGATGAACACACCTTTCTTCTTCTTTCATCCGAGTAAAATGTTCATTAGGAATTGCAGGTAAAAGATTTCAATTATTTTATACACTGGTGGAAAATTGAAAAAAGAACACGTAGATGCAATTAACCGCTAGACTTGAAATTATGGTATATCGAAGGTAGTATTTAAGTACCAAGAATGTTTGCGCGGGTGCAGTATGCTCCTTGAAGAATTTTCGTCGTTTTCAATATGCTTCGGAGCGTGGGAACGGTCTGGTATGAGGGTTTCGGAATTTTTCAGTATTTATACCAGTTGGTGTAATTCAAGGAGCGATGAAATGGTCAATTATATGACATCTGATAATTAACGGAGGTGGTAGCAAAGGTATACTTTATTGTGGCTCAATTGTCGCGAAAACCCAAAGTAGCTACCGATTCGGTTTTTAAAAGTTTATGACCGTTCGGGCAGCATGAAGTGTTGGGGAAAACAGCACAAATGACGAAGGATATGCAAATCACGAGCAACAAACGCTAAAATCGGGTCAAGCACAATTTAACTACAGAATAATAGCATGGAGAGATGTGAAGTTTGAACTTCTCTATAGAGCAAACTGGTACCTCAATGACCTTGAAAATTTAGTCACTTCTTAATCCGCCATATACCTTCAATATATCAAAATTTCCAGTCCTGCGACTAATTACTTCTGGGTGTTGCTTTTTCAATTTCCGTCGGTGTATTTTACAAAAATTGCTGCAACTTGTCATGTAACCGCCTCACCTCTAATTGATCTACATATGTAAAGCAAAAGACTACAGAAATTCAGGACAAAGCTCGTTTTTTTTTATTTGTTTTTAAAGGGTTCCAAACCATCGAGGCTGTGATATAAATATCACATAGGAAAATTTTCCCAGAGGTGACGAAGAAAGATCTTGAATTTAGGTCAATTGATTGCGAGGCTAAAGCTTTACCTCCTTATCCACCATAACCCCCTAGGAATCTCGATTTGCTCAATATCGGTGCATCGTTTCGATAATTTTTGACATAATAAACAAAGTCTTCAAAGTCTGTTCAATCTTACAATTAGCGTGTGGTTAGCATCAGATAATCTGTTAATGCAATATGCTGTAAATGGATATTCAAAGAATTACAACTTACAAATTACACAGTATTTCCTTCGACTACTTATCATTTCACGTACGAATGTAAATAGGCTGATTTGTTGATCCATCGTGAATTACTTGCGAACCTAGGAGATAACGGTGGCTGCGAAGATAAAGGCACGAATTTCGAACTGGCGGATTCAAATTCAAATCCCCATTGACTTCCTCCTCTACGTGATATGTATATCATAGAATTAGTGGTTTGGAACTGGCGTAAGGCTATAGATCCTAGAGGAAGTGACCGTAATAGTTGCGGTTAGGACATACGGGAACAAAAAGACCATCTTTACTCTAATCTAGAATACTATCTCTCTAGAATCTATCATTCGTGACCTGTTATATATTTACAAAAACAGAAACATCGTCATGAATTTCTATAAAAGATTATTCCTCGGTAATACGTCAAAAACAGCCCACAAAGGAATTTTATTATGTTTTTAATTACGTCTGAAATCAAATATGAATTTACTTCTGGAAAACAGATATTTTATGATAAAATTATGTTAATATTAAGTCTTCCGGATAGTTATGCCCGTTTTTTAATTAAAAGGAAATAGTACATTTTCAATGCATTTACTAATATTTGTTATATGTAGCATATATGAAATATATTAGTATAAATGTACTACTGCCTTTTAATTAAAAAACGGATAGAACTTTTCGGTAGGCCTATTATTTCTAAAGTAGGTATCAATACTTTTTGTGACACTAACATCATCAGCATCATTTCAAGTGACATATTTCATTCACGAAACTACTATTATTACTAAATTATACATTAGTTGAACGCAAAGAATACGCAGAACCGCACAATTAATCACCGTCCCTCATTACAGAACTCATTATATAAACACGACGCTACACAGATAAAAAAAAAACGTAGAATAGCGTTGATAATGTCTTAAGTCGGTGGCTTAAAATTTCCGGATGCGGAAATGGAAGGCACGTGACTCCAGACAATTTCCTCTAGGAAGCGAGTATCCGAGGAACGCTATGGAACGAAAAGAGACGATTAAGTAAAATGAAGAAACGCCAAATTGAATTGGCGGATCTTCTTGGATAATTTTAAATATACCTACCGTATTATTGAATTTGTATTGCATTTGTGAATTCTTGGGAAATACGGAGCATTCTATTATTGATTTTGGAAAAATTACGGAACGAAGAAACTTTCAAAAATTGCGAAATGGAACACCGGAGAAAGTAGGTCCAATTTTGAAATTTACCTTACATTACATATATTAACTGTAATTAACTTAACTGTAATTGCAATTTATCTATTATATAAAGCTCAAATACCACTGATTTGTATTAAAACAAAGTCGTTAGTTGGTCATTATCTACCTATTATCTTTTTTATTCTTGGATGTGATGGTCGGCAAGTAATACACATAATAATTCTCACATATTTCGAGGGTGAGGTTTATAAAATATAATTTAACCTTTATCTGCAACGATGAAGCGTCGCTAATATTATGATAGTTAATACCAATATACAGACAATGCATTGATTTTATGGAGATATTTTTCATTAAATATCTATCCCAATTAACCCTTTGGCTATGGCAGAGTTTGAAATGTACCGTGCGCTGTATACGGCAGGTTTTCAATTGCAAGGTTTACTGAAAACGTGTCAGCGTGCATGTCTGTTAAGATATATTAAAATAATCAAAACACTGCATTCCACAATGTTAAACCAACATAGCTGATAAAAATAAACCAGGTATAGTTAAATATTACGGTATGTTATAGGCGCTTTCAGTTTATTTCGAGCAACGTAAATTGCGCGCTTATAGGCGTTCATCGTGTTAACGAACCAACTTATGTCAACCGCCCTTAGGCACCAATAGTAACCAAAAGGTTAAGTAAACATTGCAGAATATTATAGTTACCGATTTTTAAGCAATATTCATATTTAAATTATGCATATTATTCATATAAGTATAACTATTTTATCAGAAAAATACATGGAAGATGTATCATTTCAATTTACAAATTTGCAGGATATTTCAAATTCGCAAGAGATTTTATACTGTTAGGAGTAGTAAATTTAATGTTTGCGCTTCCAAAAGTGGCGCTGAACGTGGAGCCCCTTCCTGTTTCCGTAATAAGTGACGTTACCGTGATTATTCGGTTTTAAACTCTTACATTCTTGTTTAATCCTATATAGTTATTAGTGAGCAATATCATATTTATATATTACAATAATAAGGATATCATCAAGCTATTCCAAATATATTTAGTTTTTCGTTCTTTAAATTGTGTATTACGTTAATTAATTCGTCAAAAATCCATCTCCGTCGAAGATATACTTCTCAAAATATTGTTTTTGAAAAATCAAAAGCAAAATCATAGTGTACAACTTAATTACGCAATTAATAATGATGAAAACAGTAACTACAGTTATTGTGAAATACCTCGGGTATACAGAATAATTATTAAAATTCCAAAATCGAGATTGATTAGATACTTTAACAGTAAATTAGATGTGACAGACAATTTAGTTGGCTATTTATTATAATAACACCACATATGGCGTAGGACATACTGCATGCGTATAGTAGTGTGTACCCCATTACTCGAAGCAAGCAATACAAAGTTGCTTTCCTCAAAATTATATGTTCGCATTTTATCATTTCCTCGTCTCAATCACTTAGTATATCCACATCACTTTCAATATCCACATCTCGATTTCCGTTTTCATCCATTTGATGTTCGATTTCCTTAACTCCTTCGATCTACCGGTAATTGTATTCACCCATTGATATTTTGCATTGGTACACACTATTGTAAATGATGTGATGTATCTGTATCCGCTTTTTCAAATTTAACACCAGGAATTACACTACTGAACAATCTTAAAAATCAAAATATTTATAATACATTGCACTGTGTATTATGCTCCATCCTTTACCTACTCCGCGATAAAACGTGGTAGAGAATTGAATCCAGCGCGCGACGATAAAAGAAGCGATGCATTGGAATAATGGAGTAATCCTTTCTATGATATGTTTTGTTCAAACGATCGATAATTCTTCTATTCCCTAATTCCTTGTAATCTTCACCAAATATAATTACATACGTTTTACATGTTTAGTATAGAAGAGTACACTTTATTTATTTTACCACGGAAAGCACGATATACGGACTGAAAAATCATATCAAATCATATTGCAAAATCATATTTGCCAAATATATAGCCGTATCGAAAGAATGAAATGAACTGCATGCAGGTGTATGAAGGTGGTCGCGTTGATTTTGCTGGATTGCCATGAATGATCCTTCGTCTGAAAGGAAGCGGAAGAGAGGATAAAAATAAAGCCTACAATACGATACATGTAGAACTTTTGAAATTCAATGAAAAACCAGGCTGCATGGATTTACACCACACTTTAGTGAGGTAGCCTATTGCAAAATCCAGGACGATTCTCGAAATCGCGTATCGTAGCTCAGAATCACTGTATATTTCGATTCCATCTCAATTAGTATTGCGGCAATTCGATTAAATGCAAAGCGCTTTTGACCCTAGATGCGAAAGCGATGTGCAGTCAGAACTGAAATTATAATAATTGAAAATTGCAAATTGGTTGATAGCTTTCGAGATGATATCAAAATCGTTTATGAGTTCTTATTGTGAGAAATTGTAAGCTTAGAAATAAGGGAAGTAATAACGAGACAGAAGAGTAACGAATAGTAAAAAAAACTTGTTTATTAAATGTTCACCAATTCAGCGGTGTAAAATCACGCTATGGTAACCATGATACAATCTTTTAATACACCCTGAAAACTCAATGGAAGGAATTCAGTTGTACTTTAGAAATGTTTAATATTCCTTAATAATAACGAAAAAAGGGATTAATGCGAAATATGAGACAAGATATGTCTCGAAAGTCACAGAATTTGCGAAGATTCTTAGAGAAACCACTTAACAAATTTGAAGGGAAAAGTGTTCCTATTTAACATGTAGAAAATTATTGTTCAGAAAAAGCTAAAAGCAAGAATATATAATTTTAAAATTATTCTTAACACGTTAACGTACCCATTTCAAAAAGATAGTACAATGAAAGGATAAATATAAAAGTAAGCCCAATAACGAATTTGAATGGGACTCTTTCCATTTTCAGAAAACTTTTCTCTTGTGTCAAATTTCATTTGGAGGTAGCCGATGTAAGTACATTTAATCGTAATATTGCTGATTGAATTAATCAAGTTAATACGAACATCATTGCGTTTCATGACTAATACAGGAAACATCGTGTCAGGGGATCGTTTTAATGCGGATATCGTGATGACTTCGTTGTTTCTAGAAACGCGGGCCACCTACGCATTTCCGGTTCTCATTGAAGATAAAGCGTCTGTCGCAAGACTGCACAAATTACTCCGATCTCTGCTAATAATTGTGGACCTCCCGTTTTTCAGACTTTCATTGCACAACTTTCTTCATGAGTACGCCTGTCAATGAAATATTATGCTTACGCTTTCCAATAAAATTTCCTACATTTGGTGCACAGTGCAATAACTGTACTTTTTTCAAATTGCGCGGACATTGTTTAAGTAAAATAGCATTTAACAACAATTTTGTAATCTAGTACACGAGAAAGAAGATGTATAATTCTTTAAGCGAATTTAAATATCGCTGACTAAAAAGCATGGTCACTTTTGTCGTAGGATTAAATATTTTTTTATGTGTGTATTAGTTATGTTATGATATCTTGTAGTATACTTCATTGCATTCATTACGGTCGTGTAGAAGACTAATTGTTTCCTTGTTTTAAAAGATATTCAAAGTAAGGAAACAAAGGAAAATTATAGGTATATTCAATTTCCTGATTCGACAGCAACATAACTTGTTTTAGTTACGAATGTTTTTATCTGACAATGATCGATTAGTTTGGATGTTATTGTTCGTCAATATTTTAATATATAAATATCATTATTACAATAAATGTCATTAGGTTTATCATTACGTGTTACGATACAATAAGGCATTACTGAAATTAATTTCTATTAAAATTCTTATTATTGAAACAATGAATAATACTTATCAATATTACTATTATTGTTAATAGAACTACTATTACCATCCATGCCATTATTACATGTATTAGCGAAATTGTATAAAATGGCCGCCTAAGTGCAGTTTCTTCATTTCTGAACTTTTGTAATTTGGATTAAATACCATTTACGAAAGTAAATACGAAAATAAAGAGTAAGAAAGTAAGTCTGTGTTTGTGAATATTTCTTAAAAATTTTAAAATAATGTTCAAACAGATTGAGCATTATTATAGGCAAACAGGAAAATGTTTGCAACTTTTGAACACTGATTCTAATGGTAACAAATAATTATTTACACTCGGTTTACTTTTGTGCAGCTTTAAAATTATACCTATGTAGTGCAAATGGGGGAGGCGTTTATCCGTAATTAAGTAAAGTCTCTTCACTATATCTCAAGTTGTATGTTTCAATTGTTTTCCTACCTGTTTATGCTTGTCCATGTGGTTTGTAATGAACTTTGCGAAAAAGAATTTTATTCTCTTAGTAACACATTGTGTAAATGCAGTCGTCATGGGAACGTGGTTACATTTTTGTGGCATACCAACCATGACAAATAATTGTACCGTTCTAAATTAAAAGAAATTACAGGTGGTTGCATTTCGCGGAGTGCCATATTCAGCGTTTAAGAATTCGCTCATTACATAATTAGTCTTTTAGCTCGGATAGCAAAACTAATAAATCCTTAAAGAAGCAGTTTTTACAAAAGCAATTGTAGGTAATTTCAAAGGATCCGCCAGCAATTTGAAAAATTATAAGATCACGCAACAAATCCTAAAAAATCGTGAAAAATTATTTTTCTCTTTGTAAATTAATATAACCATCCTTGTATCTTTTTTTTCTTTACATCCTGAGAGTTCCTTGCTACCTACTGTAGCAAAAATTGTTTTGCTTGGTGTGTAAAATACTTAATGAATACTTAGAAATAAGATAACATTTCATAATCTTTGGTATTCGTGATTTCCCATGGCATAAACTTTTGTTTCACATACAAGTAATTGCACTGGTGTGAAATTAAAAAATTTGCAATTCTATAGAGATTATAATGAGTGGCACTCCAAGTTTATGTAGCATAAGTAACCCTCCTACAATATTCATAATTATGTCAATTAATTTATCGCGTAAAGTAAACATAAATAATTTCAACAAGAGATATTATATGAAAACAATCTATGAGAGTATACATTGACAAACTTTCCCCGTTCATAAATCGCAAAGACACAGCGAACTTCTCCCCTCGATATTCATTCTCCGCTCAAAGACGATGTCGCCGTACACCCGAAACGCATTGCCGGCTTGTGAAAATTTTCAATTTCCTTCCATTAATGGAATATCTGAAGGAACGAACAAAGAAGAGACTGAAATTCCCTCTTTTGTCCGAGAAATGCGAGGAAAGTATTCCAGAAGCCGATAGGAAGACACAAGAGAGAGATAGGAAACGGAGAAAGACGAAGACGGGATTGACCTTTGCGCCCCGGTAATTGCTTGTTTTATCTTAATAAGCTTACATACCGTGGCGGCTCGCAGCGGTTACATCGTCTAACGTATCCCGTTTAATTAAAGCACGTTGCACGAGCTAAAGCAATTTCTCTGTCTCTCCCTTCCCTCTTGATTTCCACCTTCTCCTTCGCTCGTTCTTTCGCGACGCCTTTCTTACATCGTACCTACACCATCCTCAGCTTCCGCTTACACTATCCTATTATTAAGGCGTAAAACGGAAGGATAATTTAGAATAATCTTCAGACATAATGCCTGAACAATGACAGTACTTGCCGGGAGAGTAGGGAAATACTTGGCCGTATATATTCGTTTAGAGAATATTGGCCTGAACTTTCCTCGTTCCTTCAGTAACACGTACCGTGACGCTGAATATGGACGAATAAATGGTTGGCTGTGTATACCGTAATGGATTCAACAAATTTCTCCTGCTTAATATTAATTGCGTACGTGGTATACTTAATGCTGTGACAGATAATTCAGTTATTTCAACGATAACTGCATGACATATTACACTGGTTAACACGATTTTTCGCCAAAGAATATTTATGCTGATTCTTATAGATTTTGTGGCGCTGAACACGAATATGAAGTCCGTTTGTCTCCATCAGAACCCATTTTTGAGAAAACCAGTTTTGAAAAAAATTCAAATTTTTGACTTTCAGAATTGTTTGCGTTTTAACCGTAAGAGTTATTTATGTTTTTTTACACGAGATGATTCTACAAGCCCTCCCGAATACAGCGGTGTATATTACTTAAATATGATAAACATTTATACATGCTTAAACAATGCTCAAAGGGAAACCGACGCCTAAAATGTCTCAAATTTTGTACATATTTTCCTATTTACTTTTAAAACAAGACGCCCAAAATGATTTCTAGTAGCAGGAGGCGATAGAGCAGACATTTTTCTTGGGGAAACGATAATTGGTCACTCGAGTATTGTTTTCGGCTAAGAAACTACAATATCTGAGCAAGACACAAGGTACTGCCAGTAGTTTTCAGCAGAGCCGTTTCACCCGCACTGGAATAATATGTAGCTTGCAGTACTTACAAATATATTTATTGTTTATGAGATAATTTGTGACAATGATGCTACATTAAACAAAGTATTATATTGTTACGCCGACATGAAGTTAGCGTATCGAACGAAGCTGCTCCCTCGATTCCGTCAGATTCGAGGATCGAATCGGGACATCGATCGGAATGTCGCATTACATAGAAACCGGAAGTGTTGATACCGGAAGTCGCCACTGGACCCTCGAACGTTACGGACATTCGAACGCAGCTCGTACTTCTTTTATTGTAATTGAGGAATTCTGTAATGCCGAGACCGAAATGTTCCTCCGCTAGGCACAACAATATTTATAACATTTGGTTATATAAATAAACAATTATATTCAATTGCATTTACAATTTTAAGATTAATTCTACGAGCAACGGGAGCAATTATTTCCACTTCACTGGCCAAGAAGTATGACGACCGCCGCGTGTTGTCATAATATAATCGGCAGGACTCTGCAACCGTAACCTACAGGTGTCCGTCTCGCGGGCTCAGTAACAATAACAGGTCGTTTCGATGTCCGTCTCGCTATCAGTTTGTCCTCGACTGCCAGCGTGTAATCAGTGCTCCGCGATCGGGTTCAACTATATTCATCTATTAGTGTGTGTATAATACTTTCGAAGATGAGATTCTGTATCGCCTAATACCTCTCTTTTTGTGGGCTACTTGGTAATTCATCCTTACAGGGGTGTTAACCCTTAGTTAGCGGTAGTACGTCTGCTCTCAGCCACCAAAGCACTTTCTCCGTTGCCATCGTATGTTACTCAGCCACCAAAGCAAAAAATCAACATGTTTCTGAGGTATATGTAATTCTTACTAAGATTTTAATAGTTTTGTTTTAACACATTGTTGACCGGCAATTTTACGTAGAAGTTAACTCATGTCACCGGCTATATTTTCCGTAAGTGAAAAGAGTCTAAATAAACTTCAGTATTCTTTGCCTATATATAATGAATTTAAATGAAACTTCTTTTCGTACAAAAGTTTTAATATGTAATTCTAATAGAATTGTTTGTGCTGAATTCACATATGTAATCTATTTGTCTCTATCATGTACGGCTTTTTTTCTGACAAGCACTTTTATGTTTAATAAGTCGTATAATTTTGAACCTGAGAATGCAATTTAAACAATATTGCTTATTTTTATGATAAAATTTTACAAATATACTTCTCTGTTTAATGTAACATTATTGCCGTGAAATAACTCATAAACAGTGCATGTACTTGTAAAGCAAGCTATATATCTTAATACTAGCATAGGTAAAATGGTTGCGCTGAGAATCACTGGCATTACCTTGTTTCTTACGGAACTATTTTAATTTCTTCAAATTCTTTTTTAGCATACAGCAGGAATTCTACCGTTTCGCGGAGAACGAAACGAAGGGCAAAAGTGCTCTGAGAAAGAATAGTATCAAATGCCTATAAATACTATTGGAAAAATACCTTAAGTTGAGAAGCTCAGTTCTGATAATCGGTTGTATTTCGAATTCTCGGTTCTGTCGAATGGTCGCCTAATCTTAAACAAAAACTCGCTGCAAATCCGTCTTTAGCATACAGCAGAACTTCTCTCGGTCCAATTGCCTATAAATACTAATTCGGAAAAATGCATTAAGTTGAGAAGCTCGATTCTAATGATCGGTTGGATTTTGAATTCTCGGTGCTGACGATTGATCGCCTAAATTTGAACAAAAGCTCGACACAAAACCTTTTTAAGCATACAGCAGGAATTTTTTCAGACCACGGAGAACAAGTCCAAGAACGATAGTGTTCTAAACCAACAAGAAACGAAGAACTCGAATCTTCGGCAGCCGGCTACCAATCTACGAGCAAACGAAGACACATTGAGTTTTGCTTTCCGTGCTGGCAGAAAGACCAATTTCACCGTCGTCCGTAGCCACGTTAATCGTTATTTATGAACGTGGCTGCTTCCCGCATATACCGTGGATATGCTTTCTATTTACTTACCGATTCGTGGCTCTATGAGATCGCGAGACTAGCCGATACACCTCCGTGAACCGTCGCTTTATTCGATCCCCGATCATTTTTCTTGCAAACGTCGGAAGAATGTCAGGATAGTGACTTAAAACTGATTTCCCATTACAGCACACGTGATGTAACATTTTCTTAATATTTAATTCGGTGGCTTGTGTAGTTAATTGGTGAAGTTTTAGACGCGGAGAGAAATATTTAAACTCTTTGCGATCTTTTTTGTAAAGTAATTCTAATTTTCAGTTGTGATAATTAAATTGAATAAGAAAATATTGCTACATAAAATACGCCGTGTTTTCATCTTTCGCCGTGTTTTAATTCGGATTTCTTTTCCATCTACTTTACATATATGATGATTGTATAAGAAATAAATTTAATTTTTTAGCATAACACTCAAGTCGAGATGGATGGAATTTTGTGAAACTGTTTTTTCTAACAGGATTGTAATATCACTCACACGCTGATGTAATTTAAATATATAACGATTATTAGACAAATGAGCTGAACAATTAATTAATCGGAGAACATCACTGAAAATACAGCGCATATAACTAATAAGAAATGGAAAAAATGATTTGGGCCGTAGAAGAGGAATTTTTATTTCCAGGAAAATAATTTGACTGAGAAATATTGCTGATGAAATTTCTTGATCAAAAGTAATAATATATCGCGAAGTTATGATTGGTCGATTTAAAATTCATTTATTATTTTTGCTGAACACGTTGAATCATACTGCGCTTGTCTGTCAGCTGGTAATGCACTGGAACTTTTCATTGTTAAAACCACAGGTGTAGAATATTGATATTAAACGTTCAATGTTATTACATTTTTGGCGAATATAGGAACATTGGTTATCAACTCCGTCACAATTTTTGAAAATGTTAAAACTACCCTTAAGCATTGTTTGGTCTTTTGCAATAATTTTAGAATTTACGACTATAAGTTCATACAAATTTGCGCCGTAGGCAGAAGATATATGAATGCAAATATTTTACAACAAAAAATATTTATGCATCAGTGTCAAATACGGAATCCACCATACGTCGCACAAAATAATTTGATAGTTTCTTTCTTAACGTGGCCAAAGTGCATTTGTAATATTATTTTGATGTGGTATGTTATCTTTTTTTCATATGTAACATTCTTGTCCTATAAAATCATCTTCAAAATTATATATGTAATTTCAATCCAGACTGTACAATGCTGGAATATTATAATACAATCATATCGAATTGCGAAATCATATATGCATTAAGCATTAAATTATAGTTTTAATTGTAGCTTTGAATTGTGAAACGTAACGTAAGAGTCAATAAAAATTACAGAATTATAAGTAACGTGTAATTCAATGTCAGTGCATGATATTAGAAGATGAGCCCATGAAACAATGATTTCAATGAGCACTTATTGTTAGGATGTTGAAGTATATGTATGTATTTATGTCAAACTACTTGGAATATATTTGACGCTCTTGTATTAGGTTGTCAAGTATGAAATGGAGCAAACTTCGTGTTATTTATTTCAATCGCACATAACCACATTTAGACACCGTATTTTGGCATAATTTGTTTTTTGTGTGAAAGGTACATCTTTTCCTCTTTCTAACTCATATTTCAGTTTGAAAAAATTTGCAATAGTTTTTTTTGTATAGGCGATAAAGTGAGACCATGGAAATCAGCGAAATTCGTGTGTTGATGAAGTATGAGTTCCACCGTGGAGCCACAACGCGGCAGGCAGTCGCCAATATCAATAGTGTGTTCGGGATTCAAGTGGCTACAAACGCGACTGTAGCTCGTTGGTTTAAAAAATTTCGGTCGGGAGATTTCGACCTGTCTAACGAACCACGTGGTCGACCCAAGACTCAGGTGGATAATGTCGTCCTGAAAGCCACTGTGGAAGCGAATCCCAGCCAAAGTGCACGTGAATTATCATTAATGCACAATGTATCAAAGCAAACAATCTTGACTCATTTGGCACAAATCGGTAAAGTGAAAAAGCTGGACAAGTGGATACCGCATGAATTGACAGATGCACAGAAGGAACGCAGCGTTGCACGACAACGCTCGACCACATGCCGCACGAATGACCGTGTCAAAGCCACAGGAGTTGAAGTTGGAAACTCTCCGTCACCCACCGTACTCGCCAGACCTTGCCCCCACTGACTATCATTTCTTTCAAAATGTAAACAACTTTTTATCTGAAAAAAAATTCAATTCCGCACAGGCTGTCAAAATGGCGTTTGCAGAGTTCATCGACTCCCGTGATCCAGGCTTCTACAGCAAAGGGATAAATGAGTTACCTCTAAGATGGCAAAAGTGTATCGATAATATGGATGCATACTTTGATTAAAAATAAAAAGTTTTTATTGGAAAAAAATCGAATTCAATTATGTGCATTTTTTGCTCCATTTCATACTTGACAACCTAATATAATACCTCAATTTACAAAATATTTTAAAAATCATATTATTTTATTATAACATGTTTTATAGTATAAAAAGTACATTGGATCAAAAACATAGCACAGTGGCGGACTAATGTTTTTCAATTTTTATATTCTACGAATTTTCAACGTCAAATATTATTTCAAATATTATTAGCTCATTTAAAATTTAGCGTACATATTCCTGTGACCAATCCGTATGTATAAATTGACTTCTTATATTTTCCTGATGTCGGAACAGTTACCCAAACTAATAGAAAAGTCGTAATACCTTCATAGCGCGATACAGTGATACACGTTTGCAAATTTCTTCCCTTTGAATGAAAATTTGTTCCTTTGATAATTATTATACATAATATTACATAATTATGAAATACCCGTTTTTCAAATATTTTATTAATTGCTTGTTATTTATCTTCCAAGATGAGGTGAAGATTTCCCATATGGAGCAGAAGAGATCACGTGGTTCGTCCAGAATGCGTTAAAAGCATTAAACGAAGACTTATGCATGTCTATCGCTTTCGATTTATTACCTATTCCGAGCTGCGGCAAAAACCATCGCACCGATAAATTAATTCATCCTGCTGCGCGTTTCACATCTTGCCGGCAATATTTTACTTTTATCGGTATTTGAAACCCGCGTAATATGTTTTCTCGTAATTAATAACCATAAAGTTAATCGCACGAATCGCGTCTCCTTGTTCCGTGAAATTTCGAAAGGAAACATAAATTTAATGTATTCCTGTGAATTGTGTATGCTGTTATCGAATAAGATAGAACAAGGCGTTCAATGTACTGCCCGATTTTGCTTTTTTGGCCGCATTTCTTTTATAATAGTAATATTCCATTCGATAGAGCGACGAATGTCTTTGTACACGTATTTCTTATGTATCAATTTGTTGTTTGATTTGCGGCTGGATTAGATCAACTTTAACTAAACTTTAACTGTTAAAACATACAAAGTTCTATGTCTACATTTCAGGGTCACAATTGTATGGTGTTAACGCTATTTTTTGTCTTTCACTTGTCAAGGAAAATCATACTAGGCGGTTAAAACAACTGTCCATCTGGTAATTTTATTATTAAAATAATTTGTAATTAAAGTAACTGATAGTTTCAAGCATACTGACAAGCATTAGCATGATCATCCTTAAGCATAAGGAATTTTGCAACTTTTACAAGAAAAAGGCGCTAAATCAAAAAATTAATACAAAAATTAAAGATCTGCAAGTTATATAAAAAAAATCTGTCGACAGAAGATTAATGTTTACTGTGATCTAAGGAAACTATAAAATGCAGTAGCATGTACATGCATATTTGAAAATTCCACATGTCAGAAGATACGGTCCAACCTAAGTCATTGACACTTAAATTAATGACTCGTACATGGAATATATGATCGAGATCTAATTACAAATGAGTGAGAGAACGAGGTAAAAGTGTGTTGGTGAGGCCAGCACGAACAGGCATATATACGTAGACACGTCAACCGCAAGTACAGGACCAATTCATAGGTCATTTATCGAGCTCACCGCACATGCATTATTGTATCACGTTTCACAAAAGAGCACGGCCCCAATGTCGCAAGTTGTCCTTCAATGAACAAGGATAAACGTAAAGGTCGATTGACATGATACAATGCATTACGACGTGACAGAATACTCTTCGATGGTATTAATACAAGCTTTCCGTTTCTCGCAATGATACGTTAACCCCTTGCCCTACGATTTCATTGCTATAGCCTCTGCCATAGTTAAATATCAACTTGCTGAAATAACAATTCATCAGTATTTTATGTTATACCATACACTTTAACAATTCTACACTATGTACCATCCATGTTTGCAACTAGACAAATATTAAAAAATCGCAAGTTTCGTTTGTCCCTATTTCTGCGCCACGAGTCTCACTTATTATTGTAGGGTGAGGGGTTACTGTGAACACAACATAACGCTACCATGTTGTCTCGTATAATTACGAATCAGACGAAATTATACGGTTGAAATTCCACAATACGCTGTTTACCTGGGCTACAACGAGCGGGCAGCACTGACACGAAACAGTTACGTGACGGATACGTATAAATAGACCTTCGGGACTATCGAAGGACGCGCAGAAACAACGCAGGGTCGAATTTCGGGGAAAGTTTCGCGGTGGCTCCTTCCTCCTGGTCTGTCCATCCTTCCGTCCCTTCCTCGGACTCCTCGCTCGATCTTTCCCTTCATAAATCGTCGGCGCAACCAAGCGTGAAGCCATAACTCGTGTCGGTGTACCGGTGGAGGAGGAGGTGGCGTCGGCGTCGGACCGTCCGTCTCTTCGGGGCCCGTATCCTTACCCACGCGACTTCGCATGGAAGGAAGAACTCGATCCGCCGGAAACTAACAACGTCGCCGTGCGCATACTTATGTTACTCTACAATTCCTTGCCGGCTGTATTTTTGAGAGCCAGGAGATCGACCACGCCACGCTGGGAGAATTTTCCACCGTTACGTCCAGTTCTATTATTAGTGGAAGATGTTGGGCCAAAGGAGCGTAACGGGAAACGTGGCATCGATGGATTCATTTGCTAGCTGTTCCGTTGTCGGTTTCTGATGTATATACTGACGTTTGACTTTTTTGAGAGATTTTTTACGTCGTCGGTTATATAATACTTTGTTCGATTACGAGCACGAGTTATCATCTACAAAACATCCTTTCTACGTGGTCCAGAGGTAGTTATCCTAAACATCCTGTTACCGTGAATATTTTCAATTTTTTATTGATGCTTCGAAGTCCAAATACCGTCACTGTGAACCCAACCGGTCACTTTTCTTACAATGTTCATGTTCTGTGTCACTTCCCTATCTACCCCTATTTTCACTTGCTCGCTACTTGTGGAAAAATGTGTATACGTCCTTGAAAACAAGCCAATTGTAATTTTTTGATCAGTCAGTCTGTTAGGATGTGAGCTGATACTTCAGATAATACATTCTGTCAATCGAGAAGTGTCAAATTAAAAAAGCATGTGCTCTTTTCATCATCGCAGAATCCAACAATTCGATGCTTGAATTATGTTAGAATTATTGGTGTCAAGCAGACAATTTCTGTTTCTGTATTTGTATTAGTCTTTTTTTTGGTCTCAATTACTATGGTCATTTCACTTAGTGTTTTAACTGGGTTTCGAACCACGAAGGCTATGATGAATATGTTACCGTTAAAGTATGAAATCCGTTATTTCATAAAATAACTGGTATTAAATCCGTTAATTCATAAAATAACTAGATAGCTATAGTCAGTTATCTCATGGAATAACTAGTGATTTCATGAAATAGTCGAATTATACGCTGTAACGGTAACATATACAGTGATTGTGAGTCCGAGCCTTTGGCTTCTTACCCACCATAGTCCTTTCTGTTCTTATTTTTGCAATCGTAAGCCTGCAAAATGTCTTAATGTTTATTAGACCTTTCGGGAAGGCAATTTGAGGAGCCATTGTAGGTATGAAGTTAAAGGTTCGGATTCTCAATTAGTGGACTCGCGTTCAAGTTCTCGTCACCGGTGACAGATTTTTCGAATTGTTTACAGCCGAAAAATGCAAATAAAAAACACATGAAGTCGAATTGTAATTGTAATTAATTAGAATTAAGAGAATTGTAATTGAAGCAACTTGACAAACGGGTAGTTTAAACTAATGTTACACTTTAAAACTCATTGTTAGTTATCTATAGTCCCAGACATCTCTGTGACTCATTAGCGACTCCAAAGAAACTCAAGTGAATACCACAAATCTACATCATATAACGGTGTGTGCAATATTTATAATAAAATAACTTTATATTATCAATGTGTAACAAGAATTTGAGTGTATGTTGTTGTATAACTGCAATTAGATTGATTGGAAAAGGTTGGCGTCTTTTAGCCACTCCAAAAGGCGTGTTCTTTATTTAACTAAATAGCGAGATCTCTTAGGACTTATATATCATCAAGGACTAAATGAATGTTTATTGAAGTTACATGGAATTATATTTTATTTTAGTTGTAGAAACGTTTATCAAATTCCTGTTTTTAATATCTCCTTAACTTACTCCACAGGTGATCGCTTTGTTATAATTTATTTCTAAATAAAAGTGAAGCGCATACTTTTAAATGTGCCAATGATTGTAGAAGTAATTTCAATAACAAATTTGGAAAATAGAACTTATCACTTATCTTATGTTGCACCTGTATGCATTAGAACGTGGTAAAATTATTTTGTGGAAATGAAAAAAAGTTGAACCACTTAAGGGAATTGATAGATGTCTCGATACACAAAATGTAACTTGTGTTCCGAAACGATGGTTTAAATATATCGAAACGTGGAGTAAATGATTTAAATCGCTATCATAATTACTGGTAAATATATGATATCAAATTTATGCTAGTGTATTGTATTATTGTAAAGTAGTGTTAATGAAGTTTTTGGAAAAATAATACAGTACCTGATGGTAAATTTTACATAGCCAGTTGTTTTGCTTTTGTTAGCATATTTAATCCTTAAGAATGGAAGATAATGAGCAAAGTTAGAATATATGTATGTATTCTTATTGTTAGAACTTGCAATTTGTTTTATACTTTGTTTTTAGTTACTGCTACTTTCGCTTAAGACACAGTTGTAGAGGGGTATAATCATCGGACCTATTATTATATAGATAAAACTTCCCAAATATGTGAGAAAGAATTTGGATCCCTTACTTGAAAATTTAAATTTTCAACTTCACTGTTACCATAATTTTTTAAATTAAAGTTTTCTATAGGAAATACATAATATCCAACAGTACATCACACTTCCAACAAAGGGATAGATTGAAAATTGCATTTCTACGAATATTATGCAAATATTAACCACTAAAAATTCGGACGCTCCTTGACCTCCACTAATTATGATTTTATTACGCTATTGCGTTTGTTTACCGCTAGTTGTGGTTTGTTTTCACCATTTTCGCGAAGTACAGTATATATTCAGTGAAATTAATCCAGCTCCAATCAACACACGAAATTTCCAATTTATATGCAACGTAAATGCAAGATAAATACATAAAAAAATATTTATTACATAACGGAAAGATCGACTTGTATATTCTGACCGAAAATTGTATAATACTCCAGACATTCCTTTACGAATACTTTCTGAATAATACCATATTAAAATTATTATGGTAACGCCCGATTGACTGAACCTATTGAATTGTGCGAATCAACATTTTGATAAAAAAGTTATTTTGATAAACCTATAAATAATACGATAACAATTCGATGGAAATGCAAAAATTAGTGCTTTCGCGGTTGTCAGTGTTGGCCTTTGAAATGTAATTTTCAAGGAATAACTTTAGAAACATTTAACACTACACATATACATACATCAATAAATCGAATGTTTCTGTTTAAGTATAATACTAACGTTTTGCACTTTCCGATTAGTTGTATCAGTACACGCAGGACATTCCTCCCTAATTAAAAATTTTATTTCTTACCCACCATTTCCCAATAATCAATATCTTAATTCCATTACATTTGAAAATGTTCAAAGAGCACGAGTAATTCAATAAAACTAAAGATATGATCCCATTTAAAAAGAAAATCATTTTACCAAATCTGTTTGATCGTAATAAAAGAGTCCGTTCTGCACAGTTCGTACCTGAAGTAGTTGAGCTAATAATAAGCGACAATGGACAGGGACAAAATGGATAGAATCGAAGTCCAAGCGACATCAATTCATTCCAGTGAAGCTGAATGGCTGTGACAGAAATCTCGCGAAGTGGGCTCAAGAAAGACATTTTATTGCACAACGATCGCCGTTATCGATCTCAGGCCACGTGGGATTTTTGCGGATGTCAATACGACAGCCGGTCCAATGTGCGCGCACTGCGCCGACACCCATGTTGCACCCACGTACGTGCAACAACGCGCTTTTTATATACTGAGTGTCCGAAAGGAATACGTCTGTGGAATTAGCAAGCTTTTCAATGTGACAATTACTGCATTATGATTTGTTTATTTATTGGATCTGTAATGAAACGTTAAGAGCACACTGATGTACCTACTGAATGTATGAATCATTTAATTTTTTCAATGAAAGATTACGCGCCCAGTTATTGGGTGTGAAATTTTAGTTATTAGAGTCACTCTTTGTTTAAAGATAAAAGATTTTCTGGAATTATTTCGATAAAAATATCTGAGAAAATAGCATTCAAAAATTGACTTATGTAAAATGTTTAGTTTTTCGGGAATTTTAATATACTTTTGATTTTCCTTATCAATAATGAAACATGCAAGACTTGAATACTAACATTTGAAGTTATTATGAATCTCTGGCTCTAAGTAATATATATTTCAACTCTTTCTTTATATAATAGCACAGCGCAAGTAAAGAGTATCGTAATTGAACGTCACCGATATTTCGCTAGTGTTATCATTTTTACAGAAGTGAAACTTTTTCCATAAAAACCACATCTTTACAAAGCAGATACCTTAAAAACTCAAATAGATATATAGTCAGCAGGACTGTACCTTTTAAATTCCAATATCCAAATATTGAATGAACTAGAAAATTCGTAAAAATTACAGTTTAAAAGTCATATAAACTTTCATTGAATTCAATAGCACCGGTGACCCCCATGGTGTTCAAGGTGTTATGAATATTTTTGGTAACATGTGTAACAATTTGTAGTCGACTTAGTAGAATATTACATGAAAAGAGTTGTTTCATTATTAAATATAGTTTTCGTGGATTTAATGTAATCGGTTTATGTAGATAATGGAGCGTGAAATTTTTTTAATTGATTTAGTAAAATTGTATATGAAAAAAGTAGTGTAGAATTTTATTGGAATTAATCGATCCCTTTATGTATGTCATCGAATGTCAATTTCATTTGTATGCGACAGCAATATATTTTGTGCATGGCACTGTAAAACAAGTGAAGTGTGTTTTCGGATAAAAGATATGGTTCCATTTACATTAAAAGCTGCTTTCAAAACATCATATTTCTGTTGAACCGTATCTTTCTCGACGTGTAATAATTGTATTTTTGTAAGCATTTCCTAAAAGGATTTCCGATTGACCAGCTCAAATCGTGTAAATAGAAAGAGTTGTTTGGTGTACTTTCGGTATATTTTCATTCGTGTAGTTTCAATTGAACCGAAAATTGTTTGCCATTGAATGGTTCCGTGAAACCTGCATTACGAAATATTCCCGGAATATAAATTACGTGTACAAATATATAAAGCCCTTACTGAATTAAAATGAATGAAACTGCTATTTTGTACAATACAACTTGTATTCCTTTGAACTCTACTTTACTATTAAAAATTATGTACATTTGAAAAATCATGGGCATATTAGTGTCAGCTGTGCCACTTTTTTTAAAAGAAGTGGGTATGACATGAATTTGTTAAAAATATTCCCAAAAGTTTTGAATAATTCAATTCGTATTAGCATTTCTCAAAAATCTCACATTTTCATTAGACTACTTCACATTCTATAATACTGGCTATGAAAGTCAAATAGAGATCCATAAATTTTCGCGATCCGTGCTTGGCTACTACTACCAAATTCACAATTTTCCGTTGGAACATGTTTACCTTTTGCATTCAAAATTATCCTTTATAGTGTACGTTCTACGGATAATTCCAAAGAAATCCTATTATACAGGTACGTGAATTGACGACTGTGAAAAATATTGTCATAAAAATGTACGGGCTAATGATGTAAAAATATAAAATATTATATAAAATTGTTCCGCTTGTTATTTTCTTTTTTGAGCACATACGAATTTTTTTTTGCAAGGTGTTACTTTTTTCTAGTGGAAGATATGAGTTGACGAAACCGTGTCCAATCGTTTGCTTGCAAAGTTATAGCACGTGTCGAATAATTTGGTAGAAAGAAAATATATAACATACCATGTTTGCTGCAATATTCAATCGGAAATTAATTATTGTACTTTATATTTAATCTGATTGCTTTATTGACTTAGGATTCTTGAAACATAGAACACAAGTTTTCGTGTCCTATGAGTTTTTATAGGAGCATTAAAACTGAGTATGAATAATTAGTGTATAATTTCTAGAGTCTCAAAGACAACGGCAATGAAAATGACATTCAAAACATATTGTGGAATCGGGCGGGAGCACTCCTATTAGGAACTTAGGAGAAAAAGACGTGGAAAAGTATAGTGATCAAGGAGAAGACGCTGGCACAGTGGTTTCAAGCCGACCCACGACATGTTCGGTGTTAAGCTACTCGTCGGAGGACTGCTATAACGATGGGTGAGCGCACGCTCCTCTTTCTTTTTCACGATTCTACAATATATTGCTTCCCAGTCATACTTTCAGGCCAAGAGATTACTGTGCAAGTATAAGATTGTCATAATTATTGTATATCAACGATTTAATACGAAAAATATGAAACACTAACAAAGAATAGCTTGGAGAACACTATGTAGCAATCAACGCGTTTAGCACGTTAAATGTCATAGGAGACACCGGCGACCATTGCTATTGCATTCAACGTTTGTTACGACTTTTAGATTGTAATATTCACGAATTTGCCAACATATTCAGCATTTAAATGTTGACGTTAACAAAGTAAAGTACTACGGAATACATAACTATTTTCAACTTTGTCGTTTTTACTCTGTAAAGAAGAGATTTTTTTTATTTGCCCTGCACTTTTAGAGCTGCAACTGCCGTGGTCATTTCGCTTGCTGTTTGGACCCCTAATTTTCAGTGAATTCCGAAGCACCAAGACTATGGTATATATATCACATTAAAAAATTAATGTTTCTTTAATCCTTTGGGGACGGAGACTTTTTGGAATATTGAGAGATAATCATTTACTTGGCGATAAAAAACTAGCTTTTTATCAGAAGGTCTCTGTGTGAATGTATAGGTAATATAAGTTACTATTTGCGTAATCATATTACAACGATTATATTTCATTTTTGTAACTCTAACCGTGTATATATGCGCCGCTGAACTATAATTAATTTATTTCAAATGGTTAAATTCCAAAATCTCTGGTTAGGAATCTGCGTTTCCATCTCTTTACCCAACACAGCACCCATAAAGATGGGATTTTATTGTAATAGAAGCAGTTTCGCTTAAGTAAAAATGATGGAAAGCAGAGAAACACGAGTGGTGCTCAGCGTGTTAAAGTCTCTTTGACGTTACTTTCAAAACACCTTATATAACGGCGCACTTCTGGTTAGAAGAGGGGTGGCACGGGCCCAACACGATCAGGCCGTGTTATAAGCGTTTCTCGGCGGTGAGTCACGCCGCCTATCCATGGCTAAAGCCTCCCGTCCCCCTTCCCAATCTTATCCTGTATCCTACGCTAAACTTACGTACGGTTGCACCTTCACCTACTCGAGGTGCACCGAACGTAGGCTGGCGTGCGCCGGCCACGACTGATTTCGCGAGCGGAAAACTATTGTCCGGCGCCCATTGAGCGCCCATTGATAATACATCGTGAAGCGCGGCCTTTCTTTGTCGGCCGTCGTTTCGCACGCGCGATCCGCACTTCGCAAGACTCGTGCAGGTGACGGAAACGTTAAACGAGAGTGTAATGCAATCGGTGAATTGAAGGATATTGGTATCCCGTCGCTTATTCCGTTTACGCTTGAGTCAATATAACTTTAATTTATTAATGTGTAACAAGTATTAGGATGCATATTGTTGTATAACTGTAATTAGATGAACTGGAAAAGTTTTGCGTCTTTTGGACCCTACAAAAGACGTGTTTTTTATTTGACTAATTTGCGAGACTTTTTGAGACATAAGTATCATGGAGGACTAAGTCAAAGTATCTCAAAGTGGAGAATCACACACACGTATGATACTCGTATAAATACTCCATCCAAATATTCATTCTACACATAGCTCAAACCAGTGCACGGAATTATTTGCAGTCCAGATCAGTTCTGGGAGAAGCGCCGTCTACTTCTTCCGACCGCACACCCCAGATCTCACTGATTCACAAATACATCCACCCACCATTTACGGACCTGTTGACACCCAGTGACATTGATATTAATAGATTCATCGGGGCGACATTCGATTCAATCAGTTTCTTTTCAAAATTTATTTCTGCTTTTAATACAATTGATTATAGCGTCCAACAAATTTAAAACTTTTTTCTGTTTCCTAATAGCCACTTGGTGATTCTTACAGTGTTCGTCGTCCTGAACACGAATCCTCCAATGAAATTTCTCCACCATCCTCTGTTTTCGAAAAACAACAGTTTTTGTAAAATCGGTGGATTTCGGCAAAGAAGCCGGTATTAGGTGAAAACTAAATACGGTAGACAGTTCTTCTTGGTCTCAGAAAATAGAGTAGTGTTTCCTGAGTATACAGCTGTGAGTAGTTATAACATTCCGCACTTTTTAATGGTAGCAAATAACTGCCAAAGTTTAAAAATGAGCGGAAGTACGAATTTTCTACGCACTAACTGTGCATTTTCATTTGAAAATGAGTACTAGTGCTAGCACTTTACTACACATTATTGGATTCTACGGACATTTCTGAAGAAAAAACTACCAGCGATAAATGTCATAACTGTTTTCGTTTTGGCACAATTTAAGAAAATATCCGTCAACAACGTGTGCCGACCGTTTTCCCGCTACGACGCCATTGCTCGCCGAACCGGGCTCGTCAGTGCCGTAGCTAACATAATACCTTCACGGGCCTTGAACGACAATGGATCCCGTTGAGGTGGCATTCTCAACCCCTTTACTAACGAGGTGGCAGAAAAAACATTTTTTTTTATATAGAGGGAACTGTTTTAGGCACATTCCGCAAATGTATTATTTTGCAGAGAGTGTGAGATTCCGTCGGCCTATTGCTTACGTATACTCACTAAAATCCGTTTCTCATTTACTTTGTTTTTCTCTTTAATTTAATTAATAAAACAATATTGGCTTCAAACAATGAATAAGAAATATCTTATATGGGATGTTCTCGATACAACTTTCTCCTCTTCGATTTTTTTCTGATGTTTACCATTTACGAAAAGAAACGGTGGTAAAATTTATTGCGAACATCCCGTATAAAATATTTCTTATTCATTGCTTGAAGCTAATCTTGTTTCAAATTGTACGGTGACTAGAAATTATAGGAGTGAAGTTACGTTGGTTTATAGTTGACGATGTACTTTTCAGAGCTTAGAAATATTTGAATAACCTCACCCAGACCTAACACAAATCGCTTAAAATTCATCCAAACTAGTTGAAAATATATCATTTATTAATAAAATAAAAGTACTACATTAAAAATCAAATATTTACAAGCTTTGAAAAGCAAATCGTCAATTATTAACAGACGTAACTTGACTCATATAATTTCTATTCATCATAAAATTTACTAAAATTAACAACAAACACGTTATGAAATAGTAATTTAATTTATAATAAACAATTATTGCCGAAGATTGTTGTAATAATTGAAATTTGCAAAATTATTCATGGAGAAAACTGATCTCAACGCGTCGTCACTGAATCGTGACGTCGAGGTGTATTGCGCATGGTCCGTGTTCAGCGGACCGCATCAGAAAGTCAGTATAGCACAGTATAGCTTCGTTGTATAGCTATGGTTCGTACGTTTTGACGGGATGGTCCCTAGGTGTACATTTGGACTTGCCTATCGGTACCTAGTCACTTTTGACCTTGAGTAACGACTATTAGTGCATGTGTGCTATAATATTTAACTGCTTAAACCAGGCAAGCCGCTTATTTGATCGCCGCATGTGTCCTTGGAAGAGCTACGCCTGCTACTCTTTCCCGTGCGCTCGAGAGCTCGCTCATTGACTTGGCTTACATTTGTCAGGCGCGAACCTATTGAAAAGAGCGTGCTGGCGCATTGGGGCGACATTAGTATCTAACCACTCGTGCTGAGAAGACATGCAACGCACGTCGATCACGGAAATCAAAACGATAGATAGAGCTCCCTTTCCCTCGTACAAACCCGCGAAGAAGGGAAGAACGGAAATTCACGGGAAGGAATAGGGAGGACCGAGAGGTCAAAAAGGACGACGCTCGGCCCTACAGTCTCTTTACGTGAATTTCCGGCGAGTGCCTTATACTTGTAAAAATCAGATTTGTAAAAGGGAAAATAAAGAACGGTGAAGTCTACATTATCTACTGCATTAAAAATATTCACACCTGTCATTGTTGTCCTGCAAAGCCAGTACTCCAAAAGCTCTTCGATAATTTGTGAATCAGTGAGATCTGGGGTGTACATCTTATAATTAGATGAACTGGTCTAGCAAACAACATACACCCATCTCATTGAATATACATTTGACGACTAACATTTGCCATTTTCGGAATAAATAATTGTTTGTCAAAAAATGTTTTGACCTCTGTGAATAGTTAGTCGAGTTATATGGAATTACATTTCATGTTAGGTACAGAAACGTTTATCATATTATTCTTCATAGTATCTCTTTAACTTACTTCACAAATTAAATTATTAATTAATTATTATTATTACATTCAACTTACAATCACTGATTCAGTTAAATAATATTCCGCTTGTCATTGAAAATTATATTATCTTGGTAAAAGGATTAAGCAAGCAGGTTTGAAATAAATAATTTGATCTGAGTAAAGACTTCAAACTTCGTTGTATTACATTCACGTGTATTTTCTCAAAAGTTGTGGGAATCATTGTAAACCACGTATGTTCAATGAGCATATATATAAAAGTAATAAAAGTACTGCAAATCTTGTATTATCCAAAATGCAGTCGGCTAATATTTCCACCGTCCTGCTCATACTTTAACACTGTAACATAGAATAACTAATTTCATGGGGGTACATCTTAAATTAAATTTCGAAGAACACAACTGCAGCTTCAGCGCTTCTCGAGCAAATTATTAATATAATGGAAGTGTAACATAAAGAAGCCATTTTTAGTACTTTTAACGAAACCACTACATGCACAAAAGCGCCGAAATTTTAATTTAAAGTGTCTCAAATAAATCAACATTGCGAATTATATACCGCCGTAAAATATAAATAGTATTGGAATAATAAAAGCGACGTTACAATAATAAAAGTGGTCCACAGCGGAGAAGGGTCGTACCCGTGAAAATTTGCATTTAAAGAGGGCCGCGACTCCCACTGAAATATGACTGGACCATGGAGACAAAGATAAGGACAGGAAAAGAAAGGGACACGAGAAAACGAGGCAGTGGAAAGAGAGAAAATACAAAAAAGAGGGTAGAAAGAGAACTGAACGAAGCGAAGACATAAACGGAGAAAGGAAGAGATACAGGGAAATTATATAAATTAGAATGACAGAAATGAGAAATGAGTACAGTGCAAGGCAGAGCAAAAGGAACAGGTGGAAAACAAAAGGAACTTCCCCAACAATGGTACAAATTGAGAACAAAATTTTGTTATATCAATATATGAAAATCTGAAGCAAAATTCAAAATAAAAAATGAGGCTGCGTTGCTTTTAATTGTTAATTTTCTTAAAGGAGAAGGATCTTTTTCCTCTCTTCAGTGTTGAATTATTTCTTTGTTAAAAAGGCAAAACTATTTGTTTCTGTTTTATACTGTAAATATTAATCCAAGCGTGAATATACGACTGATTGTTATTATCAGGATATCTTTATGAATATATTTGAAAAGAGTAATTCATATCCACAGTTACCCAAAGTATTACATATTGAAAAATTTGATGGAATAACGCTAATTTCGACCAAAAAAAACTAATTCGAATGCAATATACGCGTTAAAATTATATATCTATTACAACAATTATACTTAATATTAACAGGTTATCGACGGGGACGCTGGGCCGCGCCTTCTGTACTTCATGTGCAATTGTATAAAAAACTAAAATTATAATGCAATAAAATATTAAAACGTACTATTGATTCTATGACAATATGAGAAGAATGTCTTTTTATAACATGTATATTTGAAAATTAAGTGACCAATCTTATTATAAAGAAACAGAAGACATAATTTCTTATGGTACATCCCCACAAGGAAAATTGTTTTCAAGCCTAGTACACTAAAAAACACTACTCAGGATGTCACTAAACGTGATTATCCATTTTTTATAAAATATCATTTTGAATAAATACTATATGCTGTGCTAAATGGGTTTAGGAACTTGGTAAATAACTTAAAAAATATTTGGAAATTAAGACTGCATGCTTTTCAAAACATACCGTCATCAATATATTAAAACAGTGTTGAGCAAACTACGGTCCACGGGTCAGATGCGGCCCCCTTACAATTAGACATTCTATTCGGCCCAATGTACATTTGAAAATAATAGTACAGATATTTTCAACTAAGTGCTTTCAAAAAATAATTTTCTTTGAGCCGTTATTGAGATTTATAATAAATTATATTGACGCGCTAAAATTATTTCTTTCTGTTTTGGTCCGGCCCTAAAAAAGTTTGCCCATCGATGTGCTAAGAACAAGTGATACAAGAAATTCACATATGGAATATTAGATATGAAGTGAATCGTGTAGAATGAATACATCGGTTACAAAGTTACATCGGTTACCCGAATGATTACGTGTCGGAGAATTTGATTAAACGTTTGGCAGTTCCGTGGGCGGAACAAGAGCAATATTTTCCCTCGTCTGGCATGAAAGGAACAGCAGGAGCAAAGGTCGGCGGTCGGTGAGCAGTGGTTTGTGGTTAGTAGACGGTATTCGAGGCTCCACAAGGTAGAGGGTAACTCGTAGGAGTAGCGGCTAGTTCGCGAGTAGCCGCGAGTAAGTAGCCACCCGAGTACAGTCCTGTGCGACCGACCTGCTTCCCCGGCTTTGCCTTGCGGTAATCAACGATGCCTTTACATCCACGTACCAATACATGCACGGTGAATCTATCTTTCTCTCTTTCCACCGCGAAAGCCTTCGTGAATTTCGAGCCATCGCGGTGCATCGAGTCGAAGGGAAATGAGAGAACATATGCTCATGCATGTGACAGTCCCACGAAATTGAACCCGATCAACTTTAATGCCTTCTCTCTGGGTCACTGGGATTCTTAACACATTGTTGACGGGAGATGCGAATACATGTCTTTTGTTTTTCAACTGTTGTTGACGAGAGGCACTGCATCGCGTTATTTGTATGACAAAACTAAAATGATGTTAAAACTTGAATTACCGGCGTTATATCTATGATATTGAAATATACTGAATAAATATTTTGGAAAAAGGGAAATCAAGAGATGAACGGAATAATTAATTAAATATTTAGGTTTTATAAGATAGAACTGGAATATTTACTGCATGGATTTCGTATCAGTTTGGGGACTTTTTAGAGAAAATTGGGAATCATTTCATTAGGGTCATCACCAAACATTGGGGTCACTTCGACCGGTTTAGTTTTAGTGTTTATTACAAAAAGTTATATAATACCATTGCGCACAGATTTTTGCAGATACGTTATTAAATGTGCCCACTGATGCCAAGAGTGAAAATTACTTATAAAATATGTAAAAATTAAGATTACATTTTTTTCACTATATAGCGTCATTAATGTGTTAAATCAGCTAAAAGTGGATATCAAGGAACTTGGTGCAATTAGTATTTAATTTCATTTTATGACAGGAACATTGACCGTTACCGTTTTAGGGACATTTTTGCAGTTAGCATCATTTATGAAATTAAATTGTTTTTGAGACATTAAGAATATTATCCATATATGTTATATGTACATGTTTTATAATAACTTGGGAAACATCGTGACAATGCATTTCTCAATAGAATTTTTTGATAACTTATTAAGGCAGTAGGTCAACTTTTGCTGTAATTTTTATTATTTGGGTTATGTGGGCTAATAATTATAAATTATATAACTGCTTTGGTAAGGAAGATGTGTACTGTCAGAATTATCAATTTTACAAACAGCCGTCTTCTGTAGTTGATTCCAACAACAGAATTTTCTGTTCTATACTGTGAAGAAAACGAGGTACGTGTAATTTTAGTTTCATGTTACAAACATTTTGTAGAGGCCTTTCGATTTAAATTTTTAAATAAAAACTCTATAGCACCAATAATATTATTATTATTAATATTACACTGTATACCCGTATGAGGGTTTTTACAACTCTCCTTAACACTACCTGATGCATTACAAAGAACAGTATGGTATAATAGCACCAATAATATTACATTGTCACGATTAAATTCCATTGGCATTTAAAACATTGAAAACAATATGATTACATTTCGTTTAATTATAAAAAAATTAATTCACTATGATTGTTGCAAATGCATTCAAAGCTTCATAGAACTTCATTTTGTTTGTTTTATAGCGTTCTTCTATCAAATTTTGTCGAGGATTCTTTGGCTTATTTTTAATAAATCACTGAATTCTGGCACATTTCCAAATAAATGGAAGTCATGCCTAGTCTCTCCTATTCCAAAAAGCGACGACCCGCCTGACATTAAGAATTACAGACCTATCAGCATTCAAAATGTTATGCCCAGAATCTTCGACAAATTAATTGCTCACAAATTGTCGCCTTTGCTTAAAGGTTTAATCATCCCTGAACAGCATGGCTTTGTATCGGGTAGATCTATTCAAACGAACCTTGCTATATATCAGCATTACCTTTCCACCGCGGTTGAAAGTGGACACCAAGTCGATGCCATATACACCGATTTTAAAAAAGCTTTTGACTCTGTCAGCCATGCTATCCTACTAGATAAACTGCGCGCAGTAGGAATCAATGGTAATTTCTTACCTTGGTTACATAGTTTTCTATCTCGCAGAACTCAAATAATTAAGTACAACCATACTTTATCAAGAGAAGTTATTGTTACCTCGGGGGTGCCTCAGGGGTCCCACCTTGGACCTCTCTTGTTTAACATTTTTATCAATGATATTGCTTCATCATTCAAATATTGCCGATTCCTCCTGTACGCAGACGACTTGAAAGTATTCCTTAAAATTGACAATCCCCATTCACAGTCACTAATTCAAGATGATCTTTACAGACTAGAAGAATGGAATCTCCGAAATCAGTTAAATTTCAATTTATCTAAATGTCATTCAATTAGTTTTCACAGGAACAGTAATCCTTTTATCTATAATTATACTCTATGTAATTCTCAACTTACTTCTATCTCTACCGTTCGGGATCTTGGTATCTATTTTACATCTAATCTCTCTTTCGATTTCCACATTCGCTTCATTGTTGAAAAAAGTTTTAAATCTCTCGGCCTTATCTTCAGATCTTTTAAATTTTTCCGCAATGTTAATACCTTACGTATTCTATATTGTTCTCTAGTCCGCCCCCATCTTGAATTTGGCTCAATTATTTGGGCTCCCTATTATAATTGTTATATTCGCTTGTTAGAGGGAGTGCAACATAAATTTTTTCGGTTCGCGGCGTATTGTATAGGTGTTCCGATACCTCTTACATGCCATAATTACGAACTTATGTCGCAAAAGCTCAATCTCCTAACTCTTGAAAAAAGGCGCGTACTATCTGATATTTTATTTACGTTTAAATTGTTTAACAACCTAATTGATTGTCCTGAATTACTTTCGTTGTTTAAACTCTATGTACCTAGCAAACACCTCAGATGCCGTGACCTTTTCTTCATTGAGAATCATCGTACATTATATGGTAGATATAACGTTATCAATCGCCTATGTTTGAATTCGAACACTTATTGTAAGTCTGCGAATTTCTTTGACAATTGTTTACGTTCCTTTAGACATTCAATTGTATCCAATTTAACATATCAATAATTATTGTACCTTGAACCAAAGGGTATTCTTTACCCGTTAATAAATAAATAAGTAAATAAATAAATAAATAAATAAATAAATAAATAAATAAATAAATTTAGTTAAACGAAAAACTTCGTATTGCAAAAGTCGATCGTACATTCTATTCCAGAGACATCAGGATGTAAATCAAATCATTCAAACGGAAGAAATAGACTGTACTAACTTTCAAATCGTTTTTCATTGCTCAGACGGATCGCTGTATTTGATTGAACGTTTCATCGAAAAGTAAACGATCATCTAAATGATCATTAACTTTAATAAATCAATTTTCCATACAACGCCAGCCGGAAAACGCGAGTATATTAAGAGCGCATATTAATTAGGAGAACCTCTTCGACCAGACAATTTCACGAGTTTGATGATCGCCTCGCGATAACGTGGCTCGTTGAACGGGTTATAGAGTGAAAATTTTCTCTTTTCATTCCTCGGTTTGAACATATTGATCGACAGGAAATTTTGCAAATTTATTACAGGAAAAGTTATGTACGTTAAAGTTACTCTGAGCACATTAAATACTCTTTCTGATTGGGATATAGTATTTAAACAAAATATAATATCACGTTCGGAATGATTTCTAAAATAACACAGTAAATTATCAGTGAATTAAAACTATATAAATGCATTATACTGTTGCGTCTCGCGGACGGTCGTCTTGGCATTACGGGAGAATTGTTCGGAAAATAATATATCCTTCCCCGTACAAAATTCAAACGTCCTTACGGTTCGGTAGTCAAGTGGCGACTTCCGGTTTTGGACATTTCCGGTTACTAACGCAAGGGCCCGCCGATCGATATACCGATTCGATCCTCGAATCCGACGAGTTCGAGGGAGCAGGTTAGGTCGTACACAAACTTCATGTCGACGTAACAGTATTATGTAATTTTATAATAAAGCTAAATTTTCGATAATGTCAACTAACAAATTGCATGCAAACAGTTGCAATAAATTCATAAATGTATCGAAATATTTCAGCTGTTTGGATTCCCCGATAAAGGTAATATTATGAGTACATGCCATCGTACAACATTATGTGAAAAACATATTTAGTAAACATAATAAACGCAACAACTGAACATTCACAGACGTATTATAGATGAATCTGATTTATAACGTTATTTAAAGATAAATGTAGGTATATCAAAAACAAGTGCCTCCAATTGAATTTCTTCCTTGTTCCTGTTATAAGAATATTGTGCTTTGAAGATTTTAAAAAAGGATTTGCCGCAATGCAAGGAACAGTTGGTAAGACGTGTAGGTATTAAATTCAAATGTCGAAACCTGTTGGAAATTTCACGGTAAACCCTCAATGCGACCTCGTAAATATTTACAGGTCATCTGATCGCATTTGCATGTCGAAGTCGCCGTAATTTCTAAACGGGTACATCACAATGGATTCCGTCCATTTCGTTCGACCGAATACTCTGTTGGCGAGAGCACGAAAATGATACGAAATTATTGGCTCTGCCGGACAATACAAATTTTTCGAAATGCTTACTTTAAATCGTCCTGCCTAGCAATTTTGCAAAAACCCGTCATTTCCTCTCTCCAATATCAAATTTTACCTTCTGAAATGCTTCGAATTTTAACAGTCTCAATTCAATTTAATTTAGCGACAAAGTATTTAATACTTGATCGATTAATAATTTTTCGTGTTTTCATGATACCTTTAATAATGTTATTTCTTTATTGGCATAAATTTTGTCTTTGTTATAAATGTTATTGTTTATATCAGCTTTTTAACATTATAACCTTAGTTTATAAACAGCTTTACATATTTACAAGCAAATTCAACTGCAAAGACCTGAAGAAGTCAAACTATTAGCCATAAAGACAGCCGTCAAAGCCTTAAAGTTCCATAAC
The DNA here is from genome assembly GCA_963989415.1 of Cerceris ruficornis. Classification (NCBI taxonomy): domain Eukaryota; kingdom Metazoa; phylum Arthropoda; class Insecta; order Hymenoptera; family Crabronidae; genus Cerceris; species Cerceris ruficornis. The sequence goes on from OZ022528.1 coordinate 13,157,188, forward strand.
TTTAATTATAAGTTGCAGATACATTTAAGGTAGTGTTTAAGAGAATTTCTGTAGTGTTGATTATGCAAATTCAGTATCAAAGGTTTCTATACTCTCTATGACGCATTGCACTTTAATTTAACGTATCAGGACTATTTCGGGGGTGCTGCTGAAACCAAATAAGAAAAACAACAATTTCGTAGTACCAGCATAGAGTTCAGCAACTTGCAGCATTCTTACAATTAGCCCATCTAGCTTTTCTTCTTTCGCTTTCTTTTCTTTTCTGTAGCTTATCAAATACGAAATTTTTAAAGCTTATCGAGATATAAACTTAATTTATATTCTAATGAGACACAGGGAACAAAAAGTTAAGTGACTACTGTTAACTGCGGCGTTAACGGAGAGACAAATTTCAATATAACCTTCACACAAGAAAACAATCTTTCGCTTCTGTTTAGGTAAAGTATATGGCTTATTAATTAAATGTTACCTGTTTATTTATATGTCGTGTTTAATGCTGACAATGTTCCAACAGATCTTTTGATCTTACAACGAATTAGAAAAATGGATGTAGAAAATGGAAATTTCTTGATACCATCGCGGAAGAAACATTGTTGCAGTACGTGTAACCCCTTGCCGTACCATTTCTTTTGTGACTGAATGCGCAGTAACTATAAATTAATTGCTGAAATAACAATTTGTCCTTGACTTCTGATATACACTAGCGTATGACTTAACATATTATTAAATAGCATAGAGTTAATGTTATTTTATTCTGACCCACGGATATTTTTAATTTAATAATTTTTGGAACACTTCAGAATTGACTATTCCATTTATGGCGTCACGAGTGTCACTCGTTATTGTACAGCAAGGGGTTAATTGTACGTTTCGAAAAGCAAAGAATGCATTTTTCTATTGTTTATTCATTTAGTCCAAATGTGAAGGAAATTAATGTTAAACATAAGTTCCATCTTCTTCTGATTCTGTCTCAAAATTACTCTTAGCATTCCTATCATTGAAAATGCTACAGTTTGTTAACAATAGCTATTTTGTAATATTGTTCTATAGATTATTAATTTTTAATTTTGAACAATATTTGTATCATGTGGATAGGATTCAAATTGCACAAAATTTCTATTTCTATTAGCATTAGATAATTCGTCTAGTGCTTTCATCTGTTATCAATTTATCGATGAGTGATGTATACGTTGATATTGTTTCAGTTCTCACATTGATTCTCTGACCACTTAAGTGTTCCTCCAACAGCTGCTGCCGTATTGTCAATGTTTTTCCAATTCACTATGGCAGTTAAATTGTTGGCATTTGATATATTCCCAGAATACTGTTTACAAAACTGTGCAATGGATCTGGAAATTGTAACAGGCCACTAGCCAAGTCTTATCAAAGATGTATCAATATATAGTTAATTTGATGTCAACGAAATTAATTACGTTCTATTATTCATATGATGCATACATTTAATTCAAAGATGAAAATTGAACACATAAAGCACGATTGCATAGCATTGTATAATATTCTATTCGAATTTTCTACAAAGGCATTTAATAAATTAAAAAAAAGTCTTATATACACAGTTTTATTATTAAGAGACGCAGAATAATCTTTATTCTTGAAATGTGCCTACATATTTCATTGAATTTGTTATTTCATACTGCGTTATTTTATACGAATGCATTATTATAATAATTATTCAGGAAAAATATCCCTCATGGAATTAATTCTTCATTTTTACACGAACTAAATAGTGCGACACAAGTTACTTATTGTTATTATTATTAAGTTTATTACATATTTTAAAACATGTTGAAACTGCTTTTTAGAATGACTGTACTCCTTTTAACTCTCATACGCTCCTCAAAAATAGTTACACGAAACGTCCTGGGGTGATATTTCACCCACTTTCGCTTCACGCTTTAATTAATGTTACTTGTAATCTATTATACTATATTCCACTGAAATTAAATCAAGTTACAAAATGTTAAAAAGAAATCAAACATTATATAGTATCTGGAAACGGAGATTGGGTAAAATTTCACCCGGATGAATGCGTGAGGATTGTTAATGAATTTTTATAAGATGTAATTTTAATTCTTCAAAATATTAAAAGATAATTCTATGAAAGGTCATAATAAAGATTTGAGGCAATATCACCCTTGTCTCTTCCATGAGATTAACATTTTTCCGTGATAGCACCAAAGTTTTGAAGACTCAGTTTATTATTTCATTGTATCATCAGCGTTCATCAGGTGACGAACGACCCAATTAATACTGTCCCCTAGAACGTTAATTGGTTATTTAAAATTTTCATTACCGTGTTAACACGAATGTAAAGCGTACGAAAACGCTTTATTGTTTCCATGAAATATTATTGAAGATAGCCGGGTGTTTTGAAATTGCGGTACGGAATGATGGGAAAGCTGATTATAAAACGGAATAATTAATAACGAGGAATGAATTCGTAGATAATCAGCTGTTTAATTGTCTCGTTAAAGTACACACGCCTTCTATTGTTAGGAACGATTAGGGGCATACGAATGAACGTAAGAACAATCGCGAATATTACGCAATGTGTTCATGGTAAAATAGTGATCACAATTTATTGTAAAAATTTATTATTCATATGCAACGTGCTCGTGTGAATCTATAATTTAAGAGATAAGACGGTTTACTGGCATCATACATGATGTAACTTATCGTTCATTTACATACCTGTTTCCATTAATATTTTCAACGCAGACAGGAGAAGGGTGCCAACAAAAAAATAACAGCTTCGCACATCAAAAGGTGCAGTTAGTTTTAATAAATGGAAAATAACATGTACCTACAACTAAAATACCGTAGACTGTCTCTGTACTTCCGAAAAATTTCTATCTATAAAAAAAATGATTTGATAATACAGGGTGACATATTCTTATACAGTGCAAACTTTGGTAAATAAATCTGTTTTTCCCTCCCATTGTTTAGAAGACGTTTAAGTTATTTGTTGAAGTTTTACAAATTATACACGGTAATAATTATTTAATTTAACGAGTTACATGTAACAACGAATAGCAATATTATTTAGAGCCGCAGTTTTCGGATTTCAAGGTCTTTCATATTTTGCGAAAACGGAGTTGTGCATTTTCATTAACATTGCTCTTCAGTAGATGTCAGAACGAATTCAGAGATGTACCGGGTGTTTCAAAATTATTTGTCGTGGCTTTCAGGGGTTGTTGTACACCTTGTGTCGATGGAGATCGGTGAAAACAACCCGCCGCGGGAGCGCCGCACAATTCGCGAAAGGGTTGCAAATTCTTTTTATTGGCTTATCGCATTCGTCTTCTTACGTACGTAAAATGTCTGAGAGGAATCGTGGGTCAGAAATGAACCGTACAATATGTACAATGAGCTGCCGTGACATTCGAGTGACGAGGACAAGACAATTATTTAAAGAAACTTCAAAATATTCTCTACAAATAAAATAATTATGAAGAATCATAATCTGCATCTTGCATATTTGCCAACAATTTATCACTTCCCCACACTTTTCTATCCAACAGTTTTTGTTGTAGTTTTATATGTAACTCAGAACAAATTTTGCTATAGAGATTCGTTGTTTTATTTCCATGTTTCATGTGTATAATAGCTTCCGCGCTTCTAAACACGTAAAAAACTGAAAGTACTCTGTGAAATGACGACAGTAGCTCAGGTCGAAGATATAAGAACAGCAACAATCTGGTCAGACCTAATTCAGACCGTGCAGGATCTAAAATCAAAAGAGGAACGACTACGGCAACGTATAGAAATTTAGTGCATGTGTGGCGACCGTGTCATGAAGTACAGGAAATCGTAATAATTCTGAAATCATAACTATCTGGATGTATTTAGTAAAGTAAAATCACTAGCCGCGGACAATATGCAAATGAACAACTTCATGACACGGGGATCCTAATATAGATATACCTGCCTAGGGCCTTACCCCCGCATTACCTCCTTGACCAATCACAAGCGTCGAAGAGACACGTCTAGCGAGACATAGGTAGACGCCCCCCACTCCGACGCGCACATTACAGAACCATATAAATTAAGCCGAAAATTGTATTAGAGCAGTGTAACCAAAATACGTAGAAGAACAACTCTCTCGACATAATAAAACTCTCGGTTCTGGGAATCACGCTCACCTGCATCTTACTTTCACATGCATCACTAAAGGTTGAATACTTTTGCAATGCCGACAAATTTTTACGACTATTTTTTTTGCCTCAACTGATAATTTTTCATTTATCTCTCTCAACTTTCAAGTATAAAAAAAATTTAAACTGTATCAGAGTCACTAAACTTGTAAAAATCACAAGACGTAAGAATATGTTAGCAACTGCAAAAATGTTGAACCAATGAAGCATTATTAGATAGGAGAATTTTAATTACTATTTCCGTTTCGAATGATCATTTCAAAGATAATTTCTGGATTGTTGAAGCGTATTCCTCTGTCCGATGCAATATACAATCGCTCAGGTTGGTTGCTATTAGAAATCGTTGCGAATTCTAGATGCAAATGCAATTGGGTATTTCGTGTGTGAATATTTATGAATTCGACAGAAGGATAGTGGCTACGACGAAACGGAGAAATCTGCGGAAGGAAAAATTATCATCACTTTTTCTGATGAAACTAAAATGCTGATTGAATATTATACGACGAATTTATAAACTAAAATATACTGATAATTAAAAAATTACAATACTGGCCATGCAAAACAGTAATGAACTAGCGAAATGATTTCATTAGTATCAATTAGCTTTGTTATCATGTTTTAAATTGAATCTACGGTCGCTTTGTTATTCATTTACGTGATGTGTTGCAGATTATTTGGAAACATTTTATTTCGCAGTGAAACAGATGTATTCTGTTAATGACAACATTAAACTGATATTTTAGTATGTTTTTCCGTTGATATTTCACTCCGTCTGTCCTAAAATAATTATCACATTACCATAATCCTTTTCTAAAATTATCAATTTTTTTACAATTCGAAGAAAACTGTGTCAATGACGGCAATTTTTTTTAACCGTATGAGATATTCAAAAAATATTACTTGATTGTCTTTTCTTTTGTTACCAAAGGTTAACAAATAAATGAGCTCTCTTGAAAGTGCCGCTGTGTGCAGGGACATGATGTTGATTACTTACACCTAATACGAATAATGAAAATTCATAGCAATATATTGCAAAAATCATTCGGTTACCATCAAGACGACCGCTTATATAATTATTAGGATTTGATAAAGTTAAAACAGACGTTCCATTTCCATATCCCTTTGCAGTAGTACGTATAGTGGTAGCTTTTTATTCCTCTTACAATCAGATCTTTACTCATTTTAGATCGCTCTACATTATTCTACATGTATATCGTATTTTGCCAGAAAAATATGCTTAAACCAGAATTCAGCAGAATTGATCTTCAATAACCGAAAGGACAATATAACAAAAATTATGATTTCCACTTATATTAACTGTTAACAGTTACATTTGTGAGAATACGTGAAAACAGAGCAGTTATTTCTTGTATACTTAGAATAAATATACTTACGTTGGATAGCAAGAAGGCGATGCACCAAAAAGAATCGTTTATTTTGGACTTACCTGAAACACAAAGTAATACAAATTGATTAAAAGATGTGTAACGAAAGCTGCAATTATTTCTTCCGATTTTAACAGTACTTATAAGGAATGTCGAAATGTTGATACATCGCGTGCTGTGCATTGTATAACACTTTCAGCGAGAAAATAATATGATAGACCCAGCCCTTTTGCAACATCTCTAAAACGTTCTCCAATATAATAAAACTGTAAAAAATCCTATTTACAAGATTTTAAAAAATGTTTCATTTTGTCGGATCAAGCAATCGAATTGGTTGAAAACTTCATAAAATGAAGGTTAACTCTTTGAGTTTATCGGCGCATATACGCAGTTAGAGTTGAAAAATTGAAATATAACCGTTGAAATGTGATTACGCAAATAGTAATTTATAACTTCTATACATTAATACTCCAACTTTTTGATAAAAAGGTGGTTTTTGATCGCCAAATAAATAATTTCTCATTTTTCAAAAAACCTCCGCCTGCTAAGGGTTAAATATCTAACCATACAAGTAAACATAACATCCTAATAGAGCAGTGATGGCCAAACTTTTTTAGGAACGGTCCAAAAAAAATGAAGAATTTTGGCAGGTTAATATAATTAATTATAAAACTCAATGAGGACTAAAAAAATATTATTTCTTCAGAACACTGAAATTGAACATATCTTTACTATTATTTGAAAATCTACGGCGGGCCGGAAAGAACGTTTAAGAACGTTTTTTGTAGGTGGGCCGCATCTTGCCCTCGGACCATTGTTTGTCCATCACTGCGATATAGGATCAGAGGAAACTGAAAATCAACGATATTTGCAACACTACTAAACGCCAAGACTCTCGTCGCTTCCGATCGTACCCCCTAAGGATGAAAGAAAGCACAAATTGACATATAGAAGATTCGAGGAGTAAAAAAAGATATTAAAAGACGACATAAAGCTGCAAAGTCGAGTCACTCGAGGGCGTGAGATGGTGGCTCAGACAGATTCGAATACGATATGCAGACATGCTGAAAAGATTGTGAAACTGGAGGAATAGGTGGGTGCTGAAAGAAGTCCACGATTACCGTGGCTAAAGACCGAAGGTGAAGTCGACGACGAAGGAGAGGAGGAAAAGTGGAAGGAGGTAGATATGTCTGAGGTCTTTTAGCACCTCTTCATGTTATACACGAGAGACGCGTGAATCGTGCGTCGATCTACTAGAAGAGCTCGCAATAGCCTCGCCACACGAGGAGTTCGCACAGTTTCCTTTTCATCGTCATCAGTGAAACCAGCGGCCCCTTTGCGTGACCTTTGAGGGGCCAGCGTTCTTCGTTTCGTATGAAAAAGCTCCTGGCATTTCTCGGAGAGCGTAATCGTCGTGGGGGAAACGGAGGATCGGAGAAATGGCCTTTTTAACGTCCCTACCCCACCGGCAGGTAGAGTAAATGTTAATTGCCATCTGTATGGGTCAATGACAAATCTAAATGGCTGACATTAATGCGTGATAGAACAGGGGAGGAACCAAGGTTTCGAGGTGGAATTTAATGGTACCTTCATGTCTCTTCGTGATACTTGACGAAGTTTCTTCTCTTGGGTACTTGAGAAAGTTGTTAGTCGATGTTCTTGATTACGTGAGTTTTATTAATTCTATGCATGAAATTTGAGAAGGGTTTAATATCTTTGTCGCGTAGGAATATTAATTGAAGTATATGTAGGACATGTTTGATGCGATCATGTGGATAGAAAAAAGAAAAAAGAAAGGAGGAATATCGAAGATAAGGAATAATAAAATGGTAATCGTGAGGGCAATTGTATTAAGATAGTCATATTCTTGTTAAATATTATTAAGCCTTTAGGCACTGTCGATTCCTGCGGTGGTTTTACAGGGATCAGTTTTTTTCGGCGGCACATTGTTTTAATAATTATTCTCTGTCATCAGACAAGAATTTAAAGTACATTCTAATAGGCTAGTTAAATATTGCTCTTATTGTTACTCACAGTACCGAATCAAGGACTTACAAAATATCTTTTCGTGTTTTGTGTTCACTTCGCGGTATTATTTCAATGAATTATTGTATTAATCATAATGTACTATGCGTAACATTATAAGCAAAGTTTAGAAGCAAATAAGTAACAAAAAGTTTGTGAAGAATTTCCTTAATAATGTCTTTTTGCAAAGTAATTTAAATTATAGTAGCTTAAAATATCTTGGATTCCTTCACGTTTGAGAATTTAAGATAATGAAGAAGTTGATGGCTTGGCAGAGGTAGCTACAGAAATGTATGTCTTCGGCTCATTGCCAATTCCCTTTACTGATTTCTATGAAAAGTTCAGAAATGAAGCATATTTGTGAGCGCAAAGTGTTGATAAAGGGAAGAGGTTCTACAAAAGATACTTTCGCAAATACAGTCGAACTATAACGATAATGTACTCTGACCTCCATGAAACTATGGAACTATTGCAGAGAAATAGTTTTTCAGATTTTGTGTTATAACGGAAAAACTTGATGGCAATAAAGTTCGGTGGTACATCCTGTATATTTTTATATAAGTGAAATGAATAACGCAAAAATTACAAATACTTAATGTAAAATAGATATAATTGTTTAACGTTAATATGTATAAAGCTTTACATATACACGTAATATTGTACTAATCATATCGCGTTTCTCTTTTGTCTCTCAAGTGAGACACAACATTTGTTATCATTTATGTACTGCATTGCCCGTCTAGATATTTAATTTTCAGCAGTAAGGCCTTAACTGTTAAATTTACAAGATTAATTCGACAAAATGTCACAATTGTATTTTTAAAACTTTCAATATTACAGATTTATTGTTGTAACATTGTAAATCATCGGGATTAATTATTATCGAAACTAGACGGAAAGACATTAACACGAGAAGCTTAGAAACATTCATTGCTGATTGTACTTTGAAACCAAACAGCGCGGCAGAGAAAAGCGTCAGTCGTGCAAGTGGCAGTTCGTGTTAGACGAAACTTCGGCCTCCGCAATTATTTGCAAGCTCCGAGCGTATTTTGTTTCTATTGTAATACGCCTTGCACAGGTTAAACGGGCTTATAGCAAAACCCGTTATAAATCCTTCAAAACTAATGAATAATAAATGGAGTACGTATACAAAGTGCGCGTTGGTAGAAATTTTCATAAAAATAAATGTACTGCTGTCGAAATATTTTTACGGCAATGTTACTTTTACGGAAGCTGATATTACACTGGTCAACACGATTTTATGCCCAAAGAATATTTATACTGATTCTTACAGATTTTGTGGGGCTGAACACAAATATGAAGTCCGTATATCTCCATCAGACTCCATTTTTGAGAAAATCAATTTTAGAAAAAGATTCAAAGGGTCTAGCCGGATAGGGATGGAAAAAGTGCCCCAAAGCAAATTAATGTTGGGGCATACCATTCGATAGGTCTCTAAAAAAAATCCTTCCTGCGAAATATGAATCCGCTACCCCTACCTTAGGGGTAGTTACAGGGTGAAACATATTTAACAGTTTTCGTCCGATTTCTCCAGTTTGGCTTCATTGAAAATTCTGAAAAAAATCACAGATGTTGTACCCAGTGGTGTGCATACTTCTGAATTTTATCAGATTGTTTTGGTTGGCAAATAAATTTTTAAAAGATTAATAACATTGTTCAATATAGTGTACCATTGCTTTGCGTACAGAAAGTATGAAAGCATCAGATTTTAATTTTTTTAACTATGTTCCACCACTCCTAAAAATCTGAAAAAATTACACATCAATATGTACGGTATGATGCAAATACTGTAAAAATATAAAAGTGGTCATTTCATATTTTCAATAAAAAATTAATGTTTTTAAACTTTTTTAATTTTTTTAAAACTTATTTGCCAACCAAAAAATACGATAAAGTTCAGAAGTATGCACACCACTGGGTACAATATCTGTGACTTTTTTCAGAATTTAATGAAGCCAAACAGGAGAAATCGGGCAAAAATTGTAAAATACGTTTCACCCTCTAACTACCTCTACGATAGGGACAGCGGTTACATGCTTTGCAAAAAGGTTTTTTTTTTTTAAAGACCTATCGAATGGTATGCCCCAACATTAATTTGCTTTGGGGGCACTTTACTAGACCCTTTACATCTTTCAGAATTTTTTTCGTTTTCACTGTAAAAGTTATTTATGCTTTTTCTGCCCAACATGATTCGACAAATCCTCCCGAATATAACGATATATATTACTTTAGTGTTATAAACGTTTAACCATGCTTAAACAAAGCTCAAAGCGAAAACGACGCCCAAAATGCCTCAAGATTTGTGGATATTTTCCTATTTATCTTAAAACCCAGACGCCCAAGAGGAATTCTAATACCAGAATGCGATAGAGCAGACATTTTTCTGCGGGAAACCATAACTGACATTTGCAACACGAGTTTTGTTTTCGGCTGAGAAATTAAAATAGCTCAGGAGGACATTAGGTACTGCCAGTGGTTTTCAGTGCAGCCGTTTCACCCGCACTAGTATTATATGTAGCTTGCAGTACTCATAAATACATTTATTGTTTATGAGTTATTTTCTGACACTAACGCTACATTAAACAATGTATTATATTTTTAACATTTGGTCATATAAATAACCAATACTGTTCAACTGCATTTACAATATCAAGATTTTTTATACGAGCAGCGGGAGCAATTATTTCCACTTCACTGGCCAAGAAGTACGACGACCGCCGCGTGTTGTCATAATATAATCGGCAGGACTCTGCGACCGTAACCTACAGGTGCCCGTCTCGCGGGCTCAGTAACAATAACAGGTCGTTTCGATGTCCGTCTCGCTATCAGTTTGTCCTCGACTGCCGGCGTGTAATCAGTGCTCCGCGATCGAGTTCAACTATATTCATCTATTAGTGTGTGTATAATACTTTCGAAGATGAGATTCTGTATCGCCTAATACCTCTCTTTTTGTGGGCTACTTGGTAATTCATCCTTACAGGGGTATTAACCCTTAGTTAGATATTGTACGTCTGCTCTCAGCCACCAAAGCACTTTCTCCGTTGCCATCGTATGCTTACTATCAGCCACCAAAGGAAAAATGCAACATTTTTCTGAGGTATATATAATTCTTACTATGATTTTACTAGTTTTGTTTTAAGTTCGATTACACAGTTTGTTTTTAATGAAATACGGCCGCAAAGGGTTAGTACTAGAAAGTAGTAAAAGAGAAATAAAATATTTCTTTTGGCATAAAAGCTTTATTATGTAATTCTAATAGAATTGTTTCTGTTGAATTCAGATATGTAATCTATTTGTCTCTATCATGTTCGTTTTTTTTACAAGTACTTTTATGTTTAATAAGTCCTATAATTTTGAACTTGAAAATGCAATTTAAACAATATTGCTTATTTTTTTGACGAAATTTTACAAATATACTTCTCTGTTTAATGTAACATTATTGTCGTGAAATAACTCATAAAAGTGAATGTACTTGTAAAGCAAGCTAAATATCTTAATACTAGCGGGGGTGAAACGTTTGCACTAAGAATCACTGGCAGTACCTTGTGTTTCGCGGAAATATTTTAATTCCTGAGCCGAAAACAAAACTTGTGTTGCAACTTTCAATCATGGTCTTCTCAAGACAAATGTCTGCTCTATCTCTTTCTTCTATTCCAATTTGTCTTACGCGTCTAGTTTTTAAACTAGTTTTCAAAACTGCCTTTCTAAAAAATGGAGTCTGATGGAGACAAACGGACACCATATTCGTTTTCAGCACCACAAAATCTATAAGAATCAATACAAATATTCTTTGGGCAAAAAAAGTTCAATTTTGTAGACCAGTGGTATTGTTATACTAAACCGTTGGATTGTTTTGTTCGTTCGAACGTCTGAAATGTGCGATCGAGCAAATTACGATAATCAAAAATCAGAGATAACTATCAAACTCTCGAAAATCAAAGAGAATCTTTCGTTTTTTATTATGTTGCATAACAGGGTTGTAAGGTTTGTTGTTGCCAGAGCAAGGCAATAATTTTACGGCTAGTTGTGTTGATTATTGATGCTTTGGACTGTTAGTTGACTGTCCTTTGAAGGAAGCTTAAATAGTGAAATACTTTGAGTTGAATGATTGTCTTTGAAAGGTTGTCGGAATCCCGTATCCAAATATCCCACCCCCTTTCAAGCACTTTTAGAACAAGGTCTGTGTTCTCGGAAGTGGCAGTAGGCGTTCAAGTATATTAAAAATATAAATGTGTTTCAATGTGTATTGTACCAAAAAATGATGTTCTTGGTGCATGAAAGGGGAAGGGGATAGCACGTTGCAACCTAGACGATTGGTTTGCCTGTTCGAAAGACTTGAGAATGCGCTAATTGCTATTCACCGTAGAATTACCGAGGCGATCAAAATGACTAATTCCTAATATTTGCTAAAAATTTCCTAAATTTATAGGGAAACCATACAGTAGATATTCCACGACTATCTTGCAAAATATAAATTACTATATTGGTAATATTTTTTACCTTTTTATACCTCTTTTTCAAAAGGACTTATTTAATATATTCAAATATAATAGATTTAATGCCGGTAGTTCTAATGTTAAGACAAGATACGAGGAAGCACAAGAACTGATTTCAAAGGCATTTACTTCACTTGGTTAAATTGGAAATTGGTTAAAAACTTTAACTGACTGATATATTCATATACATACATACATATGTGCCTCAAAAGTAGAAAACTGGCCCACACTGTACATTTGTTGTCCGAATGTTAGGCCAAGTGATTGCTAAGGAAACATTATTTTCTATATGAAATAGGTTTATGTAAAAGTGGTCTAACGTAAATACTACGCATTTCGCGGACATGGAATGTTCTTTTTTAGTTGCCTTTCGATAATGATTGAAAGGCGTTGATTAAAAATCGGCCTAAATTACCCACTTCTTTGTTCCAGCTTCTTGGTCATCAATATTCGGTAATAAAGAATCTAAAAAACATTTTTTACGAAACACTTGACTGGATTTCATTTTCTTCTCTTTCCTTGATTTTTTTAAAAGAGAAATGCCACATTTCCCGCAGTTCTTAGAACTCATTTGTAATTCTTTAGGTTATTGCATTAATATCGCTTACTATTAGTCAAATGTACTGTAAGAGTCATTTGCTGTTCATCTTTGGTTGTACAGTTGTTAAAGAAAAAAATCTTTGTTTCATTAATAAAGAATTAAGAACAGAAATATTGATAAATAATCGTATTACAGTTCACGAAAGATCAGTATTTTGCAAACGTCATATCACAAATGACAGTATAGATCAGCCTTTGATACTTTCACTGCAGGACAATTTAAAAGAAGAAACAACGTTATCAATAAATGAAATTGTAAATATTACTGATCATTTACGGAAGTTCAACAAAAATAAACCACCTAAATATAATTCTCTTGATAAATTACACGACAGCGAATTAAAAACCTGGACTGGCTTTAAAAAAACGCATTACAAAACTTACCAATGTGTTTCACTTTTTCAAAACAGTAAAATTGATAACAGTAACATACCTGTATTATACACAGTGTACATATATTCGTAGGAAGCGTTTTTTCTACGTCTGAAACGAATATTTCGGTTAAGTAGTTGACCGCGTGGCTCATACTTCTACTCACATTTTCCTTTAAAACTCAAAAACAAATAATTCCCCTAACGTTTGAAAAACACCATTCGAAAGAGCATGAAACGTACTATTAATGCAGCGTTTTTCGGTTAAAATCAGGCGATACATTTTTTGGGAATTGCAATTTTTCTGCATTTTTTTCACCTTGACAAACTCGAAAAACGTGAAAAACTCATGTAAACAATAAATAAAACGTATAAACTTATACACCGTTGGAAAGCTTGAATTTTTTACGATTTTTTGGTATCAGTGTCGGGTCGATATCTTGTTTTTATTAAAAGTAACAGCACAAAATATATTTTACAAAGAACGTACTTTGACCCCCCCCCCCCCTAACCGTGACGTTCAGAGGAATTTTGTCATGGAATCAATGTTAGACCCAAAGAACTACCGATATGCAAAAGTTCAGGAAAATTGGTCTCGGGTAATTTTGGCCGATTTTGAATCAACGCCATTGATTGCTCTAACAATAAGAGCATTCCTGAGCACACCGAATCCTTTGAAACTATATTACTACCTGTCCAGCGGTAGCAGCAAAACGTTTCCCATGTTTTGTGATGCAATATGTATTAAATACAAATTGTAGATAAATTAAACTTTTCATTTTTTCATATACGAAAACGGCTAGAAGAGAAAGTGAAGATCCATTTGTTGTTGTCTGTTTCAATATCACTATAAATTTGAAGATAGTCTACAAAAAACCAAAATGTCTTATGCAGCCTATGAATTAAAATTATAGCTTACTATCGAAACTTTCTTTAATAAAGTCGGACATTTGTGAAGAGAAAGTCTCAGATCAAAGAAGTTCGTTCTTCGAAAGAACGACATAATTGTTCTATACTGATAAAACAATGTAAGTACTTAAATATGACTTTCATCACTACTTGAGAAATACCTATCTATTGAACATTTTCAGTGAATACTGGAAAATCAAATCTCTGCATTGTGTCAGTTTGTTTGTAAGTATGTTAAATAAGTTTCTATTCGCCTTTTTTTATACGATATAACGTGAAGAACAACAATTCACAGTAAAGTTACCATCATGCTATAGAAAATGCATAAAAACTAAAAATACCACAGAAATCCGATCCTTTTGCCAATAAGTGCGAGCTTCATTCTATAATATAACACCATATTCTTCCACTGCGTTATCGAGTAGGAGTTTTCCAATCTCTCGAAGCGACAAATCCCAATTGAAAGTTTTAATGAAAATACGGTTTTCGAAGGGAAGCAAATAGAACGGGAATACGATGCGATAATTCACAACAGACCACAGTAGTCGAGGCTACTTTTTCGATCAATGTAACACCATAACCGAATTAGTGTGTGCTGTGCTCGTAAAACGACAAAAAAAGCTCGTTATTGTTAAGAAAATCATTTATCCTGATCTTTCTGCAACGCGTCATTATTAACGTTGATAAATGTACGGGTGCAGGATATAAATAAATGAACATTAGGTGTAACCGCATGCACCACCTGCTCTCTAAGCAAACAGTCAGCAATTAATTTCAAAAGACGAAGTACCTTTACGCCAGAGGTATGACGAAAAATCAAGGTACACTCCTACTCGATGAAAGGATAAGAAAACTGTTCTTTTCATTTTTGATGTTAGTCTTCAACAGTATCAGACGTATTTCTCTTGTTCATACGATTGTTTATTTGAAGTGGAACATTTATCTTTAAGTTACACTGTTATAGAGAAGATATGTTAAAGACAAAAGTAGTTACGAATTTGATAATACTTTCTTATAATGTATAACACCAGCATTTCGTTATTGCATGTATTAGTTGTTACGTCCCGACGTCTAAAATTTTCAAAATTTTTGTTTTTTTTTATTCTCCGATTCATAATACGCAGTGTTGCTTTTGTGTTTTACATTTCACGAAAAATTGTTGAGATGATAAAGTTTTCAATTTTTAAATTGAGATTAAATAGAATTTTCTCTATCTTCTGATGTCCGCTGAGAATTTCTAAATGGACAAGTCAGCATGAAACCGTCCCAAACGAAATTTATTCGTCTTTAAAAGCATACAGAAATATAGATACCATGGCATTATGTATATTTGTTTACGTTCGCACGTCAGACAGTGACATTTGAAATTTTTCCTGAATATTCAGAGCACCGGCGAAGAAGTGAAACGTGGCACTCATCGAAGGCAGCCACTCTGCGCGGTTAGTCTCATTTCTTCAATGGACCGCGTCTTTTTCCATAGCGTCAATCTCTTTGCGTATTCTAATTTAATTCACAAAAATGGCTGTGAACATCTCGAGTGTTCTGTGGAGGTCTGTGTACGCTTGAATTGAAGCACCCTCGCGAGCGAATTTGCTCTCAATAATGTTGTGTCTGGATCAACAAATCTGTTTATATTCGCGAGGTCGGACGAAAGGTTTCAATGAAAAAATATTTCACGCGTTTGTAGGCATCGATGATATGCATTGTTCTTGTAAATTTGCTTTTTCGTATTCCATGTCTTAATCATGAGATAATAGCGTGGGTTGTTTACATCTCGGGGGAGGAAAGATAAATTTTGAAGATGATTGTTTTTCTTAACAGAAATTAATGAGAGAGTGAAAACATTTATAGAGAATGAAAGATTATTGAATCAAAGGTCGAGTGTGGTGTGAATATTGATACAAAACTCTTATACAAAACATGATAATATGAATAGCATATGTAACAAATCTTTATATATTAATTTATCGTAAAAAGAATCGATTCTCCATGCACATAAATTGCATGGTTATGTGCTGTAACATCATTAGTTTGCAATCAACATCATTCTTCATCTTACAATTAGTAACATCATGCACTGATGCGAGAGTAGGAGCTATTTTCATATTTTTCTGCGTTAATACATATTACGGTAACCCTTTGTAATTGTTCGCTCTGTGTCTCTCTGGTAAGAGTAATACTTTAATAATACCTGAATAAAACCATACTTTTGCTATTTATAGTAGTAATTTAGAATACTTTTCCGTATCTTATTTAGTACACTTTTTTAAATTGCTGGTTCTTTGACAGAAAATTTAGTTGCATACGAAAAGTTGTACAAAAGTTATTTATTAAGATAACATACTAAAATATGTTATATGTCCTTAATATTTTTCGTACTGTCGATTCTCCTCGGTTAATCTAGCGATCATGATAATTTGATTAATTCAGCAACTACATACATGGTGTAAACGGAATAATTAGTTAAGCTTCGATAGCATATTTTGTTATTCCTAAGAATGAAAAAAGTCACATCAACATAGGTCAGGCAATCCTTTCTACTATATCCATGTACATACATTTCGTACTTATTTTTATCGAAAATTAATTAAAATCGCTGTCACAGTGCGCACTCACTTAGTTAAAAGGAAAATATAGAATGACATGGTCTCTGGCAACAAACATTCGCCAGAAACGATAATATACTAAAAATGCATCTGCTCAAAAATGTAGAGTACACGATATATAATACAATTGTTGAATTCATTCGATAGTGTCTAAAACGTCAGTCCGAAGCACAAATTGTTTCAGAGCAAATTCATTTTTTATAAATTCGCCAAATAAGTTCTAAACGTTCAATAAAGCTCATGTATATCTTTATATAGCATTAACTGCACCGTAACAAAGTTAGTATGGAAAGGTAGAAATAGTTCTCTGGTATACAGTTATCTCCAATTCCTTCAAAATCTGCTTCATTGAAAAACGTTTTACATTGAATCTGTGAACCGTCGATACAGACTCTTATCACTGATGCTGCATCTCATTGTTAGCCTATGTGTCTGCCTGTAGCGATTACTTCTCACTTCGAGTCCGTTGCATCTAACAGATTAAAGCCAGCAGGATCGATGTTAAATTGTGCTAAAGTTTCGTCATGGATGATCTTACGATACTGAAAACAAGTCAATAAGAGTATTACTTCTACTGACATAGGTAAAGCATCTTTGAAGAAATGCGTATAATTTCAATATTCATATTGATACAAAATATTAAAAAATAAACCGTACGATAAGCCTATTGTCCCCACGGAATAAGCCTGTGCAAACCAGGTAAGCGCTCGCTCATTTTGAGGCAAGTGAATTTACCATTTTCTTTCTTGGTTCGGGGCTTGTCCTCCTGTTAACCTTGAACACTTTGGCTTTCTGGATATGCATGATCAATTTTTACATAAAAGACCCCGCGAGGAAATTGAAACCGTGCACTCGACCCTCTTGCTAATCATTGGTACCTTCTAAGGTAGCAACACGAATCACAAAATAATCTTGATTTTTGTCGATTGTAAAATCGTAATTGTGTACGTCCATTTCGCATAAAATGCATTCAATTCGTATTGCAGCAAGAGAAACATTGAAAATAACGGGCAGCATTGTTGCCGAACGAAAAAGCCAAGAACCACGTAACTCTGAGTTCGCGTAAGTCGGAGTAACGTACGGTCCAACAACTGAAAGATGGCTAGGGAGCAGTGGAGCCTCTCATGTTCAACCGCCTATTCCCACAATTTCGCTTTTGGAATCTCCAAACCCTGCCTCCTAAAGTAAACGACTATGCGGAGTGTTCACTTTAGGAGACTGGGTTTGAGAATTCCAAAAACGAAATGGTGGGAATAGGCGTTTGAAAACGGGAGGTTCCACCGCACCCTAGCCATCTTTCAGTTGTCGGACTGTAAGTCGGGGTATCACTCTATATCTTATACTTGCCAATTCATTCGACCGTTTCCTTTAGCATGAAACTTAAACTTGAAAGATTAACTGGTACCATGTTTTCAAAGTACGATGTAACATCAACGGAATACCTTATATGACGATGTAATTAAGGTAATTGAATTATAAATTAAAATTACCTCTAATTTTCAAAATGAAGAGAACCGAACCGAAGAGTAGGATGCCTCTTAAGAAGACTAAATCTCATAAACACGGCATGCCATGTCTTTTGTTGATGTACACGAATGTCACGGATGACGATTAGTGTCTCCTGCATCTTCCAGCCAGGTAAACATCAGAGCACGTATTACATATACCAAATCGTACTTGAAGACATACGAACAGCAGGAGAAACAGTGCGTCCAAATAAACGCAATATTTCAGCCTCGCAAATAAATAAACATGTTACTATGGTATTCAAGAAACAGCAGGAAAACGTAAGACAAAAACAGGAGTTGGCAGAGGGAATAGGAAGCAAGACAAGTTCGTCGTTAGTCCGATTCCTTTTACTATCCTCTTGCCAGCGGCATATGTATATACGTACAGGGTGTTCCAAAATTATGTGTCACGACCTACAAGGCGTCGTGCTGCACCTTCAGAACGATGGACATTTGTGAAAAAACCCAACCGCAAAATCCGGGAAAGGGTTAAAAATGAAGGTCAAACTTTTTTATTGGCTTATAGCATTCGTCTCGTTGTGTAGGTAAAATTTCTGAAAGGAACCATGGGTCAGAAACGAACCGCTTTCTTGTAAATTAACGTTAAAATTCCACTTCCGGGATTAGCTTTCCGATCGGTGCGCACGCTTAACCCTTAACGCTGCAAGTGTGCCTCTTAAACACCACCGATGTGCAGCGCTCTACTCCAACTGTACATTTCCAGCACCGCCGATGTGCGACGCATTACTCAATTATAATTAATATAAATATTGTATTCAAAATTACATTACTCCTGAGAGGAATATAGATTGTTTTGAATGACTTTAATATTATTTTTTACGCGTCATTGTAGCATTTAAAATCAGACACTTAAAAACTTGCAAGTCGAAGTATAATGAGAATAAGCTGGAGTTACCGGTCGATATTCACAATTAAAAGTCGGAGCGTTAAGAGTTAAAGCACAGATACATGGAGAATAAAGACAACAGAAATTGGCGTTATTCGTCAGCGTATCCTATCACCAGAGTAAATCAGAAGCACATTACGCAGGTTTCGAATGCTTGACGAGTCGATCCAACCAATAAGAAAAACGATCGAAGCGGAAGCAGCGTATGACGCCTGATATTCTCCGCATTGCATATCTGCTGCTGCCGGGGCCTAAGCTTGAAACAGTTTAGTGCTTATTACTCTCCGAGGAAGGAGGACGTTTACGGCAAGCTGAAAAATTTGTTTTCTAAAATGTGTATAAAAGGTATATAAAATACGTCTGCTTTAAACCATAGTTATGACATTCGAGCCAGCAAGGATAACTCGTGTGTTTCTTTCCTATGGATGCCTGGAGGCCTGACATACTGAGCGAAAATCTAATCGCGAAAGTCACCGGGCGTCACAAATACGGCTACAATTAACAATAATCCTTTGCACTCCGAGTAATTTTTACTACGAGCTACCAACTGCTTCAGGACTATTTACACATTGCGAGTGCACATCTGTGGAAAATTGAAAATTTTGCTCTGTCATTAAACAAGAATCGCATACATTTTAAAGTTATGTTTTATAGTATAAAAAAAATATAAAAATACACCGGATTTACCTGGCAACGGAGTTATCAGCTTCTATTACAATGTCGTCGCTGCGGCGACAACGGAGTGCAAAGGGTTAATTTGCGAGAAAACGGTTCGTTTCTGACCCATGGTTCCTTTCTGACATTTTACCTACGCAACGAGACGAATGCGAGAAGCGGATAAAAAAGTTTTACCGTAATTTTTAATCTCTTCCCGGATTTTGCTGCTGGGTTCTTTCACAAATGTCCATCGTTCCGAAGGTGTAGAACAACGCCTGGTATGTCGTGACACATAATTTTGAAACACCCTGTACATACATAGAACCTCGAGGCTTCGCAGCTCTCGCAGGAGGCACGTCATATTTACGCGTCGTGTTTGCCTCCGCTGATTACTGTTTGACGTGCCTGGCTGCCCCCGTGATTCCGTGTCTACATTTACCCCCGTGCTACCCGTCTTACGTCGCGTGTCTTTCCCTTTACGCCGATGTACGTACAACCCCGTAGACCAACCTCTTTCTCTCTCTTCTCCTTCTGTATTTCTCAGTCCCGTTGTACTTAACTGCAAGCGGATATGCAAATGCAGTCGCACGATTCTCCTAGAAAATTAGTAGCTTATCCTTTGCGGGGAATTTTCATTGGCACGAAGACCGAACACAAAGATGGAAGTAGTTCTTATGAATTGTGCGCTTCTCTGTTATTGTAATAACGTTTACGTAAAACGGAGTGTGCTAAGGTAGTTGCAGTAAAGTAAGTTGGTTGAGTGTTGTGAGATTTTTAAGTAAATTGGTAAATTAAATTGAGTCAAGTAATGCTATTTACCTAGGAATATTTACTGATGTTGAGTATTTTAGTTCACGGTTTAGTATATTATTAACTATACTGAACTATATTATTAACTGTACTTGAAAATAAGTGCTACCGTTGACAGCACTGTCGGCTATTTGAAGCGAAACGTTGTAGTGATTCACGTAAAAGTAGGTAGGTAATTTGACATTTATATGAATGAGGTAGGCTTTGAATTGAATCCGGAATAATATAATGTTAAGTCTACAGTGTTAATACTTTCTTTAAATCTTTTATGTAATCATAAAGTTTTCGGCATTTAATGTACCAAAAACGTCCTAAAAATAGCTTCCCTACAATAGATAGTATATTTACAAAAGTTGGAAATATTTTAATATATAGTCATTAATAAATATATTGTAAGCAGTGTATATAACATATCTGCATATTATTACAAACACCGGAAATATTCAAGATGGCCAGAGATAGCGCCCCACCCTGTCTAATGGTAATGTCAAAGCCAGCTAAAATTGTAGTTCTTATGCGAATTCGGTATAGCAGTTAAAGACGAAACATAGAACAATAAATGTATAAACGAATTTGACTAAAAAAGCCGTTTTTTCTACTTCGTTTAATATAAATATTAAATTATCCTTACTGCTTACCAACATTACACTTTTTATAATACTCTGTTCAATATTCTTTCAACGCTCTCCCAGAGAAATCAGTCTGAATATGCAGTGACGAATAGAAAATCATGATAAAAAATACTAAACGAGATTCTCATTAAATACATTCCATCAAGCGCTCCGATACCTCCCCAATTTTCTTCTTCAGATCCATTTGCAATTGAGTGAAATATTTTCGTGAAGCTGCATGAAAACAAATATTCCTCGTTGATGGTACGTCGGAAGGAATATGACCATTTTAATGGTGCAACTCATCCACTGCAAAATCGTTGTCAATTTCGTGCAAGTCGTCATGCCAGCAAGCGACTTTACATTCCGACCGTTAATAGCTAATTGTAAGTTATTACAAAAACGCTTCGAACGAACCTCGTATTTTGCATCTTTACTCTTTTCATAGAAGAAAAATGCCCAGAACGGAATTTCCGAGCGCAATTGCAGAGGTCCCCGAGGTATCAAGTCGTCGAAGATCAATCTGTTGGAGTTGTACAAAATTACTCTGTGAAAATTACTGGCAGGGCTTGTGAATATTATCTGCGCCTCCTGGGGGTTTAGTTTCTCACAATTTATTTGCACAGTTCGTATGACTTTTTAAGTATATTATAATGGAATTCGTTGGTCGAAGCAGATCATTCAATAAAAGTTGAATTATAACCGTTGAAATATCATTACGCAAATAGTAATTTATAACTTCTACACAGAAACAATATAACTTTCTGATAAAAAGATGGTTTCTGATCGTTTTTGTATCTCAATATTCAAAAAAGCCTCCGTCCGCAAAGAGTTAATAGAGCAACGTAAATTTAATTATAATTTTCTAAAGAATTATTGAGTGTCTGCTGTTATAATGCCATATATTCATGAAGCAGGACGATCAAATCTTAAGAAAACTTTAAGAATCGTTTTACTTCCATTTTTGTTTGCAAAATTTCCCTCGATTGTTACAATTAGATATTAAACTAAACATTTGCGCCACACGTATACTACGTTTCGTTAAGGCTTTGTTAACAACGTACGCATATTTTAAACTTAGTTCTGACGAGTAGCCTTTCTTTGAAACAATTAAATAAATTGTATAATTCCATAATTATAATCATGAAATGCATACCAATTTAATAATTGGTATTCCCTACGTTGTAGGATCCACAAAATATTGGGCTGTAACATAAATTCGTTCGGTTAAACTTAATACATATTTCTCTTTATTTCTTTGGTTCGAATTACATTTAGACAATTACTTAATCACCATCATTATTAACGATAGTTGGCCATTTCAAACGCAATTGGTTAATACCATTGGAATAGACGTTCTCATCCTTTGATTCAAAAAAAGTTATGTATAGTATTCATAATTTCAAAATAAGTTTTGACTTCTTCGTCATAACTAAATTTTTTTTCTTGTGATGTATTTTGCAGTGAACGAAATAAATAATAATCCGGGGAATATGGTGGATGCAGCAAAACTGCCCATTTGAGCTGTAAAATTTTTCCTGCGTGATTTTTCACATAATCGTGCAGAAGTATCACTGTTTTTCGATTGACAGGAGTAGGTCGACACTCTTCAAGTTTCAGCTGCAATCTTTGACGCTGTTCATAATACCGTTCTGTATTAACTGTTTCGTTACATTTCAAGAAGCTTTACGTTACAACCCAATAGTTAGCTTTGGTATATTTGGACAGAGGGAAAAGTTTCTTCGTATTTTAGCACATAAGTGGAACAATATTTTGCCCAGAAATCGCAGAAATCTCATAGTGGCGATTATGTCTCTGCGTGAAATGGCTAAAGGTGGTAGAACAAAACGGCACATATTTCACTTATTGTACTTCATTTAAGAGAAGAAAGCCTGGTTTTACTTTCCTTCTAAATTACGAAGAGGCTTTTTCCCCGAAGAAATATATAGGCAGTATAACGAATGTAGCCTTGTTAGTAATAGTGTTTCTACGAAGCTGACAATTAGAGAAACGTATCTATTTTTTTAATTTTATGTGTTACCTTTACCGCGGTAACAAAAAATATGTTACCCTCAACTTTTTCTTGATTCAAGGGTGAAGAAAAGAGTCATACTTATTATTATGCGTGAATGAACAGCTTGTTCAAAACCAGGATTTTTATATTTCATTTTTTCTCTCAAATTTAGTAACACTCTATCTAATAATCTTTAACAACGGTACCTACTGAGAAAACAATCTTTTGGCAAATTATGCTATGACACAATTGACGAAAATTATAGAAAATACATATTAAAATATAAAATATATAATATATTATAGAAAATATCTTTAATACTCAGGCACACTCTGCAATATTAACGTAAATGACAAATGTAAAATAATATGTTTTAAATCGCAGGGTTTTAGCAACTTTTACTCGAAATGCTACAATCATTATTATAATAAAGTATTAAATGGATCAAATACATAGTATATAAATACAATTTTAAATTTATATAATATGTATATTCATTCTACAATATTTTTGTTCCAATTTGCTTTAAAAAAGATGTTATTCTGTACGGTATAACAAATTCCATTGGTCCACAAATTTTTAGAAATCAGTGTTAAATTCGATTAAATGCAATTAGGAAATATATTTCGTCCTGCTTTCAACGTTCGGTTTCCTAAACGGCAGAAGTTTCCCGTTATTCATGTTCAATTTGTTTACGAACTGTTAATTGCTTACTTCAAATGAATTTGCTAAGTTTTAATAAGCTGTTGAGTTTGATAAAGATTGACTGAATATACCGAGATTTAATAAGTTGCCAAACTATTAGAGAGCAGAACTATGAGCTTAAAGCTTAAAACAGAAAAGTGAAAAAACTGTTTTTCAAATTTTGCTGAAGTGCGTTAATCGATTCACTTTCAAGCCTATATTACATAAGCAAGGTAGGAAATTAACGGTAATGCACGTTAATTAAAACACGATAATACACTTATTATTTGCAATCGAAAGTGATATTAACTAATAATGTTAATTTTTATACAATGAAATCGTTGCACAGATGTGAAAGTTGTAGTACAACATACAATAACGTTCACTTCTTCTTACGAAAAAGTATAATTTACTATTTCTTCTAGAACTGGTATTATTAATGGACAGACTATTTTTGTCGTGGCAATCGAGTATTTATTTACATGTACAATAGTTAACGTGGAAAAGTATATCCGATATTTCTAAACTGAAAGTATATCAACTCCATCCTTTATATTAACTATCTGCATGAAACAAATTAACCTTTGTGTAAATAAATAGCACTTTTGAATTGTTGTCAGTAATGTAACTTATACCATATGTTTTATTATTTCATGTTGTGACTAGACATAATTGTATTGATCTCAACAACTAGATTGTTTATTTTAGAATGATAGACATTTTCTTTCCGAAAAATGAATTGTAACAATTTTTTATTTTCCTTTGGTCCTATTAGACCAAAGGTCGTATTAGATTTTTCGGATTGGTCGCATGAAGATAAAAGTAATGTCCTGCTGTTCTAAACGATTGTAACAGGAATACTTTTCTCCTTTCAAATTTCGAATACATTTTACCTTGTCCATAAGAAAGTTAATATCAATCAGATTACCATAATACGATTATATTCAAATTTCAGTGTTCAAATTTAATAATATTTTGTCAGTGATATTACATTAATCGGATTAATAAAATTTTAATAACTTTTTAAAAATGGTTTACTAAATATTCTTTTGTTAATGGCACATTGGAACTTGTTTCAACGAAAATATTTTTTCTTCGAATATACACCAACAAAAAATTTGTAAACATTATAGAACAAATCATTAATTGACAACGTTGCTATCAGCCTCTTTCTTTAATACTTGTTGCATTCAGAATTTGAAACAATTTTAATCATTAAATAATATAGTTTAAATAAGGTAATTCCCATGCAGCCATCGTGCCAACAATTTTTCATTAAACTAATAGAAAAAATTACCCGAATTGTTAATAAAAGGATACAAGATTAATAAAAAATAACAGTTACATTTATGGTGAATGAAACACCAAAGAAAGGAACGTTAATCAAAAACAGAGACAAAATTCCACGTAATTAAAATCACGTTCTTCTCGATCGAGACAGAGAAACCTCTGGAGCTTTGTTGCGAGATGAAACGAGTTAAAAGTTGTGCAAAAATTCACAATGAACGACTGTAACTCTTTAGTCAGAGTGCTCGCGTAATAACGCTTGCAATTAATGAGATACCTAACTGTAGGTGTCCTTCTCAGCCCTGAGAGTTCTCGAGTGGAAGTGCCATTGAAATTACGACGCGGTCTCACCTGGCCAAATGGAAAAATATATCTATGTTTTGCACTGTGGCTTACCGCCACTTCGACGAAATTTCTTTATTTTACAAGTTTTGTAGAAGGCAGGATAAACTTACCGAATTTACACCAAGTGACAACACAATTTTATACAGGTGACTGAGAAATGGATGGAAAAACATTTAATTGTAGTGATAGGAGTAGACAGGGTGGGCGTTCAATTAATCGTAGGCAAATTAATGTGTATGGAATATACGTTTGAACTTTAGCAGAGAAAGAGTAATTAGTGTTTCCGCGTATGGCGCATAAAGAGAACTGACTGACAATGAGCTCAAAAAGAGCTAGGGCGGCTACGACACATAAGTGTCATAATTTAAACCGAATTCCTATTCGCAGTGCCGTACGCAGTATAAATTATATACGAGCACCTCTCGTACATTTCTAACATGTAGTACTATAATCTTTATTGGTAAAAGAAACGTTGAAGTTTTTCAAACGAATAAAAAATATGATTTATTAAAACAAAATAAAATATTTTCAATATTATTAAAAATGTACGAGTTAAGGTGTTTAATCGTAAATCATGCTGCACTATTCCGAAATCGGCCTCTCGTCGCGATTGCCACAACAGTAAGAATATGAGTCCTTATTTACTCCTGTGCACTCTTCATTATATCGTTCAGTAAGGAATTAATGTCATTTCGGATAGCTGCATCCATATTCTGTTCAGACCAATTATTATTATTCATGTTTAGTCATTTGATGCTAAAAGAATGTTCATAATTTAAAAACAATGGTACGAACATTTTTTTAAGAGTGAAATTGATAAGAATTTTTGGTATTATATCGTATGTTGGGTATATATGTATGTATACTGATTCTTGCAAATTTTTTTAACAATAGAGAAACTTCTTATTGGACTTACGAATATAGTTTGCAATTTTCAAAAAATTCTGTAGTTTCTGTCTTTACCATTGTTGGTGGTTTCTTGCCGATGCCGGCTCGTCCGAGATGGCTCCGAAATCGGAAGACTCTGATGTCGTCTCAAGGACGCGTCGTTCCGATAATCGGAGTCGATGCTCTCTCGGACATGTGGTATTTGTTGAAATCGAGATAGTAAGTCTCGATCTCGTCGCAGTCACGGCTAATTACTGCGACTAGTTTTTAAATTGTAAAATATATGTTTGTTAAAAATCACAACAAATTGGAGGTAAAAATACGAATAATACTGAGCACAACAGATATGCATACTGTTGGTTTTCGTTGCCGAAAAATGAAGATAAGTGAGGAAGTGGTGAAGAAGTCGTGACGAAGTCGTGACGAAGTGAATCGCCGGGGTGCAGTTACCTGTATTTATAGTGAGGGACCAGAAACAAGGCACTTGAGGGGTAATTTACTATGATTCGCCCAATGGATAGGGACATCCCTCTCCCTCACGCATTTTCGACTTTGACGCGCTATTGGCAAGAGAGGCCCGCACATTCGTTGCGTCGTCATGTGAACGACGAAAGGAGTGCTTTATTTTCGGTTGTCATTCGTCGATCTCAGATTTCCAGGACCGATATGGCGGCGATAGACGGTGGGAGAGCAATCTCCCCTTCCGTCCTAAGTGACTTGTTTCTGGTGTCTCACTTTATCTGTTCAGTTGTTGAGTGTGTGCGATGCGTAGGTATAAATGATTTACTAGGTGAATGCATAGCACCATTTGGAATTTTCCATGGAGGGGTGGAATATGCGTGTAATGTTTGTTTAATTAGTATGAGTATCGAAATGTTTGAATATGCGTATAGTTGCATGCTATTGTACGTGTAGGGTGGTTGTCAGATGTTTCAGCTGAGTTCGATGACCCTGGCTCTGCCAAGGAATATCAATCGGAAACAGCTGATGATGTATGTATGGGTTTGGTGTGATGCATAAATGAAAATGAAAAAAATTAAGTATGTCGGAATCAAATAAATGCAGATAAATTAGAAATTATGACCCTTTTGAGGGTAGTAAGAAATTACTACCCTATCGAGGGTAGTAACAACCATAACTTTTATCTGTAATTGCTGTAATTACGATAGACAGCAAAGGAATTAAATTAAGCCAACATGGAAGAAATTCTTCATACTTAATTCGTGCTCATACGAATTAGATTTTACGCATACAGTACGAAATTGGCATAGAATGGATCGTGAATTGCACATGATTATTTGAGGATGCAAAAGTCAGCAGCGTAGAAAATCCATGATGAATAACTTAGCAATGAAATACAGTTATAAACAATACCAAGCTTTTCAATATGTTTTATAGAATTAGCATAAAATCCTTATGAAACGCCAAAATTACGTTGAATCGCAATAATCATAAAATAAGCATATTAAAACTTCTTATTAGTACTAATACTGTTATTCATCGGTAAATGAATCTATATTATTATAATTCAGAACCATATGTGATAGCACGAATTAAACACAAGTACGATTTAGGCACGTTTACACATCCGAAACGGCAAGGTTTCTGTTATAAAACAGCATATTAATTACACAATCAGTTGAACTCATACGTTTTTCGATGAAGAATAAACAAACTAAAATGTATGATATCTCTGCGCTTTAAATTACATGGAATTAAAAGTTATACTATTTTGTTTTCAGTCTCTGTTAGAATTTGGTATAAATGATGCATGCAGCGAAGTTCGTTGATCACTCGATATTTACAACTGTACTTTTTTCTGAAAAAATTTGGTGTCTGTATATCTTCGTTTTATAAATAACATATATCTCCGTTTCTTTATATCAGATTCGAAAAAAATGCATGCCTTGGTTTATTAAGAAATATTTTGTGGAAAATTATATTTATAGCTTAGGAAAGCTACAAACTTTATACGCTATACACTATTATGTACTTATATTTACGTGCTTGCATTATGGAAGGCGTATGGATTCGTTTGTTATCCAAAAAAATATTGATCCTTTTGGGACCACTTTTGCATAAACCAAAAACTGATTTTAAATATGATGTTATTAGGAACCTCATTTTCGGTCACATACCTTTTTGGAAGTTTTAAACTTATCATAAGTAGGCGTAATATTATATAAATTTCCGATATTGTGACATATATTGCATTTTATAGAAACATTTGTCCCAAAAGTACTTATTAAACATTCTTTGGGTTATATTAGGTAAAGCTAAAAGAAATGTTTTTTTTCGTGTCTGATAGGACATTTCACTTTATATACTATATGTAAATGCTAGGCCACTATCTATGTCCACCTTGAATATTCCTTTTACTTGTAATAATATGAAAAAGTGTTCTATACAAAACTTGCATGTTACAGATGAGGATAAATTGTGATACAAAAATTTTGCGTGTGGGTGGAGGCATACAGGAGTTTTCAAGATTATCTTTATTTTTTAAAGGGAATGCTATGTTTTTTTATCGCCGCGTAGTAGCCAATGTTGAGACGATTTGAACAAGCTATCATGGAAGGTCGTGCGAGGTCAAATAGGTACTAGTAAAATAAACTTCCTTACATTGCAGGGTATGTTCGAAGTGGACACGATACGAACTTTGTACACCTACTTTCGAGTAAACATATATGTATCATTTGGAATCGCCGTCTCATTCGATTGTCATCATGTTTACCCTATAACCAAGGGAGACTGTTCAAGTATCGAACAAATCGAGAAAATTTTATATACATAGTAAAAATCAACAGTTTAATCATGTCAAAGAAAGCATAATGTTATTATGAAGACACCAGTTGATCCTTGGTGATTCAGACTTTAATTAATTGTAAATAAAATTTCTTTATAATACTTGGCGTAGTGAAGAAGTTACGATCGTAAAGTTACTTTATATGCGAAAGAAACATTAAAAGAGGACTCCGACGACATTATTATAGGGAAACACTGTTACACCAATCGTAAAACATAGTTTTATCACTTACGTAGCTTCAGACTAGTTCCTGACAACATGATATTTATTTTATAGCTGAAAGAAAAATGGAGCAGTTAAATCTTACAAGGGAACATATCGAACTCGAACACACCGATTTTGATGAAATTTATGTCAGAGGTACTCCTCGTCAGAATATTGGACACGTATTTTTTTTTATCGGCAACCATCCACTCTGAAGGGGTGAAAATACCCCTCAAAGTTGAGGGAAAAAACACATTTTTGGATATATCTCGGTAACCAGGGGTCAAAAAAATTTAATTTTTTTTTTAAATTGTGTGTTTTTCAACCGACAATTGAACTGTGCAACAAAAGTTGCAAAAAAATTATTTGTTTAAAAAATATATTAAAAAATTAATTTTTTTTGTTAATATCTTCCAAAAAACATTCGCAACTGATTAAATAAATGTATGTACACAAGCTATGGTCCAAATTAGCGGATACGTGTTTTTGGATTTTTTCGATTTTTGACGATAACGGTCATTATTTCGTGTTTAACATTTTCTTGTTCCGCGCTGAACTGGCCGGCCGAAATGGAATTTTTTCATAACAAAACTGACTTTATTGCCATGACTAGTATTCTAATAATCTATGCGAAAGAATTTTAAACATCAAATAATAACCGTTAGTGTCAAAAACCAAAAATTCCAAAGTCACGAATGCACTGATTTCGGTAATACTTTACGTACATATTATTCGATAGCGGAATAACACGTATCAGGAAAAATTAACGAAAAAATTCAAATTTTTAACCCTTTCGCTATGGGCGTCTTCTCCGGCGCGGTATTCCCGCTGTACGGGCCGCTGCGCCAAAAGTGTGCACGCTGCGCGGGAAAGATCGTCAGCGATCGCACTTACGCCTTGCTGCAACAGAGTTGCTTTGACGACGTTTTTTTAAAAAAAATTTTTCCTTCTAATACTACATGTTCAGAGTAATAATATTCGATGCGCAATAACTCCAATCACTCGTTGTATGTACAATTTGCTGCATTTTATGCAGAGCGACTATAGTCGCCCGTAGTATGTCAGTGGAAACTTATGGAGGGCGACTATAGTCGCCCGTAGTATGTCTGTGGCATCTTATGGAGAGCGACTATAGTCACCCGTAGTAGTGAATGGGTTAATGTACGATTTGATAATTAATATATTTAAATTTGCATTTTTTCGTTAATTTTTTCTGATAAGCGTTATTCCGCTATCGAATAATATGTACGTAAAGTATTACCGAAATCAGTGCATTCGTGACTTTGGAATTGTTGGTTTTTGACACTAACGGTTATTATTTGATGTTTAAAATTCTTTCGCATAGATTATTAGAATACTAGTCATGGCAATAATGTCAGTTTTGTAATGAAAAAAAGTCCATTTCGGCCGGCCATTTCAGTGCGGAACGAGAAAATGTTAAACACGAAATAATGACCGTTATCGTCAAAAATCGAAAAAATCCAAAAACACGTATCCGCTAATTTGGACCATAGCTTGTTTACATAAATTTATTTAATCAGTTGCGAATGTTTTTTGGAAGATATTAACAAAAAAAATTAATTTTTTAATATATTTTTTAAACAAATAATTTTTTTGCAACTTTTGTTACACAGATCGATTCTCGGTTGAAAAACACACAATTTAAAAAAAAAATTAAATTTTTTTGACCCCTGGTTACCGAGATATATCCAAAAATGTGTTTTTACCCTCAACTTTGAGGGGTATTTTCACCCCTTCAGAGTGGATGGTTGCCGATAAAAAAAAATACGTGTCCAATATTCTGACGAGGAGTACCTCTGACATAAATTTCATAAAAATCGGTGTGTTCGAGTTCGATATGTTCCCTTGTTAGTAGCAGTTGACGATAACTATGATGTACATGAATTATCCAAATGTAAATAGGTGTAAAGGAAATGGAAGTAATTAAAGAAATGAAAATAATTGTTCCACAGCAGCATAGTGCTTGAAAAATCCTTCAAAAAATCAATGTCTAAACAGGTTACTCTTAACGGATACTTCGAGTAAGAAATGCGACTTATATTGTTCTATATTAAACTACGTTGTGAATATTTAGCAAAAGAACAAACCTGAATAACAATAATAATAACAATAATTGCAATTAAAAATGTAATAACTTCATCATTCACAACAAGTAGCAATATCGAAAGCACCATGTAAAACAAGAAATTAGAATAAATAATTCCTTTGCAGAAAAGCGGTTTTAATAAGTAATAGCATATTAATTAATAGTATATTATTTGTTAATATTAATTGATATTAATTATAAGATATCTCAAGTAACTTTGTATGTCCTTCAGATTAATACAGCAAAACATGTAAAAGAAATGTTATTATTGCTTTTAAAATCGTACCAATTAGTCATCACTCATCGACGTAGTATTTTGATGATAAATTATATTTACGAAAAAATAGCAGTATTTTAGATTTCCGTATTTAGACACTCCTCGTCAGATATATGCGCTGAATAAATTCCACGGCTATCTATAGCACATAAATATTAATTAACGTGCGAACAATTAGATAATTCTTTATTGAAAGGTAATGCATACCAAGCGTCAAACAAGAGAAAGGTCCTTTATAAATCTTGTTACGTCGCGCGATTCTGAATGTATTTCAGGCGACACTACTCGCGAACTGATGGCGAGATAGTTAATTTAAGAAGGAATTTCTGGGAGAAATTTACAATATATATAATATCTACACTTGATTAATATACAAATCAACCTTGCGCGACTTGTGAATTGCAGAAGTATAAAATGTAAAATAAGCCGTTGACACTTGTGGGTCGACCGGCAGCGTAACGTCGTTGTCACGGTTTGTTAATCGAGAGAGAGAGAGAGCCCGAGCCTTTGAGCTCGACCTTTTTATTCCCGATAGTTGGGAAGAAGGGGTGGCTTGCTCTTGGAGAGGGGTTCAAAAATTTGTGCGATTCTTGGAAAAGTACGCTGCATGTACGCCGCCTAGACTTCCAAGAATCGCACCTCGCTTGCAATAGGCACGGTTTATGATCGCACCTGAGTAGCGGGCATGAAGAAACTCGCGATGATTTTGCGCCGCGACAAAACTCATAAAGTTAATAAAACACTCTCGAACAATAATCTAAAAGTTGTAAATAATTTTTCAACAAGAAGTTGTCATTTGTCGTACGATTAAATGATTTATTAAAATCTGCGTTACTTCAGACATTAAACGATGAAGGTTCTCCCCAGAAACGATCTAATCGTATTAAAGCAGACGAGCATTAATCAAACGATAAACCACAGTTTAAAAATGATTTTCGTAATAACAGTATTTCTACGCAACATAATTAATTTAAAATACATGAAAAGAAAAATTATTCAGTTCATAAAAAAAAGATCTCTTCTGCCTCTCCCCTCGCAATATCCTTTTAAAGCTCCAGGCAAACATTACCGCAACATACTTATGATCAGGAAACAGCACGCTATAAATTGAACGGCGTCCCATTCGATTGAACATATCAGTGAGAATTAAGTCGATAAAACCGGTCAATAAAACGGAGAACCACTGGGGTGATTCCCTCGCGACAAGAATAAATCGCGGCCGTATAAATAGAGACATTCACGACTCGCTCCGCTAATTATATTCTTGTTGGTCGTCCGCTCTCACTTGGGAATGCCAACCACGCGATAACGCCTGAGCAAGTTGGTTACGGTGCAGGTTGCACCATGCCGCACACCTGTCGTCCAATCCTTTTTTACGTGGGACCACGATCGTCAATGCATGATGTCTCGTTGAGCATCTCATTTTGCAACAAAATGTACGAAAATGCTAGAAAATCGATATTTTCAGGGAAAGGGAAAAAATCTTATACTTTTCACTGCACGGCTTACGAAGACTTCATGGAATTATATAGCATGAAACTATAAACAGGTAGGTTTGTTTCGAAAACTATGAGGTTCGAGCGATAATAAGCAATGAATGACATTTCAATTGCTAGTAATCCAAGACAGATTTGTAGCCTGATAGTATACTCTGATAATCAAAAATTATAATCATGGGATTATTTAAAAATGTAGCTGATGAATCCAAGTAGATCTCAGCATGATAAACGATCTGCTTGTCATACTATTTAGACTTAACACTAGAACTACCGGCGTTAAATCTATCATATTTCAAACTAATAAATAAGTACTTTGAAAAAGGAGGAATCAAGAGGCGGAAACGGTAATCGATTCGGTGATTTATGTTTTTTAAGATGGACATAGAATATTTATTCTAAGACTCTCCTATAAACTTGGAGAATTTTTGGAAAGAATTGTGCACCAGTCATTTTGACTGGTTTGGTTGTTCTAGTGTTAAATATTCCAACAAAAATGGGAAGTCCGTGCGTAGAATGAAATGCGATGCGTATTTTCACATGGGATGAACATAATTGTAGATATTCAAAGATGAGTAGTGTTCTTGAAAAGCGAAGAAATAATGGTGAACCTCATCTGATTTCAGTTACTCTCTGCAGAAATAAATTAAGACGGCAAATAAACTAATTGTAAGGCCCTCCTTTGAAACATTTTCACGTGAAATATGTTACGACTTATTGGACTATACGAGATTCTCTTGTTATAAATACGGAGAGAATTTTAATATCTAAGTCTTGCTATATATTTTACATCTACATATAAAGAAAAGAAAATTTCGTTTCAGCATGCATCTGTTCACAGTCACTGTTGCTCTTAAACTGACTCTCGCTTAGCATTGCCCAAAGAAAAACGAAAAATCAACCCAAGAACCATTCAACTCACTAATAACCAGAGTAATCAGTAAAACACAATTATACATTCGCACGTTTTACAACAGGAGCCATGTACACTTTTTTTTATTACCGCAGCGACATTGATCAAACAAAAAGAAAATGACGCTTCCTACCACAAAGATCATGCACACGCATTTGGCGCTACACTCGTATAAAACAAAAGAAACATACATGTACACAAGCACTCAACTAAATTAACTGTAAAATATATTCTCCCTTTCTAAACATGTTTATTGTCACATGAATCCTGTCGAACTTTTTCTTGCTTTTCAATGAGTCGATTAATTCGCAATGATTTATATAATTTTTCTCAAGTATCAGCGAATTTAAGACATCCTTTTGTAACATGTCAAACTTAAATATCCCTCTGGAGAACGTTGCATGGAGTAATGTAATATTTTTTTTTCATTCCAATACCATTAGTGTTATCTACGTACCTGTAAATTTGAATCCTCAGTAATCTATATTATATACTATTCCTCTCTCAACTTCGTTTTGATCATCCTACGCCTTGGAAGATAATAATTGCGCGTAATGAACCCGATTCTCTGCTTCATTATTACGTCCGTTCTATCGCGATTGTACCGAACATCGTTAAAGGACTATTACTGAAAGATTTCCGTAAATTAAAAGATCCTTTTCGCGCGTTTCATGAATAATAAGCTGCTTCAGATCTTCTAATTTCAAGACGTAGCAGGAATATTCTGACTTTACTTCACCGTTTTTCACTTTGCCTGTGTAACTTTAAGTCTGTTGGATTTGCAAATTTGCAAATTATATATTGTAAATTATTATGTTAACGCGAAAATGATTAGTATATTGAAAAAATGTTCATAGCTGCAACATAATTCAGATTTAGAAAGAACGCTATTGTGTAATAATGAGGTATTCTATACTTAATTATTAAAATTACAGGACTGTACAATTGTTTCTTGAATTGTAGATCAATTTCTATTGTTCATATTTGTAGAAGTCCGTATGTATATCTTAGCGTGAAAAGATAAATAAAGTATACACTTGAACTCAAAGAAACATGTAAAACTGTATTTTAAATATATTTTATGAACAACATAAGGAAACGAAGATTATTGATTTAATACATAACAAAAACATCACAGACAAGGCCTACTACAATATTTCAGTGCCTTGCTTCTTTTGTCGTTTCGCGCCAGATTCAACTCTCCAACAATATTAAAAAAACGATTCGTTGGCCATATCTGACTAGTATTTGTAAATATTTAAATTTCAGATGCTGAAAAATACTCGACATTCATTATTTAGGTTCGACTTGAAATAGAATTGCCTTTTGAATTGTATTAGTTGAACGTTATCATACAACTTTTTATTAAAAACTGTTTTTCCAGCTCGTAAGTTAAAAATATATAATATCAAAATATATCGTGCAATTCTGACATTAACAATAATCAATAAGAGTAAATGCTATTCCCACATCTACCATATATCATGTTATTTCTTCTTCATAAAAAATTTTCATTTTCTTTATAAATAATTAATTACAATTAATTTATCTTTCTATTACCACTAGCAGCAACGTAGAGCTTTACAAAAATCACTAATTAACCCATTAATTTTTAAAGCAATAGAAATGCGGAGAGGTAATGCTGTGCTGTTTCCACTGAAAGAAACGTGGTGCCAGTAGTTATAGATTTGACGTGGAAGTTCCAAAAAAGATAAATTTCAAGATGCGTCAGATGCGGATTAGAAGAACTGGGACTAAATTTAAGAATAATTCCAAACTCTCTTAGGATCAAATTCAATGTCAACTATTAGTTTATTTTAAAAAAATACCCATTTTCTCTCCAGACTCTTCGTAGACACAATATATCCGCTTAATTCAAATATGACATAATTTGAGTCCGCATACAGTTCAAACAGATTCTCGAAGTTACCCCAAAGTATAAATCTTACAAGTATGACTGTTACGCAGTATCTACACAATATCTACATCGTCGATAGCTTATATAACGTACCATAGACATACCTCGGTCCGTTCCACGATGTTCGGTCGTAAAAGCTTGCTAAGAAGAGAGCTAAGAAAAGCAAAGTAGACTTTTAATTTCTTTTTCCTCGTCTTTGTCCCCGGGCATCGAGTAGAAGTGGCCTCCTCCGGAAGAGGTTTGCAGCAAGGAGCCAGCACTATGTTTAGAAGGCTTGCGCGCCCGTCTTTCGATCGGTGGATGGCTGGAGTAAAAGCGTCGGAACCCCTGCCCTGATCCCTGTTCTCTTTCTCCCTTTCTTCCTCCCCCCAACCCCGTGAGGTCCGGTGGTTTCGTAAAGAACAGAAATAAGTATGCTTCCGGCCGATCTTCACGGCTTTCCCTGTTAAGCCTCTCCGTTCGCTCTGTTTTCGAAAGAGAGGAGGGGCCACCACCTAATGTCCGTCGTCGAACTGACGAAACCTTTAGTTTTCAACCCTTTGCGGTCGAACGTCGCCACACACGTGACATTCATAGTTTTAGTTAGGTCGAATGTCGACGCTAAAGTGATGAAATGTAAATTCGTTATCCGGAATCATCGATGCATGTATTTATGGAGTTTTATAGCAGAGGAAAAAAATTAGAAGGTAAAAATACACTGGAAAAGTGCAGTCGTAAAAGTTCTCGACCGCAAAGGGTTAACCGTTTAAGTTCTGAATACTCGCGGCCGAAATGTTCATGGTAAAAGACTCGAAGTCGCGGATGATGTTGTTAATAAGAAGCGCACATGTATTTATCTTATTGCGTCGCGTCACTTTGTTTCTTGCTGCCGCATGTGTGAAATCGGAAAGATTGACAAATTTCTATGTGCTTCTAACAATAAGGTTCATTCTGGTAGTATTTATTTACTGAGCATATGTATGATCAGGGATTGAAACGGTTCCGTAAATAACTGTTTGAAACAGTTACATATCGGTTCTGATTGAAGCAGTTACGAAAACAGAAAAAATGTTATAACTGTTATAGATATATCGGTTCTGGCCTATATCGGTTTCGATTTTGGTTCTGCACAACCGATATGTCGATTCTGCACCGGTTTTATAATGTTACTTTCCGGTTCTTGTGTAGGTTTCGGTCTCGGTTCTTCAAAACTCAGAACCCACAATATATTAGTCCCATATCGGTTCTACAATGCTGCAACTGATATTTTTTGCTTCTGTATTGGTTATAGTTTGATTCTACGTATGTGTATAATAAATATCTCTAGACGTATATAATGCTGGAACGGTAAGAAGGCACCTGAGACGGAAGGGGAGATTGCTCTCGCACCGCCTATCCCCGCCATTTTGGTCCTGGAAATCTGAGATCGACGAATGACAACCGAAAATAAAACACTACTTTCGTCGTTCACGTGACGACGCAACGAATGGCGGGTCTCTCTTGCCAATAGCGCGTCAAAATCGAAAATACGTGAGGGAGCGGGATGTCCCTATCCGTCGGGCGAATCAGAGCAAATTACCCCTCAGCTGCCTTCTTACCGTTCCAGCATTTTATGTGCGACCACAGAACTCAAGTGTTTAACCTTCATCCGTCCCTGGCTTACTTTTTTATCCCAATCGAGATTTAATTTAACCCAAAACGAGACAAATTGTATACAGTAAATACATATTATTCTCAATAAAGTTATTATAAAGAAAAAGCATTTC
This sequence comes from Cerceris ruficornis, assembly GCA_963989415.1. NCBI lineage: Eukaryota > Metazoa > Arthropoda > Insecta > Hymenoptera > Crabronidae > Cerceris > Cerceris ruficornis. The sequence continues at coordinate 13,194,953 of OZ022528.1, forward strand.
GTCTTTTAATAAACAATAGACTACCGGTCAGAAAATACTCTAGGGACTTTAGTGTGACTTTTTTAAAGAGCGAATGAAGGTTAAATAGTTCACCTTCACGGGTGTAACAGATGGAATTTTGGGAAGGCTTGAAGAATTCTTCTTTGGGCGCTAAATGTTTATGGTTGATGTTGATGAAAAATGTTAACTTTTCAGAATCTGGAGGAGGAGAGAGTGAGATTTATTTGTAGAAAGTAACTTCCGAGAGTCAATTTTTGCTTTGTACTCTAAAAATCCGTATGAAATTTAATGCAAGTGGATTATATCACCGAAAAGATTACAAGAAACTTGATGGTGCTGTGTGCTTAGATTTGTAAGTTACGTGAACGTGAAATTTGTTATATTAGTAAAGCAAATCTCTATTTTAAAAATACCAGCAAAGGTGTTTTATGTTTAACTAAATATCACTATATGTATTTTGAAATGTGTATAGTAATGTAAATTTATGTTATTCTATTTTTCTGAGACGTTGGAGTAGTGGTTGAAGAAATTGGATGAGGAAAAAACTACAAAAAAAATGGAACAGTATCATGCGCATGTTGAGAGAACGAGTAGTCAAAACAGAAAAAAAACAATAAGAAAGGAGAAACAACGGTATGAAAACGAGAGGGATAAGTACTTGAGAGGAAGGAATACAATACAACTGTATTAATTCAGATTGTGTAAATCAAATTAATTTCATATCTTTGACGGAGGAGATAAACATGTATTTCCAAATTATCATTCTGAACGATATTAAGTATTACATTATTAGATAGCAATACTGTAGTTCAAAAGCAAGCTGTTTAAAGTAAATTTGTTTACATATATGCTTGTATTAGTATGATAGCAGCCTCGATAGTTAGAGAATAAACAATTAATTTTTTCGAGTGCACACATCATTGTATCGTAATAATTAAAGTTATTGTACATAGAACAATGTCACAGTCTCGCTTCATTTGTACTATGCAAATGCTTGCAAAAGCAACATAAAAACGTACTACCCCAACGCAAAATTAATGAAATTACTATAAAGACTACACCTCCTGAAGATTCAAGATCAGAAACAGGTTAAGCAAACCGCATATCTATACAAAATTACAAGATATATCAAGCTTAATATTGAAATAGATAAATATACATGAAATAGTATTAAAAATTTTTGAAAAAATTTTACTCTTTTCAATGAAAAAAAAAACAAAAATGCAGAGCTATAAGATATAACTAGATGCCTATTACAATTCAAATACTTTTACTTAACACTAGAACTACCAAACCAATCAAAATGATTGGCACACAATTATTCCCAAAAATTCTCCAATTTTGTAGAAGAGTCTTAGAATAAATATTCTATGTCCATCTTAAAAAACATAAATCACCGAATCGATTACCTTTTCCGCCTCTTGACTCCTCCTTTTTCAAAGTACTTATTTAATATTTTGAAATATGATAGATTTAACGCCGGTAGTTATAGTGTTAACATCAATCGACGTTTCAATCGTACCACCTGACCACGCACCGAACCTTAGCCTAATAGCAATGAAAAAACAATGAATATCACTTTAATATATATTGTAATGCATAAATTCACCCAGCAAACACTGTTTTAGCAAAGAGTCAGCTTATTGTATAGCCTGAAAGCAACGGTCTCGGTGCACCAATAAACGATCCTTCCGCGAAAACGTACTGCCGGCGCCTCGTTTCGAGGGGTAAAAACGTATTAACTCGCATTACGACGAGCATATATTTCCGTTCAGCGACGAAGAGAAAGAGCCGGTGTTTAAGTGGTGAATGGGGATTTGCGAATAAATGCGGTATTAGGAGCTTCGGAACGATTACGGTCGGACCTAGGACGATATCAGGGGTGCGAGAGAAAAAAACATCGGTGAAAATGAGCGAACGTCCTTTCTCGAGTTGCACGAGGAAAACCAAGTAGATTCTTCATCGCCAAGGAAGAAGTTGACAAAGCACGACTGCATGTGCGGACTCGTTAGTTCCTCCGTGAAGTGGCTTGGTAAGAGGACCTGCCGTTACCGAAATAAAATGCACGGTTAACGAGCTTCACGTTCAGGCCTTTCTTCGGCTGCCACTTTGACGAGTCTCTAATTAGCCGTTCCTTATTACGCTCATTTACGAATCTACTCATTACTGCCTTAAAGGGAACGCAACCTTCTTGTTTGGCTTTTTCAATTCACCCTTTTCGGCATGGATTCTTACGAGATTCTACGGGGAACCGTATTACGTTGATTACGTTTTGCTGTTAATATTTCAACGTCGTCCGAGGTTTCCACGTTCCTTTTGCACGAAGGAGTACGTCTCGCTTTCTTCCCTTTCGAGTAATGTCGTCTACAGGTTTCTGTCGAGATATAAAGGCGAGGAGAACTACTTAGATGTAAGGTAAATAGCTTCATGTGGTTTTAAGGATGTCAGTGCTTACTCTAATATGATGAAACGTACTCCTACAACACTGTTACGTGTGATATGTAAAGAAAATAAAAAACAAGGTTGAATAAAGCTCATCTTCATTCAAGACTCATTGTTTGTTCTATTTTCGTATTAATCACATCAACGCATTGTCACAGTGAAAGAAAATTTTAATCGGAATTTTAAAGCTTTCTGTTAACACCAGAATTGCCGGCTTTATATCTATTATATTTAAATATATTAATTAAGTACTTTGGAAAAAGAATAATGAAGAGATGGAAAGGACGACCAATTAAGTAATTTTTTCATAAGGTACATGTGGAATATTTACTGCATGACTCGCCTATCAAGTTCCGAAATTTGTAGAAAAAAATGGGAACCGGTCATTCTAACCGTCTAGGTAGTTTCACTGTTAAGCTTATCTTAATTACTATAAGAAATAAAGTTTGTGGCACAGACAGAAAAACAATGAAGTACAGTAGAGCCTCCCGGATACGAAATAATCGGGAAACAACAGCAGAGGAGGACACTTGAATAATATTGTATTTCATATTTAATGTTGAAAAGTAGACTTCGTTACAAAATAATGAAACCATAAAAATCGTTAAGACTTTACGTCTTATTTCAATTTAAAGATGTGACACTCAATTTGGATAACTCTGTGTAATGGTATCGTAACGAATCGGCTCTTTGGATAACAGAATATTCGTATTCTAGGGTATTCTGATAATAAGTATCGATGTAAGGGAGGCTCCACTATATCTTTGTCTATTTTCTTCATTCTGTGTTCTTTAGAATTTGCATTTAGTCTACAATTACGGATAGACAAATAAAGGATTGTGTCGAAACGTATTTGCAAGGAAACACGATTTTTGCTTGCCTGACTTTACAATTAAAGGGCACATTTTTATTGTCGTGAGTTATCCCAAATTTTAATTTGCAATTTTACAGTATATAACATACTTGTTTTTATTCGTTTCATCTTTTCGGTACAAACTGATATGATCTATTCGTTTAGGACCTAATGTTCTAGATAACTTCCAAACCAGTGACGTTATAATATACGTATATGTTACGGTAAATGATTGATCACATTTACCGTGAAATATGCATATCACGTGAGAAAAATTTTCCATAGGTCAAAAGGTATTTGAACTCATTGTCAGGCCCACTGGTTGCGAATCTGAGTCCTCAACTTTCTAATCATCATAGCCCCTGTAGCATATTGCACTCTATTTCTTCTAAATACTATCTATGTTTTTCGAATATATTTTATAATTTATTATGAGTAAAAGTAGAGTAAATGCACTCAGCATATATTAACAATAAGAAACCATAACCTAAAGGGTGCAAATAACTTTGAATAGAATTTATTTTAAAAGCGTTTTCGTTGTAAAACTGAAATTGGGCAAGTAATTCAGAGAGTACTTATAGCATCTCGCTTTTTGAAAATGTGCAAGGTAGCTAAGTACAAAGCACACGTGGAGCAAGTAAAATACTTTCCACTTCTGGACCACTTCAACGTCTCATTCGAGTACAAGCAGTTAATTAATATGAACTAAATGCAAGTCTACAACATGCTTCTACATGTCCGAACAATGTACGATCCACATCCTCCCTCCCATCCGCTGAATACCATTGCCAAAAGGGCAATTAAGTAATAATTACCATCGATTGAAAATTATGGGGCAATTTGAATATATCTCCATAGTACATCGGTATTCTTTATTTAATTTGTCAAACTGTTTTAGGCTTTGCTTGCAAAAAGTAAAGATTTCAACAAATGTAAATATCGTGGTACTCGGACACCCGGTGGATCTGCTCTTACAGATGGCATTTATATCTGTATCTAGGAAATATTCAGGTCAAAACCTAAAAATATACACTTGGATCTGGATTTTCAGAGAAAGTGAGGTATCTTTATCTTGCTTTCCAACTAAAATTATCTTTCAGTAAATAGAGCACTGTTTACTGTTGCAGAATAAAGTTTACTATATTGTTCATTTTAATAAATAATAATTGAATATTCTAAACTGCTGATGACACTACCGAATGTTCAAAGTCCTTTTCACCGAGAGTTTGACGCACAGGTAAATGAAAAGGGCGGAATATTTAGTTAATAAGTAAATCATTAAGAACATGCTTGAACCAATAACACTAGTTTCACGTGAAAGTTGTCGTAAACTAACAGAGAACTAATTGTGAGCAAATTAATACAGCAATAAGTAATGGTACTAATCTGCAATCTCGCACAACGTACGTTCCAATTAATTTCAAAAATTTTGAGTCCAAGGTCATTTGAAGGTCGCATCATAAAAAAAATCTAAATATATTATTTCATCCTCTACAAAAATGCAGTAGAACAAAAGGACACGTTTCCTACCCAAGATATGCCGATGATCTTGAAAATACACAAAAAATAGTATTTAAAAAAATAATTGTTCCATCCGATTCGTCGCAGCATACGATCTAATTGTATGTTACGTCAGAAACAATGTTGTACGACCGCTAATAAAGAAGATATTCAAGTCGCCTGGTTTATGCGAAGCACCCTGTATAGCCAGCCACGAATCCGCCGTAAATATTCGCCACTAGGTTCTTGCATATTCATTTCTAGCCGACGTACACAGGGCTTCGGCCGTAATAATGGTCGTGGATTTCGCCAGGACATGCGGCCTGATCTCCCTCTTACACCCTCACTATTTCTCCCTTTTTCTCGCCCTTTGTCTACCATCCCCTCTCCCTCGCTTCCTCCCACCAAGTGTCCCTCTATATTTTGCATCAGTCCTTTTTCACGACACCCGTTACAGTCTAGGAGAAATTGCAACCCTCGTACAAACGTCACGTATGTCTGCATTCGCATATGCATGTGAATTGCCAAGAATTATTCCCGAAGCAATGGGAGGAGAGCGTCAGGCATCGCAGAGTCGCCTTTCTGATGGCGAGCGTAATTGGATGGCCAGTTTTGAAGTTAGTCGGAAGTTTCTTCATCTTCCTCGAAGTGCATGTATATTTTGAGCTCACTGACAAAGAAAACAAATTTTATAAACGAATATTGGGTGATATTCATCTTGGAATGTGTATAGTATCTTCTGTGTAGAGGAAATGCGTTGCTTATTCCTGATTTTGAAGGTAAAATTCTTGGGAGCTTTGAAAAATTGATTTGTCAAAGGGCGGAGAATGTGACTCTACATGGATAGATATTTAATACATTAATTGCTGAGTATGCCTGGTCCGCTTAAGTTGGTTAGTTCCTTAACACGTTCCGTGCCAAGCTGTTTCTGCCCGACTTGTCGTTCTGGCCATTTGATGTTTTCACTAAAGATTGATATATTATCACAGAATATTTCATTACATCATCAATTCATAAGTAATTAGCTTGTTTAGAGTAGTTATCACACCGTGTGCCATTTATGGTACACGTGGTGCTGCAATCAGATCGATTGTAAAATTCAGTCGGATCGAAACTTTTCAAACAAAATGTAAAAAAAATCGGTACTGAAGTAGCAAGACAAAAAATTAGAAGAGTAGTGACGTTTTGCAGCGAATCACCGAACAAGCCGATTTTGTGCATTTACTTGCTTTAAAAATGTCAAACATTACATGTAATTGTTAATTATTGTATATATAACAATTAAACAAATTTATGTGCTTTGTTCTACACTGCATTTTTTATAATGTCTCATTCTTTTGGTGGAAATAAATTTTACAGAATTAAATTTGCCCTAAAATATATGTTTCACCGCATTAAATAAATATGTTTGCGTGTACCATTTATAGTACACGTGGCCTGAAGGTCAAGTTTAACGTGTACCATAAATGGTACACTTGGCACGGAACGTGTTAAACTAAAATTATAGGGCGTCGTTGTGCAACTTATTTTGTTGTAACTGATAAATTATAGAAATCTCACACTGCCAAATTTTTCTCGATATTATTTATACCATAAATTAAAGTTTGTGCCATAATATAGATCCCAAATTACATTGTAACCTAATATCGAATCTAATTTGCATTGTAACACAATATAGATCTGAAATTACATCATAACAGAATATATATGGTAAATTATACTTTAACCTTAATCACAAAATATTGCATAAAACGATTAAAGTTATTGTTTTAAATGTATGTAAGTATCGAACGAGCAATCTTTTTCAAACTATTATTTTAATTTTTCTAATTTTAATATTCCATTTGCAATGTTCCTACCTTTTAAGATATCTGTTAAATAAAAATGTGAATGTTAAACTTTCTGTAATTAAGAGTGAAATTAGGACCTTTTTCAACACCAGTGACAGATCAAGGAAGTCATTCTTTTATTTTGAAATTTTGATAATTACACAGAAAAGGACCCACCTCACTGATTTCAATGATTTTTGTATAGGTTATCAGGTTTATCGTTTTGAGCAATTTTTCCTTATACGTATAACCCCCGCGGCGGCTTTAGTTTTCGAGATATTGTCGAAAAACTACTGCTACTACCACATTGAATTTCGTCTATACCTGCACGTTTGTGGCACCGTATAAGTCAGCATGTTGAGACCGCTTATCTACTATTTCTGCGGCGCCCGACGAAAAGACTATATACTGGGTGAACTCGCTGAAAAGGTACCTCATAAGGATGGACGAAGAATATAACTCTGATGTTTACTGTGAGTCAGGCTGCCTGACCGCTAGTTGAGCCACCGAATAGCTGACGGCGGCCCTCTTTTGTAACTATGCCCAACCAACACTAATTTATTTGTTCGTTACAAGCACTTAAAGTAAACCAAATTCTTCGACGGCAGGTACCCTGTTACGCACGCATCACCCCGGGTTCCTGTCTTCGAAGTGTCTAGTTCAAGTTAGGTCATTGTAACAAAAAAAATAGTGTTTAAACATTGTAATTATATAACATTTCTAGTCCATCCTTTCAAGTCCCGTCTTGTTACGTAGGTAAAATGTCTGAGAGGAATCATGGTTCAAAAACGAACCGTTCTCTTGCAAATTAATGTTAAAGTTGTAATTAATTTCATGATTGGATTTCCGATCAGCAAGTCAGGCTCCATGTCACACACATAAAGAAAAGAAACACACGAATTATCTTTACTGGCTGAAGTGTCACATCTACCAGAAAAGCATGCGCTTTTCTTTAATGGCTGGATAACCCCGTCACCCATATGTGAAGTTCATGCAGCAGGCCTCTGCTTTAATCTGGTAGATATGACACTTCAGCCAATAAGGGTAATTCGTATGTACATTTTCTTTGTGTGCGTGATCCCGAGAATTGGCTTACTCATCGGTAACCCAATCACGGAATTAAAACTTTAACACTAGATTTACGGGCGTGAAATCTGTTACATTGCAATATATTAAATAAGGACTTTGGGGAAAAAGGGATTAAACGGCAAAGATGGTAATTCGTTAAGTCATTATTGCATTATAAAATACAGGTGAAATATCTACTATACAGCTTCTTTGTTTAATTTAAGAAATGTTTATAAAGCAAGTAGGAGCCCGTCAATTTGACGGCTTCCGTAAATCTAGTGTTAACATTAATTTGCAAAATAATGGTTCATTTCTGACCTATGGTTCCTCTCAGGCATTTTACCTAAGCAACACGACGAATGCGACGAGCCAATAAAAACAATTGTCCTCAATTTGTAATCCTTTCGCGAATATCGCGGCTTGTTTTTTTCACAAATGTCCACCGAACCAAAGGTGTAGAACAACGCCTGGTAGGTCGTGAAAAATAATTTTGAAACACCTTGTACATTTTCGGCGAGCCTACCCGTTATAAAGATTCTTTGCCAGCCGCTGTAGTGCGTGGAAACAGTAGATACACAGTCGTGCTCGTATAAGCAAAATTCAATGTATGTAGTAGTAGCAAAAGTTCGCCGCCGATGTGTCAAAAACTAAAGGCTAACGGGAGTTATATGCATAGGACAAAGTTGCTCAGAACTACAATCGATTGAAATAGATGAGGTGGGCCCTTTTCTGTATAATTACCGAAAATTTTGAATGTCTCGAGTGTGTGTTGAAGATAAAACAGCATAACGTTAAAAAATGCGAAGCGACAAGGAAAATGTAAAATATTACCGAGCTCTGTAGGATCAGAGACTAACATTTCTGACACTGAGTGTAATTAGGCAGAGAACCTCAAAGCCGCTCAGGGGTTACAGCAAGATAAAAGAGAACTACACGCAGCAACGTAAAACAATGTCAAAACCACAGAAATTAGGTTGACGTTCTCTGAATGTAATTCATTCTCAGGTATCACAGACATCCTAATTATATTGCGGATAGTTTCGTTCGCGAGAAGATGCAAGTCAAAATGGTGAACCGTTTAAAAGTTTTTCCTTTTTTTAAACAGTACTTCATTAGCCTTTTAAACCTTTACAACAGCTGACGTGTAAGTTAATCTCTATTTTAAAATATGATCAGACTTTTAACACATGATATCTCTATATGCAGTGTAAATATTTTTGAATTCGCAGCTAAACCCGTAGGCAATGTAAAACGTAAAAAAAAACATCTTTGATAAATTGCAACGTCCAACGTATTTTCAGGTGTGACTACTTTCTTCTTTTAAGGAGAAATGTTTTTCTACTGCAGTAGCCGGAAGCTTAAAAAATGTATTAAGTATTAAAGTAAAATCTCATCTCTCCTTCGATTTTCAATTCAACCTCGCTAATTCCAAAAAATGTGAGTATTACATATCTCAAACACTTACTGATATCACATGATATTCTTACCATGTTTCGTACCAGTCCAGAATTCATCTCTCATCTCTACTCAAAAACTATCCCAACGATAAGTCTAAAATATTGGAAGCTCAGCCACGCATTCTATCTCGCACAATATCTCGAACCAATCTCCATTTCCCCAACCGTTCTTCATGGTTCCACGATTGCACACTACGGCATAAAACTTTCGCGAATAAAGACAGAGAACAGTTCAAGATCCGCGAATAAACCAGTTATACCTGAAAAAATAACCGGTGCAACGTAGATATTCGTAAAAGCAGGCTCGCGAAATAGCGCAGAGTTCCGTGTAGCATCTTTCACAAAGAATGCAGTATATTTCTCTCCCCCGTCGACGGTACGTGTGCATATTCGCAGAACGGCGAAGCATAACGGCATAACGCGAGTGCGAGCACGTGATGTAAAAAGTTGCGACACGCTTAGCCGGCATGGGCGCGAGGATACAATACGGTCGCTGATAGAACTTCACTATTTTTTTTCCTCACGTCCGTACACACGTGCAAACGCCTCTGATGGCGTTTTGATTTAACTCGCGCGAGTTACGTTTTTAAATTGCTAGTTTCACTTTCGCCTTCATGTATTTGGTGAAATTCCTCGAGTGCCTCTCTATTATAATTATCCTTGCGAGGGAAGGAAATGCAATATCCGAATCTGATTTCAACGAGTTGAATGTCAGAGGGTTCACCGTTCGCTGGCGGTAATGATTTCCATGAAATTTCTTATGACTTTTAAATGATTATATCCACGAATTTTGATACTAAATTCGACATTTAAATATTGGCGTTAGAAGGGTAAAGTACTGCTGAACATAAAAGTATTTTTACCTTCAACGTATTCCCTCTATAAAGATGTGATTTTAATGGGAAAAGTTTCCCATTGGTAGAAATTATGAATCTAGAAAAATATGGGTAGCATTCAATGCGTTAACGAGCTTTTGTAAGATATATTATACTGGATCCTAATGATATATTTGCCCTTACAATTAGACTACTTTCATAATCAGGGAAAGATATGAGCTACTCACTCGTTGAACCAATCAACTTCATAAAACAAAAAGTGGAGGAATGTCGTTATACGATTTATATATATTTTTTGTAAGTCCCTTTGAAATATAAGTTCAAATAAACATTGAAGAATGTATAATAATAGATGTAGCTTTCCTCTAACGGCATGTAAAATAAATAAGGTAGAACATCCTTGGAATAATAATTATTAAAGTTTCTTTTCGCTTATCAATGCATATTAATAACGATTACTCCAAGACTATTCCATTTTTTATTATATGTCGTTAAATAAAAGCTACATCTGTAATTATACATTCTACAAATAAGTTTTACACTTTTTGCGTAATTAAGGAAGTTAAATGATTTTTGGCAAGAGAAAAATGTAAAAACATCTAACTTATTTATTTTTTTTTTTATTATAGAAAAGGTTCATAATCATACATTTGTCATTAAGACTAGAACTACCGGCATCATATCTATTATACTTAAATATACTACATAAGTACTTTTTAAAAGGGGGAAGTAAGATATGAAAGAGATGATCATCTAAATACTTTTTGTTTTACAAGATAGACGTGAAATATTTACTTTATGGCTCCCCTATTAATTTAGGGAATTTTTCATAAAAATTGGGAATCGGTGATTCTGACCGCCTTGGTAGTTTTAGTGTTAAAGAGCTTTAGAAAACATGAATAACTGTTCTATTGCAATATATTATTATTATTTTTTTTAATGGATTCGTCAGCAATATAAATGATTTCTTTGTCAGGTATATTTGAGGTACCCCATATCAGTTGGTGCTTAAGTTTTTTTTCGTACGCGACGTGTGAAAAGCAGAGTTTTGCAACGTGCCAATGAAAGACGTTCGAAGCTATTTTTTTATACCCATTAATAAAATATCTTTCAGTAACATGCGTTCCATTTTGCAGATTTACCTTTATCTGCAAAAAGTCCCCTACATTATTTTATCTTATTTCTGATGAGATAGCAGTAAATACTTTACCGTTATCATAAAGTACTTGCTGCTGTGTGTAAATAGCATTATTGTAAGGATTTTCTTTAGAGTATAGAATTAACCAAATTGTCTTCTAAAATAAATTATTTATTATTTGATGGCCACACAAATTTTGTCATTTGATGATGTTGATCCTTCTGATTGGTGAAATTTATTATAAATACTAACCGTTAGGAATCAATCACGTGCTTCGATACTTAAATTTCCAAAAATTCAGGAAAATGATTTAATCGACTTAGCCTTAACTTGGTTTTAAAAAAGAAAACAATTTGCAAAATATTATATCCGTTTCTCAATAAACGATACAGGTTATATAATGAATTCAATCTATATGGTACGAAACATATTTTCTTATCATGCAAAATGTAGTAGTGGGAGTTGAAATCACATACCGCAAGCGCCTATCGTGCAAATCGAAAAACAACAGGTATAGCAGGACACTTTAGATAAATATACAATATAACTGCAGGATCCCAGAATTAACAGTATTTTAACAGAAACTCAATTATAACAGGAAATTTTAGTTTTTATTGCCCATATTAAATTTTATTCATTCACATTCTGAAACATAAGATTCCGTTTAATAAAACAAGGTTAACAGTCATAGGATTTTCTCGCGTCCACCTATAAATATCAGTAATTTTAAAATGTACCTTTGTTTACATCGCTCAAACCTTCCAAATGAAGTGAAATATACATCATACATCTTGTTCAATGACTTCCTAAGTGAAAAGTTTAATTAGTTAGTTCATGAACTATATGGACCTCGATGGTTGCATGCATTTTGGACATCATTTTCATACAATTATTGAGGTTCTACTGCAGCACAATAGTCTGAGACTTCCACGTGTAAGACACGTCTAAGATTTAGATTGAACGAACGTTTTGCCAGTATTGTAGCTGGCTTGAACACAGTTAGAGTAGAGATGATACTGCGATACCATGATTCTCAATGTCTACTCTGTCTCTGATGAAACTAACTGCATTGTTGGAGAAACGTCGGTTCAACTCCAACGGCCTTAGAGGCCATTTATACCCACAACTCTGGAGCCATTGTGATAATCATATTTCACTGTTGTGTATTCAAGTATCCATTTCAGTTTTTGTTTGCTCTAATTACGCCTATCTCTTATTTACTACTCTAATCTACCTTGTAACTGTTAATGTTTATTCTCTCATAATCTGTTGTCCTCTCGTGTTCTCACTGTCAATTCTACTTCTCCGTTTCTGTTGACATGTAAATGTTTCGTGAATTTTAATGAATATTAATGAATTTTAAATTACAATCGCGAGCTCTATTGACACAAGATGTTTCACAATTGGACAGTTGTGATTTTTATGAAAGGGTATAACAGTATAAAGAGGTCAAAAGTGTCCCTGAACCGATTACAATGAGCAAGGTGTCATTCGGCAGGTAATCACAAAAAAACATTGTGTACCAAATTTCAGCCACGTATCTTGATTGGGAGGGTAGTTATTTATTTAGGTTTTTTCAGATTTTTGCAAAAATGTCGATTTCGCATCGAAATCTCCCGAGTACAACTTTTTCCTTTTTACAGTAAGAATATCATATCATGATTGTTATACTATTTTTTTTTAATTTTTCGGTTTGATGCGCCATAGTGGGAAAAATCAAAAACCATTTCTGCGACGTATTTCCGGCTGAAATGCAATCAGTATTTGTCATTTTTACATTCCATTGACACACTACGTTCATTTTATGACTTTTAGTATTTCTACAGCTGAAGCAGTTTCGGTTAATGAAGAGAATTGTGTTAATTAAATCAATTGTAAATTGTATGTTCCTCATCTGATAGAATTTTCAATGTTCTTTGAAGCAAGTGAATGGCGGAATGGCTAGAGTGTCTGCCTGTGGAGCTGCTGAACCTTATCCTGGTATACCCTTTTCTCTTCCTCAGAATGTACAGATAATTTTTTTTTAACAAAAGTTGTAGTGTTTAAGACTCATATATGATTATTGAGAACAGTTACTAACAATTAATTTCTGGAATAGGAAATACACGTGACAAAACATATTTTATGTGTTAAATGAAAATAATAAGATGGTACGGTATCTTTTAATGAAATGCAAGTTACTTTGTTGCAACACTTTTCTCGTCTCTAATCTAAATTTTTAGCATGCTCGCCCACTCCCTCAAAACAGACCAACTTTGAGAAAATCGCTGCGATAATCTGTATTTCTAGTGCAAAACAAAGGAATAATACATTCAATCTGTAAGGAATTATCATCTTATGCTAAGAATTCGTGACTAATACTATGTAATGAAAGAAAACGGGAAATAGTACGCAGTGAAGCCACGCTAGAAGTCCGGATGTTGTGCATATTTATAGAACGCGGAATTAAAAGTTACTTACAATTAGTTGCGTATAATTTTATGTCTTGTGTAACAAAGTTACATCATTTTAATTAAGAGGCTCTCTAAAGCATGGCAAACTTACGGTCAACGCTTGCGAAATGTTAAATTTCAATAAAGAACGCATAGTTATCGATGTCAAGATTCACTTTAGGTTTTCACGATTTTCAATTTGTCCGCTGTTAATTAACGCTGTTAAAACGATCCATGCCCTTAAGAGGAGAAAAGGACAAGAACGGAAGGAAAGACCGGACTTTGAAACACGCGCGAGTTAATGTTAATTAAATCAGGACTGCTATCCGCGATTTAATTAAGAGAGTCTGCAGCTGTTAGATCAGCAGGGGGAGTTGATGCACCCATTCGTTGAAATGCCTCCGACTTTCATCCGGCTATATAATTATTCGATATTTAATAATGGTATCGCGGAAAGACACTCGAAAAGTTTCCAGAGCCTCTCTTTATCGGTATATTCGAGACTATGATTGCGAATATTTCGCCCTTATTGCGGCTACAATCGCACTTGTTGTAGGTTATTAAACAGTACGTATATCCTTTGGAAGCAATAAAATCGACGAGAAGCGAACATGAAATAACGTTTTGAATTGTACTTTAAACGTCATGTCTTAATGGTGAAATAAAATTTTTATTTTTACTTTGATATTACAAGATAGAACGTTGACTTTTCATTAGGAATGAAAGATGATTATATTGTAGCAAATAATTTCGTAACAATTACATGGCAATAGTTTAAAGGTACAAATGAAATGAATACAATTATGGTACTTTATCACCATAGTTAAATAACTCAACAGTTCAATACTGACCGCTAAGTCTCAAATATAAAAATAAGAAAAGAGTTATAAAAACTCTGAATGAAATATGACGTTGAAAACGAAGTACATAAAATGTACTTGCAAACTATTTTCTACGATAACAAATAAATTACATTTCAAAGTCTCAGGATTTCATTTCAGAAGGATCTATTAAAAAACTAATGTAATAATCCATCACTAACGTTTATTTTACAAGTAATAATAGAGACTTTTGAGTACTGATGAATTCTTTTATTTTCAAAAGACGAACTTTAAAAACATCTTTAGCCGGAATGTAATTATTATTTCATTTTTTAATGTTATGCATTAACAGTTATCTCTCTCTCTATATATATTGACATTTGTTGTTTGATTGTGAACTACATATAATCAGTTGCTCGAATCCCGCAATCCTTACCGTGAACAATTTGTAAAGAACTTGTATCTGTTAATTGAATTGCTGCTATCAACGTTCGTGAATATGCTAATGTGCAACCAATTTTCTGAACATGTAATAAGTTATTAGACAGTTTTAAAAGTTCGTTATTACTAGCTGTAACATCATCGAAACATACTTCTGGATTATATTAACCCCTTGCCGTACTATTTCTCTTGTTACTGACTCCACAATAATTCAGAATTAAATTGGTAAAATAAAAATTGATCGGTGATTCTCGATTATCGTATTATTTCACGTAACATTAATATTACAGAAATAGTTTTATTGTATCTCACTGATATTTTCAATTTCGTAGGTTCTGCAAAATTTGAAAATTTCCTTTTCAACTTACCGCATCACGAGTGTCACTCGTTATTGTACGGCAAGGGGTTAAGAAACCACGACAATTTTGTCACCTTGGGAAATAAATGATCTGCGTAGTAAATGGAAAATTGACGAATTTATTTTCATATTTGCTTCGACAAAATTATTTTAAATGAAAAAGATGCTGCTGCCATACTTAATTGTAATTTTTTTAAAGTATGCTCTTCAAAAAGGAAATGAACATATAAGCCGTTTATTTTGAAATTGGCACACATTACTGTCTTTTTAATTTGAGATTAGGGTTTGCGCTTCAACATGTTTAAAAATATCGATACCAATTTTCGAGAAGATTTACTGGCTTTCATTATCTTGGATGCTTCTGTTTTTACCAGTATAAATAATTTCTTGTAGTCATTGATAAACCACTATTTTTCATTACGGTAAAGTACCTTATGTCACTTTCAAAGTGAATGACTCACATGTAAATGAATATGTTTTGTTTGGCAGTTAAGGTTATAATTATTAAAAAAATTCACCTTTGCATTCCATCATATTTTTGTCGGGTTATCTGACGAAAGTGACCAACGAAGCAGAACATTTAATGGATCCAGAAGATTACAAATGATTTTCCGATATTAAAGTATTCTCGGTTTTCTTTGCTCTTCCTTGTGTTATTGCATTCCGTAGTTACTTGATGAAATTCTTTTAAGAAACAAAGCGAATTCTTTCGACGGACCATGACAAACTTCTTGGACACTACTATGTACTTATTCCAAGTATTACGGCGGATGAAATAATTTTCTTGCTTTCAAATATACGTTTGCTTGCATGCAAATTATTGGAGAAATAATAACCGAATTAAAATGTTCGTAGTTAGACATTCTTGTTTCCTACAGTTATTTTTAAACGTTTCAGAAGAAAGATCCTATCTTTAACCCTTCAATCGGGGGGTGAGTTTTGATTTTTCGGCATAAAACATCGGGCAACCCTGTTACCGCGTCGATCATGATTTTTATAAAAAAAGAAATTGTGGAAAATGTTTTTTTGCACAATTGAATATTCTGACAGATTTTAGGAGTAGATAGAGGAATTGATTTTATTGATATGTTCATTCATCAGCTGTTCTCCAATTACTTAGAAGTAGCAATGAAAGGACAAAAACAATGATTTATTTTTTAAACTTTTATATTGACAGATTTTTATTTGCGATGATAGGGCTCATAATCCGCCACTACCTCTAACTCACACAATTAGTAGCCCTATTATTTCTGCTAGTTTAATTTTCTATATAGGTAATATTGTATATAATATGTAGATGTTATCACTCCATATATCTCTTTGTGGCTTTATGATAAAACCGAATACTTCTATGTTTCTCTTTTCTGATAGAATTTTCGTAATGTTATGAAGTATTGCAACGTTATTCCTTCAGCATTCTTTTTTATAGTAAAATGCTTCGGTATAATATTTACTATAATGTACTTAAAATGGTGCTTTTAATCCTTTACACTTCTCAAGCCAGCAGTAATATTTACTTACATATCATTATGTTTGATTAATAAAAATGTTAATTGTGAAAAATATCCTATCGTGTAATTAATTCTCTGATGTGATTTTGGGATGTACGTTGTCAAGATGTAACGTAAAATTTGAGAGTCTTATTTATTAGCTAATCCGAACTGCAGTTTGAAAAATAAAAATGAATGATTATACATATAATTTAATTCCTTTTGCAAACGAAACGATATAGAGATGCTTCAAATGTTTCGCATTATTCATCTCAGCGATTACTCAATACTGAATTTCATTACGGTAATTTCTTTTAAAACATTAATGAAAAAAGCACACGTGAAAGTTTCTGCTTAAAAGGGAAACAATTTCTTGCGGGAAACGTTTTTTGCGGTTGGAATCGCACGGTCGGCGATTCAAACTTGATCCCACTTTTGAAGAATTCAAGACATTACCTTCATCACGATAACTCCGTACTTAACATTACAATCTCACATAATTTCAACTTGAAAACTACCCGAAAGTATTTCCCGCCCCTCTTTTCGTCCCCCAAGAATAGATAAAGATTAAACGTTCTCCCAGCGCAGACCTACATACCCACCATTCAGCCTCCTCCGTGTCAAGGGGATAAGCTCAAAGTCAAAAGAATTTCGAACCTCCTCCGTAAAAGCCGGAGGCAGAGAGAAGATGAAGCCGGGTCAGCGCGGAGAGTCTCGATAGCGACTTTAACCGACGGTCTCACGGTACAGCGGCCACGTTTTCTACGGAGGCACACGCGAGAACTAGAACGCGTAACATTTTAATAAACGCAATTACCCGAGCCAGTGTTATTTAGATGTGTGCAGCACAGGAGCACAGGGGGCACGGGCACGGGAAGAAAGAACGGGCGAAGAGGCACGGTGGTAAGGAGAACGCGGTACCATGGACATGTCGAGAAAGAATAATCCATCGGATAAAAACATATTTAAAAAAAAACCATAATAATTTTTGAAATTTCTCATGGAGAAACGGTGTTCAAGCTAAATTACACCGAAGGAGATCAAGCATCAATGAAAAAACTACACCTACTCTCTCTGGAAAAGCTTTGGTACTCTGGAAGCAATTCAGATAGTGAAATAATTCAAAGATTTAAATGCAAAACATTAAAAATCATGTCGAATGATGTACCTTGGTACGTAACGAACAAGACTTCGATCTAAATATGATGAAAGAAGAAATTACAAGTTTTAGTACGAACTATCTAACAAGGCTGGAGAACCATCCAACCCCCCCAGGTCACCAATTTTATGGGCAGTAACTTACTCGTACAAAGACTCGAGAAATATCTCGTACTAGATCTACCACGTCGTTTTTTACCATACAGTCTAACAGTTGAAAACACTCAACTTTCATAGACTTATAGCATTCTGAAGGTCATAACCTTCAAAACTAAATGATAAATATAGAGTAACACACTGAGTGTTGCTGTCATTAAAGCCTACTCGTAAATTATACATATTTCCTTATAATCTACTTTATGAGATTAATTGCAAGTTAACCTGTTTGATACAAAACAAATTGTCTCTAGGAAAGAGCAAGTTATTCTATTCTGTTTCTGTAGAGGTCACTCTAACAATAACATTACTCATCAATTTTGAATTAATGAGACAGACCATCCTGCCATGTGAAATTTGTAATCAGCGACTGACTATTCGACATGAACAAATTAACTCGCCTAAATTTATTGTTATAAAAGACCGAACGGTGATAATATCAAGAACAATTTGAAAGCATGTCTTCATAGACTTAATAACGTAAAAAATAGAATAATGCTAAATGTGATACCAAATGTCCAATGGAGATACCCGTACGAACATTTGTAAGATAAAAAAAATCTAGTTTTATAATCAATTTATGAACAAAGGTTTTGGAATTCTCTAATACTGAAAATCGTCAAACTTTGTGACAATAAGTTTTCAACGCTGCTGTATTGCAATATCGTCATAAAGGATTTACGTAATGAACAGCGATTTGGAGATCTCTGATATTGACACCTACTGAAAGTATGCTTTGAAACATTGAATAAAGGCGCAGGGTAATAATATTGAATTTTTATTAGCGATTAACAAACTGGTAATTACAACACGACATGCGTGACAACTTCAAAGCGAATACATCAATGAAACATATTTTAATGCACGCCAGTAATCGGTTTACGTTGATATACATTTTGGTGTATTCACAGAATACACAAGTAACAAAAAGTTAGAAATATTATATGTTTCTGTTACGCGATTTAAAATATCACCAATAAAACCAATCAAAACGTATTAATCCTTTATCGACCGCTAGTCGATTAATCGATTTCTCAGAAGTTATCGCTCATTCACTGTTGACATATTAACTGGCTATTATCAATAAAATAAAATTATACTTTGAAACACCTGAAATCAGAATGCCACACTTCGTATTATTTCACATCTTAATTTTAAAGTCATCGAGCTTTACAAGTGGATACATACACTTTTGCACGATACCAAGAAAAGTGTGCAGCAGTGTTAAGTATTCTTTCAAAATAAAAAGAAAAAAGTACTGTATTTAGGTAAGATTACGAACTTTAGTTTACAAAGCCTCATATGCCCTTTGCTACTCCATTTGTTCGAATAAAAACACAATATTCTCCACTAATTTCTGCGTTTACAGCAAACAATTCGCAACTTTCTCGCACAAAGCACCAAATACATGTACAGTAGACACTATCAAAGCATTAATACGAACCTCTGTATGCTACTTCCAAGAGTAATCACATCTCTATCTCGCATCTGGAAATTAATACTCAAAACGAATCCGCAGAAGCTACACTAATTAACAGGTCGAATTACAGTCCACTCTAATTGTAACTAAAGCCATACAAACGCTACAAACCAGACAGTAAAGCTTCTGTGTACGTAAATACCCAGAATCATTATCAAATTCTCTGAACTTACAATTTCCACCTTGCCAATTGCTTCGTAAAACAATGTGAAAGCAGAAGCCAAATTAATAAAAGTGCAGTGCCTCCAATGGTACCGACAGGATCGAACCAAACTACGTGACACGAAGGAAAGAGCTCGAAAGGAGAAATGTCTCTGTTAAAGAAGAAAACATCAAGGATTACGGCCTTGGCCCTTCGTCGAGGCAAAAGACCGAGCACCGTCGTTGCACCGTGTTGCTCGTTCGTTCTTTCCACCCCCCGAGGACGAACGAGGCGCCATTCGGAGAGGCTTTTACGCGATCATAACTGTAACACCATCACTACGACGTTACAAGCGCCACGTGGAGTATCTGGAATACGAGCTGGAGATCCTACGATCCCGGAATGTCGCCATAGAGACTATTGAAGCACCTTCTCCGTAGGTATTCTCTTTCCCGGACGATGCGAAACGTTCCTTAGCCAGATATGCATCTACATACGTATGGGGACGTACTTCGTACCTTCTTACACTTTGTATCGTCGGTCCCTTTATTGCTTTCGGAACGGGACGTAATGTGTCAGCTCGCTTTAATCGAGCACTGTAAAACGTTATCGAGTGCTTTTGTCTCGAAAATGTAAAGGGAGGAAATTGCGGTAAACCGAGGGGCTCTCCGCATCACCTTTCCGTTTCTCCATCTTGATTGGCTTATCGTTACATTGTGCATAGTCGATTTGGAGAGAGCCCGTTTGAATACCGAGAGACTTTTATGACTTCCTTACGATAAGTTTTTATTATACTTTAATGACAAGTGCATTTAACCGTATCATTGAGCAGCACGTTCTTGATAATTAAATAATGAAGTAGGGATGTTACAGCGGAATGTATTGGGTGATTGCATAAGTTCGTGTCCGATTGCAGAATAAAATTCACCAAGCTAAATTTTAAGGAATACAATTTTATTAACCAATTGTATAGTAGCCATTCTTCTCTACAATTCTTTTCCACCGATCTATAAGCTGTCGATTGTATTTTTGAAGAGAGAGCTTGGCTTTCCTTGATAAAAACTGATGAGGTGATTTGCGGCAGGTTCCTCAGAATTAAGATTTTTGGCATTCAAATTATTGTGTACAGACCGGAACAGAGGAAAATCTGAAAGCGCCATATTTGGAGATCATGGTGGGTACCGCAGAATTTCCCATCGGAACTCCGTTTCATTACGGGCCAGGAACGAAATGGCCACATTCATATGGTGCAGCTTATTCCTCTCATTGAAAAGTGCGGCTTCTCATGTATCAAGTTTGGAAATGTGTCCAGTCTTCTTTAAATGCTGAAATGCGGTCGAATAATCAATGTTCCCTCTCTCAGCAATGTCTTCTGTTGTAATCCTTGCATTTTCTTCCGCCAAAGCACACACAATATCGTTATCACTTCCGGAAGGCCGGTCAAAGCGAGGTTAAACTTACAAGTTGAAATCATAACTTCGAAATCAGCCAAATCGCTTTTTAATTTTCCTAAAAGCAGGAGCACGGTCCAAATAAATGCCCTGAATGTTTTTTTTGCAGTTCCCAATACTAAGGCCCCTCCAAAACTCGTACAGCGTACATGCCGTAAATGTCCCTTTCCGACCTCTATTTTGCAAAATTCTCTTAAGTGAAAATAAAGTTACTAGAATGCTGTTTGATTTTAAAGTGACAGATAATACTACCACTTAATCGGTGCATGCAACAAATGGAAACAAAAACACCACAACTCCACCATGCTGTTAAGTTTACGCCACACATGAGAGTTGAGTACGAACTTATGCAGTCACCTAATATGTTGAAAGGGGCGGTTTCGTTGATCGATGGTAATCGTGTGACGAAAATTACATTTATTAAGAAGTAGGACTGAAATGTTCAAATAGTAATGTTTTAAAATTGCTGACACGAAATGATAAATGATGATAAATATTAACGGTATTGTAAGTAACAGATAAATACTTGGAAGCATATTATTGGAGTGGAAGATTGTGTGGTGTATAATAAAGTTATAATTATTCGCAAAATTGAAAAAGTTATATTAAAGGATAAAATCACGAATACATCGTGAGCTGCATTGAAGTTAAAGTAACGATTCGGTATAGGGGGTTACTACTTTCGTGCTACCTCACTAATTTTTGTATAATTATATTTCTGTGAGCGATTTGCATAAGATTATCTGCTTCTTAGTACATTTTATTGAATATCAGTTTAATTTATTCAAAGGTTTATCGAAGATGATTTATAATATTTACATTAAACATAAGAAGTCTCTAAATGAAAGTACATAAAATGTTTCCGGCTTCTTTTCCTTAAAAATCCTCAGCATATTTACCGAGTACAGAAATCCCGGTACTTTACGGGGGAAATCCCTAGCTATTAATATCATTCCCTATAAAGTGCTTAACAACATTATCTATCGTCGTAAACAAATTTGTCCTTCAAATTATAACAGTTCCGTTGAACGAGCATGGCTTGTAATACAGGATAATTATTTCGTGAATATGGCAGTAATTATTTACTTTACACCCTACACACTACAATGATTTTTTATGGGGAATTTGATGCTTTATCAAAATTTCGAAAGAAAATATCGGCATTCCATTTAAAAAAATGAAGACGCCTGCATATCTCGATAAAACAGTAAAACAGTATAAAACCGATATTACTATAGAATTTCCCCTTCGTAACCGTGTCACTTTTGTCCGAAATATTTTTTCGTAAATTTTTCGAGTTATTTAGAATCATCACGTCTCGTGACTCACCATGTGTACATGCAAACCCACCCCCCACCAAATTACACAAACATAAAATAATCATGATTGTAAATGGATGAAAATAATAATATCACAATTCTACTAATTTACATGTATTCGGAATTCCTATCTAAAAACGAATAAAAGAAACGTTTCACAAATTGATTCCCCGGAGCACCCCGATACCCTAACAGAACGTTAGCCGCACCACACGAGAGTTAATTTCTTCCGCGAAGTGATATACCGTCCAAAAAAGCGACCAAGGAGCATGTCAACCTATATTTACGTCTTAATTTATTTGCCATTCGTTAGCGTAGCCCCAATCCAGGAAGAAGGAAATAAGAGAAACAAACGCAAACCGCAACCCGCCGTCAGAGTGATCGCTTTAAAAGGTACACCGTAGATCTTCGCAGGACGCGAGCCGTTTGCCTAAAAGTTCGCCTCGATCGAGGGGTAATTTTCTCCA
The DNA here is from genome assembly GCA_963989415.1 of Cerceris ruficornis. Taxonomy (NCBI): domain Eukaryota; kingdom Metazoa; phylum Arthropoda; class Insecta; order Hymenoptera; family Crabronidae; genus Cerceris; species Cerceris ruficornis. The sequence goes on from OZ022528.1 coordinate 13,217,791, forward strand.
CCGTAAAGGACACCACTCCGAGGGAGGAACGAGGAGACAGAGCAAACACGGCGACGAGGGTCGTCGAATAAAATTGCGGTGAGGCCGAACTCGACTGAAGCGAGCTGGTTTGCGGCGGTGGCCACAAATTAACGACCGCGACGCTCGAGATAAAATAACAAGCCGCATGAAAGACCGCCGATACGTACCGATTATCTCGACCTACCTCCGCGATAGGTTTCACCGGCTGCTTTGGCTTTGGCTTTGGCTTCGGCTTCGGCTTCGTCTTTCTCTTCGATTTGATCCGCTCGAGGAAACGAGGTGTGCCGGACTAGATCCTCCCACAAAAGACCGCGGAAACCGAGTCTTCGAGTGAAGACGATCTTTGAAAAATCTCAGGAAACGACCGCGGATTCGATGTTTTTCCAAGTAATTCTGATAACCGCTGAGAACGGCTGAGTTCGATCACGTAATCTCACTGAAACCTCTTTCGTATTGCGGTTCGAGTTGCGTGAATTCATTTTTGTAGAGACTCATCTTTGAAGTTTTTGTATAGGAATAATTGAAAAAATGATTTTTTAGTATGAATAGGAAAATGAAACTGAGGGTGTTCTAACATCGTAGCGCAGAAATTTTGGTACAAGGAAAATTTGCTTGGCATATTGAAGCACACTAAAAGTTGTAAATTAATCATTCTCAAGAAATATGAAAGTAGAAAGGTAAATGGTGTAAATACACATTGGGCAACGACATATTATTATTAGACACACTGCTGTTGTGTACGATTCAAAATGTGACGAAGTTAATGAAGTACATGTCCAGCAATGGGAAAATTATTCTTCGGAGATTAATAGCCACTGACAAAAGGATCAATTCTTTTTAATAATTAATTTTCGTAAAATAACTTTTATTTATTAGAGCGCGTATAATAAAAAATGTTTTGTTCATCTGTATTATTTTTTCAATTTCTGGGTTAAGAGGCGAATGGAGTTCAAGAACAGCACAGATAAAGCATTTATCTATTAATCGTAAAAGATAGATGAAAGAAGTTTAACCATAGGTATCCAGATACAATTGTTTAAATAACTTCAAATGTTTTATAGTTTTTGTACATGTACTGCCCTTCTATTGTGTCCTGTGCGAGCGATTTTGTTGTAAAACTGCATGCAAATAGTATGCACTTATTAAATGATAAATGAAATTATTGATGCATTAGAGTCAAAACGACTTGTTACCCCTGATGATACCAATTGAGTAGAGCAGACTTGTTGCGCTGAAACTTACCTGAAACAGAAAATACAGGAAGATGTTTAATAATAAGAATGAGCAATAAATATATTCTGTTATTGTTTTATAGTATTTTATTCAACACTTATACAAATTATTTTATGTTTTTGCTTTACAACCAAAAATTCATTATATTTCTCAGAATACGTTAATTATTTTTATTGGGTTCGCATTAATTTAACTGTTGTTGAATTGTGTAATGATTTCGTATCTAAATACATATGAGTTTTTCTAGAGCAAAAGAGTAATTTAAATAAAACGGAAATAATGACTATGAAGTATAAATAAAATATTTTAAGCTCTTCGCATCATATTGTGATTTTTTAACGCATAGACTCGCTTTACGCTTTCTACACCAGATTCATTCGTTAGAATTAGTTTTTACCCAAAAACAGGAACCACCATCGCGTATAAGCAATTTATGATTCCATAACGGAAATACTGTTTCTCCAAACGATTATTGCACGCCATAAAAAAAATGTATCACCAATATTTATCACTGTTGACACTACCAAATTCGACCACACTTCGCAATAGCTACTCTCTGTTCTTTTTGAATGCTATCAGAGTGAAAAAACAGTAGCAAAACTAAAGCAATTATTGTCGTAACATTTACCAAATAAATTCTTCGAAGTATCAGATAATCAAAATTAAGGTTGTAATATAAAGAAATTATGATAAAAAGGATGAAATGTCTCTGGAATAAGAAATGAAAAACATCTAAAGTACCGTGTGCAATAGAAATTAAAAAATAATTTTCTAATGACAATGCTACCAATTGATCACTTGATGAGACTTAACAAATATTGCTAAGTAAACACAATCTATAATCCGTTCCTCTGCAGTGTAACGTATGTAATTCTCAATTAACCTTGAAATACATCTTGTTAACAAGGTGAATGTCATGGGGGTTACCGGTGGTCGAAACTATTGAATTCAATGAAATTTCATATGACTTTTAAATTGTAATATTTACGAATTTGTTAATTCAGTCTATATTTACGCGTTGGTCTAAAAAAGGTAAAGTCCTACTGCCTATATATCTCTTTTTGTCTTTAACGTTTCTGCTTTGTAAAGATGTGATTTTAACTAGTTAAGTGTGTTTGACGACTATATCCGTCATGAAGATATGGCAGAACTTTGTGTCATGACGAATATATCCGATCTGCGTAAAATTTTGTTACTATTTGATATTTAAATTGTAATTTTGGCGAAAACTAAATTATATTCGGAAATTTTAATATGTTTAAAATGTTTAGAGGTCAAGACGAAATGAAACAATCAAATAAAAATTATAAATAATTTGAGTTGGATTCATAACTTCCTGAGAGCTAACTCGTAAGCAGTGATTATCGCGACACACACTGGTGCGCGCTTTGCAAAGAGATCGCCACACTTAACTGGTTAATAGAAAAAGTTTCACTTCAGTAGAAATGAAGAAACTAGCGAAATTCCGTTGGCAATCAACCTGTTGAATTGCTCTTAGGATTCTGAATCCTCTCTAAATACCGAAGTCGTGTTTTGTTGAACCATCACGATGCACCGATTTATTCGCTAAGTTCAATGTGTTAAAGTACCCATGAATAAAGATCTGAATGACTATTAACAAATAATAAAAGCATTGTCCCATTTAACACACTTCAAACTATATAATAAAATTTAGTTTCCTAATAACGTATCGATTCCATAATGTCGCTACTGACAACCAAAAATACATATGCAGTTGACACGGAATGTTATTCCAACCAAATCAAATAATTCCTATGAGAATTAACTACAATAAATACATATTTACATTTATTAACCAAATATGATTAAAAAACTGCAATAATAGAATTTTTGCTTTCACATTAAATTATCTATTATACTACAGAAATATCTTGGGCAAATTAACTAAAGGCCAAATCATTTAACCTCAAGAATAGAACAATATGTATCTCCCGTTTCTTAATAATTATAGGTGGTCGAAAACAAGTAATTATACTGTAATATATGCAGTAGGTGCTAAGTATTATATGTATATTATGTAGTTCGATAAAAAGTAGTTTACAATTTCTATATTAGATAGCACTCGCTAATCTGATGATGAAAGCGTGATAAGATAAAAGAAGGTTTTAATAAACGTGGGTTGGAAAATTAATATTTTCAACAATATAAAGGATCAGTGTATAGTATCTATTCATTGATCACATTTATATGTAAATAATAAATACTTCTCTAGGAATATTGCATTTCACGGAAAGAGAAATTCTGAGACAGATGAACAAATTATTTATAACTTTAAAAATATCTGTCTTCTTATGTTTATTGGGCCTCTGTTGCAATATTTCGTATCCACTTTAGATATTGCAAACTCTTTCTTGTACCAATCTACATATTATATGTTATTGCACGATGTGTATTTAACCAGCAGATTCTACAAACCGACAAACTGGTGTTTATTCATTTTAAGCATAACTTGATGTTATTATTTATTTTATGTATTATCGATTATAGAAGTCAATCAGCCTGTGCAGAAACTTGATACTTGCAACAGTCGCATATAATTGTTAATCGCTCCAAAATCAGTATTACTTAAGTCAAAAATTAAAAACATATACCAATTTCATAAATTATTGCATTTCATTGAAACGTACATACGTAAATAAAAAAATGAGAGAGGACAATCGTGAGAAAAATACGGAAAGAAACTTGAAAACTTCCGGTAAATCGTGTCCTAAGCTGTTTCTCAACAGCAAGGGATTAACCCCTTGCCCTACGATTTATTTTATAACTGTGCAAGAAAATACTCAGAATTAAATAGCTGAAATAAAACATAATTAGTGATCGCTTATTTATCACATCCTTTAATTCTCTATAGTCCATTATTTTGCCGTGTCTAAAGATCAGTTACACGATAGCCCACTGAAAAATGTTAAAAATAGAAATTCGAATACAAAATGTAATTTAATTTCTAAGCATTTAATTACAAAGAAAGTGTATGGCTTACAAGAATGAAGTTTTAATAGTTAGTTCAGTTAAAAAAATGATATCACAGAATGGAAGTGTAAAAGTCCGTATATATAGCTTAGCATGAGTAGATAAATAAAGTATACACTTAAATTTTTGGAAAACTTCAAAATTTCCTATTCTATTTACTGCACCACGAGTATCACTCGTTATTGCGGAGCAAGGGGTGAAACGATTTGCGCGACATTACGATGTTATCACTCTCTCTCCAATTTATTCACGAATAATAAGCAACATCGTAAATATCTTTGGGTAAACAATCGAGCAATCAGCTTCCGTAGACAGGGGAACATCTATGTATTTCGGTCACTTCCCCGAACTCGAAAGATGATTCAAACAGCGCAGCGCGCGGGGAGGTCGAAGACACGAAAACCGAGACCTCCCAGCTTGGTCCAGGATCCTCGATCCTTGAGCCGTGATCGTAGCAAACTCGCTTTTCGCCCGGCCCGATTTAATACTTCGCCTTTTTTGTTCCGCGATCGGCGCGCGGGTGGCAGGACCCTACGGAGATCCTTCGAAGATCCTCTGCGAGGCACTTAGGACTATCTGTGGCCAGATCGGTCGTGTCAAAGCAAACTTGACTTCATCTCGGACTATTGTAGGATTTTCTTCATCCGATGGAATGATACAAACTACATTTTTCGGTAGACGAAGTTGTTTCTTCTCCTAGTGTTGAGAATGGTGACGTGGAGATAATGAATGACGTAAGTTGTTTCGACATAACATCAATTTCTCAAATAGGACAATAGAGATGCGAATGTTATATGTATTATGTTGGTATTAGTAATGTTGCGAATTATTGGTTTCTCCTTTGCACGGTATTCATTTGGTAAATGTTTAGCAACACTGTGGATGTACATAAGTTGGTGCACGTAGCGGTGTGTATTTAGTTGTTATGATGCAGGGTTGAATTAAAAGAATTGTACGAGATGCAGGACAGCTTGATTTACTTGTGGAATTAATCAGTCATGAACTGTTGTTTAAAGGATCGATGGGCAAACTTTTTTAGGAGCGAGACAAAAAATAAGAAAAAGTTTTGTCGGGCCAATAAAATTGATTATAAAACTCAACAAGGACTCATAAAAATATCATTTCTTTGAAAAACTAAAAATTACAATTTTTACACTGTTGTTTTAAAATCTCGGTGGGTTGGATAGAACCTTTCAGCGAGCCGTAGTTTGCAATCACTCGTTTACAGTTTTATAAACATTTATTGTTTGTAAATGTGACTCGTAAAAAGCGTAAAAGTGCAAGAGTATATATTACTATTGCATATTGTAGCTGTAACCTTTCTACTGAAATTACACCAAGAGTGATAACCTATACGTATGTACATGTATTCGTTGGGTATGTATAAATAAATATTCCATCATTTTCAAATCAGTATATAACAGTTCGACGAATAAGAAAGTAATCATCATATTTCTCGTCACTGTTAATTTAGAAAATTGATGTCACGGTAAGAACCACTGAAATGAAAGGAATAAAAGTTTACTTACTGACTCAGTCATAGCAATTTTGTTAATGTAACATTTCAAATTTGATTAACTAATGAAGCAAAGTACAAATTGCATTCCTTTGTGGCCTTATGTGCAAATATAGCCAAAGTAACTTTCTGTTTTGGTTTATTTCTCAGTAAAATATCTTAGATCTTGACTGTTAATCATTATTTTGCACGTTTAAAAGAAATGTTTCACAATGCCTCTAGTTACTTTCATTATCGAAGAAAAAGAAGCGTCTTACTGCACCGGAACTTGCAAAAATTGATTTCAATTAATTGAAAGTAAATTGGAAAAATTATCCCGGCCGCGAAAGATTAACTTATTTCTTCGATACTAATAGTTGCAAACAGACATTATATTTTTCATGTTGCTTCTAATGAAAGTATTCACTGCTTTGTTGTAAATCACTGGCAACTTTGCAATAAATTATGACGCACAGCATTCTGCCAGCATTGCAAATATTATGTTATGCAATCGATTAAAAGATATGGTTAAAATTGCTATTAGAATACTCTACAATTCAACAATTCCTCGATATTCGCGCATAAAATACATACTGTGAATATTACGTATACGACCAAGTAAGAATCTCCCGTCAATTATTAAGTCGATGCCCGCCCCAACTGCGCTCGGGCATGGATGCAAATTAAATTCATCGGGGGCAATTGCAAAATTTCAAGCCACTATTAGCCCGGTGCAATATTGAAAAACTGTATCGGACAGGTCGCAATGAATTTCAAAACAATTTGAAAACCGAGCCTCGGTCGTCGAAAAATTGATTCCATTGTGCACTAGTGGCCTCTCTCCCTTTTTCACCTCTCCCTACTTTTCGCCTGCTGTCTCGGATTCTCGTATAAGTCTACTCGGTCACCGAGTCGGAATGAAAAATCACGGTGGTCACCTTTCCCGTCGGCCAGATAACGCCGGCCAACTTGGAAGGAAATCTCATTCCGAGGAGCATCCGTAAAAAGTCGGAGAATTTGTAGAGGCCGCGCCATCGCCCGGAAATGGCATCGAGCGGAAAACGGGAATGTCCCAATCCAATTCCCGAGCGGCTTCGTTTGCCAGGGGATTTACTCTTTCCCGATCCACCCCCTGACTATGCCTCTTTCAATACTGTTTTTCCATAGCGTTGCTTATTAGGATTCATTATTCTTTGAGTGTGTATCTTTTCAGTCCGTGTTGACATTCGCATGTGCACGATGCACCGCAATATGTGACTGCGAAGGAATTCTTGGTGAATCGTGATCTATAATATTGTTAAGAGTATACATGAAATATACATTAAAAGTTTTACCCTTTGAATGTACAGTCCCTGGTCATCGAATTAGGACCACGTACAAAAATTTCACTTTTATGGTTATAATGTTATATCATATATGGAAAATTGTCTTTGGTCATTTAAATTAATACTAAATACGTTGATAACAAAGTATAGATAGCTATAGATTTGTTACTGTTGTGATAATAATAGAATTGTGTGGACAATTCTCCCGACTTGAATGCCATAGAAAATGTTTGGAGCCTACTCAAAAGACTTGTTTACAACTCTCCAAGCACCACATTATCTGAGTTGAAAACAAAAATTACAGATATTTGGGAAAATAACGAAGATATAAAGCATATGATAAAGCAATGTTTACAAAGCATGCCGGAAAGGATACAAGCTGTCATCAAGGCAAAGGGTGGAAATACGAGATATTAACATGCGTTCATAGTGTTATGTACAGTAGTAGTGTATTGTGTTATTAGTTAATAAACTATATCATTACAATTTGAACAGGCCTTTTAGTTTTACGGAAAACATGAAAAATGCTGAAAATTTGGCGTGGTCCTAATTTGATGACCAGGGACTATAGTTAATTAAATTAAAATGGTACTAAAACAACAGCATCATTCAGGTATGAATTATTAATAGAGCTTCTATTGTAAATAGAATTTCGTAATATAGATTCTAAATTAATAAATCTTATCTGAATGATGCTGTTGTTTTGCACCATTTTAATTTAATTAAATTTATTCAAAAGATAGACCCTTCGACGTGATAGATAGTAACGAGATACAATTTTGAGGTACAAAGGCATATAAAAAAATTCGTACAAATGAAAAATTTAATCACAGATAGATGCTGAGATTGTAACTAAAAAACCACGTGAATCAAAGTGAAGAGAAGTGGAAATATACACAAACTGTAGAAACCAACTGAAAGTGATTTCCGCGGTAGTGAGAGATCGATCTCAGAGATTCTTTTTGTTACGAGGTACCTATAAACCGAGCTGACTAGATTAATCATGTAATCATTTTTCAGCTTTTGTACAATACTTTATTCTGGGCAAATCCGACTTCGCGTATCTGTTGTCTATACAAATGTTTATTTTACCCGTTAACGTCATGCTAATGGTCCATAAATTTGACTGTATTTTGATATTAAATTAATTTACAAAGTCAGACGTTGATAGAGAAAGGTAAAAACCAATTAATATTGAATTGATGCGACGATATTACAAAGAAATTAAAGCAACGCAAAAATTGCCCAAGAATCAGTAATACTGCACAATTAAGGTTGTAATGTCACTTTTCGTAAAAAGGGTATGGCTACAAATGCTCCAAATTTCCGAAGTACCGTAACAATTAAAGTGTTAGGTTTGATTTTAATGAATTTCATATGCGTATATCCTTACTATGGTGTTATGATCGAAAGGTACTTTATAGCAGATTCACTGAATGTTGTTGCAGGCTGAAAGCAGAAAAGGTATGCTGTTCCAAACACTTTGGGATTGACTGATCCGTTGAACACAGCACATATACGATAAGATAGTTACTTGTACACAGGGTGTCCCACGCAACTGGAACAAGATGATTTTTCGATTTTTGCTTCATTTTCCCTACTTACTCTGGCGCAAAAATTTCGAAAAAATGGTGGAACCTTCTAAATACCGCGGCATATGTATAGAGAATATATCCGATATTCCGATTGAAAATCCTGCTTGCAGAAAATTAAAAACCATAAAAATATTGAGAAATGTATATATCGTATTGAAATTTTCAGAGCACAGCTTTTTTATTTTTACAGTCACAATCTGACGTCATAATGATTATCTGCATTTTTTCAGATTGTTTGTTTAACGAGTGAGGAGCAACGCAGCTGCAGAATTTAAAAATCAATTTTTACGGTACAATTTTTGATAGAAACACTATAAGTATTTCTAATTGTTCTAGTATTAGCGTACAGTATGTTTACTTTGTGATTTTTAATTTTTCCACAGCAACATTTTTACATTATTTCTGGAAATAATTACGTGAACTTGAAAAGGATTGAATTAATTCAATTAATTGTAAATAGTATGCTCATTATGTGCTAGAATACTAAACGTCCTTTCAATGGCGGCATTGATGGGGTGGGTTTCGTCGAATTAACTCAATTCATATCATGTTCACGCTCATTATTTTGAATGTGGAAACAATAAAAATGATAAAGTGAACATGTTCTATGAAAATACATTAATTCAAAAGCTACAAATATAATATAAATTAATTGTATTTTTAAACTGTATTAGTACATTTTAATTATAAATAACATTTTTTGTATTTTATGCATTGTGTGAATTTCCATAATTTTTAATTCATACCATTTCATCTTTCTTGCAAATATAGTCCCAGCATTCTTTCGTTTTTAATCGCATCAACAATAAATATTATTAAGAACAATTGCGAGAATGTAAATGAACATTGTTATTCAGCTTCGGCATGTTCCTGTTAATGTTTTCTTTAAAAGAGCAGGTAACTTAAATATCGAGGTTAAAACAAACAAAGGATTAACATATTTTTTATATCATTTGTATCATCATTATACACCAAAAACTTAATACTAATAAGTGTATTATATTAATTAACTTTACACTTTTGTATTCAGTATACATTTATTTATCTTTCTATTAACGCTTAAAAGGTATCATCTAGAAAAATCACGTTAACGGTATCATGGGTGTAATATAACCCCAGTAAATGAATTTTATTTTATAAATTTAATAAAGGCATGTAAATGAGATTAGATACATTATAAGATTGAAATATTTCATGAAAATTATAAAATTTGTTTTTTATAGTTATTGCAAATAATATTGCGGTGCCTTTTACAAATCAAGTTGGTACATATTGTACATCTCACAGTATATTTTCCCCACTCTGTATATACAGATCTTCCTTGCTTAGATTTGGATGGTGGTATTGGCGTTGTGTAGCTTTCGAAGTACATAAGAAAAGTGAAATTCTTTATGATAATGGTATCCCTACTGACGCTATAAATGATTACAGGAAAAATCAGTGTTACCAGTAATTCGGTTTGTTAATAATATTAGAAAAATAATATACATGGGGTGATTTTTCACCCATGATACCTTTTAAGGGTTAATTCTCTACGGAAGACATCAAGACGTTTGGAAATGCATTGAACCCGACGTTTTCGAAGAACCGTATCGTATAATTTCTTAGTGGTCACGCGCGACTATTTAGTAGAGCTGGGGAACCGTTTCTTGGCAGCTGAGACGGAAGGGGAGATTGCTCTCGCACCACCTATCCCCGCCATGTCGGTCCTAGAAACCTCAGATCGACGAATGACAACCGAAAATAAAACACTACTTTCGTCGTTCACATGACGACGCAACGAATGTGCCGGTCTCTCTTGCCAATAGCGCGTCAAAATCGAAAATGCGTGAGGGAGAGGGACGACCTTATCCGTCGGGCGAATCAGAGCAAATTACCCCTCAGCTGCCAAGTAAATATTCCATCAGTATAGTAGTTATTAACGGGAACGTCGATGCCGAGCATTAACATCACGGTGGCTGTCAGGAGCTTTCGCCCGGAGGACTTTTCCAGTTTTGCTTCAGGACGCTTGAAATAAACGATCTTGTCGCAGAATTACCGTTAACTCGTTCTCTAGAGATTAATAAACGATAATAAGCGGTAACTCGATGATTGCCGTGCGACCTACTTCAGTTTTAAAACATTTATCCTGTGACATCGTTTAAAGTATCGTTAAAGTCAATATAATTTTACGCTGCTGTAGTTTATGTGGCAAATAATGAAGTTAACAGATTTAGAGGTAACGTAAACAGGAAATATTTGTTATCGTTTACGTTTTATTTCTTCTACAGAAAAGGGGAGTATTTTAGTAAAGCAATTTTATGCGTCTCCCGCGTTCGCGGAGCCCTATTTAACATTATTAACAAATCGACCCTATTTTAGGAAATATCCAATGTGTATTTCGAGGATCCACAACAGATCTGTATCTAAGGGCGTGAAAACATAGAATTTCTTGTTGTCATCTTTTTAGCAATGGACATGTCTCGTAACATACAATTAGTAACACCGACTCTACTGGGTACTTCCTAACAATATCTATAAATATTGAATAATTTCAATGTCATCTTCAAAGTGAAATTCAAAATAAAATTTTTAATAAGTCGTCCATCTTATTTCGTTATAGGATAAGACAGACCACATACAGGGATCAAATGTTCTGTTGATTGGCTTAATGAATGAAATTCGGTGATATGAATTAAGCTAACAATCGTTTAAACATTTATTACACTACCCCCATTTGTTCAAAGTCTTCCACTCCTTTCTATTTATGCTATCTTTTTCTTCTCTCCGTTTAAAATCTTATGTCTTTTATTTAATTTTTTTCGTGTCAGAATTATTTCAACACAGGTCCGCAAATTTACGATGTCAAATTCTTATATGTCACGTGTGAAATAGTGATTCCGTAAAAATTAAAATTAGGGAAGGTATCGCAGCGTAGAATTGCCGAAAATTTTATTTTTTACCGTGACTGTCAATGGAGATTTGCGAAAGTTCTGTACCGAGGTATTGCCATGAAACCTTTGACCTGCAGACCTAAAAAGAGTACCTCAGTCGCGTAGGCTTTAAACATGCAAACCTTTTTGTAAATATTTAAAATTCTCCATAAAACACGCTTCCTCCAGGTTCTCCCCGGCCACCCCCTTGAAACGAGCACTACAAAAATCCCGAAAATGGTAATATAGGATTCCATTCGAATTTTATTCTTATGCAACAGCAATTTCACACGTCTCCACGAGTTTTCAATTGTCGAAGTTCATAATCGTTATGTTACACTTTGTTCAATCAATTTCATCGGTATTGAGAGTCAGTCGAGGACTAACTTCAATATAAGTCAATATAGTAAGATTGATTTTCCAAATTCTGTTCAGCTCGTAGCCTTTGGTGATTTTGGGAACACATTATTTATTAGTTTAATTCAACTGATAAATTAACCATTCGTAAATCGTCTAGTGAGTGATGTCGCCAACATTAACTAGTCTTCCAAAGGACCTGCCAAAATAGAAAGTACAATGTTCTTTTCGCTGTAATTTTTGAATCACAATCATCTCATACTATGGATAAAGTAAATAACATATTACTCAGTACACTCCCACTGCTGCATACGATGTTAGGTGCCTATAATTATACATATTATTCTGAAATAAATATTAAACAACGTTTTAACGATCGCATTGAACATTTTAAAGAATTTTATACTCGGTACCATTACTCAACTATCGAATCTATTTTCTTCTTCCGTGTATAATATCGCACGAAATAACATTGTGCCAATAACAGTTTGTACAGAAACTTTTTTCACGTTTTGTTGTTAATGACTCAACGAAGTTTCAGAGGTGGGATTGCCAGGAATGCAATTCGGTTATAATAAAGGAAATCTTTATTGATACGTAGTACAAAACTATATGACACTTTCTATATGGATATCTAGCTACGACCGATTCTTGAATACGACTAACTCTAAAAGACGGCTTGACGACGCGTTCCCTATCGACGGTCTGTTTATGGGAACGATATACATTGAGTTCTACGAATCGTCACGTATCGCCGCAGAGTGTAGGAGAAGCTCATGCACGAATTCCAACACGTTTCTTCATATATATTTTTTTATCCTACAAGAAGCATTTCATCGCACAGTTTCAAAAATTCTTATATATCTTATTGACATTATAACTACCGGCGTTAAATCTATTATACTTCAATATAATATGTAAGTTCTTTGAAAAAAAAGAAACCAAGCGGTGGAAAAGGTTATCAATTAGGTAATTTGTGTTTTATACGATAGACATATAATATCTACTCTATGGCTCTGCTATAAACTTGGAGAGATTTTGGAAGAAATTGGGAACCGGTCAATTTGACTGGCTTAGTAGTACTAAGAACTAACAACTATATTTACACTGTCATCATAGTCAACAAACATTACGTACCACATTTCGCTATAATCAGTGCAATAATGCTATATACATGAAATATACTTAAATCCAATTATTTCGTCTGCACCCAATACGTCGTTATAAGCAATACCGTTAAACAAAGTGAATAACCTTTCAATCGTACAACAAAATTCCGTAAAACCCCTGATCGGCCTAGAATGTGTTAAATCTTTGAGGCACGGGAATTCAAAAAATAAAAAGACCCATGTTGCACAGACATTTTTTTAAATTAAACGAAGTTGGTTTAATTTTATTAACAAAGTTATACAATAACATAAATTTTCGAGGAGGGGCAAAAGATATCCCACCAAGCATATTCACGCATCAAAAAGGTGGGACACTTTTAATCCCGCTATGCCTCAAAGAGTTAACAAACGTTCATCGGTATTGGTAACACGCAGTAACCTAAAGTCTTCCTCTGGCAAGGTATGAAGACAGGTAGCAAACCCCAAGGAGAAGAGCATTAAAGCGTGGAGATTAAGGAGAAGTGAGAGGACGAAACGATATTCCATAAGGATTGTAGAGACAGATAGAGATGATCGTAAGCTGTGAGGTTTACTTTGGATGATCCCATCAGTCCTTTACGTGGACGACACGGTTTAATGATTTGCCTGAGAACGACGCGGCAAAAGTTGTCTGGCATCTACCTTGCGCCTCTGCCTAGGTCACTTCCATCTGTGAATCCATCTACAGTTAAGTATGCTTGGTTTGCTGAATCTTTGGAATCGATCAAACGTTCGATGTGTTTTGTTCTTCGTATAACTGTGTTTCCAGATTTATTGATGATCTTGTTGGAACTTGAAATACAATAATCTTTGGGATAATAACATCAGTGTACCCTTTACGTTTTAAACAGAAAGAATTGAACGATGGACAAGGTATTTCTTTGTTTAAGTTTCAGCATCAGTTACTCCGGGTTTCATTTGTTTCTTTGCCAGTGTAATCCTTAAACCGGAAAAAATGGTTTTAGCCGTTTACCATGTAAAAGAACGTCTCTATTAACTTTGTGCAATTCAAGAAAACGTAAATAATGGGACAGTTGATTCCCTTTGCTGGATATTTTCTTCTATTTTACAACCATTTTCGTTTATTCTTGCGTATATGTTCTATGCTGCGTAGTAGAATATTATTGACATATCTGTTGACAGATTTCAAGTGAAATGTAATTATGTTTTAAGAATATTGACATTGTTACGTGTTGTCGGTCACACTTTCGACGTAACTTCATTGTGAATGTGCGAAATGCTTATAAAAATATGCAACGTTTAAGCAGAAAGTTGTAAGATGAGAAAATGTCTGGTTTCACTATATTCGCAATAAACTACTTACTTTGTTTGTATCTAAAAAAAATTACGACAAATGTAAGTTTCATTCGGTGCTCTATACGTAATAATACGTATAAAAAGAGCGGAATTTGAAAAATATCGATGACATCGATGATTCGTTTATCACAATTTTGAAAGTTTATATCCTTCAATTTGATATTTAAGACAGTCTTTTAAAATTTACTTGTTTCTCTTTATAGCCTGTCGCATTGTGTATGTGGTAAATTCTTCTAGTTATAAATTCTGAAGTGACTGACAATCACCGTTACCATGTCATTATTCAATTTTTCAAGAGTGTTCATTAACATTCAAGTCAAAAGGTCAACAGGATTTTTCGTTGTTACTCTTCCTTTAAAGCCATTTGATATTCGCACATTTGCATGTCTAACTGATCAGAGTAACTCCTTTTCTTATATTTCATTGTATTCCTTTTAACTTTTCCCCGAAAAGTCGAAATTTTTAAGCGTTTCCCGAAACCTTCATTCCTAATGTATGGAATTTTGAAAACTGTTTTGAGTATAGTATTAAATCGACAATACCCAATTTAATGGTGTGACTTTTGCTGCTAATTATATTGAACACATCTTCTCGATAGTTTTTAAAGTAAAAGAAAAATACTTTTAACTAAACGTCAAAACAAAACTGTCCGTATTTTTTGTTCACCTTCGTAATCATTTACTACTTCGTTGCAAGTGCACATCACCAGGATCGAAAAGAATATCGTCGCAGGTTGCGGATCTGGAGAACCTTTAATAGAACGCAGAATAGAAATAGAAATAACGTCTACCGTCTGCATAAAAAATCAATTTAATTATTCTGTTTTATTACATTTTTTTCATTGAATATCGATAACTGTTCAGCAAGTAAAGAAAGTGAAAATAGAGTAGTTACAAATACAGTTTCATTCGCAATTTGAATGACATTATAATTTTAATCATTCATAACTTTAATGATGTTTTATTCTGCAAATAATTACCAAAACTTCACATAGCACAGATTAACATTACAATGTTTCTAAAGCAGTGATCATAAAATAGAATAAAACGCTATCCGCTCTGATATTCGACGATTTTTTTTATTGTTGAGGGATTCTGCAGTGAATAATTCCCTGACAGATTTTAATTTGTTTTTTTCAGTTGGAATAATTTTAATTTAAAGAAAATAAACGTGCACATACGTGCCAATGTCTCTAAAGAGATTAAAGGTGAGATAAGGATGTCTTAAAGGCATACCAAGCGGCGCCACTAATACTGTAAATCTCGAGGATGCAAAATGGCAAACTTTCTAATTAAGATCGTTACCCAAAGTGGAAGGAGAACCACTCGGGTTTTAATAGAACTACCCTCGAGGGCTTGAAACAGCAAGAGTTCTACCAATTCATGCAGTATCTACGAGGAGTCGAAGACGATTTGCTATGTCTGATTGAATAGCCGTGGACTAAACGTATCTTACGTTTTCAGCGTGGCAATAATTTCCAATTAATATTACTTTTATGAAAAAGAACAACAACGAAACAGAGCTATTTAAGTATGCATTGGTAACAAAAATTGGGACAAGAACTTGGTACCATATTCTACTACTTTCGGGGATGAAAAAAAGTCGAGCAAACATCGATCTGAAAGTTTTTCTTGTTAGAAAAGATATGAGCACTTGTTGATTGCGACAGCGCACTGTAGGCAACTTTTAAATTTACTTAAAAAAACCTCCTGAAAATTTTGCCTGCAATAACATAGCATGCTATATCGTAAAGTACAGCTTTTTAGGAGTTTCAATCAATCTAAAACTTTAACATCACAAGTTCAGTTACATCTTTCCCTAGTAGCACAAAACATTGTATACACATTCATATAATATTAAAAAGAGATTCAATCTTTTTTTAATATTCAAATATACATACAATATTTATTTTATATTAAGTAACAAATATTTGTTTTTGAATATGCAGAAAATATCTATTTCATGTTATGAGAAAAATATTTTTTTCTTATTGTAAAACGAATCTTTATGTAATGTTAGAAGTAGAATATTCTTTTTTAAATATGCAAGAAATATTTTATGTTTATCATGGATGAATATTTGTTCCAGAATATGATACGAAGTAAATTGTTCACTTTTAATTTACTTTGAATTCGTGTTTGTCACTTAATCGACGTGTATTTATATTACAAGAACATTAATGCGACAAAGTTGTTGCATGAAGAATAATCGTGTAGGTCTTACGTCTTACGCAATATGATTGAACTGTAAGATTAAAAAGTTCGTAGCAACAGACTCCCTATAGCTTTTCTGGAACCTATTCCGGATCTTTCTCGGCTTTGTCTAAACAAACCGTAGTAGCACAAAATATTGAATACATATATATCTAATATTAAAAAGATATTGAATCTCTTGTTAATATTTAAATATATTTCAAATATTTATTTTAGATTTAGAAAGAAATATTTTTTTTAAATGTTTATCAAATATTTATTTTAGATTTAGAAAGAAATATTTTTTTCCAATATTTATCAAACATTTACTTCATATTACCGAGAAATATATTTTTCAAGATATAAAATAAATATTAATTAGATATTGGAAATAAAGTATTCTTTTTCAACTTTAAAATTATTTTTGGTTTCTTTGCATTAAGAAAATATATTTTTGCGCGTTGCATTGATGTGTCGTGTCGTCTGAAGATTGTGTTACGTATGGGGATGGTCGCGCGTCCGGCAATGCGAGTTTCGTTTAAAACACGCGCGCACGGTCTCGTCGTCCGTCGTCGAGCGGATGCCGACGGGCGGTGATTTCACGCGACCCGGAATATGGGAAATTTGAATGTGTAGTAAAATGAATTTAAGATACTCTGCTTAGCAGATGGCTAAGAGAGGACAGGATGGGTGGGTGTCGATCTACAAGGTCCTATACAGGTCCCAGGACTATAAAATTAAAGAGGGCTATCAATCTTTTGTAATTAAAATTAAACAAATTATAATAATAATAGAATGAATCTATATTTCAATTATTATCAATTGTTCCATACGAATGAAAACATGAAAATCCAAAATTGTGTTGATACAATTTTGCGGTGGTGAGACTACCTCGGATTCGTGACAGTTCGACTCAAGGGCGTTATCCCACAAACGATAATTCGTTTGAGTCAATCGGTCGACTTCCGAAACAATCTCCCATTTACAATCATTTGTAAATTAAAAATAAACTGTTATTATCTTTGGTAAATGTCATAACTCGGTTATAATTTGTTACAAACTATTTAACGATATAAACATTGAATTTCAAACAATAGAACAAAGATGAGAAATTAAAACTCACCCTGATTTACGGTGTTGTTATGACAATAATCGTGTATTTGTGTTCGTTTTTACTTCGCTGGTAGCGGTGTTCTTATCTATGTAATTTAGTAACAAATTCTTTCCTAGAGCTGGACAGAAAATTATTTTAGTTTACAATCGAAAACCTCTTGCGCCCATAAACTATAACGGCTAAGATACTATTATTATGGATATAACGTATTTACAATAATTTGAAGAAAATGAAATATAATACAAAATAAAGCGAATAGATTATAATAATTTCAAAATAATTAGACGCAATCGCCACCGATCACGCGCCTCGCGATTTACGATCGTGTGTGACGTACGAAATTTATACGTAAAACGGAAATATCACTTTTATAAAAATAAAACAAAACGGTATGTCATTTGAGCTTTTAATGTTTTTAGCTGCTCGACCGATCACATGCCTCGCGATTTGACGATCGGGAGTATTACACGCTTTTACGAAGTGTCAAGTTTATTATTCGCGACTCTACACGAGATGAACGCGAACAACCTCTGCTTAATAACACTAAGGACTCTCCTAGCGCACCTCGCGATTGTCCAGGAAGAAGTGACGAGCAAAGCTCGCTTTCAGGCTTTCGGTGGTGGGCCCTATGGTGGGGCAGTCGCTCGAAACGCAGGCAAGGTCGGTGTTTACGCGTAGCGAATTTCCTCCCTTTCGTCTGGCCCGCGAGACGGTTTGTCTTCGTCGGAACGGAGACGTTGTGACATCTTATATTAGTGAGATAGAGAACGCACGATACCTATTTTATGAACCTATGGCTAATGTTGAAATATACGGGACTCAATCTCGTCTCTTGGAGGAAATCGGTATTTGATCTTAATAGTCGATGCATGGATGAGCTCAACGAAGGGTTAACTCCCACAATACATAAGTATTTGAAGGCTCATCCGGCATCTGACCGATGTCTCTTTCCAAAGGTTCTGGAAACTTCTCCGAAGACGAGACTGCGTCAGGCGTTAAAAATCGATACTTTTAAACAACCTTGGACTTCTCGTCGTCGACGGAGTTCCAGTCGGACGGTTTCGATGCGGCGTAACAAATTGATATCTCAAACGATTCTGCTTCGCAGCTAGATGCTTCGTTCATGAGTAAGCAACGCTGCGTATTTCGAATCGGAGAATAAATAATAACTTTCCGCGCACTTGTCGTGGGAATCTCGTACAATACATAGTATTGACAAATACGACAAAAAAAATAATAAAATAAAAAGAATTTTGCCCTTCGGGACGTAACAATTGTGCCATATTCAGACAAAAGCTGGCGTATGCCCCTCTTTGAGACATTGACCTGCATGGTTGTGTCAAAAATTTAGATCTAATTCAGATTCCTTTTAAGTAATTTATATAATGCCACGTGGTAAATATCTTACTGAGAAAGAATAAGGTACAATTTTAGTGTATAACGGACAAGAAATGGGAATTAGAGAAATTGCACGTAAACTTGGGCGATCTCATAAAGTTATATCGAATTTTTTATGTAATTCGTCCAAAACCTGTCGGGAAATTGTATAGGAATGTGGCCTCGACGTGTCTCGTTGGACCATTTATCGTGTCTTTAAAAGGCATCCAAACATTGTCAGACAAAAAATAATTTCAGTAGCAGTTCTTTCTAACTGCCACAAAATAACGAGAATAGAATACGCCCACGGAAGCATGAATAGAAATTAGGATCATGTAAGTTAAAGATCGTGAAATTAAAAGGTGACTGTTCCATCGTACGGAAACAAAAGCGCAGTCGAGACGAAGCGAAATTTGCCGTTCTTTGAGGCCCGAGTCTGGCCGCCAGATTTTTATTATTTACTAACATTTGGCGACCATCACGCGCCAAGGAGGCCAAAACTCCGGTCCTTAAATAATTAGGTAGCCTTCGTTTTGAATGAACGTTTTCGTTAATCCGTCATGCTCTGTCAGCGGGTGGTAACCAGGGACTTCGACCCGAACGGTCCCATCGACCGCCGCTGACTCGCGATGACAAATCGGCCACAAATCGCGCCTTCGAAGAGAAATTCTGCCGATCGGCCGGACTAGGATTTTTTGGGCACATCTAGTTGCACTTTCCTCCACCACGTATTCGCAGGGGGTGAGATTCCACCTCCGTGGGGCCCTTCTCGTCGAGAGTCCCATGGGGGTCGTCACTGTTCTCGGAGGAAAGTGCGACCAATTAACGTCTCGCACCGCCCAGAAAATCCGAAAAACCCGCCTGCTGAAATGTCGCGAAAATTCAACAAGCGGGGATGTCCGACCCACAGCGTCGCCGAAGGTCTTCGGAAGAAAAGTCTTTCGAGACACTTACCTTTCGATCATCGTGACAACAACTTAATATCGCGCTCGCTGACGACTACAGTCGTCACAGTTTGCCATTAAAACTCGATATCGAAATGTCTCACGAACCGACAAAGTTCTTCTCCGGTCGAGAACTGTCGCGCAAATTAACTTGCTACTCACGGAAAACGCGAAAGATTCCGCGAGTGGTGAAGTGGATGTCAATCCGTACAAACGCACGAAGTTGACGCCACAACAGTGACATCATGTTATTGTTTCCCATTTAACGTTCTTTATTAGGTAATATTTTCCGACGAAAAAAAATTAACCTGGTTGAATGTAATTAACGATGAAGTTTTGAAAAAATTAGTCGGGAGCATGTCCAGTCGCTTTTTCGAATTAATAGAGAAGACAGGAGGTCCTATTCACTATTAAAACTTTCCATTCTGTTAATTGAAGTTACAATTCAATCACTTCATTGTAATATATTATTGTTCTTATAATTTCATTAGTGCTACAAGTGTGCACCCGTAAAGTCTCTATTTTATTGTATATTTTATCTTAAATAAGTGTCATGTTCGACGTTTTGTTATTTAAAATTAGAAATCATTAATTAATTCTCCAAAGCTCTTGAAAATTGTAGTGGTGCTGTAGTTATGCAGCGCAATGTATGTTTGTAATAATTTGAACCTGTATGAGCTTTAAAAGTAGTGTTAGTAACAACAGGTTCGCATGGCTCAGCGAGGAAGCACATCACGCAGTAAACGGTGGTTCCCCAAGTTCGATCCCGCCCCAGCTGCATAAAAATGTCGAAATTGTACCAAGGTTTTTTACATAGAAAGTAGTTGATATATATAGAGATTAATTTTATTTATAACTTTTTCCTAAATTTGAAGATTTTATTGAATGTTATTTAAATATTGAATTCATATTTTTCAAATATTGGATTCACATTTTTGAAATATTTACTTTATATTTTTCAAATATCTAGTTCATATCCCTTGAATATTTACTTTACACTTTTTAAATATCTCGTTTATATTCTCTGAATATTTAGCTTATATTTTTTAAACATTTAATTTGAAAAAAATATTTGTCCAATATTTTTTTGGTCTACTAGGGTTGTTTTTCCCGCTGCTTCGGCCTCAAACGTATAAAATCACTATTAATAATACAGTTACGTACAATAAAGAAACGATCACGGTCCCGTCTTACGGTATTTGAACATAGAAAGCTCAAACCTTTCATTCGACGATAAAAATGCCGTTTAAATTATCCAGCTGTACGTCATTCGGCGACAGTAATCTCAGCTGACATGACGTATGTACTCAAATAATCGTCGAGGTATCCTCGCGAGTCAATGTGGCAGAGCTTTAAAAGAAAGAAGCAGAGAGCAGGTGCTGAAACAACCATCGGAAAAGGGGATAAGTAGGTGTGCCGAACTAATATTTTTGCAAACTTCTCAACGAGCCTCCATATTTTTGCCGAGAGCGGCGCATAAAACGGGCAAGGGGCAGCGGAAAAAGCCGGAATTGCAGGGAGAAGGATGAAGAGAGCTTCTAGCAAAGTGGATAGGTAATAACCTTCTTGCCGTGGTGAGAAATGATTGGCAATCAAAGTTGGTATTGCACGGATGGAACGTGGAAGACGACCGAGCCGCGGACCGAGAGTGCATTCGGTCCTATTTCCAGGAGAGAGACTCGTTAACCGACCTTCCTCTCCTTAGCCTCCTCTTACTTTGTCCGCGCTTTCATCTTCGACTGCTTCTTCCTTGGCTTCGGTGTCCTCGCGAACTGGGAGCACCTCGAGCGGAAAGTTGGCTCCATCCTTACCACCCCTCTTAGATTTTCTTGCTTCGAAAAGACGAACGAAAGGCTTTCTTTCTATGTTCTATTCTTTACTACGGACTCGCGACGTTTCCAGAATGGAGAGGTCTTTCGTTATTGGCAAAGACCTTTGGCGGTCTAAAATCTGCATTATCTGACCGCAGGGTGAGTGTAGAAGTAAGTATTCCTTTAGGACAAACGTCCATCGTTGATGTTGCTTAGCAGTAACTGTACTGGTACTTTACCTTTATTTATAGTCGGAAAAATTGAGATGTCCTCTGGCCTACACTTTCTTCTGATTCGCCTGACGGATAGAGACAACCCTCGTTCGCACGTCATTTCCAATTCTAACGCGCTACTGGTCGAAAAAGGCGCACATTCGTTACGTCGTCATATGAACGACAAAAGAAGTGTTTTGTTTTCGGTTGATACTGGCTGATCTTTAAGTTTTCGGGACCGATATGGCGGCGATTTCAATTTTTGCGAGCTTTAATCTGGCCAGGGTCGGTCTTATATAAAATAACGATAATATTTGCCCGAAAGATATGCAGGACATTGTAAATTTAATATTGGAAGCTTCGCAAAAAACAGCCTTAGGTAATAATACAAAAAATTACAAAATTTCGTTCCGATTAGCTGGTCACTTGACCGCGGATGGTGCAGTTAATGTTAAGAACTGTTGGTGCTTTAATTTTATAATTTCATGTGAGTAGATGAATTTGCATTAAAGTATCGAACGTTTTTGAGAATATGTTTAATTTTCTTGCACGCGAAAATTATGTTGTAACGCAGTAGTTCCGAAAGTGACTTAAAATTTTTTAAGTTTAGCGACTAGGGGTCAGAAGAAGAAAATCTGATTGAATTGTCTTGTTCCAATACGTTAAAAACGAAGCTTAGCAGCATGGAATTAACTGGATTATGGGTATCAATGAAAGATGAGTATTTACTCCTAAGTACTAGAGCTCAGAACATTTTAATCCCCTGTGCTTCTTTTTATTTGTGCGAAGGATTTTTGGTAGTTGCTGTGATAACATCCAATTGTAGGCATTGTGTTAGAATCAAGGCGGAAAAGGAAATGGGGGAGGCTGTGTTCAATTTAATTCGACGATCAGAGAAAATGCGTGGCGATCACCAAGGGCATCCATCCTACTAATTATGTAATATAATTACAAAAATTCGATCAATTCCTTTTTTTGTGACCTAAAATGTACTTTATTTATTTTTACACAAAGCATGCAAAAATTATTGGCCTTGCAAAGTGTGCTTGTCGGAATGTGACATAAGGCGTCTTGAGAAAACCGAGAATCTGCAGGGGCATCGAAAATGGAAAAACCACTGGTGTAACGTTTTCGGACATTGTGATAATAATATGAACGCGTAAGATTTATAAATAATATTTAGAGAATGTAGGTGATGTTGAGAGAAAAATGCGGAGTAGCGAATCTTACGTTTATGCGTATGTACGTAATCAAAAAATCGTAATGTATACGAATAATATGAAAGTGAATAAATAGCGTATGTGATTAAAAGTAAGATAAACACCGGAATAAATATTAAATATACTGCAAAACACGGGAGAGTATGTTGACAGTTTGCTGTATGTAGATGTGTTTGTAGATTAAAGTTTGCTCTGCCGGAAAGTAATTCATTTCTCGTGAAACACCGATTGCTGTTTTATTGTCGGCAAATATTATCGGTATTCCGTGCTCATCCATCGTCAGCTTATTAGTTATAATAAAATCGAATTAATGAATGTATATGGTATCAGGTAAAATGTGACGGAAAATTTTCAAAAAACATCGTTTAGTAACGGAACAATAAATAACGAAAGTGTTACATGCGGGCCTAAATTTTATTTTTTTCATCGGATACCAGTCGGCCACTTAGAAAACCACAGGAAGTGGTAAACACTAGAGAATATCACTACCAGACCACTATCCGTGCGGCTGGTATAAACAAACTGCGGTTTTTTATAATCTCCAGATTTTTCCCATGCCGTCTTGGTACCCTAATCTCCCTTCCATAATCCTACCACCTTCACTCATTTTTCTGCAGTTTTCCCAGGACCAAGTCCTATATAAGCCACACACTTCTTGACTCCTTGGATCCAGTATTCTCTAAAACGTCATACTGTTACCTAGCGTACAGAAAATTTCAAAGTCACGGCTTCCACATACGTTGAATATTGTAAGTAGAAGACGTGGAATCTCCCCGCGAACCGACGCGTGAATTTCGGCTAAGTTCAAATTTAAGAATCATCTATTGGAATTGCATTATAACCACTTTTGATTATAACTTTGAATATACGCTTATATTCACATTGTGACATTTCAAACGTTTTAGTTATTTCAATTTACTTCCTTAATCTTCATGTAACAGAGCAACGATCTCTCTTATTCACTCTTACCGCTCGGGGTGAATAAGATTATTAAAATTAAAGTTACGGGTCTTCGTTAGAAGAAAAAGAGTCTACGGATTCCAACAATTTCCTTTCCCCTTTTACTAGCTAGTGGCGGTAGCCCCGTATCCTTTGGTACGGGACTGATCTGCTATACTAGCGCGAAAATACCGCGAGGTTTTTCGTTATTAACGGGCATACGGCGACCCTATAGTTAGCCTATAGGTTAGTCCGGTCCCCGGATATAATCCCCAACTCGTTGCAATCCTTAACTTTCGCAAGTAAAAATTGTATAAACGCATTCGATCTCATTCTGCCACTCGCCCGGCTCGTAACGAACGTAATGATTGCGAATTAAAGATCACTTTTCTCGAATTTTAAAATTCATGGGTTAAGACATATGATGTCTTTCATCAAGGTAACAATGTGTGACGGTAATTCCTTCAAACATCGAGATGCGTGTTCAAAACTTGGAGGTGCGATTAAAGGAAAGAAAAGGTGGGATTTAACGAGGAGGCACACTTGACATTTGTATTTTTCTTCTTGGTTCAGGATTTCCTCCTAATGGTACAGCCATGCACAGTCGAAATAAAAGAAACCCGTGGAAAAAAGGCCTCCCAGGAGAAAAAGGGAGAGAGAGAGCGAGAGAGAGTGTGACAGAGACAGAAAGAGAGAGAGAGACAGTGTTACAGCGTTGGATTTCGACGAGAAAGGACGCGGAGCGAACGAATATCGAAGATGAAAAAGAACAGCCGCCGGTACCGCGGACGAGGTGTGGAGGAGGAATAATAAGAAGTCGGTGGCATAAAAAGGAAGAAAGAGGGACAAGGTCGAGCGTCGCTAAAGTATACCAAGAACGTTTGTCCGGCGCGACGATGAGACGAATGAAAAGTTACGTGCCAAGATGATTCTGTTATCTCGTTGAGTTGTGGGTGTTAAATCTCGCGTTAGTCGGAAATTGTTGTTGGAGAACGATCTATGTATTATTATCCTGTGCAATTAATATTTGCATGGATTTCGAAAACATGCTACATGGTTGATCAATTGGATCATTTTAGTCGTAAATCATGTTTTGGCGGTAGTTACGTGAAAATCTGTATATTCTACCAATTAGAGGCAGAACGGCAATACCGCACGACCCCGCGAAAGTATCCAAAGTCGGAGGAGGCCCAAAACTGCTTGATTTATTATTTTTTTAGCTTTACTAAAATTGCCCCTAATTTAAATTAGATTAAAAATACACTAACTAAAGGAACATAAGTTTTGTTAACATTATGCATATGGCCCCTGATCACTTACAAAGTGAAATAGTTAATGTACATACACATGTGCATATTTTTCTTTCCTTCTGGAAGAGTTACAATTTTATGGAAAGATGTAGCAGAATTATTTAAGTGACAAGGTAACTTTACGTGTTGATATTTAATATAATACTTTGAAATAAAGTATTTTTAAGTTTACATTGTATGTGGGTATAAGTTCTTTTTCTTTCTTGGGGGGGGGGGGGGGGGGGCAGAATTATAATTTGCGGAGGTTCAGAAAATTTTATTTCCGCCACTGCTGTTAATCGTTCTATAATTAACTGCGGTATATGTTTGATATGCTGCAACACATTTTAAGTTTTATATTAAAAGCATTCATTTTTAGGAAACTTTCTTTGGAATTACCCACAAAATTTGTGTATTCCACATTTTTCATCCTCGATAAATGTGCTTTACATATAAACAGTTTGTACTTAAAACATATAAACAGTTTGTACTTTTGAAATGGTTCAAAATATTTCCTATCATTGTCGTAACACTGTTTCTTTGTATATAAACATTATAACACGAAGATATTTCAATTTTACCACTGATGCTGCAACTGATGAATGAAATATGTTTATTGTACATACACGAGCTATTGTGAAGCATTTAAGAAATATTAAGAACGATGACCTTCCAAAAGTACTTAAAAAAGAGAGCAACAAGATTATAGTTTCCAAAGTAACATTCAACAATTGCAGCTTTGAAGTTAAACTTGATAAACAATTTACACAGATTATTTTTTCGATACGGATTTTTTGTTCGGCTAACATTCTTTTAAACTAGATGCTGCGAATATAAAAAGGAGTGATTATGAAAAGCTTGTATAATAGCAATGTCAAAATACTTAGCCGGACAATTTTTATTAAAGAACTGTGGGAAATATAATAGATACTTCATAAGTGAAGAGGTAGATATATTGTATTATAAAAGCGGATAAAAGAAGGGGCGCAGAATATTTTTATTTTTGGAAAATTCAGGCCCGAGAAAAATAAAGAACCTGCCCTGTCAAATGTAATAATTGCCATGTACTTAAATATTCCATTATTTTATCAGTGGAAATATATGCACTTTACAAAAAATGGTAACTTATACGTAATTTCATTGCAGAAAATTAGCATAAGATGATAAATTCACGTTTCGCTTGTGCGATAGCATAGTAAAGGATGATGTCTTCGCTTCTGGTGATAAAGCGATCAAGGGAACGCGAATTAATGAGTGATGTTTCGCATAGTAGAAAATGCAGTTCTACTGAGAAACGAAAATGAAATGTTTTAATGTGTTGCATAACGAAGAAAAGGTCGTTAACACTCGGTGACAGCGAGAACGATGTCAGTTACATTACTTTCAACTGAGTGCAAATTATTTTCACTAACCTTAAAATCTTTGAAACGTATGCGTCTACAGAAAAGACTAGTGCATTATCTGATCTTCCTTGAATCTCTCCATTCTCAGCTGATAAATATTTTTGTGTTATTAATCACCTCGTAAATATTACAGTAGGCAAAGAATAAATTAAAATAATATCATTAGTGTCTTCCTTGTTCAGATTGAAGTTTTTGTAATGTTTCTTGTAATAACAATGGTAACTATAGCTAAGTGGAAGTAAAAGGAAATTTGGGTTATGAAAGTATAGCTACTAAATTCTGAAGAAACAAAAATTTTAATTTCAGTCATTGTTATGAATACAGATTAATTTAATACAGAAGTTTTATTAAGAGTAGAATAAAATAAAGCAATATAGAAGGACAAATTGGGTATTTTACGTGTAGTGGCAGATCTGATTGATTCGATTACCCTGAATAATTGTGACCTTCAAATCAGCTAACCGTAAAAAGTATAGACGAACAAAAAATGAATAAGAAACCGCAGACTCTTGAAAGAACCACAATTGTCTTCCGTGAAATGTTTCCTTGTTATATTCTATGGGAAACTTATTAAATAGCGAAGTATTTACGATAGATAAGTTTTATAAATATACCTATATAAATAAGATACTTAATTTGAAGATAACACTTGCTAATCATAAATGTGTATGAAATAATTTGTTATTGGGAATGAATTATCAGTGCTCCATAGCTTGTTATCTCTTTATTTCATTAAATATTTCTCTTAATATTGGTTTTATATTTTAAAAAACTGATGTGACATAAACGAAAAGAACTGTATGCATCAATACATTCTACCTATATGGATATAACCATTTCAGATATTTTTAATCACAGAAAAACTGTATTTATTCCTTCAGTATAAAGTATATTACATTTTACAGTAAACGCAAATGAAAAGTGCAGTTTCGATATTCAAATGCATTACTTACTTCAAGCAGATTACTATAGAAGAGATATTTCCTTAATTGCGTCTCTTAATTCTATCAGCAATAATAATCGTAAAAACCATTGACTTCCCAATGACTATCTTCATTCTAAAATAACCAGATACATTTTCAAACAAAGGTCACTGACCTCAACGCGGATTACTTTCCTTAAAACGCCGGACGACTCGAAACGCGATTCGAACGAGATTCCCTAAATTCCACGAGAGCAGAATCTACCAGCGCAAGAGAATAAATTGACCAAAACAAATCGGTACGGCGCTACGAATCTCAAACTATCCAAATTCTACAGATAAACCTGTACAATCGGCGGGAAATTAAAACCTCAATTACCCCGAATGGCCTGAACAAACTTTCCTATCCAATTACTGGGGCAAATCCCCAAGAATAATCGTTGTCCTTACTGCATCCACGAAAAAAGGCAGTGACGCTCGCGGACGAGAAGGTAGGAGAAGAGAGGAAGGAAAATATGGCCGAGAATGGGACGAAGGAAAGAGCAAAAGAATTCGCGACCTTGCCGGAGCACGACCGAGGTCGCGGATTCCAAGCGTCTCCTTTCTTCCTCCGTCCTTTCCCGCCATCTTCCTCTTCCTTTTGCCTCTCTCCTACTTGCTCTCTCTCTCTCTCTCTCCCTCTCGCCCCTTTCTCTGTTTTCATGGTGGTAAGATCGCTTCTGGCATGAGAGGGGATCGTAGGTGATTATGGGAAGCCCTCGAGAGTCCCCGGACCGGAGGCAGATCAGAGGTGCCGCCTTCTGCGATGACGGAGCGATCTTCGCGAAATAATCACCCTCTGTCCTGCCGATCCTGTTTTCTTCGCGCCGATATACAAGCCGGCCCGAGTATAAGGTAGTCGGCCGTGTGAAGCCGATTAATCACCTGGAAGCTATATGGAAACGCGTCCCGAGACAACACCGGCGACCGATTATTTGCATCGAGCCTCTCGCATCGTTTCCCCGCACGTTCTGCCCGACTGCGTCGCGGATTCGCTTCGCTCGGATTAATCGCTCTGCCACAAACCTCCCCCCGTTTCGTCTCGTTTCGTCGCCTGCTTAGGATGAAAATTTGTCCGGAGAAGTCGACGTATCTTGTTCTGCGCATTCTTCCCCGCGTAATACGTCCTGCATTTTCGCGCGCTTAATCACTTCCTGCTGAGTTTCTCTTGGTGAAGAAGGCTTGCAAAGCCCGAGATTTCTTTTTTTTCCGTGCGACGGTGAATTAACTACTGGAACTTATATGCGCTCGTTTTGTATGGTCATTATTATTGCCGCGGTTAGCTATGTTTTTGATGTGTTTTGTTGTTTTCTTTTACGTGCTTCGAGCAAACGGTATAACATGGCAATGACCAGTTCAGCAGCAAATGTGAGTAAATGTTTAGAAGAGGGGATGGTTTCATGAATTTCGTGGTTTTTAATGTATTGGTAAAATTATCAGCCTGAATAGTTATGTAAACTTGTTTGTTGAATACCTTTATTTACTGAAAACTCATAATAAAAAAATAACTACACAAGAATGTTTAACCAGAATTTAACCAGGTATGAGTTTAAGTTGCTTTTATTCATGACAAAATTAAAGCGATATTAGATTTTTTTAACGCTACGTTTACCGAGATTTTTTATATACCTAACTCTACTGACACCAATCAATAGATATACCACATAGAGAACTTCAAAATTGGAAGACTTTGAAGAAAATGAGTTTTGATATACAGAGTGGAAATTATAAAGCGTGACAGATGAATATCTCATAAAATATTGATTATACGCTAAAATGTTTCAGATTAAAGTTGTTCAATACCGAAGAGGATATCATGTGATGGGATTTTTATTTTTCCCGGTGGGCAATCCAAGGTGAGGCGAAGGTCAACTTTCTTTTTTTAAATGGTATGATATGCTTTTTTATTCACAATGAAATAGTCCGTTTTAAGACGAGTTCAATGACCTATGACTCAAGGGCATTCAAGGTTAAAGTTGCAGAAATATTGCAGAATTTGATCTGAGTTTGATCTTGAATGACCTTGAGTCTTAGGTCATTGAACTCGTCTTGAAACATACTATTTCATGGCGAATAAAAAAACATATCATTCCATTTAAAAAAAGAATGTTGACCTTCACCTGACTTTGGAGTGTCCACCGGGAAAAATAAAAATCCCATCACATGATGTCCCCCTTGGTACTGAACAACTTTCATCTACAACATTTTAGCGTATAATCAATATTTTAGGAGATACTCATCTGTCACACTTTATAATTTCCACCCTGTGCATTCGTCTCGTTGAATGAATAAAAGTCAGTGCAAGTGGCAAAAAAGAATGTAAACGGATTCTGTAATTTCTCTCACGAAGTTTGAAATGGGTCAAAATGACCCGCCCGGTAAACCTAGTGTTAAAGAGGCGTGCTTTTGGTGTTATAGATTCAATCCTCTCCAAGCGGCTCATTTATTTTATAATATAAATACGTGAACTATCAAAATACAAAAGAATAGTTTTTCAAAACGCTGTAAAGTTTTGTTTACTTAATTTGGAATTAATCATTTACACTGTCCATTATGGAATATGTGTCTGTCATTGGTTTAATGATAGCATGCGATTATTCATTGATATCATGTTCAAGCTAAGTAAATATAAAAAACGCTAAACAATTATTCACATATTTCTGCCTTCAACATGCACCGAAAAATATTTTTTTAAATATCTCTTTCTAATTATTCAATGTTACGAATATAAACGTCCGTAACTGAATCGAGTACTGCGATTCAGTATACAGTGTTAATTTGAAAATTGATTGCGTTAATTTTCGGGATACTATCTTTCGTGATCATTTTTCGAGACAATCATCCACACAACGGTTAGTTTCCTTTGTTCGGAGTATCACCTTTTAATGAACTGAGAACAGATTGGGAATTTTATCTGAATTTCAAAGCGTTAAGATAATCGTGGAACTGAAATAGCGGTATCGGTCTATTATATTTACTGGCCGTGGAACGCAAACGACAAATTCAGATGAAAGATAGACAACTTTTATAGCGGTAAAAATGAACGTTAGATTTTGCATTTCGGTATGGTTATACGTGCTTAGGCGTGGGCAGACATAATGAAATGAATAAACGAACCGTAAAATTCGATTATCCTGAAATTATTAGCGAATGTAATGTGCATATGCATGGAGTTCGCAGATAAGAGGCAGAGAATCGTGCTCTCAAATTGCACCGGATATTCGCACTGCAAATGGGAAATTATTAGCGTTTTCATAATTATAATTAATTGGTTGGCATCGCATCACGTCAAATAAACAATTAATACAGCGCTCTGCTGAATATGGACTATTATTGTAGAATTTGAAGGTTTAAACAATTCGAGAATTACGAGGATAATTAAAATTTTTAATGCAGTTGTACGGGCAATAATTGTCAGTGGGACATTGAAATGGTAATTTTTAAATTGCCTTCCTATTATATTTCTTTATAGTTTTTCACGTTTATCATTATATAAGATTACTTGCAATATTTTCATTTTTTTTATCGGTGCATTTCTTACCGATACGGACAATAATCATTTAAAATTTGTGCCTTTTTTCCTTAATTTAAGTGTACTTCCAAATGTATGTTACGTGTACACTATTCCAATCATATAAAATGCACAAAAAATCTTTAGTTTAAATTGAATTGCACATAATGATTAGTATTGAATGAAATGTTTCCTATTATAGAGATGGTATCAACGATTGGTATCAAATAAAAATTATTAAAGATTTATCATTTCGTTCCATTAATATATAACATTGGCGAACACTTACAGTTTGTTATAACAGTACAAACAGAAAGAACCACTCTCTGTGTCTCTCACTCATAATCGTAATACATGCCTATAAATGCAGTAAAGTTACATGTCTCACTTATTAAGTCCACAAGATTTTAACAATTTCTCATTGTCTTTTCTAAGAACACATTAACTCTTTGAGGCACGGCGGGATCAAAAGTGTTCCACCTCTTTGATGCATAAAGACGTACGGTAGGACGTTTTTTGTCCCACCTCGAAAATTTATATTATTATATAACTTTGTTAATAAATGGAAACCAACTTTATTCAATCAAAAAAAAAATTGTCTGTGCAACATGGGTCATTTTATTTTCTGAATTCCCGTGCCTCAAAGAGTTAACATATAATAAAATTCGAATTCTCAAATGAAGATATCACCAAGAATTTATATCAATATGTTAAACTTCTTAAAAGAATCTAATGTTAATTTATGCGGCGATGAAATAAACTATTTCGTCCCTCGCACGCCTCAGGAATTTTGGTAAAACTTTCAAAGTTAGCACGCTGTAACCAACGTTACCTTGGAAGAGGCGGTATATAAATAAGTATACGAAGATAGGAGTATCGCTCAAGGGCGAAACTGGTCGTGAAACCCTCCTAAGGGGGTAAACTGGCATCGTAGGTACTTGCGCGAGCTCTCTGGAGATATTTGACACTAGAAGCCATGTTACGTTTTCGACGTCGCTGTCCTCCTGTCGGTATCGTTCCTCGTTCACCCTTCGTCATCGTCAGCTTTAACTGACCGGTGCGGTGGCAGTATCGATCGTGAACGGTATCGTGTTCCATGCCATGATGCCCACGCGACTACTTCCTTTCTTTCCCTTCGTCCTTCCGGTACGCAGTGGCCCTACGTCTCCATAATACGTCGAGAAGGGAATTAAGGGGTAATAATATCGACGGCTGAGTAATTGTAATTGTGAAAGGAAGGATAGAAAATAATAGAGTAAGGTGACGTGGGGTAAGTGTAGACTGCTTTGTGTAAGGTTGAATTTTAAAACACGTGCATCTTTACTTTGTTATGTAAAATTTGTTATATAATAACATTCGGTATCAAACGATTTGCACAGTTATTGTTGTTTAACCGTTTGAATGCCAGACAGGGCAATCGCGTTTCTTCTGTTCAATACTTAAAAGTGCTAAGCTGATCGACCTGTTGACTCGATGATACTTTTTGTCTGAGCAATAAAACTAGTTTAATAATATATTATGATTACAATAGTATAGGTATCATATAGGTATAATATATTTACAACCCAATTTCCAAGGCAGTCAAAATAACTGGTTATCAGTTTCTTTGAAAAATCTTTGAACTTCCCGCACTATTTTCTCTTCATTTTTCTACCCTTACCTTGCTAAATGTAAGCAAATACACCGTTTCATTTTTCCATCCTACGTTCCTTTTTTCTAAAATATTTATTTATTGACCATAGGAAAATACTACTACAGCTCTAACATTGGCATCAGATAAAGTAACTGCATTTATGAATTCTAAATTTTACATAAAATTATTTAAATATAATTGAAATGTCAGTGGATTTGTTCCGTGTTGCTTGTCATACTGCAGAATACTTATAATCAGGAAGAAAATTTCGTATATTAGCGATAACGGAAAGCTATAAAAGTATATCCCTTGATTTGGCTACTGGTGCGCAATGAATGGAAAGTCGTTGAACCCTGTCAAAATGTCGCGAATCTACATCTTCCAAGGGTAATAGCGAAACACTCTTCTCTTATAGGACAGATAACACCATACTGTGCCAAGATGATAAGATTCATGAGACGGGTATAAACTTTATTCCTTTGCTTAATTTTATGAGCCCCTATGCCAGTCTCACCTACATAAGACCGAGATTTTGAAAATTTCTGAAGCCTTTTTGTTCAGATTTAAAAAGTCTAGATACTCTAAAACAGTTATATACCGCCCACGTAAAGTGCCATTTGAAGACCAGTTCAATTTCATGGTCTCAATAATGACCTATAGAAAGTTGATGTTTTATTAAAGTAATTTAGTATAAGATGAAATTTACAATAGGAAGTTTGCATAGAAGTTGCATACTATGATTTCATTCCCATTCTGTATATTCACGATACGTATTCATAGATAGTCATGGAAGTAATGTTACTCGCAACTGCCTAATTAGTTTTAGCTTCAGCAAATGTAATCACAAGTGGGCAGTTTCTCAGAAATAATAATGTAGGAATCGGTTATGGCGATATTGTCGATTGCGCTTTACCGCCTAGTCGGACGGATAAGTGGTATGTGTGTAAGCGTGTATTTTGTAAATGCGTGTCGAATGAGCGATAAGGACGTAGGGCCGACAGACGACACATTAGGACAGAAGACGTTAAGACGCGACGAATACAAGAAGAGTTTTTACGACGAGAATTATAAGACGTATATTTTAAGACGATCATTTTAAGATGATAGGAGTAAACAGGGTGGGCGTTGAATTAATTGTAGACAAATTAATATATGTGGAATATATATTTGAATCGTAGTAGAGAAAGAATATCTAGTGTTTCCGCGTAGGGCGTATACAGAGAACAGACTGACTAATTGTAAGATGCGCTCAAAAAGAGCTAGGGCGGCCGCGACACTTAAGACTTATAATATAAACTAAATTCCTATGCGCAGTGCCGTACGCAGTACAAATTGATATGCGGGCACCTCTCGTATAGTTCTAACAAAAGACGTAGCTATAGTTATTTTCACTTTAGTTTCTACCTTAATTTTATGTGTTATTTTTATTAAATATAGTTTTAGCTTCGTATATCCGTTCTCTTTTACTCTTCCCCCATAATCGCGTTCCGGAATCCTATAATAATATCAACACTTCAATAGCATTTGATGAATAATACAAAGCAATTATCACTTTTTGACATTGATGAGGATACTCGTCGCAAAAAGAAAATAAAACGCTTATTGATATAAAGATTGC
Organism: Cerceris ruficornis; assembly: GCA_963989415.1. Classification (NCBI taxonomy): domain Eukaryota; kingdom Metazoa; phylum Arthropoda; class Insecta; order Hymenoptera; family Crabronidae; genus Cerceris; species Cerceris ruficornis. The sequence continues at coordinate 13,252,409 of OZ022528.1, forward strand.
AAAATTAGTGGAATTAGGAAATCAAATGACCAAAACCCATACAAATCGTGTCGAACAATTAGAATACGAAATGTAAAATACGACAACGTGTTGTACTCTGTTTCAAATAACGCCACATTCTAAATACAGATTAAAATTGTCATCTGGACAATCAAGCTGTCGGTATTTTTGAATAAATTTAGTGTATCTTGATTTTAATCGTACATGCAAAAACACAGATCAAAAATAAAATTCCAACAGTAAAATGTTAAGATAAGTCCTTTCCTTCTAATTTCCAAGGGGAAGGAAGAAATTATGCTATAAAAAATAGTAGCTGATAACAAAGCATATTATATAATCTAATCGTAAAATGAAAATTATCAGAGAAGCTATATATACGAAAATTTGTTTAACGAAACCAGATTCGACGCCCCGAATGAAAATTGCGTTCCATAGATGGATAATTTGCTTACTTGCTGCGGTAGAAGAAACTAATTGTATTTTTAAATAACATGCTTAAAGTTACAAATTTCCTCGCGCCCTATTACGAGCTTACGTAGCTTGTTAGTGTCAGTCAAAGCGATAAAAGAAACGGCTAAAGAGTAATGTATTTTCTACGCTGTTGATTTTCAGCGTAACGTCTTTACGATTCAGACTGAAAGGAATACAGGTAACACTTTGATAACGCGATACTTTGTTAACGCGTTTCGTCTCGCTAACGCGCTCGAAAAAATTTCTTCGTTTAACATGACCTTTTTATATCGTGGCTTTGCAAGAGGAAAGAATGATGACACATGAGCTTCTGTTTTGAATTTTCGCGAGCCAATGTAAATTGCAACGAAAAGACTCGAAAGCAGGTAATTCGCTGTTATGCAATGTTTTGAAAACTGTATAACTAGAGATTTACGGAAAAAGAAAAATCCAAACGTAGAGAGAGAGAACGAAAGTAAAGAATTTGCAGACTCTTTTAATGGCAAATAAAATTACTCAATTTGCCTTTGCGATTATGTGACATTAATGTGAAATTGTAGGAAAAATTGTCAAATGTCTCTATGTTTTTACACGAGTATTAGAATGATGAAGATTTGTAAATAAAAATAATAACAGAGATCAATTAAATGAATGTAGAAATTCAAAGTTTGCATGAACATAAAAATTGGACAACTAGTTTATTCCTTAAGCTCACCCTATCGTCTGTATAATTAGTGCGATGGAAAGATACGATGAGCAGGATAAGACTGAAATAAGACTCTGGCATAAATATTTATAAATTTTTCATTGATACGAAAATAACGTATCCCTCACACGCACTAATTAACATAACGATGAAAATATAATTTTATATAATATTTAGCATGTCCGTACATGTATATCATCGCAAGTGATCAAAGTTAAGAATATGATAAATTATTTGATTGCATTTATGGTACACCTAGTTGAATTTAATATTTGTATTATTATTTGCCTTAAAAAGGAAAATAAATGTAATAATTCGGAATTACTTCTCATGAATTAGCAATTTCTACAGTGTTAATATATTTAACGGTAACAATACGATTATAGAAATTATTAAAAATATAAGTGCTCTTAACGAATGTTGAATTGTTATTATTAATTAATATTGATGATACAACCTTGGTGTAATCCAAAAGGTTCTTGTTATCGTTATTTTGTGCATACATTATGTATGCAGATATATAGTTCAGTTGTTATTTTATTGATTGATAAGCGTAAGAGTTGTGATATGGCAGATGGCCGTGATTATATTAAAATTTATTGTATTTAATTAACAAATTATGTTATGATAATTATTAAATGTCCCAACAATTATCAGTCTCTGACGATGGACACGAAATTAATGAGAATGCTTAATGACGCGTGGTTGTAGAGAAATGGTAAATTGCTGTTTATTTTCATTTTTCCTTCGTTTTCCTCGGTTTTCCCGGTTGTCTTTGTAGCTAGAGAAAAGATTAACATAGATGAGGACATAGATACATAATAATGTTTGCAAATTGTAGATTGAGTACAGAGAAATACGAACTCATTGCACGGCACAATTGATATCTAGTACAGCGGTCTTGAAATCGCTCGAATCAACATGCAATTATGGAGGTGAATCTAATTAATCAGTTAACTAACAAAGCTAGATCCTGCAATTTCCTATATGAAGTTTGAAGTAACATTCTTCATTCCCACAATCAATAATTCTATAACAATACACGTAAATGTACAATACATTTATTTACAAACACTTCTCCTCAGTTTTTAGCACAACATTTTGCGAAGTCTCCGTTCTTTTGTTGTAAGCTTTAAGTTAAGTAAAAAACAATTAGTTTATACGAATTTTTACAACTCTACCGTAAAATTATTTTGAATCCTAGAATAATTGCAAGCTCCATTATGATTCGACATGGTGGTCCTGTGATCGTAGAACAAGTTGGAAGGTTGTTATAAATGAAAGAATATGCTGAAAAAGGTGGGTTCGATTTTTTTTTGAAATTAAATACAGAGTAGAAAAGAATAAACTATTGTCAGGAAAATCAGCTAACAGAAATGATAAGGTACAAATCATAACACTTTGAATCTTAAAGTTGGTAGATGTATAGCTGATGGACTTTCAAACTCATTTTTTTCACAAACGAAACTTTCAATAAGAAAACCTTTTTTCTATTTTCGACTCTTTTTTTTATGTAGGATGACTCTCCAATTGATTGTGTCATGATCACGGGTGTACCTAGTGTAATAGGAGAACTTTCATTCAATAAAAATGAAATAAGTATTAAACGAAAAAAGATTCCATTTTCAATATAAAATGGAGCTCATCGAGTAAAAGTACATAGCTGTTCCGTTTTGTTTGACTATAGCCAAAGCTTGAATTGTTATCATCAGCGATTACATCGAAAAGGTTACTTTATGTCTGTGTTTATAATTTCTAGGAATTAAAAAATATAATACGTTGTTTTTGCGCGTTGTCACTTCTATTAGCGAAATGTTAATTATCAAAATGAAAGTACGGTAGAATGTAAACACGAAATCGTTCTGATACTTTTTATCCCGTTTCTTCCTTCTTTCCGTTCAGTTCGTTGTCTTTATAATTTGCAAAATCGAAAGTCACGGTAAGCACGACATTAATACGGAAATGACGCTTACAAATTCGAAACTAAGCGAAAAAGAATTAATTGAAGATCTGTGAGTCGGCCATTTCGTGAATATAAAGTTATCAGATCAAATCTTTTCCTCTTCCCATCGTATCTTCGGCGCAAGATCCTGGTAATTGGCCGAATACGAACATGGTTATAAATTTGAATTTAATTGGTTAATTAGTACAAGGATTAATATAAAGTGAGCACGTAATAGCGGGGCCACATATTTTTCTCTTTTTCGTCCATTCATTTGCGTATCTCTTTAACTCCCAAAATTTTACGCTACATCATTAACACGATAACACAATATACTCTATTTTTATGCATTTTGCTCAGCCAATATTTATAACTTTTTCAGATTGCGTTCAATCTATGTTTATTTATGACGTATTTAAAAATATTTAATTGTATCTTCTATCTCCAATAATTATATTTATACTTGTTAACGTTTGTTTTTATATAAATTGAAATTCACCTGCCAAAAATTATCATTACGAGTACTCCAAACGTATAATTTTCAGGATTATTTTAATAAATATCTTTCGTGGTTATAATAATTATACTTCCGACTTTAATCATGCGTGCAAATAACCCATTGCTGCACAACATTTTTCTGGTGTAACAAGTTCATTAAGGGAAATGTATGAATCTTTTGCCATCAACGTCATACAATTACAATAATCTCATTTTACAGGAACCCCATGCGGTCTTATGTGGAGGTATAATTAACATAATTTTCTGTCATATCTGAGATTTTGACTATTGTAAAAAGAAATTTCAAGAGCAGAAAATATCATATATTAAATGTCTCCAAATATTAAATTTCTTCTTTCTAAAGATATTAAATTTGGTATTGTTTGCCGCTTTTTAAGTTTTAGAGAAACAACGAGGACGTCTAGAGAATTTCAATATAATATTGTTGGAGATGTAACATGAAATGTATGAAATGTATGAAATACTGGAGTTTTCATTACATTAATATATAATTCAGTTGTTGAATTTTGGAATCCCGCGTTGTTAAGGTAATAAAGGGAAAAATTTGCATTGTGTGTACTTATTGTTAGTTATAGTTTCATTACAAATATCATTAGATAAAATGGTACACGTTGGGAAGTCTTTATAATACTTGTTATATAACTTCGAAAGTTATATACAGTAAAGAAATATCAAATGCATTGATCACTGAAACAGCTCATTCATAAATATACTATAATTTTATTTTCGATATTATCAAACGAGGTCTTGGGATGAAATAATAAAATATACTGATTGCTATTTCAGCATTTACAAAAAGATAGCTCATCAAATTCAGAAGTAAAGCCTCTTTATCGTTGAAAAGTGATTAATTACTTAATAATTTATACTGGTAGTGGCGAAAACGGATATCGAAAAGCTCAGATTGATTTCTGAAATTCTGCAATTCCAAGATTCCAATATTTTAAAACATTAGAACTTCAAGATTGTAAAATTCTAAGAAACTTTAAAAGTTAATGATTCCCCCTTTAATTTATTACCGTAAAATAAACTACGTCATCTTCGTACTTGACTTGCACTCAGGCAAACTTTCCTCTTTACAACTTGCGCTGATTGCTGCATGGAAAATGCAGATTGAATCACACGTATTTAGTACAAACAAGCGAAGACAGTCCATTTGTGCTCGTAATTGCACGATTTAGACTGCTCTTTCGTCGGGTTTAAAAGCGAACAATGCAGTCACAGGCCTAACAAACAGAAACGATTAAAGTTCGCAAATAGTACTCGCACAAAGACAGAGAGTGTCAGAGAAAAGTCACTTCCAACCTGGAATCAATGCTTTTAGAATTCAGTATAAGCAACACTGTTCGATCAAAGCTTCGTCATTTAAGTACAGAAACTGCATAAATAAACGATACAGGTTTGCAGTGCGGTTTATTTGCATGTGACCCAAAAATTCAAAAGTCTTTTCATACCAATATTAACGAACTCCTAAAGAATTTAATTGCATTTACTGTGTACGTTATCGTCCCCTATGATATATTAATTATTATTATTAACGTTATAATATAGTAAACATTAATCGCGTCATAATCCGAATAAGGCAGTTCGTAAAACCTCACACTGTGATATATGTCTACTGGTTTCGACAATAGAGAAGTAATACTGCCTGGACGGTTTTTAATATCAACAAGAAAAATTGTTTTTTACAAATTTAATAACGTTTTTTATAAAGTACTATATAAATTTTTACATACGCTGAATCTTTTCAGTATAGTCATTATTGGGCATCAGCTGTTTTCATTAAAAACTATGTTTTTTCGTGTTACGATTATTTTATATTCCATTTATACAAAATTCATTTGCTTTGATATCAAAAATTGCTTATACATATTTAACACTAGAATTACCAAGGCAGTCAAAGTGACTGGATCTTGATTTTTTATGGAAATTCTCTAAGCTTATAGGAAAGCAATAGAGTAAAAAATCCACGTTCATCTTATAAAACATAAATCACTGAATTAATCATCTTCTCCACCTTTTGATTCCTCTTTTTCTAAAGTGCTTGTTCAATGTATTGTGATATAACAGATTTAACTCCGGTAGTTCTAATGCTAATACACTCAAGATTTCTCACTTATTTTTATTATTTTCACACTTTCTCACAACATTTATTCCCACATCTAATATTGTAAACGTTTCTGATCTCGAGAGGTGTATCGAGTACTGAACTTGGCTAATAATTAAAATATTAAAATATCGCTAAAGTTAAAACAACTATCGTTTAGGAGTGATGTCTAACTCAATATAGTTGCCATTCATAACATCAGCATTGTTTGTTTTTCTTTTTACATTTCTTTTGCTTCAACTACTATCGGCATTTCGCCTAGGACCTGTAGTTATAAAAGGGTTCTGAATCACGGAAGTTATGGCATATAATATACTAGGTTGTTCAATAAGTTTTGTCGTCCGATAAGAAAAACACGATTTTATGGTTTGAAGTACATTTTATTATTCAATATACTCTCCCTGAACTTCAATGCACTTGTTCCAGTGATCTTCTAATTTATGGATTCCATCTCTGAAGTGAGAATCCGGAAGACTGTCGAAATACGCTTCCACGGCTGCCATTACCTCTTCGTTCGATGAAAACCGTTTCCCACGCATGAATTTTTTGAGATGTGAGAACAACCAGAAGTCAGAGGGAGATAAATCTGGCGAATAGGGTGGATGTTGCAACAATTCATACTTTAATTCACTGATTTTCGCGATGGTTTTTTGAGCTGTGTGAGAGGGTGCGTTGTCTTGATGAAAAATGATTTTTTTCTTCTGTAAACCAGGTCTTTTCTCAAGAATTTTTACATCTAGCTGGTCCAAAAGGTTACAATAATAATCTGAGTTTATTGTTTTACCAGTTTGGAGGTAATCCACGAACAAAATTCCTTTTGCATCCCAAAAAACTGATGCTAACACTTTCTTGGCCGATTTCTGGATCCTAACTCGCTTCGGAGCCGAAGTACCGGGTTCACACCACTCCTTAGCCTCTTGTTTTGATTTAGGATCATGGTGGTAGATCCAAGTCTCATCCATAGTGATGAAACGACGCATAAAATCCTTTTTATCCTTTCTAAAACGCTCCAAATGTTGCTGAGAAAGTCGCATTCGAATGTGTTTATGTTCCATTGTTAGCGAATGCGGCACCCATTGTGCACACAGCTTTTTAAAACCCAAAACTTCAGTCAAAATGTTGCTCACACTGCCTAATGAGATCCCTAGGGCTTCTATTAAATCTCTCTCGGTTAATCGACGATCTTCTAAAACCATATCCTGTATTTTTGCTATGATTTCTGGTGTTGATGCACTTTTTGGACGTCCTTCACGTGAATCGTCTTTAAGACTTGTACGACCACGTTTAAAATCAGCAACCCATCTTTCTACTGTTCTAATTGAAGGTGAAGAGTCCTTATACACTTTTAATAATCGTTCATGAATTTGTTTTGGTGCTACACCTTCCAAAAATAAAAATTTTATCACTGCACGATATTCAGTTTTTCCATTGTAAAAAAATGCTACGACACGTCAACTTTGAACAGCTGTAAATATACGAAACAGTTGACAGATCTACATGGATCTTCACACGTGTTTATCAAACAGTAGTGCCATCTTTAAAAAAATAAAACGACGAACCTAGAAGCGCTATCTCTTATTGAACGACAAAACTTATTGAACAACCTGGTACATACCACGAAAAAAACCTTCCCATTAGTGACGGGGGATTGAATCCAAACCCACTGATTGTGAATTTACCTCTAGCTTCTACTTCCTTATCCACCACAGGCCCCAACGTTTGCTTTAAAGTATAAAACAAAGTACAAAACATCAGGAACTGAATAACATTGAATGACGTAAAAATCAGTCAAAAATAGACCAAGTAGACGGATGTATTTTAAACTGCTAATGATCAGCAAAATAGATACTATGAGGATGATTAATTTTTATTAACAGGAATGAATGAGAGAGCGAAGATGTCTATTCAGATAATGAAAGATTATTAAAACAAAGGCCGAGTATAGTGTAACTGTTGGTACAATTTGTTCGCGTACGAAATATTGGTGATACGAGTAACATATGTAACAATTTCTTATTAACCCTTAAAAGGTATCATGGGTGAAAAATCACCCCATGTAAATTGTTTTTCTAATATTTTTAACAAACCGACATACTGGCAACACTCATTTTTCCTGTAATCATTTATGTCGCCAGTAGGGATATTATTATCTTAAAAATGTTCACTTTTGTTATGTACTTCGTTAGCTGCACAAAGTCAATACCACCATCCATATCTAAGCAAGGGAGATGTTGTACATGTACAAGGAAAGAAGATAGAAAATATGCTGTGAGATGTACAATATGTTCCAACTTCTTTTGTTAAAGGCACTGCAATATTATTTGCAACAACTGTAAAAAACAAATTTTATTATTTTTCATGAAATATGTGATTCCTATAAAATATCTAATCTTATTTACATGTCTTTGTTAAATTTATAAAATAAAATTCATTGACTGGGCTGAAATTACGCCCATGATACCGTAAACGTGATTTTTTTTTGATGATACCTTTTAACCCTTTGTGCTCCGAATTATTTTATTAACTTTATGGCAGCTAAACAAATATCGTCCCGGAAAATTGTTTACCGTTGATTATTATTAATTTTTACTTATACAATACTAGGTACAATTGTAGGTACCGCATGATATTTATGTTAAGGTGCAAAATTATTGTTGATTTCAAAAAATCAATAATTGGTAGATGAAACGTTAAGAGCCATCGAAAGCTGTATCGAGTGTAGCTCGACATAGGAATGCAAAAGGTTAAGTGTTCAATATTATATATCAATTTGTCATAAAAGGAATCTGAGTTTATTCGCTTATACGATAACACGCATCCACAGATACTTCTCCGAACAATCGTATCATTATTTTCAGTCTGACAAGTTTCACAAAATTCGTTGCCTGGGAATCCATCGGGATCAGCTACGCTATCGCGGACGTGTGACGACCTCGTGCTCCTTTCAGGGTAGATAGGAGACACACGGTGAACGTAAGGGAGAGGAAGATGCATAGGTACGGAGAGAAAAAGGTGGACGAAGGAAGAGAGAGAAAAGTGGAAGAAGCAAGGAGCGTGACCTGCATGTCAGCCCTACCAGCAGGAAGAGCCACCTTCGAAACAGGTGTAGAGACCGTTCTGCAGGGGAAGTCCCGCGCGTACCGAGGTTAATGATTCGCCTTTACGACTAACAGACACCAGTCTACTCGGTTCATTCTCTTTGGCCGTGCCGATGAAGTATCCGTTCGAGTCGAGCACGATTATCGGGCCTGCGCGATTCGAGGAACCGTCTGGATTTCACATTGGGGGAGCGGTAATTAAAAGCATAACTTTAATCGGCGCTGGCATCTGGGAATACTGGCAGCCGTGGATTCGTTCCGTCGAGAATTTTCTCGTTATCTTCGTAGATCGGCTAATCGTCGACTCGATACAGAATTCCAGTTATTGCGTTTTACATCGACGGGGATGCTGCATTTTCGATGTAAACGAAATCGGGGAGTGGGTGTGAAGGGGGACGATATCGGTAGGTTTCGATGAGATTGTATCGAAGAGTCGGTTGAAATATTCTCACAATATCGGTAATATATGATTATATATTTGTTTGTTTGGTGTAAAGAACACGAATTTTGGGAAATTTCTTTCATAGATGTATCTCTTCGATAGAAAATGTCTAATGTGATATCGTTAATTGTTTTGGATTGTTTTAAATTGTTTTAATTTCTTTACCAGATACTCAATATAGAAAATTAGAATGTCGGCAGCGGTTGTCAAAGACAATTTAACTGTTTTTCGTTAGTCAGTTGAAATTAATTTAGATGAATATGTAATTTAATCACATATTCAAATTTCCTTGCCGATACCAGTAATTGTAAGCATTGCGCTTGATTTAAATATACAAAGGCGGGATATTCTCATTTTCTGAATTCGTGAATACATCTGTCATTTATTTAACGCTATTCGTACTGAGTTTTAGTAATAATAACACGCCGGCCAGTTTCTTTTTTGAATAAAAGAAATAAAATAATTATTGGTAAACAATTGGTAAAACGTATAGATGTAAACACATTATTGACATAATAGTACTGCAAGATATATTACTTATGTAATTTTCAGATTCATGTAAATAGTATATACTTAATAGATGCGTTTTTATTTATGCACAATTACGATATCACACCCTTCAACACCTCATATATCAGGAATTATTTCATTGAAAATATCTAAGAAACTAGCATTACATTTTACTTATGTAAAATGATTAATTTCTCGATAATTTTAAGATACTTCTGACTTTTCGTATCAATAACAGAATATACAAGATTTGAATACTAAATTTTTTTACGAATCTTATTGTTAGATTTTAAATGAAATATTTTTTAGCCCCTTCGTTATGCAAGGTGCGTCGGAGTAACATTTACAATCGAGCACGAGGTAATTCCTTAAGAAAAAATAAGAACAAAATATAGAATAAAATTTTGTAATTTACGCCTTAATTTCCGAAGATAGCGAATTTTAAGATTCTGATTATGAATGTATTATTTAAATAAATAAATCTGTACAACTTTTATTATGCAGCTAATTCTCTCTTAAAGAACACACAACTTAAAAGAATTTTATTTCCACTAAGTACTGAGCTATCCCAGGAAATGTATTTTCAACCCTTAACTTTGACAGGACTTTTATCTCTTCAGTATGGCCGAAAAACAAAAATACATACCAAATATCTTTTCCGAGAACTACACCTAACGGAAGTTTCTTTAAAATCGGCGTGCACGGTTTCAACCTTTACCCAGCGGTTACGTTACCTTTTTAGCTACAACAACATACGTACGCGTCGGATTTTCAAACTCGACTTTCTCGAAAACTAAGCATGAAATTAAAAGATTTTACTCCATATTTTGTTCTTATTTTCTTACGTGTACATAGGTATAATAGCACTTAGATATAATGTGTACGTAGGCATAATAGTGCAATGCAAGTAAACAACGTCACAATCACCTCGTCGTGCGTGAATAACAAGAATTAATAATCATTGAGATTTGGTATAATTTTTGGATGTTCCATGAAATGTTGAGTGCTCACTGTTGTATCTACTGAATATAAGAATCATTTCATTATTCCCTTGAAATATCCTGCCGCCGGTTCTTGGGTGAGAAACAGAAATTTTTGTGACTAGAGTCACTCTTTGTGCAAAGATAATGCTCAGGGACGTGGGACTACACTCACTCCTAGCAGCGAAATGATTAATATCTGAATATAGCGTCGGTCACTAAAGACTGCAAATATGTTAAATGCTACCCGTATTTCGCTAGTTTCAGCATTTCCACCAAATGAAACTTTTTCTATTAAAATCACATCTTTATAGAATAGCAAACTTAGAGGAAAAACTGAAATATACTCAGCGGTACTTTACTTCTCTAACAGCAATATCTAAATGATGAATATATTATCAAGTATATAAATATTGCGATTTAAAAGTCGTAAGAAATTTATTTTTTCTTTAAAAATGTGATCGCCATGGCATTCAATGTGTTAAACAACTCAGCGCAGATTAAAGGTAAAAACGTATGGCACCGACTTTTTCGCTAAAGCTCCACGATAAACATCATCGCGAAGCAATAAAACGATAATGCTGCTATCCATACAAAGAAATTATGCCCTTACAATCCATTTTCTGATTTAATTCCAGATATAATTCCTTCGCAACATTTTTTCCCAAAATGTCCACTATTTTCCTATTCGTTCCATCTCTTTCAGTTCTTCTTAATGATGAGACAGGTCTTTCTTTCGCGTATCATAGTAATTTTCCTATCGTTCAACATAAGACATGCTACTTTTTTCGTATCCCGTTTACTCAAAAACTGAGGTGAAAGAAAATTTTGAAACCCAATTTACTGTGCTATTATGTAAAACTTTTGTAAATTATTGCATATGTTTAAATAAATAAATAAATAAATAAATAAATAAAAAAGATCTCGTTCAGCCTGCAGAACGAATTACGTATCAGAATCATCAAAATCGTAACGAGGCAATGGCCACTGAAAGCGCTCAGTCGCAGTTCTCGGAAGTCGCGAGGAGAAAATCAAATAATGGCTTTCAATAACCCACGGAATATCAGTATCGACAAGAAGTACGCTCGACACCTTTCCTGATCGGTGAACGGGGATAAACGAGCGTGGATCGGCGCGATCGAGATTCTGGACCAGAGATGGTGGACGGCCGTTCCGCTGGATGAAGTCGTTCGGCAAGGCTGGCCGGGCGTTAAAATTACCCATCGCGGTAACCCGAAGGAAGGAAGCATCGATCGGGTGGCAAAGAAGAAGGACGAGGAAGAGGATAGCCCGGGAGGAAAAAAGTCGGGAGAGAAAGAGAGCCGACCGGGATAGGAACGGGAACGGGGATGAGGTCGGTGAGAGTAGGGGCGGAGGGGGAGGGGGATAATCGAGGAGGGAGGATGGGATAATGCGTTGCCGATTTCGCGATGACGCCGGGGAAAAAAGAAGAAAGGACGGGGCCAGGGGGTGAGAGGGAGGAGACGAGAAACGATGGGTAACGACGCCGATGGAAAAGAAAATAGAGAGAATCGAGCGCGGAGCGGATCTTTCAAAGAGGCAATTTCGTAATTACGAGAGAGGAACGGCTCCGTGGAGCGACCTGCTGGCCGGAACGAGATCGTATCGCGTTTTTCTTCTTCGACTGCGGGGCCGAGACCGCACCGCGTCGGCCGCGCGGAGGCATAACCCTTCCTCGATAAGGATCGAGACGAACCCCCTTGTATATATTTCGCGCGCCTTCCTCCTTTTTTTCAGCTACTTTAAATATCATCGATTCCGTCCGCTAACGGGGAAATTAAAATCGGCTCCGGTACTGCTAATTTCGACGGGCGGTTAACGATGACCGTTCGAAGCGTTGCGCTTCGACGGTGCTTCCGTTCTTCTCCGCTTCTGATTTCCTGTTACTTGGCGATTTGAAAACGTTAAAAGGTTTCTTGAAAAGCGGCCCATCTGAGATCAATGATGGATGTGTCTCTGATGGACGGTGTCGAACTTTTTGCAAGTTTTCATAAATAAGGTTTAATCGGTTATTCATTGATGTAAGTTAAGTACACCTATGCCCCGATTTACACGGAAGATAGGTTCCTTAGAAAACCGTGTAAATCGAAATCAAAACAAACTAAAACGTGTATAATTCAGTGATCTATTTCAACGTTAACCGTTTGCGGATGGAGTCATTTTTGAATATCGGGAGACAACCATATATTTTGCGATCCAAAAGCACCTTTTTATCAGCAAGTTAGGCTGCTAATGTATATATATTTTAAATTTCTATATGTTTAATAATATATCAATGGCTGTATTTCAATTTTCCAACTCTACCTGAGTATACAAGCAGCGATAAACTATAATTATATTTTTCTCAGACCACATATATGCATCGCTAGTCCTCAAAGGGTTAAATAGAAATAACTAAAAGCATTTTTTTTTAAAAACCCCTTGTTTTAAAAACCGTGTAAAAGCGTAATCGTGTAAATAAAGTACCGTGTAAATCGGGGGATAGGTGTATATGGCTGAACAGAGGTATACGAATAAATTGCGAATAATAGTAAGTATATTCATCTGGCTAAAGGCTATGTAAGCTACTGGTACTATTATAATAATAATGACCATTAGTGATGTTTGACAATTCAAACAGCAATTGAAAATGATTTTTTCTATACACTTACATTGTGATACGAGATTCTCTAGGAAATAAATAATTAACTGGTTTTGGTAAAATTTTGAGAAACACGGAATCACCGTAACGAACTACACAAATGACTGAAGTCTCCGAATACCTTATCATTAGAACACTTCTGCTGTTTCTGTAACTGAGACGAAGAAAAAAACATTTCGCGATGCTCGTTGTATTAATCTCAATACGTACTAACAGATGGGCAAAAACAAAATTTTATGGTGGCAGTCAAAAATAATGAAGGTGACCATGAAAACTTCGAAAAGAGAGAGCTACAAAATATTATGTTGTTAGTAGAATGTTATCAATAGAATGTGGTACTTATGCAAATGCATGTTTCGTCAAAAGTTTTAGTTATGTATGTGTGCTTTACTTTAATTAAATAATATACGCGAAAACACATTGCACATTTGATGGGCACGTAATAACATATTTATAATGTAAATTGAGTTTTATTTATCATTCAAGTTTAATGCGAAAACATAGAAATTTATGTTAAACGGTTTTTACATTTTTTATCAATATTTTTTGCAAACAATAAATATTCAAAACAAAATTACTTAGTTAATGATGTAAACTGTCATCAAAGAAATAAAGTTCCAATCACATAAATGTAACTTAATACCCACTCTGAATTATTTATGATGGACAATTATTTTAGAAAAATATTTATTTTGTCAATAAAAATTCTAGCTAATTAAATTCAATTGAATATCTTATCAGAATCGTAAAATGGAAGACAACAAAATTTTAATCAGTACTCTTCCAACAAAAAGATTTAAGATGGTACGCTTATAGAACTATAGCATGTTTCACTATGCAGTTATTAATTTCACTATAATGCAATAATTTTAACGCAAAACATAATGTGCGCAGGTAACTATGACGCTGGCCTACCAATAAGTTCTTTGTTCTTCATTTCGAGATATTCAGATTTGCATTTTGTGGTGCGCGTTTTTTATATTAACTCCGTTAAATTGTTCAACTTTTAATCATTTTTGCATGGTGGTTTCAGCACACTGAAATGACATATAAATACAATTTTTCAAATTTTTGTCTTTGGCCACTTTTATAATCAGCAGCACATATTATGAAACTTAATACGCTGAATGGCTTGATGATTGTCATAAGACACGGCTGACGCTACTATATTCAATGAAACTCAGAAGTTTCAAAAGAAATTGTTGACAACTTTCGTATTAAATCTGATATTGACAAGTAACTGTAAAATAACCAGAGCACTATCGAATACGTAACAACCTTCATTTCTAACATTTCCACTCTATAATGACGTTGTATAAGAAAGGGTTCACTTCAATAAAGGCGAAGAATCAAGGAGACTACGTCTGGCATTCGAAGAGTTAATAAGACATTTCTATATCTCGTTTAATATGATACACCACAGCTGAACAATCCAATGAAGCTTAACATTTCTGCACTGCAACGATGTAATTTTCATTTTTAATGTTTCTAACAACGTGGTCTTGATACAAGAAATTTCGCTGCAATACAAATGGAGTGACAAGCTAGATACATCCGGATATTCGACTTGTTAATAAGACATTCATATATCTTTTTTACCATACATCCTATAAAGCCTAGGGTGAAAATGGCTCCCAGAGGAATCTAGAAATATCCCTGTCACGAGATAAGCGCACGTCCAGAAGAAATGTGAAATGACATGTGCATCATTTAATACCGTACTTTAATACCCGTACTTGCGTGAAGCGCAGTAAAGTGCCCAAAAAATACGTGCACAAAGTCCAACGTGTCCGAGAGCAGTCCATTTTCGTTGCAGGCTTCATCGTCTCGAAAAAGGGGGAAAAACAAAGGGAGTCATCCACCTATGTATTATACTGCATAGCACTCGTAGACTCTGACGCGAAATTAGAAATACGAAAAATTACTGTGTGTTACCGTGGAAAAATTCACGAGGGAATGCGCCACATATGTTCAACGATACACGTGTTAAAAAATTGCAAATTAAAATGCTGAGAGTTGGATGACCGGATTAGCTGCAGAAGAAAATAATTATACAGTGTAATTAGATTCTGCGAATAGAATCCGGGAATTTAGTCAGTAACGCAGTAACTAGACATTTTTTCTGTGCTTTTTACAATATATAGTATAACGAACGAATTCCGTTGGAGAAAGATTCTGTTGATAGATGAAAGAACAGTTTCATCCTTTGATATTCCATATAGCTCTTTTAGGGTAGAAAAAAACTCAGTTGTATTTATCCTAAAAGATTGTGGCATCATATGCGGAATAAGAAAACTGATGCGAAGTTCTATTCTGAATTATACACATAGAACTTTGAATTTTTCTGCCAATATAATTTTCACATTGTATAATTCGCTCTTCGAGTTGCAATCACGCGTTTTAATATCTCAATTGTTTCTTACGGTTTATTAGTAACACGTATTAATTATATTTAATCGAAATCGCAATTTAAGGATGATTTCCCACAATCAGATGTGAAAAGAAGACGAAATTCGATCAATCCTTCGATTCAGGTTAGGAGTGTGGTTTTGGCAGACACGCATGATATTGCATTTTTTTTTTACTATTCATTGTCAGTTTTTTCCACCAACGTACTTTCAACGAGGATAATATATTCGCCCTTCGGGTGTAATTTATCATTCGTTTACAAGACATTGATTTACAAAATTGATGAAAACTGTTTAAATGAATAAGAAAAGCTTGATAAACAAATTTGTTATGACTCACATCTTCCATTTTTTTGACAGAAGTCACTAAAAGTAAATACTTTTTTAAATCTAACATTCCAAATGCAAGCAATTGTAAAATAGTGCGGAAATTTTGTTCGATTCATATCATAGCTACCAGGAGAACATATCAAACTAATCCAATGATGCGATTGTTTATAAGAATAATCACCAAAACTGCACAATTATATGGTGTTGTATGATAGAATAAGTAGGAAAAAGTAGCTGTTATATCCTTTAAATATAATGAAACTGAATTAAATATAATACAATTACATTACTGAAATGGAATAAAAAAATTGTGACAATGGAACGGTAACTGTTTTGCTTAAATAGTTAAGTCTACAGAGAAGTGTATATTCCGAATATATTTCAACCCGTTTCACCAGGTTTCAGTGCTTAATTGCACTATGAAAATAATTACTGTACAAGTATTTTAATTACAACCCAATTACATTTTCAAAAGGAAAAGTAATTAACCTAGTATCATATCTGTTTTCAAGCTAAGACTGCATATTTCTTACTGGCTCGTGTAGAATTATGTTTTTCGCTTGAAACTTGACCTCTTTCCATGTACCTTTCCTCCTGTTTCTCGAACGTTCATTAACATACGTTTGCAGTTTCAAAGTTTTGATAAAATTCTATGAAAAGCTATACTTTTTATGTTGTAAAGATTTACACAAACTTCTTTGTTCTATTCGGATATCGTAAGACGTGGAATTTTTTTAATAACATATCTAAATTTCTGAAAAATAATTCTCATCCAATTCACAACTTTCACATTACATCCTGTTATTAAGCTCTTGACCAGCAACGAGTGCCAATTCATGATACAGTAAAATGATATTAAAAAATTTGAAATTTTCTAAAAACTATGAAATTGAACAAATTAGTGGAACTTGATATAAAGTCATTCTCATGCTATTAATTTTATTTTAAAGTATACAATACAACAGAATCCTTTGTTTAAGTTTTATTTCAGAAATTGAGTACATAGTTATGACAAACACTACCGCAAAGTAAGTAACAGGACCAGCGCTTAAAGCGATTTTTCACGGACGGTTCAGCACAAAAGGTCATCGATACAGTGGAACAGGTCTGCAGGGGATACCACTGCAAAAGACGCATTGGTAATAGTACTCCATGGTTGATGTAGAAGCCTATTAAAGCGAATATCGCCCCAATGCGCCACCACGCACATTTCAGACGGTTCGCCCCTGGCAGCGTCGAGCATTACGGGATCTGCGGGATCCAAGACGTACGGTGGGAAGAAGTAGGCTGCGCTTTTCCAAGGACGCGTATTGCGAGCACTTCATTCTAAAGCCTAGTCCACAGTAATAATTTTTGTTGCAGATATAGTTTTTTTGTATCGTGTTCCTTTATTTTTCCGCTGGTTTCTTAATTGTTTATTTATTTGTCTGGTTCAAGATTAGTATACAAAATATATGTTGACAACAGAATATAAACTAGTTCGCTCTAGTTCGCTTTACTTCCTGAAAACGCTATGTATCTGTATTACTATTTGTTCTCTGTCTTATCATATCTCTATTCCGTCTTCTGTGTTCTCTGCTTTGTGTACTTATCCTGGAGAACCACGTGACGCCCTTTTTGGCACCTCGGTCTTCCCTACTCTTTTTGACAATTGCGTTATACCTATTCTTTTTTCCCGAGAATGGGGGAGAGTCGACTTTTCTCCTCGTCGAGGTGGGTTCCGAAAAATTGTTAAAGTTGCCTGTAGACATCTGTAAGCAATGGGTGTGTTTTGCATGATAAAGGCGTTGATTCAAAATCGGCCAAAATTACCCGAGACCAATTTTTCTGAAATTTTGCATATTGGTAGCTCTTTGGGTCTGACATAGATTTCGTGCACAAAATTTTTCCCTGAACTTCACGGTTACGAGCGGGAGAGGGTCGAGTAGGTATTTTGCGAAATCTATTGTAGGAACGACAGTTTACGATCCGGTCTCCGCCATTGTTCGACTTCGGGCGGCCGACTCTGCGCTGGGCCCGTTAGCTATTTTTAATTTAGCAAATTTCTGAAGCTTCGGGTCCCGCGGGTTTAGGACCGTCCGCGGTGGACAGGGGCCGGGTAAAGAGAAATCCTATTGTCTAGGTGGGTGCTTTGCCTCGAGGCGGTTCGGACCGTGAGGGGTGTCCACCAGATGTGGAATTTTCCATACTAAAACACCCCCATGGTTGCGGACGTCTCGATGCAACCTTAAAAAATTTTCGGAACCCACCTAGACAAGGATAACAGAACTGTCCCTTACTCTCGTTATTCGAGAGTAGAGAAAGAGAAAAGTAAATGAGAGTAGGGATGACCGAAGGGTAGAAAAGGGCGACACGCGGTCGTCCCTTAATCAGTAAGAGCGAACATAATATGAGCGATTAAATTATTTGTAAAAATACAAAGTTTGTACTTAGAGAAATAAAACGCTACATCTCGTTACAACTAATTGTAAGAACACGATCTCTAAACTATTATGTGCTGTAACTTTTACTAAAAACAAGATATCGACCGAAAACTGATACCAAAAAATCAAGTTTTCCAACGGCGTATGAGTTCCACCCTGTATACGCGTTAATACATTACCGTCCGGAGACATAAACATATGTTTTTCCTTGATTGCTCGTGAAATGCAGGGTACATATAATTACGGTTTTCCACACTGTGTATTAAATACCTGTGACGTATACGTTCCGTAAAGTTTCTATAAAGACGGCAACAGTATACACGCCGGACACATTTAACGGCTGCAAGTGTCTAAAAGAACTATTTAATACTTTCAAAGTTATATTAATTTTTGTAAAGAGATATAACCGAGTCGAAAATCTTTAAATATGCCGGCTACACGGAAAAGCTCGGGCCGTATTGTGTTAATAGCCTAACTTGCTAAAACCTAATCTGACATGCCGCATAGACATTAAGAGGTGCAATAATTCCAGCAAACCGAAAGGGAACCATCCTGTCACCGGTAGGGAATCCTTTAATCCAAAAATTAACGATCATCAGCCGGGACACCCGAGAAGGTCTTTTAAAGCACGTCTGGTCGGCTAATAAGCTAATGTAGCCCACGATCTCCCTTTTCGGTTCTTGTTTGCACCATGAGCAACGTGGTTGCTCACTCTCCGCACAGTTGTGGCGGTGGTTGCACCTTCTCTACGTGTGCCGGTTGCGGTGTACACTCGCCGAAACTTGGCTGGCAAACAACTTTGCGGGTTGGCTCGAGATATCTCGATCTATCCTACAGAGATATCTCTCCTTCCTCTATTTCCGTGCGCGCCCGATCGTTACCCTTACTGTTCGACGAGGAAACTTTACCAACCGTCGTACGTGAGTATCTTCGACTATTTGCTCGACGCAAAATGTCTAAGTAAGAGACGTTCACTGGCGAATGCTACGAGTTTCTGTTTGGTGCTTCGCGGCACTTTCTACCATGGCACATCGATACCCTGGTAATTTCACTGGCTCCTGCGATTCGTTTATTTGATTATTCGCTGTAATCTTACGTGCTGTAAGTAAATAATTCACTCGCCACGAAAGGGACCTTTTCCTCTTTGACGTTTTAGACGGCGAAACTACGTATCACCAACTACGCGAGAGGTTGATGTAATTAATGCTTGCATTATTAATATTCTGTATCCGTTTTAGAAGGTTCATTTTGCTTTGGGGGTTGACTCATGCATACAGAAAGGTAGATTGGTTCTGTTGAAGATCGTAAAATAACGATTGACAAATGTACCGCGAGTGGAATATATTACACAGGTGATGACATTTGTTCGTTGGATTAAATAATACAAAATTTGACTCGATGTTTTTATATGTGCTGCATTGACATGCGTAATAATCCAATACATAAATATACTTAGGAAAAACTAGTACAGTCAGACCCCGCTTAACGCGGGGGATACGTTCCAATAAGTTCGAGCGCTAAACGAAACAGCGTTAAACGAGGTCATCTTAACACGTAAATAATGAGGATAAGTGAAACAGAATGAGAAAATTTATTGGTTTTTTTTTAGTGAAAATAACTCCCTTTAAAACGAAATCCTTCGATGTAACTTTTCAGCGGCTAGGAAATTGTCAATGACCTGCGTTCGGTATGGGGTTCGCTCAAGTGGCCCCCTGGAGAGGACCATAAAACATTTACACTTTGTTACTAGTTTGTTGACCTAGTCCCCCGGTTTCCAATTTTATTTGACACTCTCTTTCTTTAACTATTCGAACCAACAAGGAGAGCTCCCTTGTTTCTTTCCGTACGGAGACCTACAAGTCTGACTTCATCCAGCGACGATTTAATCGCGGAGGCTGAATTAAAAGTTAATTTGCGAAAGAACGGTCCGTTTTTGACCCATAGTTCCTCTCAGACATTTTACCTACACAATAAGACGATTGCGATGAGCCAATAAAAAAAGTCAGCTACCTTTTCCTGAACTTTGCGGCCGATTTTTTTTACAAATCTCCATCGATCCAAAGCTGTAGAACAACCCCTGAAAGCCGTGAGCATTAATTTTTTTATACACATATACGACAAGTACCACTACCGATTGCGATTTCGAGGAATCCAAAAACCGCGTAATAGTGAAACAGCGTTAAGCGGGGCAGCGTTAAGCGGGGTCTGACTGTACTTTGAAACGAGTAATATGCTGGAACGGTAAGTTAGCAGCTGAGGGGTAATTTGCTCTGATTCGCCCGACGGATAGGGACATCCCTCTCCCTCTCGCATTTTCGATTTTGACGCGCTATTGGCAAGAGAGACCCGCCATTCGTTGCGTCGTCATGTGAACGACGAAAGTAGTGTTTTATTTTCGGTTGTTATTCGTCGATCTCAGTTTTCCAGGACCGACATGGCGGGGATAGGCGGTGCGAGAGCAATCTCCCCTTCCGTCTCAGCTGCCTTCTTACTGTTCCAGCATATTAACTGGAATGATCATTTATTTCCTCATTTTCCTTGTTCGTATGTAATTTATTTTTATTCATTGACAGGACAGTTAAATAATATAATTTAAGTACAATCAAGTACGATCACGTAGAACATGTGGTTCATCCAATCGAATTCTTGGTGAGTTATAAAAAATGATTAAAATTGCGAAGGGATCTATCATTTTCACACACCGTGTTAACTTGGACGAACTTATTATTTACAATGCAATAAAATTGTAAGTCACGTAACTCCATTAAATCAATTATTTCTTTATACATTCCTTGATAATTGTTTTCGTAACTACACGAAGCACAGAACATTGCATTGCTTCGTTTCAATTAACCGTTTCATTTGAAAAAGAGAAAATTGAGCCACAGCTACTAATCTTATAGCGTTTCATTACATCAAAACAATCCAATAATTCCGAGAGTTTCTTACATTTGTCACATTTCAAAATACTTTCACTATATTTTTGTATCACATGTGCACCTATTCATCAGATTTGCATCTCGATATTATAAGCCATAGGATTAACTGTCATACACGAGGTTGTCATTGATTGGAAGAGAATGGCAATCAATCACTAACAAACAAAAAAATCGTCACAAACTAACAAACAAATATTAAAGTAAATCATCTGTAAGGTCAAACATATTAAACTTCTTTTTAATTTAATGGAAGGGCGTCTTGCAATTACCAACACCCACATTCTTTATTAGTGTCGATACGTGAGGGGATTCTCACTGTCAGATAATTACCAACCGGTGATGGAGACATTTCATTCCCAAGCGCGGGAGACAGGATTCTCTCGACAGGGCAAGAACAGAGCGAAAGGATTGCAAGAAACGTAAAGATGATAGGGTCGACTCGCTCGTAAATTCCGACTTGAGAAATTTCATCGTCAACGCGATAAAGCCGTGGAACGGCTGACACAAAGATATAGTAAAGACGTTTACACCGAGTGAAGAGCCGGAAGGAATTAGGAGGGAGGTGGAGCCAGAAAAATTAACCCCCTGGAGAATGATCTTAGTTTTGCACGGAACTTAAAATGAACGGAGGTTAAACGAGATTAAGTTACATGAATATAGTAAAATTATTATGAAAGAAATTCAAGAGGATTTTAATACGATTGGAACTAAAATGGGATTAGTTTTACGAAGCAAAAAAGTGTGCTATTTTGCAGTGCTGCTTGCTTTAATGCGAGAAATTACATGCAGGGGAACGAAAGATTAAATTCTCGCAGCTGGGATATCGTATCTTACTGAGGAATTGATTTGAGAATAACTTGTGTTGATATTTGATATGTGAGTAAGATAATTGATATGACGTTTCAGTAAATTATTTTTCCCGTTTTGCTTTGCTTGCCGATGTCAAACCCCGCCGAACTTGTGAAAGAGACGGGAATGTATTTGTAATTTTTATTTTTAACCACGAAAAATAAATTTTCTAATAAAAATGATATCCTGAATAATTCCCTACACGAAACGTGTAGTAAGTACGCGGTTGTTAATTCTTATGAGTCGTTAACAAACAACTTCTCTATATTTCTATTTTTTGAAATGTTATATCTGTAAAAATATTACATGTACTGTAATTACCTGTTTATCAAAATATATCGAATATACTTTTAAAACATAACGAAAATAAAGAAAGAAAAATTATTTTCTAAGTTGTACCAAGGTATTACCGCGTTCTGTCTGAAACAAGTTGTTTCTCAATTTGTATTGCCTCTTCACGAAGAACTGTTGAAGAATTAACTTACCCATTTGCAAAATTCCTTACTGGAAAAAATACTGTGCTAATAATTACAATATAAAACGTGTTTTATAACTTCAACTACTGGTTCATTTACACTGTACTTCAAGCTTATTGGATATCGGTGAAGTAGTCATCCTTTTCAGTAACAAAGTACGATTTATTTATTTTACTCGTTGCTAGAATCAAGAATACTTCGTTCAAGAATTTTAACAAATTCTCTTGAAAAATTCAAAACCATAATAAAAAAGTTGAATATCCTCTATGAAAATACAGATCGTTTATTTAATAAAATTCATTATGCGTTATTAGCAGATGTATAATTTTTCACAACGTTACAGAGGAGGAGGTATTCGAAAAGAAATGTTATATAACACGAACGTATTGGAAAGAATATTCCGTGCTTTATTTTTATCGCGAATACATGGTTTAACGGAACTACATAAAAACGATTAAGCGGAAACGGAAATGGAAAAAGTGCAGAAATCCTATTGACATTACATCTGTATTTCTTTCTATACTCGTGTTTCATCCAAACGAAATCATGAACGCTGTATAAGTTGATTTCCTTTGAAATGAAACAATTTAAATATGGGGCTAAACCTTGCTGGAAGGACCAACAATTTAAAAAGAGTTTGATAGGCATTGAATGGAATTTTCTCTTCATCTTAACTTTTCATATATCTTAATGTTCAGACTTTTAATAATTGAAAGGTATTTCATTGTCTACTTCTGAGTAAACGAATGTACATTCTCACTTATTTATTTCCAAAGAAAGTAAAACATCCTTAATAGTATCACAACAGGCGTGGACACGTTTTTGAAATTACACACCGTTATTGTCATTAAACGATTATGCTAAAAAAAAATTGTCTAAAAGATGAATTAGCAAATAACGAGAATAACAAATTGTTGGATACCGACCTAATTCCATAAGATAGAACGCCAAATATCTTCAAACGTGATGTAGGAACCAAACGGAAATCTTATTTAATTGTTATCGCTTTCCCTACAAAACATATTCTTAGATACCGACCTAATTCTATAAGATAGAACGACAAATATCTTCAAACGTGATTCAGGTTCCAAACAGGAAATCTTATTTACTAGTTATCGCTTTCCCTGTAAAACATATTTTAAGGACCTTTAGTCTTAACAAGAGGCACAGGAAAAGCGGCCGATCTTTGGAACCCTAATCACGAGAAGTCGGGGTTATCCGAACCTCCCACCACGCTGTTTTGGAGCCCTTAAAACCTCGGCTCATTTCCAAATCTTCAGAATTCATGATCAATTGTCTTGAATCGCTGACAGTCGGTATCTTGCGACGACGTTATCCTTACTTGTAAAAACTCCAAACGCGAAAGTAATTCTTCGTTAAATAAAACTGTTGTAAAACTCCCCACGGAATACAACATAAATTTGGTGTAAGAAGTGGGATACAACAAAATAGTTGTGCTACGGCTGTTTAACCGCAAAATAATGCATACTTTTTGTTTAACTGCAACGATGTAACACTCGACGGCTGTATGAGGTGTTACGTACGGCCCTGAACCTTTTATTTTTCATCTGATACCAGTCGACCGTTAGAAAATTTACGTAAAGATGTAAACCGAAGGGGTCTCGCTGTACGGGATCACTGTCCGAGCAACTAGTATAAACAAACTACGATCCCCTACAATCCTGGCAAGATTATATTCCATGCTGCCTTGGTCCCCTAATATCCCTTCCAGAATCCTATCACCTCCACTCATTTTTCCAGAGTTTTTCCCAAAACCGAGATCTATATAAGCGAGACATTTTTTGACTCCTTGGGTCCAGTATTCTCTAGAACGTCACGCTGTTACTTAGGGTACAGAAACTTAAAAGTCACGACTTTCGCATTCGCTTGACTATTGTAAGTATAAGACGTGGAAACCCCCGCGAACCGACGCGTGAATTTCGGCTAAGTTTAAATTTAAGAATCATCTATTGTAATTGCATTATGAACCACTATTGATTATAACTTTTAATATACGTTTATATTCACATTGTGACATTTCAAACGTTTTAGTTATTTCAATTTACTTCCTTAATCTTCATGTAACAAAGCAACGATCTCCCTTATTCATTCTTACCGCTCGGGGTGAATAAGATTTTTAAAATTAAAGTTGCAGGTGTTAGTTAGCAGAGAAAGAGTCTACGGGTTGCAACAATTTCCTTTTCCCTTATACCAGCTAGTGGCGGTAGCCCCGTATCCTTTGGTACGAGACTGATCTGGTATACTAGCGCGAAAATACCATAAGGTTTTTCGTTATTAACGGGCATACGGCGACTCGATAGTTCTGCTATAGATTAGTCCGGTCCCCGGAGATTTCCCTTATACTAGCTAGTGGCGGTACCCCCGTATCCTTTGGTATGAGACTGATCTGCTATACTAGCGCGAAAGTACCGCGAGGTGCGTTTCGTTATCAACACATTGTTGACCGCTCACGAGTTAACTCGTGTTTTCATGCCCAGTCGTTGTTGACCGCTCACGAGTCAACTTGTGTTTACACTTGCTCTAGCTATTTCAATTTTTGAAACTCAGGATATTACAGAATATTGTAAAATCTTTTTTGCTGTGTTCAATCGTGTTCAGTTTATTATAAAAAAAGTGACTTGTCATGATATTTAGGTTTTTATCACAATTGTAGTACAGTGATACCTCGAAGTTACACGATAGATGGGGCCGGCAAAAATCCCGTAATTGTAAGTAAAAGATCTCCTTGCATTGATTCACCTTTTAGTCATTGAGAGCAACTAAAAGACTAAGTTTTAGAAAAAATAGTTATTGGTATATATATAAAAAAGAAAAATCCATCTAGAACGTGCAAGGTGTGTGTTTTAAAAGGAAAGCGCAGACAAGCGAGACACAGGTATCCCCCGAAGAACGCGATTAATTCGTGCCGTGTACTTCGAAACCATGTTGTTCGAGACTACAAAAAACGGGAATCCGTTTCAAGTGTAAAAATAAAGGAAACGTCATGTTTACAAATTTTCTATTAAATATAAACTAAAAAATTTATATTTTTTAATAAGAAAACAAAAAGTTACTGAGATATATAATATAAATAAAATATAATATTTGGCAGATATGTACAATGTTTCATTTGAGTTCGTTATGTGTATATACAATATACTGAAGTTCATGTAGATTGTTCCAGTAACTCACTCAATGACGAGAAACAAAAATTTCCGGTGACATGAGATAACTTCTGCGCAAAATTGCCGGTCAACAATGTGTTAACGGGCATACGGCAACCCTATAACTATAAGCTAACTAGCCTATAGGTTAGTCCGGTCCCCGGATATAATTCCTAGACTCGTTGCAATCTTTAGCTCTCGCAAGTAAAAATTGTATTAACACATTCGGTCTCGTTCTGTCACTCGCCCGGCTCGTAACAGAGGAAGCGGTGGGCGGCGGCTTTAAGATTTGTTTATAGAAAAGCAAAGACGCTCCTCGTGCTGTGGAACTTCGTCCTCAGTTCCAAAGTCACAGCCGCAGAGAGCACATCATATTTTATTTCATATTCTTATTCTTCATTTATATTTAAACCAGCTTGCAATCATTATATCTTTATATAAATAAAACCATTTTATAGAAAAATTCCATCACTTTTGTTGGGTATTACATTCACTATCAAAATATTTATAGTGTTTACTAAAATAATGCATTTCCTTTTATTAAATTCTTTTTTTTACGTTATACCGTGAAATCAATATAATTTCGAAGAATAAAAACATTAATATATTATGATAGTTTATTAGGTTATACATAATACTGTTGGTCTGTTGATGGCCAAGAGAAGACTCAGGGCGACACTCAGGCCACAGTATTATGTATAACCTAATAAACTATCAAGGTTATGGGCCCAGACACGTGTTCGACACATTGCAAGAAAACTGATGCAAAGGATCCAGTTGCATCGCGCCAGAGGCGAAATAGGATAAGCAGAATAGAATTTATCCATGAACAAATGAACAAACTCTGTTAGAATTTTATTATAGTTATCGGCTTAGACGAATTATTGTCGAAATGGCTAGCGGAAGCGTGTTCGACAGAGTGGACAGGCTGAACGGCGAGAACTATAGAACCTGGAAATTCTCCATTAAGATGTTGCTTGTACAGAGGGAATTGTGGCAATATGTTGATGGTACAGCAGTGTTACCGGTCAATGCTACACCCGACGAAAAACGATATTTTTCTACAAACAGCGACAAAGCCTTGTCCACCATTGCGCTATCAGTAGAGTCAGACCAGCAAGTACATATTGTTGACTGTAAGACACCTGTAGAAGCGTGGAAGACACTTGAACAAGTCTATGAGCCGAAATCAAGGCAAAGGATCATGCAACTGAGAAGGCAGTTTGTACGTATACGACTGAAGGATGATGAAACAATGTCTTCATACCTGTCCAGAATAAAGGTATGTGCCGATTACTTAAATGCAGCAGGTTCAGAAGTCAAGGATGAGGACCTTGCATATGCAATGCTAAGTGGGCTTCCTGATTCGTATGATGCGCTAACTATGTCATTAGCCAATCTAGACGATGCCAAATTCTCCTCAGCAGAAATTAAAAGGGCCTTACAAATGGAATACGAACGTAGATTAGATAAGAATGAAAACAGAGAGCAGGTACGCAACGTGGTTGCATATCAAGTGAAGAAAGACGATAAACAACCCTTAGATAAACAGAAAGCCTGTTTTAAATGTGGCAAAGTAGGACATTTTGCTCGAGATTGTCGCAGCAAAGTAAAAACGTACAGAAATGATAACAAGAGGAACTCCTATGCCTGTTTGACCTCGCTCCAGCACATAGCTGTGGATGATGCGTGGCTTCTGGATAGTGCCGCGACACATCATGTATGTCGACGGAAAGACTGGTTCAGAGATCTCAGAGCTGCATCAGAATCCATAAGTACAGCAGGCTCCAACAACGGCATGAATGAAGACACGTTGATGGCTAAAGGAATCGGCGACGTGGTCTTGAAATCCAGAGTACAGGATCAAACTTGTGAGGTAGTTTTAAAAGACGTCTACTACGTCCCCAAATGCCGCAGAAATTTAATATCGGTTGCACAAGTGGAAAGAAAGAACAAGTGCGCAATTTTTGATAACGGAAAGGCAAGGATCAAAGATAAAGCATCAAAAAGAATCATCATAGAAGCGTATCGGAAAAACAATCTATATATCACCCAAGCCGATGTAATCGATCCGAAGAGCGAATGTGTAGTTAAATTACACTCCACAGTTGTACACAATTTGGACGTGTGGCACAAACGTTTTGGCCATGTGAGTAACAGCAGTATAGAACAACTTGCCAAACGGAATCTGGTGAGAGGGCTGGAAAACGCACGAATGGATACTGGAACGTGTGCTGGTTGTTGCGCGGGAAAATCTACCAAAGTCCCATGCAAGAAATTACAAGGGCGACAGTCAAGTCAAATCCTTGAACTTATCCATTCAGACATATGCGGGCCATTACCTGTTAAGAGAATTGGTGGCTCAAGCTACTTCATGACCTTGACAGATGATTACTCACGGAAAATAGAAGTCTGTTTCCTGAAGGCAAAGAGCGAAGCTGTGAACTGCATTAAACGATTCATAAAAAGGGTTGAACGCGAAAAAGATGCAAAGGTGAAACGGTTCCGTACAGACAACGGTCTCGAGTATTGCAACTCAGAGCTAAGACAATTCTTCGAAGAGCTTGGCATCAAGCACGAAAGGAGCTGCGTTGAAACTCCGCAGATGAATGGTGTAGCCGAGCGAGTAAATCGAACATTGATGGACTTGGCCAGATCCATGTTGATATCTGCGAAACTTCCTCCAAAATTTTGGGGAGAAGCTGTAAACACAGCTGCATATATTAGGAATAGAGTGATACATGCGAGCCTAAACGATGGGATTCCCGAAGGAATTTGGATCGGGCGTGCACCCAGTGTAAAGCACTTGAAAGTTTTCGGATGCTTGGCGTATGGTCACTTAGTTGCCCAAGGAAGAAAGAAATTGGACGCCAGAGCCCAAGAGTGTATTTTGGTGGGATACGCGAGCCAGACTAAGGGCTACAGATTATGGGATCCAAGGAAGCAGGATATTGTTCTGACAAAGCACGTACGCTTCGACGAGAACAAAATTGGACATGATCACATCTATGGTCATCAGGAGATATGGACCGAGATACCGAGCCTAAAATTCGATAGAAAGGCCGATGAACATGAAATTGAAGTCCAGAATAAAAAAGAAAACGAAGAATGGCAATTTCAGGTTGAACCAGAGGTAGAAGAGGAACCTCAGCATAGCACAGGTTCAGAACAGACCGAATCCGTACGAGATGACAACAGAGGAATGGTGGGAGCACAACCCGAAAATACGTCAAGAACTCGAGATGTAGGTCGGCCGAAGAAGAAGCCTCCGCCAAACCCATACGGACGTAAGGGAAAACCCAAAGAAAATTTAGAGGTCAACGTCACGGAAATAATCGAACCAAGGAGTCTCGATGAAGCACTTGCTTCGCCACAATCAGATAGATGGGAGCGTGCCATAAGAGAAGAGGTGGAGAACTTGACGAAGCATAGGACGTGGGTTGAAACAGACTTACCATCAGATAAAAATTGTATTGGTTGTAAATGGGTTTTTAAGATTAAGACAGATGCCGAAGGACGAGTAGCACGTTACAAGGCGAAATTGGTTGCCCAGGGCTTTTCCCAAAGAAAAGGAGAAGATTATGAAGAAACCTATGCACCAGTCGCGAAATTTGCAATTATAAGAACTTTATTAGCGTTATCAACCATATTTGGGTGGGTAACGAAACACATAGACGTGAAATGTGCATACTTAAACGGTAAGCTAGAAGAGGACTTGTACATGAGGTTACCGCCGCTATGTGGAAATAAAAGTGGTAAAGTTGCAAAGTTGTTGCGCCCAATATACGGACTAAAGCAAAGTGGGCGAAATTGGAGTAATGAATTCAACAATTACTTGGAAAAGATAGGATTTAAACGTTTCGCATCATCGAACTGTGTATATAGACTTAATTACTATACGTTTTTAGTAGTTTACGTAGATGACGTAGTCATGTTTTCGAAAGACCAGGAAACTCTAGATGAGATAGCGAAAAACTTAAGAAAAGAGTACGAAATCAGAGACCTTGGACAAATATCTCATTTTTTGGGTGTGAAAATCCATCGCGATGATGAAGGCGAAATAATGATGAGTCAGCAAGCGTATGTATCTTCCATGTTACGCAGATTTGGAATGGAAGAATGCAGGGGTGTATCAACGCCAATGGATCCTGGTATAGCGTTGTCAAAGGGAGACGCGCCCAATACTGAAGAAGAGAAGCGAGCCATGAAGGACGTGCCCTACAGGGAGCTCATAGGATCATTGCTTTATTTGGCTCAATGCACAAGACCAGATATAGCCTTGGCGGTTGCGAAACTGTCACAATTTTGCGAGAAACCAGGGCAAATACATTGGACGGCCGCAAAGCGAGTTTTGCGATATTTGAGTGGTACCAAAGATTATTGTTTACGATATAAACCGGGGGAGCCTTCCGTTCTGTTTCAGAGTGATGCTGATTGGGCCGGTGATACGGACGACAGACGTTCCTTTAGCGGAATGATAATTACCATAGGCGGGAACGTCGTAGACTGGCAAGCTACGAAACAAAAATCCACAGCCGCATCTACCATGGAAGCGGAATACGTAGCAATGTCGCAAGTGGCAAAAGAGGCAAAATGGCTGAAGATGTTTGTTGCGGAAATGCAATTGGAAGACCATTTACGAACGCCATTCACTATCCTGTGTGATAACCGAGCAGCATTAGATTTTGCCAGGAACCATATCGAAAGAAGCAGGACGAAACACATAGACATTCGTTATCATATTGTGAGAGAAGCCATAAATGAGAGAATAGTTAGTCCTAGATATGTATCTACGAGTGATAACCTCGCCGATATGTTTACCAAACCGCTGTATAAGACCGCGCATAAAACATGTATAGAACGTTTGGGTTTATGTCCGGAAGGTCTTGAGCGCAAGGTGGGAGATTGAGAGGTTGCACTCAAGCCCTCTTAGTCTAAATAAGTTTGTATTTGGCGGTTCTTCATGGATATTTTAGCGAGCGCCACATAATGTTTTGCGTGCCCTCTGTGGCCCGAGTGTCGCCCTGAGTCTTCTCTTGGCCATCAACAGACCAACAGTATTATGTATAACCTAATAAACTATCATATTATATGTTGACGCGTTATTACCACCCCTGAACGAGCCTAGAAGCATCAAGACGTCTTAGACTTACAGGCCTTCGGATCCCGTCAAAACATCGGGGTCAGACCCAGAATTGACCCCAGACAGTTTTAGTGTTCCTTTCCGCGAAATGCTCCCGTCTCCTGAGGTTCGCTCTCCCCCCGTTTCCCACCTCCTCTTGGCCGCTTGGGCCAATGACTCAGTGTTCCACCGCGTGCCCCTTAGCTTGTTGGAGGGGCACAGAGTTTTTTTTAGAAGATAGACACGAGGCGAGCAGAAGCTCCAGAATTGGACAGACACTTTGTAACACCTCGACCAAGAGGATTGTCATTCGTATGACTTCGTCTCACATCGTCCTCAACTGAGGAATATTCGTATCGTTTTCTTGCAAGTCTCGACCGAGAGAAATATATCATAGTTTATCTTTAAGGGTTGTTGTATATTGGTAGTTTATTGTTGTTAAGTTTTTAAATAAACAGCATCAACATTCATTTCGAGCAATTCAGTTGACCACACGGGAGGCCCAGAAAAACCAGGGTACGCTACATTAATTTGTATCGTATCCAAACACGTCGCCGCTCGAGAATTCGAACGAGACGTGCATTCAACATTATATTATATATTTAATAGTCCTTTCACCCAAAAAAACATAACGAACATTGCAGTTAAAGGTATAATTTCAGAAAGAAAGTACTAAAGTTTAGAAAATTATCCCTTTGTCAAGGGGTTCTCCATTCCTATCTGCGACTATTTATTACTCTCTTTGTCCGACTTTGAAAACATAATCGGCAAGAGCGTACTGGCTTTGAAAGCGGACAGCAAATCAAAGAGCACAATATTATTTGTAATCAATAAAGCCCCGCCGGGAATATTTTGCAGAGAAAGGAAAGATTGATAAGAACAGAATGAAAGGAGAAGAACTGAAGGCTATATATTTTCGATATCTAATGGTTATCACGCAAATGATAAAAAATATCATATTTCCTTTTCCTTTTAGAAACACTTTCGTTTATTTAATCAGATTTATCATAATATTTTGAAAAGTTTGTCAATTTTTGTAATAAATGTGAATATGCAATAATGTAATCCGTCAATAAATTTGGGAGCTGCTAAGAAATTAGTTGAACGTACTGAATGAGCATTGAAATCGATTATTTCGCCAAAAGAGCGATAATCTTACATTATAATAATAAGTATAATACAAATGACAGAAATAGTAATCAATCTCATTGCATTATGATCTTTTACTTTCCGTATTCGCCTTTCTATGTAAATACTATTTACTTATTAAAAATACTGATGAAAAGTGTTAGAAAGTGTTAACCTAACAAATAGCATACTTTGAAAAATACAGAAAATACGAAATCTCAAAGCATTTAATGCGTAATATGATTTATTTTCCAATTGTTTTTTCTAATCCTAAAAGTGATCAATGTCTGATTGTACAAGATAATTGTAACCCAAAAGTTACTTTGGACATTATATTAAGTGACTGCTAGGACTACCGAAACGGATGAAAGCAACACAATATCGTAATTGATCTCAAGACTATTCTAATTGTAAGTAAGGAAAACGTAATTAAAAGCCTTCTTTAAAAAAGGCTTCCTTGATTGATTCAGCCAGATAAAGTTGTGTATTTTACTTACCAACTTCAGACCTAGCTATAGTGTACGTATCAATGATAACATTACACGTATCATCATACAATTTTATATAATTAAATTTGATCATACTGCAATCTCTAATAACTCCCAATAGCACATTCGTCTTTAACACGTTGAATGCCATGGGGGTCACCGGTGACCAGGGCTATTGAATTCATTAAAATTTCCTATAATCTTTAATGCTAATATTTTTGAATTTTGCTAATATCTTGTAATACTTAAATATCGGTGTTAAAAAATTAAGGTATTGTCGGTTATATAACTATTATTAACGTTTACGCCGTAAAAAGATGTGATTTTAATAGAAAAAGTTGCACTTCAGCAGAAATGAAAAAATGAGAGAAATACTCGTGACGTTCAACGTGTTAAATAAACAAACGAAATAATTCCTTCCGACTATTTTTTCAATGCAATGGTATCCATTTTTCAGCTACACTTTACATGACAAAACAAGCCGTAACGAAACGTTGAACTGAATCTTCGATCCACCCGTCGAAAGCAAGTTTGGAAGTCGTTGCTCTAAACAATCGTGAGACCACGAATCATCGTGGAGAGTCGAAGACTTGCTTGCAGGAAGCAAGGAAGGAAGGAAACAGTTAGGCGAAACGGGAAGGACGGAAGAATGGACGCGTCTTGGAGCAAGAAGCGAATCATCCAGCACCACCTGTGCGAACTACTTTGCGAAACAATCACTCGCGGTAGTCAGCGGCGTTGCAAAGTCGTTCAACCGTAACGATACTGGTTCGATCGCCTTGTTACAATGTCGCGGGACAATGGCTTCTATTCAGACTTGAGTGTCGGATGTCGCGACACGTTGGGCGGATGGATCGGACACCTTGGAGACGTTGTGACGGCCAGCCTCACCCAGCTGCTCGAATTTCTAATAGCGTTACATTATGTGTCGTAAAAAGTGAAACAGTTTCAAATTGAACTCAGATTTAATTCGTGAAATCAACATTTCTCGCTGATCTCTGATATACCGTATTATTTAACGCAATATTAATAGTATAGAAATAATTTGATCGTCTCATGGCCCACTGATAGCTTTAATTTAACAGTTTTTGAAAAACTTCAAATTTTCCAATTAAATTTACCGCATCACGAGTATCACACGTTATTGTTGGGCAAAGGTTAACGAACTACGGCCGTCTTGTATTCTATAACTATTTGTCATACTCTTTAGTGTCTTTTTCCACGTTCTGTATTTCGGCTTCAAATTCTGTTCCTTTGTCATAAATTTAAGTCAAATTGTAAAAAATCCAGAACAAAGGGAGGGTACTGCTATGCATTCGGCTACGGCCCACATATGATCGTTAGGACAAAACAAGACCGAAAATACAAACATAATAGTACCAGGATAAGCCTTCGTATTTTCCCGCACTTATTGTTAGTGTTTCATTATCGCTAAGAGTACTTTGAAGGCTGCATTCCTGGTATCACTGGCCAGTGTGCAATCTAAGGGTGCACCTAAGGGAGGTACAACTAGCTCTTGTGGTTAGAACAATTTTTCACCAACAAACAGACGTGTAAAAAAAAGTAAACGCATCTTTTTATTAGCCGAAGAGCCGTACCTACAATTTCTTAAATGTAAATTACACGAATTTTATCCATGCTATTAACTCCTTGCCCTACGATTTCTTTTAAGACTGCCTCCGCAATAATTGAAAATTAAGTTGCTAAAATAAAAATATGTCAGTGATTCCTGACATACCTTAGAATTTAAAGCAATATCGATTACATAGGAATAATATTATCGTGTCGTATTCCACTGATATTTTCAATTTGATAATTTTTGAGAAACTTCAAAATTTCTTGTTCCATCAACCGCATCACAAGTTTCACTCGTTGTTGTAGGGCAAAGGGTTAAGCAATTCAGCTAATGCAGAAAAGATGTGTGATTTCTTTGTATATTTCTGTTCGCGAAAAAATGTCCTGCGGAATTAAAGTAGTGTTTCGACACACATGAATTAACACTTTTTTTGTAAGGGATACCTAGATGACGAATATAATGTGATTGTTTTTATTCAGACTTTATTAAAGTAACAAAACACTCGGCAGCTATATTTCTTCATGGCATTGCCGAATTATCAGATTTAATTATGTTTCTACGTTCTTTACAAAATATTTATAAATTATTCAACTTAAGTTAATCTACCTAGAATTCGTCTTACAGTGAAGGAATTAAAAAAAGTTTCTTGCAGTGGATGAATCTAAAAAAAGTCTCACTATATGAACAATGAGTATGATGAAGCGTATCAAAAATCAAATACTATGAGTGAAGATAAACCGTCAGCCTTGCAAGACCCGCGAGAAAATTTTGATCGTATCAGTTTTTATTAACGAAAGTACTTTCCCTGGACCATTTCTTCCGAGGATGTTGTAAAAATGCTCTAGCACGATTTACTATTACGACTTTGTTTAACTGTTGACACAGCAGTCTTTATAAATCTCTATTGAATTTCTCGCTTAAAATTTTATTTCTGGAAGCGCATCACACCGAATACAATTTCATGAAACTTACTTTATTTTCTATCGGAAAATTCGTGAAAAATGTCTCATAAATATTTCCTTTCTTACGTGTATTGTAAATATGTTTTAATACACATGATTCTATGTCAACCGATATTCATATCAATTAAATTTTTTAAATATTTTCTTTAATCGTTAACAGCATCAAAGGCAGTTAATATTACTCGCTTCTACGTTGTCCTTTTCATTGTATCGATCAAATTTTCATATTATGTAATATATTCCTGTATTTTTACAAAATTTCAGAAATTTGTTTAACGTTACCTTGTCGGCATGCACTATATCAAGTTACTTTTCTGTCATTCTATTTTTCAGCGGTTAATTTATATGCTTCGACCACTTTACCAATGTGTTGTTCACTATAATGATATTTATGTAAATTATATTTTATATAAGCACCATTGAGGAAATAAGATCTGAGACGGCGTTTCCTCCTCTCACTAAATATTACAATTAGTGTCATGTTATGGACATTGTATGTACTTTCTTATTTAATATACATTCTGGAAATCTTTGCAACCTTATATTTCCTATAAATGCTTAAAACTCCGCAGTTTAATTACGCTAGTCTATAAAAGCGAACTTTCTTCTATTGCAAAGAACATTTGCACCAACTGTTATGTATTTTACGGTGATAGACACTAATATGGAATCCATTGTTCTTCATCGCCATCCATTTGTAAGAAAAAATGCGTTTTAGAAGCAACTCAGGTTTTCAAGCTAGCTTTCAAACGTTGATCAGAACACAGCGGTTCTCAAACGTGGGGCGGTGGTCCTCTAGGGTAGTAGCATACAAGAAAAAGATATAAAGATATTTCCACTTTTGGAAAAATTTGTAAACGCTACTGACATCAACCAGGAAATCATATTCGACATAAGAACTCAACATTTAAAAGCGTTAGTTGAAAACTTTAATAATTATTTCCCTGAAAATAAAGATTCACGTATAGCTAACCTCTGGATTCTTCCTTTTTGGAAGATATAAAATCGTGTACAATGATTCTCGTGAAAGAGAAAAGCTGATCCAATTATCTTCTCATGTCATTCTTGTGTCCAGATATAAAATGTAATCATTATCTGAATTTTGGATATCTCCCAATAAAGAATATCCACCTCTGAGTTATGAAGCTATCAAATTGTTGGTCGTTTTTTTGACTTTCTATTTGTATGAAAAGACTATTTCAACTATGCCGGCAATAAAAACTGAACAGAAAACTCGATTGTATGTTAATTCAGCCCTTCGTCTCTCAAAAACAACGCTGCAACCCTGTATATCAAATTTTCTTAGAAAAAAGTAGCAGCAGTTGTCGCACTAACAAAAAATTGTAATTTTTAAATATTAGATTTAATAAAAAAAAAACTATATTGTTAATTGCAGTTAATTTTAAAGAGCCGGCATTGGAACTGCATTGCAATAGGTATATCTGGCGAAAGCAGGCATTATAAGGAAAAATTGAGCTAAATGTCAATTCCTGGATATTCTTAATAGTGCATTAATTTTATAAGTTGGGTTGTCGATTATAAAAGTCAAGGATATTAGTATCAATAGCTAAATATTGTTTAAATCAGAATGCAGCATCAGTCATCTGTGATCGACGTGGCAAACAAAATGATGTATTAAAAGTTAAATGCACAAATAATATGAGACATATCTAATTATTAGAAGTGATCTCAGAAAATAATAAACGTCTCATTTGAATTACTAGGAAGAATGATAAATAATTAATGTACCTAATTACAACTGTCATTAGTCGTGCGATTAAACTTATCGCGTCCTTCACTGACACCATTATACGCAAGGATCTGTCGGAATGAAGGATTTTCTGCATCATCGTAAATCTTGCAGTTGATTCTCTTTCACGTCACTTATTTTATTTTTCGTGCTCGACTGCTTCGTCTTTCAATGTCTTAAATTTTCTCAAAACATAATTAAAGAAGTTATGGCCTCGAGATATCGCAACTGTAGAATTTCTTCTGATACCAAAGTTATAATGGATTCTATGCGATTCCTCCATGCGTGTGATTTTTTACAAGACTACAAAGACAATTCTAATAAGAGCCATAGATATAAAAACGTTTCGAACTAACTCTTTTCTGTTTGTGAAAAGTACAAATGTAGTCTAAGCCAGGAAATTTTTGATAATATTACAATAACGGGGAAAGTAATTTAATTTTATTTGATACTATGACGGTCTACTTTTATGGTTCGTATATAGAAACACTGTCATGACACTATGTGTAAGATTTTAAATACGACATGCACAAGTAAGCGTTTATGGAGGCTTAATATCAAAGTTTCTGGACACCTATGTTAATCCGTTACAATCGTATGTCACGCTGGAGGTGACAATACAAATGGAAAAAATTTCCAGAGGTGATAGGGTTTAAACGCTTTTAGTTGAAAATCCATCTTATTTTCTCGGAAGAAGGCAAGCCCCTACAAAAATGTCTGACAAGCGATGATTTTCTGTCCGAAGTGTACAATTCCAGTATAACATTAAGGAAATATTCCAATGTTCTCCAATATTCCTCTGTTATTTGTGTTTACTTGATTATATTCAAAGAGCTGAAATTTCTGCAAAGTTCGAAAAATGAATTTGACGTTCTACAGTGATTTTCCATAGAAAACGAAATTATTCCCTACTTACAACTACATATTCTACGGTGTCACAAGGGTGCATTATAATCAAAATTTTCAGTTTGGCGAACGTTCCTTCTGACTTGCCCCCCTTACAAGGGAAGTTCGAGAATTGATACATTCCGATTTTTATGAAACATTGCATAAATATTTATTAGACATATCTAAAAAGATGGCTGAAGCTCATTCGCGCCCGTTTTCAACTTTAAGGGAGATATCAAGGGAGACCCCTCTTCAAGGTACGTCCTGTCTGTCTCCTACCTGTCCTGCCAGTTCCCTCTGCCTGTCCTGCTTCTCCCCTGTTTGCCCTGCCTGTCCTGCCTCTGGCGTACCCCAAGTGTTTTTTCAAAAACAATTTCTGAGAAAATTAACGTCGAGAACGTGGACTCATATGATTTTGACATAACTCCAATAGTATTAGAGCAAAGTCACAGTTTCGTTATGGCGGCCGATAACTCGCGGGTATCTTGAAGGTCAAAATCTGTTCTTGCAATCTCACGTCTCGTCGCTCAAACTAAAAGATCACTCGGATTTTGACGAAATTTCGCGAAGAACTCGAAAAAATGGCTCAAAAGTTCAACATCTGCGCGCTCATAGCTCAGAAGCTCATATTTTACGGAGGAAATTTGGAATATAGCCGAAAATCGGTTTGAGCTTTTAATTAGAACGACGACACGCGAGCTTACAAGCTCAGGTTTGACCTTTAAATAGTCTTCAAGGCCAGGGTCCCGAAACTTTGACTTTGCTCAAATATGATAGGAGTTATGTACCAAAATCATATGAGCCCACGTTCTCAACGTCAATTTTCTCGGAAATAGTTTTTGAAAAAACATTTGAGGTATGACAGAGGAAGGACAGGCAGGACAGGCAGGGGAGGACAGGTAGGAGTCAGACAGGGCCTACATTAACCCCTTGCCCTACAATTTCATTTCTGATTGCCTACGCAATAATTGGAAATTAAATTGCTAAAATAAAAATTTGTCAGTAATTCCTCATATATATTAGAATTTAACGAAACATTAATAACATAGAAATAATTTTATCGGGTCGTCTTCCACTGATATTTTCAATTTCATAAGTTTTGAGAAGCTTCAAAACTTCGTGTTCCGTCAACCGCATCACGAGTGTCACTCGTTGTTGTAGGGCAAAGGGTTAAAGAGGGGCCTCCCTTGATATCTCCCTTAAAGTTGAAAACGGGCACAAACGAATTCCAGCTATCTTCTTAAATAAATCTAATAAATATTTATACAAAGTATCATAAAAATCTGAGTGTATCAATTCCGAAACTTCCCTTATTGGCACAAAGGGATGAGTTCAAATTATGAAATAAGTGCGTTTTGTTTATATTTGTTGAATAATAGCTCAACAGAGATAGATTTTCAGGAGAAATGGTCATCGATTTCATACCAACATTACATCCATATTGATTCTCCATACTTAAAAAAATCTTTCCTTCGAAATCACACGTATCTATCCTTGTAAAATAAAAACTGAAATATAAGAAACTCTTCCGTGCTATTATAAAAAAGCTTTTTATGTATGGTAACCTACAATTGTATAATAAATTGTTTCTACTATTGTTCCATGTTATTCATCACTATGTAAAAAAACGTATTATTAATTCTATTGTATAGATACAAAGAACGAGGGATTGTTCCCACTCGCCAATAACACAAAAATGTAAGGTCGGTGAATTACAGGGCCGAAAAATAATTCTGCTATTTCAATTTATTTTCACACTGGGAATGGTCTCTTTTCCGGTAGTATCGTAATTTTCGGCTCACCGTGTGCACCGTTTATTCCGGACAGTTATAGGGCTAACAACAATCAACATTTTTACAGCGCAACTTTGCGGCCACTCGGCAGCATTCGAATAAATCTTCTCGAGTTATTCTCCCGTTTTTCGTCTTTTTACGCGTTCACATCATTTTTCTTCGCGCAAAATCGCGCCGCGTAAAAACGGAATGCCGGTTACGAGGATGACTTTATGTCCTGCATTAATGTCGGGGAAAGGTCACTCAATTTCCAACCTCGTGGAACTGCTCTCGTGCGATCTTTCACGAGCAACAGTCGGCAGATTATCGCATTGCGAACGTTGCTTTACGGCCGCGACGGCGTTCGGTGAAGATCAAAGTGACTCTCTTGAATTTTATAGTAAGGACAGGCGCGGCGCTGATTTTTCTCAGCAATTAATTGCTCATAGTGTACGACGCATCGCGGTATCAGCGTAGTAGAAATGGTTCACGACTCTTTTTTGTCGTTGGTAAAAATTCAAGATTTGTAACTTATAACGTTGTAATTCCGAAGGTCCGAGGTGTTATTTTCATCAACGTCGGATTAATCGGTTCGTTCATTATGGATGTGCTGCAAATCTATTTTTCTTCGCTTTGAGATTCTTAAAGGTTTACGTTTTCAGTGGGTTAAGAAATAGTGACAAACACTAACAGGTTTGACTATATTTATGTGAATTGAGATATATGGCGATTCATTATGCAAATGGCTCTTGTGAGATTAAACTAAATGAATGCATAGTTTGAAAAGCATAGGTGGACCCGCAATCGTTTCATTTTTTTCGTTGTAAGCGATTATGCAATGCTATTTAGTATAACAGTATTCTACAACATGAACTACAAAGTGTCCACAAATAAAGTTTGTTTCAGAAATATACATGCTCCACTTTCATATTAAAATCGTCAAATATCTGTATTAAAATATAGTGACATATCGGAAATAAAGAAGAAGAATATATTTATTTCGATATCTAATATTTTAAATATCCTGTAACCGCAATTAACGTATTAAATATCGGACGTTCAAACATAATGTCCGCCTTGCAAGTATTATTAACGTGTAAATGCAACGAATCCATTTAGAATATAATGCATCGACGTGATTTGCATTTAATCTAATCGTACACAAATTACAAGTACAGCTGACCTTAGAAGTACAACGGAAGTGCAAATTAATCGCATGTCAAAATTTTGTGTTGAAACTCTTTCATATCGTAATGAAAAGTATTCCGAATTTAAATACGTTGCCCTATGGGCATTAAAGAAGCAGCCATCTATAGAAAAGCAAAGGTATTACATGAGCCGCTTATTTTGAAAGTGGCCTAACTCCATTTATCTTTAAATCGAGATATTTAAAGTTTTGCGTTTCAATGAATTTAAAAATATACGTATAAGATACTAAGGAGTCATACTGCTTAAGCGTATCTAAGGATGTTAAATTTAAAGTTCCTGTTAAAATAGTGGCAATTATTAAGTAAATAACGTGCGTTTTCTTATCAAGAATGGAGTTGGGCCACTTTCAAAATTAACAGCTAGATTCATTATAAAATTTGAAGGTGCCCAAGTCCATTCAACATAATTTAAGATGTTTCAAATTGAAAAAAACAATACCGAATTTGTTTTACATATCTTGAAAACACTTCGGAAACATAATTTATGCGATTCAAAACATTTTTTAATTACAGAACATAGAAAATTACAAACATAAATTTATTACAAAACAATTTACTATTCGTCTACATTTTGTGCGTGTGAAAGGAATTTGAAGAAATCATGATGTTCTGGTGGTATGTATCGTAACAGGTCAATCATGTCCTTAAATTTTGCTGTTGTAACTTGTCTAATATTTTTATACAGTGGTGCCAATACAATATTTTCGAACCTTCTTGGTCTACCCCGACGTGGTGATAAATTCAAGACTTTAAAATTTTCATTTTCATTCATTGATGTCTTGTAGAAAATTTTATATGGTTCATTTCTGACAAAACGCATCCAACATATGAGCCGTTCATTTTGAAAGTGGCCTAAGTCCATTTATACTTAAATTGAGATATTTAAGGGTTTGTGTTTCAATGCAATTAAAAATATACGTACAGGATACCAATGAGTAATACTGCTTAAGTGTATCTAAAGGAGTTAAATTTACAGTTCCTATTAAATTAATGCCAATTATTAAGTGAACAATATGCGTTCTCACCAAGAATGGAGATAAGCCACTTTCAAAATTAACAACCAGATTCGTTTTAAAATTTGATAGAGCCCAAGTCCATTCGACGTAATTTAAAATGCTTCAAATTGAAAAAAACAATACTCAATTTATTTTATATATCTTTACAACACTTCAAAAACAATATTTGTGCCGTTTATTTTAAAAGTGATGTAAGTCCATTTATGTTCGATTCGAGATATTGAAGAATTTGCATAGGATTAAATTCAAAAATATGGGTAACAGATAACATAGTAGAATAATATTTTTGGGTTTCTAAGGGTGTCAAATTTATCATCCGAATTAGCATAATTAACATTATTTAAGAAATAATATGTTTTTGATGGCTATGAATGGACTTACGCCACTTTCAAAATCAGTGAAATAACGTTTCCAATTCTTAAGAAAGCACAAGTCCACAGGAAAAGTAAATTTCCCTTGAAATAAAAATAAATGTATACACTTTTATGTTATAAAATAAAAAAAAATCTAACTTTTATTCCTTGATAAACAATTTTTACATTAGAATTAATATTGTTTTATTAATTATTACTCAGTCTTCTCCAGTTTGTGTATGCGGGACGGATTTAAAATAACTATGGTGTGCAAGTGGTATGTAATGTAATAAATCCATTAAGTCCTTGTATTTTAGGTGTCTGAGTAGTCTCGTTTTATTGTATTGTGGTGCCAACTTGATAATATGAAAGTTTTTCGGTTTTCCCCGTTGCGGTTTCACAAGTTTTCTCTTCGCAAATTTTAATATATTCAATATTCTTATACAGTTTTCTTGCAATTTAATTTGTTATAAACAAATCATTAACAAATTGCTGAAAATTACAAAGGCATATCCCCAGACCCGAATGAATCCGTTAGCGGATCGAAAGTGAAATTTGAAATTAAATTGTTTATAACAAATTCATTGCACATTGATAATTCAACTGCTACTTTGATAATTAAATATAAAGCTGTGACCTCATAAAATTTTATTGCATGATATTTTCCATATCCATCTGAAACTCTCACAATGGGACTTAGGCCACTTTCAAAATAAACTTTTTCATCACTTCATTACCCAGAAAAGTTTTGTGCTACAAAATCTTAATGATTTCAAGTATATTAGTAACAAGTTGCTTCAGAATGAAAAGATCATGTAAAAATGTAACTATTCATGTAGCTAACTCGATTTTTTTGGAAAATGGACTTAGGCCACTTTCAAAATAAACGGCTCACATATCGCTTCGTTGTGCAATACCACAAGGTATAGTTCAATCCCCAACATAAAATTGGTTAAACCCAAAACATAATAGCAAAGTGCTAAAAATTCATTCTTTCTTTGGGACTTCAAGTATTGTTCTCATTGGCCTAAAAACGCGTCCTGTTTAATGCAAGAAAAGAGAAAAACGTACAGCGCCATAAATCCCACGAACTCGGGGAATTAATGAAAATCTCCAACTTTTTTCGGTAACCAACCCGTAAAATGAGCGTGCATTGTAATTTCAGGATTAACAATAGCCT
This sequence comes from Cerceris ruficornis, assembly GCA_963989415.1. Classification (NCBI taxonomy): domain Eukaryota; kingdom Metazoa; phylum Arthropoda; class Insecta; order Hymenoptera; family Crabronidae; genus Cerceris; species Cerceris ruficornis. The sequence goes on from OZ022528.1 coordinate 13,295,857, forward strand.
TTGTCTTGTACGGCAGCGTCGCCGGTATCGCGAACCTTGACCAATCTTAATCGCGAAAAAGAAAGAAGGCGAGAGATCCTTGAATCGAATGTACGCTGAATTCAATGACGGTTTTCCTGTCTAGTCATCGTCGCGGTCTTCGGATGGGCTCGGACGAGGAGCGGAAGATTACGTTGAGCGTAATTAGCTCGGTAAAAATAAAGAATGAAGAAAGGTGTCCCTTAGGTGCGACAAACGAGATGTAATTAACGAAGGCAGCGCCGCGAGACCGAAAGTCTTTGTCGGATCGTCTGATCGAGGATGCGCGATTAGAAGGTAAAGGACAATTCCCCTCGGCCACTGTAATTGCACCAACCACCAATTGACGTTCTACCGGCAAAAGAGATTCACCGTGTTGCGATTGCATTCTTATGAAACTACTCGCGAAGTTCATGCGTAACGCTTAATATTCTTCGAGATAACCGTCTGGATGTTTTTGAGAGACAACACATTAGGCAACCGAACACGGTCGTTCGAAGATTGCTGTTATCGTAGGAAGCATAGAATAGAACGGACGTCGAGGAGATTTTTATGAATTTTCTTTTATATATGATTATTTATATTTGGTCTGGCCTTCTTTCTTTGTTTCGTTTTTTATGTATCTAGGCGTGGCTCTAGACACCGTCAACTGCCTTTGCCTGGGACACGCCGTACTTTATATGGTTACAATGACTGTATAAATTGTATTATAAGTAGTGTTAAGGTTTCATTTCAGTAACTGAATTTTTTTCAAACGCTATCTAATTCAACTTTATAATCTCCACAAGATATTATAGCTAACTATCTTCTTCGCCAATCCTGTTCTTCAAATTTGTTTGAACTTGTGGGCTTACCTGTTAAATAAATTAATAAATGAAACAAAAATGGGATGCATCCGTTATTACAAGAATGCCGTATTCTTTAATTTGAAAAATTTAGATGCAAATAATGAACCGTAATATTAACTATCTAATTATATTCCGTAATAATTAAAACTAGCTACGATTTACTCTTAATCAAATGATGTGCGACTAATCGCAGACGTTAGTAGTGGCCTATCTACTTTTTTACGAACACCTGTAACGAATGGACGTCTTCCATAATTTTCTTTACTTATATAATTCTCATTTATCACAGTTTTTAGAAGGTCCCTTTCTTCTCCCTTTCTTGCGTCATTCGCCTTCAGTTTTTTAAGTCTATACCTACGTAATGAGTAGCACTTTACCTTTATTCTCAATCGAATTCCCTTTTTTCCAAAATTTTCCTCAATTTGTCACGTTATCGTTCCAGCGATTCCAACTGACGATATCACTGACAATTAGTTCGGTACACTTAAACGCAAGATAACGTAAAATGCTTTAGTAGAAATGAAGAGGAAAGGAACTCGATTAATCATATTTTAACTACAAATTATGCTGTAACCGTCATTAATAAAACTGCATTGTCATAAGTTTGCAATTCATGGTAACAAATGATAAGTCTGTTAATGCGAAAAGTTGATAGTATCAGCGTTAAATTTTTTAATTTGAATTGATAAAATAATGTATCTCGTATATAAATTACATAAACGCAAGAGAGTAAAGACATTCTGCGCAGCTTGTTAATATACGTTTATTAAATATAAAAATAATATCGTCTTTATTGACAACTTTTGTAAGAATGTTATGTTGACATATCAGTAACGATCCGGTCGACTTATTTCCTTCCTGTACTTATTGAACAAAGTTCTTTTTTATTATGTATTATTTTACGATCCATTTACAGTTAGATAATTGTAAAAATTAGTATTTAATGTGCCTAATACTGATAAAGCACATGATACAATATAAGTTGTTGCATATTCTTCGATTCACATTTTTTTGTATGTTGTGAAAATTGTCTACTTCGTCTAATACTGTATTAAATTATATTTATATATGTAATTATATTATTCAGACACTTCGGTTATATTCATCTTAGAATTATTGTCGACGCATAGCTAACGTACTACACTATTTTCTACATATTACACTATTGTATTTTTTATTTATTGCACTATTGTTCACGTACACTTACTGTGCGGATCCTAAACAAGTACAGCAGTTGTTAAACAAAGTGGAAGAACTCCTCGAGCATCGGCCATATAAAGGTAAGTATCCACCTAAACGACATGTATTTTCATCTTACTTTTAAATTTTATAATATTGGAACAGCTTAATTTACGTTAAATTCGCAGAGTCTACCATTATCGTTCATTATTTTCATTCACACCGATAAGCTTTTCAGCATTGAGACAAGTTCGAATAACATAATCGCGATGTTTGTCCCCTTTATTCTTCCTCGTAGAATTCTACACGTGCAGCATGCAGACATTTGAACAACGTAAAGGTATTTCCATGATGCCGATACAGAAGAAACATAAACGCTAAACAACATCGGCGCTCCGAGCAGGCGTCTGAAAAACATTGCCGTCAAACGCGAAACAACGCGCGAGAAGAGAGAATGAAAATGAAGAGGATCAGCGGAGAGAAAGAAGAATAGGCACACGCGAGTCTCGCAGACTGTAATTACCGATATCGGCAGCGCGATCGTCGGCGAAACGCATCCACCTAGCGCAACGAGGGTGAATAGCAGGAGACAGGAAGACAAACGAAGACAGAAGAGCATAGAGGAGACACAAGCAGGGTCAGAGGTGATTTCGAATACCCGACGATACGCTCGCAGACAGCCAAGAAAGATCTCTGCCCACTTTTAACCCAATCCCTTCTTCTTCCTCTCGTTCCCCTTCTTATACATGCACACGCGCTCCGTCGTCGAGTCGTACGAATGTAGGCAGGTATGCTTCGACTGTACTACGACCATATAGGTGGATACGACCGTAAACCATAAAGATTTCATACAAGGGAACGGCGGCGAATCGCCCATTGACCACCCACGTGGCTCTGAGCTCCCCATCACCTAGGTCTCTATTTCTCTTTCCGCCTCTATATCGCCGCATCGCTCTTTCCACGTGCCTCTTTCTCTACTTTCTGTCTCTTTGTCTTTTTTTACCTCTATTTCCATCGTTTTATTGTTCTTCTTCCTCTGTAAATATCTATGCTATTCCGATTCCGAGGTGAGACCCGTTCCGGCAAGCGAGATTCATCAATTCTGCCGCTTCTGGCAACTGGTACCAGGTATAGAAGATTTTTGCAGCAGCAGGACTGCCTCGTGTTTACGGTACTTCGAAGGAACAAAGTCAAATCATCCGGCACTATGAGAATGTAGCTGTTTAGAGGTTATGTAATATGTGTACATACATATGTGTGCAACTCCGGTTTCTGTACCTTTAGTTTCAAAGAATTCCGGTTTAGGAAAGAATTCTGCCGTATACATGTGATATTGAACGAATCGCTGAACTGAACGATAGCGGAAAGCTTAGAAGATTTAAACAGTAATTCAGGCTTCCTACAAGGAAAATAACATTCATTGTAGAGTATCTTGAATGTATGAATCTACATTACTTGTTAAGGTACCGAGGGAAAAGTGGACATTGAAAAGGAGTGTTTTGAAAAATCAAAATGTTAAAGTCATATATACGGGATGCGAGAAAGATAGAACGAAAGAAAGAAGGATCCCAATGAGAGTCCGTAGAATGAATGACTGAATGGAAGACGAAAGGCGAGAGGAGAAATTACTATTAAATATACTTTTTATTTATCGTGGATTTTAATAAAAACTCAGTGTTCAAAATGAAAGCCTACATATAGATAAGGCAGCAAGTAGTATAGTACAATATTTAATCTCACAAAAAGTAGAGACACACTGTCCGGGAAGTAAGACAATAATTAGCAGCTTATGGTAAATGGTAATTATAGGAAAGAAACATTACAGAGTTTGCAACGTACTATTCGCCGCTTTATTGAGTTGTGAACTAGTTCATCTGTCTTGCTATTAGATTTTCCTGCTTTGACATATATTTTGTTATTTATTCAGTTGTTACTTTGACACCTATGATTTTCTTTCAGTAATAGACAGTTAACCAATTAATTGGTCGGACAAACCAATCACTAAAAGGCACGGGGTGCTACAAATCAATCATACACATACAAAATATGAAATTCACCGTTTATACAGCAAACATTTTTTTCATTAAAGGAAACCTACTGAAATAACTCCAGGCATGAAATAAATACTAATCAACGTGGTCCACCCTCCAAACAATGCAAATTTCAGCATTCAAAGTCAGTTTTATATACGTATAAACACTTATCAAAAATTGTTCATACGACATATAATCCACAACATCCGTTTGAATAAATAACAAGTTAAAGCGACCGATAAAACTTGAAAAGCTCTTTCACGGCAGATCGTTGCTGCCGAAAAGAGGAAAAGGCAAAGAAAATGAAACGCGGTGGATCCAAAATCGATATAATCTTCGGAACATAGGTCGAAGATAACCGGGCAGCTCGTATTTCAGGCTGCCGAGCAATTTCAAATCGCAGGGTGTAGAGGAACGTCTCGTTTTGGATTTCATTTGTAGAGTCGTAATTTTTCCCAATTCTATCAGACTTCGAACTCATTTCTTCGCATAGGCGTTATTGAGGGAGACCTGGTCAGCCGTACTTCTCGACCAGCTACGAGTTAGATATTCCCTTAAAGATTCGTTGACACGTCACGACACTGCAGAATGGAAACGAAAATCTCGTTTGATCAGTCAATAAACTTCAGCGCGGTATACAAGTTAGTTACAGAGCGATTCCATTGGCAATACGAAGTTCCAATTAACTTGTCACGTTATTTCAAATGGTCCAAGTTGAACGATTGACGGGACAGATCGATGAGAACCGGGCTTTAAAGATGAGTGGGTAGAGTATCTACAGAAGAGAGTCGAAAGTAATGGAGGTAGAAAAGACGAGAGCAAAGGAGCAGCCAGCTTCCTGAATCGACGTCGTTTGATCTCTTTGCGGGTGCGCCTCTCTTGTCTCTCTTGCCATTTTCTTCTTCCTTGCGTTTCATAAAGACGGATAAATGGATTTCCTTGAGAATCCTTCAGCTTTCTCATTCTTCTCTACGAACATATCTTGTGGAATGTTCTACATGTGACACTGTGGCACCTTTCAAACGAATTCGACCAACAAACTGAGAATGAAGAGAAATTCTGTAAAGCAGATACGTGCTTCTTAAATATAATGTTCATTTCAGATTGACGAAATACTTTTCACAGCTTCTTGAATGGGAAGTATCAGTAATTACCGAAATAAGTGTTAACTTTATTGTTCTTTGCTGAGTTACTTCATACCTGTGATATTAACATATTCTCCGGTGGTTATTCTGTATATTTTTAATACTGAAAGCCACTTAAGATAAAGAAATTTAAAAATTGTTTATTGCAGATTTTTGTTATTAAAGGACCCATCAGTAGTACTAACTTTGTACGAAATTGTTTTCCAAAGCAGAGAAATTATTACGATTCATGATCGCAATCAAAATCGTTAAATGTGATAACTCAGCAGGAACTTGAGAGAGCTTAAGCAAAACACAAACTTCATGTTAAGATACTAAAATATAAGTACTTATTCACCAAATAGGAAGATAATGAGTTCATAGAATTTAATGGAAATGCATTACTTTTTCTACCTATTCCGTACGAAATAGAATTTGATTTGCAAGAAATTGACACTCCTATTGTTTTGTAATGTATTTTTTGGCATCAACTATTATGGTTATGTCGCCTTCGACTTATTCTTTTAGGTGGTTTACGAAACACTGAAACAATGATGCACATGTCGCACAGGAAAAAATTGCCAGAAGTGGCCGGACACTTATATTTCACTGCAAAAAATGCATTCATGAATTCCATATTAAAAATACGTAGTTCAATTTCAATAAGCACTTTTTGGAAAATCTGATCTTTGTAATTTTGCAGACTTGAAAATATCGTAAAAGTATATATAAACAGCAAAAAATGCAGAATATACTAATATGTATATCAGTGCATTATTAACAAATTTAATTCCGTTTGCATTTATATATAAGGCTGATTCTTAAACGCAGTGTTTGGAAAAAGTTACGAATTCTGATACGTCTTCTGACAGACATAAACATTCAGAGATGGCTATAGTGAGTTCGGAGTTAGATCGCCCTGACTTGCCGTCAGTAGCTCTGTGTTTAAATCCGCCATATCTTTCGCGGAATTTTTCTTATGTGATATGTATATCGCAATCCTGGTGGTTTGAAACCCACCTAATACAATAGATCCTAGGGAAATTGACTATAACAACTGAAGTCGAAAACAAACAAGCATTCAGAATTGAAGAAAATTGGTCATAGATTTAGATCGTATATCAAGATTAAGGTAAACAATGTTAGTAAATATGTAGGATAGAAATTTGCAGAAAAGAAAGTTTCAGTATTGCTGATAATTTTAAATAATATTGTTACCAATCACTGAATTCTGTTATTTTTAAACAGTCTGAAAACTATATCGGCTTGTGAAATCGCGATGATGATGATAAAAAGTTGTTATTACAGCACAGTCGATTCTACATATGTATACATAATCATTCATCGAATGCTGTTTATAATGTCAGAAATTGTAATATTATTCTGGACTTCCTCGCAGCAAGCGGAAACCGCAAAATGATATAATTTCATTAATGAAGTAAATAATTCACGGCATAAAGAATCGAATATTCATCAAAACGTAACAGGTAGAATTGGGACAACTGCCGTAATGAATGATGAATACTACGCTCATTAAGTATGTAACGATCACCATAAACCAATTTCAAGGCGGGTAATGATTAAAGGCAAATTAAACAAGCATGGATCAATGTATGTTTAAATCCTCAAAAATTTAGGACAAATACTATTGTTAAGTATTATTTTTAATACTTGTAAATATTCGCGCAAAACAGCGTTTAATAGTTATACCTAAAATACGTTGATTTTTATGAAAAATCACCTTTTGCAAAAGGAGAGGAATCCCTTAAAATTCATTGTGACATTCAGGCAAAATGTTCTTATATAATAAGAAAATAATTGATACATTATGTAGGTACATACAGATTATTTATAGCAAAGGAAATATCTGTTGATAATTCAAATAAACGTAAGTTCACCCTATAAATTAGTAATGCCGACGTATTACAGTAATAGCCAGAACCCTGTTAAGTTCTTCGTCAGAAATGTATACGTACTTATAAAATTCCATCGCTGACATATAACCTATATCGTATACTTCGGCATAATTGTTACTTCGAAAAGTATACGCAAAATGTAAGCGGAGAGTTCGAAAAATGAAGGAAAATCTTTTCTCAGAACTTTCGTAACTACGCAGCAGCAAGTGAAACCGAGCGGATGGTCGGGCAACCTTTTCTTTCGGCAAGAAAGAACGAGGAAGAGAAGAGTTAACAGCCGGTAACGGCGTGGTATTTAATAACAGCCGCTCACGCGAATCTAAGAAGGAATCGGCTAAACGGCCTTTCGAAGGGATCCATTCGTTTCGGCATCGACGATCATTAACCTCTCGTACAACCATTAGCCAGCACGTCCGGATAAAGTAATTAGCCCCGACCTTTCGAGCCGTTCCCTTGGCTTGCTTCTGCGTTGAATTCTTTCGCCGCTTCCTCCGCCAATTTGGCAATTAGCTTCGCGCCAACGTTGCTACCGCGTCGGTTCGTTAGTTCTACCAAAGTCGTTTCGCTTCCATATCGAAATTTTTTATTGCCGAATATATATTTCAAAGTAACTGACATTGTTTCTCGTCCGTTTACAAAATTTCAGAATATCTAGCTGAACTGATTCTTGGTAAAGGCAAACGTACGATGTTCAAATTTTTGATAATAAACAGCAGAAAGGTATATGCTATTTTTTGAGTAAATATTTGGAAACGAAACCATTCACAATTTCGATGATATCTTGATGTGCAGCCTAAGCCATTACCGTGGATAGTGTTGTGAATTTTATAATTAGAGGTCTAAATTAAGTCTGATTCTGAGTTAGGCAGACAACGTCATATAAATAATATCATGCATGCCATGACAGAACATGTTAGTGAATTAACGAAATGAAATCAATAAAAATATACAGTGTTTTGTGAAATGATCATTTCCCATTTTGATACAACATACATTTCTACCACGAAGTCAAAACCTGGGCAGCAGCCCTTTTCTAAAACAATTCAAACTGCTATCTATTTGGTTATAAATAGTCTAATCTTATTAAAATGTAATTAGAAACACGATTGGGTTAATTCTATCCATTTTCAATAAAATTCTGGTTGAACATTTTTTAATACTTCTGATAAATATATTTTTATAACGAAATATTTAACAAACTGCGAGGACTAATTGTGCGTGAAGATTTCACAAATCTATTCAGAACGAAAACCTTGAAAGTATAGTAAAAAATTATCGAAATCGGGAGACTGTTCATTTTTGCAAAAGTTTAGAATATTTGGATATTAACATTTGAAATTAATTATGACGACCAATTTGTTTGTAATAGACATACTATCGTTGCGCGTACAGCATTCTAGAGAAACGATATTGCTCAAATTTCGATATGAGCAGTGTTGTTTGTTATAAACAGCATGAAATAGGAGATTCTCTGGTATGACGTCATGTAAATCGTGCTGTCGCTTGATGGTTATTTATATGGTAATATTTTTACAAACAATTAGTTTATTTAAGCTTGGATAACATGTCTAATATTAGACCATGAGCGGGCAGCAACATTTCTTAATTGTGTATTTATAGAGTTAATATTTGTTTTTAACAGTCTTAAACTGAAACGATTTTAATTTCACAGATTTTATGTATGCCGTTTTCAATTAGTAATTAGTAAAAAATTAGTAATAAGGTTTAAAAAAATACTAGCGTTTTAGGTGGATCCTGAATCGCGTGGACTGTGATACTCATATCACTTCGGGAAAATCTCCCGGAAGTGCCGGAGATTTGAACTTGGACACACTCGTTATGAGTTCAAGGTTTTACCTCATTCACCACCACAGATCGCTTTAGTTTGTTTTCTAAGAATTATTTTTAAGCGATCAAGTAATCTTTATATAAAGTTCAACACCGAAAAAGTATATGGCTTTTAATTATAATTATTAAGTACGGCGAAATACCTAAAAATTATTATATAAGCTTTATATATTATAAGCATAGCATTAGAAATAAAACTTCCTATTAGTGTAAATAACACCAGGTATCATAATATTTATTAGAATGTTTCAAAGAGGCGCATATCATACCCATTAACTCTATTAATTCATTAATTATCATTTTTTAAATTACTTTTTCTGTACCAATTAAAACTCTGTGTAACAACATGCTTTCTATTTTCACGAAATGTATGAATTATAAACATAAATATGAACTTTCCTACGTAACACTATATATAAAAATGCACACCAAAGATACTAAAATTTTGGAACGGCAAGTCAATGAAAGAAAAACGTCTGTACATGATTCCCCGCGGTTCAAATTTTCCACGAAATACTTGTCCTGGCAAACGGAACAATCGAAATATTCATTAAAATTATATGGCAATTTAATCGTAGATTAAACTTTCAAAGTCGTGAGAGCTTGAGAAAGGTCACTTCGGAAAACACTCGCGGAAAAATGCTTCCTAAGGCAGGAGAGAATTTCGATCGAAGCGTACGTGTCCCGAGGAGCGATTCTACGGCTCTCCTTCTCTTCCTTTGTCCCTCTCAGAGTCCACGCGAGGCTCAAGGCGACCCGTGGGAGCCACGCGCCTGCCGCGCGCCGCTGTCTCCCTCCACCTTCGCATTCCCTCTTCTTCCCCTCCAATTCCCTCACCGTCATAGTCGGCAACCTTTCTCCTTCGACTTCTCTCACGAGCGCCTCGGAACCTACGTGAAAGACGACGCGACGGTTGACCCGAGAGAAACGCATTGGTGTCCAGCGTAATTACAAATTTAAGATTGACGCTTCCGACGATCAGTAGCGGATTATCGCACGCTCGTTCAAGGGGCATTGTTTGGGCCCTGTGTGTCTTGTTGTTGTTTTGTATTTCGGCTTTGACAGGTATGATCATTTTGCCTAGGAGCTATTGCTTCGGGTGGATACCGGGCTGTGGAGGTTTTCGTATGTTGTCAGATAACGCACGTTTGGGATCCGCCAATATTTGCGACCACCGATATGAACGTCACTGACCAAGGGCCAACTTTCCCTCGTCTTTGACTAGATCTTAGTCACTGATCAAGGGCTAGCGTTCACTCGCCTTTAGCGACATGTTAGTCACAAGGGCAAGGACCATTTTTGTCTCCACGTATGCTATCTTTCCTCTCCTTCAACTACTATATATACAGGGTGTTCCATTTAAGTTGAGATTGTAAAAAATCTCGAAAACGGGTGATTTAAGAAAAACCAAGCGATGCGTGCCCCTTATAGTGATACTACAGCATCTAGGCACCTGAGACGGAAGGGGAGATTGCTCTCGCACTGCCTATCCCCGCCATGTCGGTCCTGGAAAACTGAGATCGACGAATGACAACCGAAAATAAAACACTACTTTCGTCGTTCACATGACGACGCAACGAATGGCGGGTCTCTCTTGCCAATAGCGCGTCAAAATCGAAAATGCGTGAGGGAGAGGGATGTCCCTATCCGTCGGACGAATCAGAGCACATTATCTCTGAGGTGCCAAGTAAATTTTTACCCACTTTACTATTGCGGGTGGGGAGTCTAATGGCATAACTGATTTTTCAATGCGTGGGCGTCTTCAAGGTCATTTCAAGGTAATCTTGTTTTTTTGTGTCATAAACACCTATTTTTTATTTCGGAATCATATTCTACATAAAAAAATGGATCACTTTTGTTTCAAACATTTTGTTGTAGATTGAATATTTCTTAAGATACCAATCTCTCTCTCTCTCAAGGTACCAATAATATACTTGAAGATGTAAGCCTACCAGATGAGGTATCAGCATAAATTTTAAAAGACGTTTCGCCTGATATCTTAAGAAATATTAAATCTACAACAAAATGTTTCAAACAAAAGTGATCCATTTTTTTATGTAGAATATGATTCCGAAATAAAAAATAGGTGTTTATGACACAAAAAAAAGGTTGACCATGAAATGACCTTGAAGACCCCACGCATTGAAAAATCAGTAATGCCATTAGACTCCCCACCCGCAATAGTAAGGGGCACGCATCGCTTGGTTTTTCTTAAATCACCCGTTTTCGAGATTTTTTACAATCTCAACTTAAATGGGACACCCTGTATATATACCCCGCAAAATTTGAGAAGTTCTCTGGTATGTGGTTTATTCTGATTCGCCTGACGCATCTCTCGTTCGCGCGTCATTTTCGATTCTAGCGCGTTATTGGCAGAAAGAGTCGCACATTCGTTGTGTCGTCATGTGAACGATGAAAGGGGTGTTTTCTTCTCGGTTGTCATTCGTCGTTCTGAGGTTTCCAGGACCGATATGGTGGGGATAGACGATGCAAGCGACACTCTTCCTTTACCCCATACCTCATAACGCGAGAATTCTCTATTTTTGCGAGGTTCATATCCGAAATATCAGAAAGGACCATTATTCAATTTCTCTCTGTAAAAACAGTTTCGAGCACGAGATTCTCTTTGCCACGCCTTATTCGGGTCATTTATACGTATTGCGCCCATTCTGATTTTCGTAATAAAGTGATTATTAGTAATAGTATTTATTAAAATACGAAGTGTTGTCGCATAATTCCTGGCCTGATATCCAACAATACATATCACGCAGGAAAAATTTTGATAATTATACAGAGGAGGGCCCACCTATAAGGTTACATGTAAAGGAAAAAATTGCTGAGAATCATAATCCTGAGAACATATCCAAATATCATTGAAATCGGTGAGGTGGATCCGCATCTGTATAATTATCAAAAATTTTAATTTCCCAGAGGTGACGCAGGAGTTGAACTCGGGCTCTCTGATTATGAGACCTAGCCTTTACCTTCTTTCCCACAACAGCCCTTGGGCCCTATGTGGCTAGACGGTCCCAAAAAAGAAACGCGGGAAGGGGGAAGGTAGCTATTGTGAGTAAGGAGATAAATACTCGAACTCGCAATCAGTGGACACAAGTTTAATACTAGGTTTACCGACATTTCTTATATACCTAACTTCACTGACACGAATCAATAGGTATACCACACAGAGAACTTCAAAATTAGAAGGCTTTGAAAAAAATTAAGTTTGATATATATTCGTCTGGTTGAATGAATAAAAGTCAGTGCAAGTGGCAAAAAGAATGTAAACGGTTTCTGTAATTTCCCTCATGAAGTTCGAAATGGGTCAAAATGACCCGCCCGGAAAACCCCTTGTGTTGAATCCTCCTCTCTCACATCTAGGCACTTTTTTCTATGTGATATGTATATTACAGCCTCGGTGATTTCGAATCCACGTAAAACAGTATGTCCTAGGCAAATTGATCATAGCAGTTAAAGTCGAGAAAATGCTAAAAAAGAAAAACGGGATTACCGTTGTTTAATGTTAGATTTCTTCTGTACGATGTTTCAGGAAATGTATAATCCAAAGAAAAAGATTAAAAAAAATTAAAATTGCGATATTCATTCAGCTTAGTAGGAAAAAATACTCGTTCGGCACAGTTTTTGATATATTTGCGTTGTTGAATCATTTAAGACTTATAATGCCAAATAGTTAAATTCATTTATAATTTTTGTTGTTTCTTTGATCATAAATTTTTATCCTGGGTTCCGCGAATACATAATCCATCACTTGTGACAAATACTGCTGAGATATTCTTGTTGCACGATAGGATATGACAGTAGGACTATTTCATAATTTACACCGACAGTGTTTAGCTGGTAGATATTGAGTTAATTGCTTGCTTGCTATCTATCGTTTTGAACTTCACTAGATACGATCATCTTCTTTAACCCTTTGCCTTACAATGTCTTTTGGACCAACTTGTATCATGGTTAAGCAGTAAATTATCGAAATAAAAATTTAGGAATTCGTCCGAGCTATATTTTAAATTTAAACATTAAACTGGCAATGTAAAAATGGCTGAATGGTGTTTTGTCTTATCGAAATTTGAATTTGATGGTTTTTGGACCTTCAAGTTTTTTGGTTTCATTTTCTTACACACGTGCGCCTCGATATTGTAAGTGAAAGGGTTAAGATTTTCAATTTTAAGTGGATTCTAAGTCACTGAAAATATGATACGTAACTATTATTTTCGTTTTTATTCTCCATGGAACCATAGAGTTACTTTCTACGTGGATGTAACAAAAGTTATGAGTACAATATGGTGATTAGTATTTTCTAAAAAAAGGTAATTCAACGGCTAATTGCTAATACGAACTGCTGTTTAAACAACAAATTACTTGAATTTCTTTGTCAATTTTAAAGGAAAGTAAGCGAAAGACAATCCGACATAAGTAATCGTTTCGAAAAAGGTTGATGTGTTTCAAAAAGAAATGATTATATTGCAATTAATAAGTGTATGTATATGAAGATTCATATTATAAGCAACAATTTCATGTCAACTTTAAATGTCTGTCAATATTTGAAAAAAATTCTACAATTACAAAACAGTGATTATTATTGCAGGGATATAATTAAATACGTCGTTAAAACATTCTTGTCTGATAGGAAAACATGTATCAGCATCAATGGATCTCAAACAAACTTGAAAATTTAATTAAACACGCGCTCCCTTGTTTAATTTCAGGAATGACATCGAACGACTCAATCTCCAATGCATTTATCGCGCTTTAAAGGCAAAACGTTGATTCATTTCAAAAGACTTAATAAAGTTACTGATCAGCCTTAAAAAAATTCTTCTAATTAATGACTTATGAAACGCACTTATAATATAACATGCATCATAACATTCATAACTCATTGATAGGTTTATCTTTCAAAGTTTACAATTAATTTTGTTAAAGTTAAAGTTTTAATATTGTTTTTCCGAGAGTTGTAAACTAACGATTTTTATTTCAGTTATTTCTAATGTTTTTTTATATTCATGGTCTCTCAATTTTGATTTCAATAATTATCTGCTACGCGAAACAATATAAATTATACGAAATAAATGAGGACACAAGGATGTTACAATTAAAAATTTTTAATGAACATGTTCATAAAACATATCGAAATCGACATATTAGATTGCAACTTTTCTTCTACATTTTTTCAACATCAGAATAAATAAGGAAAAAGTTCATTTTAAGAAGTGCTGTAATATAAAAATCAGCAAGACTCGTCATCCTCTTTATTGCAATATTTCTATTTTATTTTTAATTACTGAGAACGTAGAACTTTAAAATATTGTACATACGATTTCTTACCAGTTAAATGTATACGCTATTAAAATTCTTCCAGAGAATTCTTCTCTCGCAATTAGTTTTCGAATCATTGCAGAATTTGCTAACAATATTTCGTGGTTTCCCGAGAAAAAGAGAGTTCCTTTTCGTAACTTTGTCAAAAGAAGATCAACAGGTGCTCCAACGTTTTCATCGGACCCAGCGGCTGCAATTGCAGATGCAACGTATGCACAAACTTTTTATTCCCATTAATTATTTCCTTCCTCCCGACTATGTATACGTACACTTAAAATTCACTTGGTTATATACCCCGCCAGCTGTATAATAGCGTTAATCGATTTCTGAAACTCGAAACTTCCTACGATTAAGACTTCGATTACGTGCGAAACAACTTCGCCGAAATTGGGATCAGTTTCAATTGACGTATGCTGCAAAGTAATTAATTATAGGCAACTTTACAATAACCCGTTGAACACGTTTCATAACAAGAACCGCGGAAAACTCTCACAATCAGAAGGGTAGGAAATTGAGTATTATGTGGATTTTGATACCTAAGGTTCATATATAGAGATGCATGTACAAGTTGTTATTCTTTTTGGTGCTAATCATTAACTTGGGGAACAATTTTAGCCAACAGTTGGCTGTAGCAAGTTCCAGCATATTTCAGATAAACCCAATAATTTGGATTTTTCGTCTTAATAGGTTATATGTTGAATTTATTTTTCTTACTGACTGCTGGATTAGAATGAAGAGTTTTTTTTAGTAAAAGTATCTTTGTTAATGAGTACAAACGTTAAGGACAAAATTAATTATGTATTCAATAATACTTTACTTATTTTAATGATACTCTACGCTACTGCTATTATTCACACATTGTTGACCGGCAATTTTGCGTAGGAGTTAACTCATGTCACCGGCTATTTTTTTCCGTAATTGAGTATGAAATTGAAAGGATCTAAATAAACTTCAGTATATTTTATTTAAACATAATAGATTTAAATGAAACTTTGCATATATCTGCTATATATTATAGTTTATACATATTATATATTGTAGTGATCTTTTAATGTGATAAAATTTAAATATCTAATGCAAGTGCAAACACGAGTTATCTCGTGATCGGTCAACAACGATTTGGCATGATAACACGACTTAATTCGTGACCGGTCGACAATGTGTTAATTTGAAATTTGAGGATATTATTTTGCAAAACTCACAAAAAATCTTGTTACATTTATCAGCAGTGGCTAACAGCAAGAGGATATACAAAATGTTTTCTTTTGTTCGAGTAAATAAATAAGTAAATTACATATATTTGTATCGACACGCCCAAGAAATATATTAAGTTAAAAAATTTGCGTGTCGAACGAAAATTTTAAAAAAGTTCGATTATCTGAAAATTACATCTTTTTAATTTCTGGTATTACTAGCCTGATGAAGTAGGTATATCCATTTTACTTGTTAGACTCATTCGCAGCATTCATTTGCGATTAACCTTTCATTAATTATAATTTCCATCATTTACATCTCAACTTCTTTTTTTCATAAGATTTTTATGAACAAAAGTTTTGTAGGTTAATTAATTATATGCTGCATGGCGCAGCTACTAAGATTACATCAATTACAGAGTTCACTTCGCAGAATTACTTCGTAAATTAACATTTTACAACCGGGGTTTTTATCATATGGAGAAATGATAACAATGATCTTTTAAATAAGAAAAAAGTTCCACTTAGAAAAGTTTTATTGTAATGAAATTCTATGAGGTTTGGAAGTGAAATTGTAATAGTCGAGAATCCTAAGAAGCTGTATCAGAAATAAAAAAATGAGTGATATCTTGAAGTTCCAAAGAGCTATACATGGTTAAGATAATATAAGTTTCATTTAAGATATATTTTTAATTCATGGCACAGATTAACGCGAGCGATATTTATAGTATTAGGACGTTATGAATTCTTGATTTACATTTCTACTGAGCTCTCCCGAAGCGAGTTAATACTAGAAATTTCAACGTATCTTTATTACTGCGTGAAATACTAATACTAGAACTACCGGCGTTAAATCTATCCTATTTCAAAATATTAAAGAAGTACTTTGAAAAAGGAGGAATCAAGAGGCGGAAAAGATAATCGATTCGGTGATTTACGGTTTTTAAGGTAGTCGTAGGATATTTATTCTAAGACTCTTCTATAAACTTGGAGAATTTTTGGAAAAAATTGTGTACTAATCATTTTGACTGGTTTGGTAGTTCTAGTGCTAAGTACAGTAAAATTTGGAAACTTACTAAAAGAAATATACCTACACACCAGCTTCTTTGACTTTTTTCATCTCCAACAGTCCTAATTAATATCATTAGATTGTCTCACAATCAGTCAGAGTGATAACTCATAACAAACCGCGTGAAAATTACAATACTTGATTTCCTTCATTACTATTCATGAAATCTAAACATCAGAAACAATGCCCGTATCACACACATAGTCAACAACGTCCATATACCTTTATTATTATCAACACTATCTATCCATTTTAATTTAATTCATCGTTTCAAGCACCACACCGAACGATCACGTCATTCAGTCCATCGCACAAAGGACATTTAACTTACTAAATAGCAAATACCCCGAAGCGATGCGACAAGTTCTGTCGCCACAGCATTGACATGCGGCCCAACGCATAGAACGTGACAACCCAGACGCAGAGGGCTGACCATTGAGGTACACATTTTCCCAAGCAGCAGTCTTCATGGGATAACCAATAGAAAGATGCAGATCCACGTTCTATCGAGCGGATAAAAATAATGGCCGGGCAAAAGTGGAAGGAGGAAATCTGGAATCGGCGGTGAGCAAGGAAGAGAATGAAAGGGAGGGAGAGGGAGAGCTTGCGGAGGTCACTGCGAAGAGGACGCGGCTTTCCTGAAAAATGATGGGATCCAATATCGCGGCGGGTTCGAAAGCGAGCCACCGCAGTTAGCCAGACGTATAAAGAGCTACCTTCGTCCTCGATTTTCTTTATTATAGTCGGAGGGGCGTGTATGGCTGAACGCAAGGAACAACGTATCCCGAAGAAGGAAACGTATCCGTGCTTTTCCCCGTTTTCCGTCCCCGTGGACCGTTCCATTGGCCACGATTTCAAGGCTGACTGCGCGTATAAAGTGAAAAACTTTTCTCGGACCTAGAAATGGACCGTCGCACGTGTATACGGTGTATCGCGATAGGCGATCGTCTGAGTTTCTTCTCCTGCGGTCTGATTGTAGAGCAATATTTATGGCCATCGCATGACGTTTGTTTAGGACGTTGATACTTCTAAAAATTTCATTATTGCATTCGCCTTCCCTAATAAGGAATAAGATATTATTCCATTCTCTTACTTGAGAAAGTTGCAAACAAAAATCTAAATATCACTGAGCGATTAAACTTCAATGGATCTAGTCAGTTATCGAATTATTAATTCGGTAGGAAAAAGGAAAGATTGTACTGATAAAATATATAATCATTGAAGATGAACTTTTTTACGTTACAAAATGTAGACTCTAAAACGTCACAGTGAATGATCTAACCATTCTGTAGCTCTCTTTGTTGCCTGGAAATATTGTACGATGGTACCTCACGGCGTAAGCGGTACATATTCTTGTAAACGTTTAATTTATTTACACTCGAGCAATATGCCATATAAACTGCTTTGCCGTTCACCTTATATAATATATCTTTCCGACGAACATTACGGGGAATATATACGTTCCTTCCCAAATCGATCAGTTAGATTCATTGAAAATAACTATTAATAAAGTTATATTGTCACACACTGCAGGAAATAGCATACAGTGAGTATCACGGAACTGTCACTATCCTTGGCTGCATAGTAATGATTCTATAGAATCCATCTCGCGTAAGAATGACGTAACAGCCACCCTTGTGTCAATTCATAACCAGGGTCAACTGTTTTTACAAAAATAATGTGGTATGAATGGATGTTTAGTTATGAATGTAGCGCATCAGTTGTTTGCCATGAATGTGTAGAACCATCGAGAAGCTTCCGCGAATAGGATCTTCATTTGTCCTTAAAGGCCGATGACCCCGGAGCTATCGATCCGTAATCACTATGGTAAGCAGCTGATGACGAGAGTGCAAGCGTTGAGCTAGTATGCCGTGTGAATGTTATAAATATATCCGCGATTGGGATTTGAGAAAAACTTGTGTGAGATCCGAGAGAGAACTGTACGAGAGACATTAGTAATTGAGTTGTTTGTGTAGTCCGAGTTGTTTTTTGTGTCGTTATTTATTATATTATTTGTGTTGTTTTGTCTTGTGTTATATTAATATTCCATTTGTTGTTAATTGAAATAAATATTCGCGAATCGACAACTAAAACTTTTCCACAATTTTCTCATACAAAAATGTCTTTCTCTGGCAGGTAGTTCTGGTATTTGATCAAGAAGTTTAATGTGGTCCGCCTAAATAGTTTTGAGGTATACGCATTCATGAGTCGACACTTTTTTAATCCACTTACAAATTAATCAAGTAAAGTGAAGGTCTTTGAAGCCAACTGTCGTACTTTCACTCCTATTGCCTCAATAGTAACAATAAGTGACGCGTGCTAAGCTCTTCTGTGGTCAGACAATTCACCCGACTTGGTCGCTTGGCAATCCCTTAGCGAAGAATGGTAGCCACCAGACTCATAAGCCAACATCGACGTCACTTCTGTGGGCGCACTAATATAGTGAGGGACCAGAAACAAGGCACTTGGGACGGAAGGGGAGATTGCCCTCGCACCGCCTATCCCCGCCATGTCGATCCTGGAAATCTGAGATCGGCGAATGACAACCGAAAATAAAACACTACTTTCGTCGTTCACATGAGGACGCAACGACTGTGCAGGTCTGTCTTGCCAATAGTGCGTCAAAATCGAAAATGCGTCAGGGAGAGGCATGTCCCTATCCGTTGGGCGAATCAGAGCAAATTACCCCTCAACTGCCTTCATTCTGATCAAACATAATACTAGATGATATAATATAAGTAAAACTAAGTTTATTATCTAAAACTATACACTAAATGCTGATACAAAATGAATATAATTATGAACTGAATCGTTTGGTCGCTTATGAAGAACTAACTCGGCATTCGTTTCGCTTAAACGTTCGTTCATACTCATACATCCATGCACTCATTCATACGTACACACATGCATTCATTAAGCGTTTGAGTGCCAGAGGCTTTTAACCCTTAACGCTCTAATTGTAAGTGTGCCTCTCAAGCACCACCGATGTACGGCGCTCTACTCCAAGTGTGCCTCTCAGGCACCACCGATGTACGGCGCTCTATTCCAAGTGTGACTTTTAAACCTTTGCGGACGGAGACATTTTTGAATATTGAGAGATAACCATTTATTTTGTGATCCAAAACCACCTTTTTATCAGAAAGTTAGACTGTTAATGTATATACACTATAAATTACTATTTGTTTAATTATATTTCAACGGTTGTATTTCAATTTTTCAACTCTAACTGTCTATACAAGTAGCAATAAACTATAATTAAATTTTTTCTCTGACCACATATATGCGTCGCTGGTTCTCAAAGGGTTAAGCAACGCCGATGTGCGACGCATTACTCAATTATAATTAAAATAAATATTGTAATCAAAATTATGTTACTCCTGAGATGAATAAAGATTGTTTTGTATGACTTTAATATTATTTTTTACTGAACTTTTACTTTTTATTTTTTAAAAACTTTTTACTGAAAAGTTGTATGATTTGGAGGGATACATTATGTAATGCATGTACTGTTGTTGTAAGTGGAGGCGTTTTGGAGATTTGAAGGTCAACTTCGTTTTGTTAAGTGAAATGCTGCAGAATTTTATACATCATATAAAAGCGGAAATTAAGACGAATCCAACCATATAAAATACTGTGATCTTCAGAGTCATATAGGGGCAGAAATAAAAGAAATAAATTCAATATTTCATAATATTGTATTACGAACTATAACGACTTTTTAAATTTTGAGAGAAATTGATTCTTTTCTACTAATTGTAAGAGAAAGTAGCTAAGTAATAACAAGATATTTTTGATGTAGAATTAATATCTACGAAAACCGCATCTTTCAAATATTTTTTTGGGACAAATATTGACACAATATTATTTTATGCTATGGTGATCATTTTCAAAATAAAGTGGTAGCGAAAGGGTTAACAGGCTTCGCAATAAGGAAATGAACAAAAAGAAGTAATTTAACTGAATACTCATGTTATTTAACAATTCACCGTAGATGTCTAGCTATAAAGGAAGAATTTATTTTTCATCTGCACGAAATTGCATCCAACGCATACGCATGAAACATAACGAATCTACGCTATACCGTCCATCTCCATTTCCGGAAGAGTCGATACAACTTCTTTTTTTATTTATTATACGGAGCGCTTTTAATCCAGCCGTTGCATTATACACGAAAAGATTGGCGATTGTGTGCGCACTTTAGAACCGGTAAAAATTCCATCCCCCTCTTTTGGCCGAAGTGAAAAAGAAAGTGTTTCAACTTCTCTGCAGCATATTTTAATTGACATTACAAATCGTGCCTTTGCATTAGACTCCCTTTATAATGTGCATCGTAGTTAAAATATAAATAAAAACAGAATAAATCGTATTCTAGTATTTTTTTAAAGTCGTGAAAAAGATCAAAAGATCTCTGAAAAATTAAATCTCGATAAAGCTACGAATTCATTTAAAAAGATGCCATTATTTATACTTCAGTCATAATACATTACTTTAATATTGACGCGTTCTATAATTTTATTATTCATACCTTTAAATTCACACGAAAGTACATTCCTCATGAATTAAACAGAGCTCCTAATATTTTCATATACTCAAATTACATTCATATGGAATTTTCGTAAACAAATAATAGATATTAAAAAATTCCTGTAATTCAATGTCTTCTCATATTTCTTTCTCATATTCTCTTATTACCGGTGTTCATTTTCAAAATAAAGAGATAATAGAGAAACTGATATGCTTTGGTAATGCTAATGTTTCGTAAGTACCACAGATCCTATAACAGCATACTGAAGTTTTGCCTCCTGATTTTCTCTACGCTTAATTTTTCTGAAAAAATCCTCATCTTCAAGTTTACTTTTATTTTAAGTATTTTCTACAAACTCTCGACAGTGGCTGCCTTACTCGATAGTAAGTTCAGATATTAAAAAGTTAATACAACAACTAGTATCTGTCCATCTGTCCATGGAAATTCACGATGTACCTGTATAATAAAGATCAATAGCATAAATGTCAGAATTTTCTCCATTTTCCAGCCTATCGATCTTCATTTTGTTATAGTTTTAATTCCTATATGCAGTCTTAACGGGATTCCGAGACTATGATACAGTTGTTTCACATAGGAAAAATCTCGAATTTGAACCTCACTCCACTTTGAAGTGGAGAATACGAGGCTTTAACTCCATAGCCGTCATATCCCATGTTACTAATGGTCGTTCATTTCTTTGAACATAGGTTGATGGATCTTACCATGTATGAGACTTATCAAGTACTTTTTAGATGAAGAATTAAGGGAGACATCGATGCTTCAGTCATTTAGAAAATAATACATTAGCACGTTGAATGCCACCCGTAATTCGCTAGTTTCATCATTTCCACAGAACCAAAACTATTTCTATTAAAATCACATCTTTATAGAATAGAAATGTGAAAAGTAAGAATAGTTATGTACTCACAATCGGTCATATTTCATTTTTCTAACAGCGATATCTTAATATTGAATATATTAGCATATCCGTGAATATCGCAATTTAAAAATCATAAATCGAATTCAACAGTGCCGGTCACCGGCGATCCCCATGGCATTCAACGTGGTAATTCGAATTTCTTTAAGAAGACTATTGAATGTTAAGCCACGAAACGTATCTTGATGCCTGGAAATCTTAAGCATGTCGCAACTTCTTGTAATTCGCTGCAAAATATACCAATAAATGTTCCCCACAGGGCTACAATACACAGGACCACTACTACAATTTATATTCATTCATTTTATATATTGTCAATTCGTTGAAATATCTTGGTGCAAATATATTGGTACACTGTACTTTACGTTATACCACCAAGAAACTATTATATATTTTACGCTTTTGGTAATTATCACGAGGCATAATGGGATAGGAAAAGACTTTGATACTTATATCATGAGAATGACTAATTACAAGAATTACCTCGATGATACGAAATTTCGAGGATAAATCTGCAATCTGGTCTAAAAACGACCAGCATTTTGTTCCTAGACATTGTCAAATCGACATAACATAAGGAGGAGGCCAATAATACAGGCAATATTATAACCTTGTTATATTAAGGCTTCAGCAATTTAAAAAAATCATAAACTATTTCAAAGGCCTAGTAAATATTTCAACTATTTTAATAGAATAATTCTCCATTAACGTGAAGCAACCCCTAAATTATTTTTATTAAATTATAGGATATTAATTTTCAAGTGTCGCAGTTTTTTCCGATTCCTGTGAAATCGAAATGAAATGGAAACAAAGCGAATGCAAGACAGGTGTCGTGTAACGAAGCTAAAGGAAGAACAGATACAGGAGACGTAAAGTAATGGAAGTGTCAGGGACAAGTGCATTTGTTCCGTCGCTTGCACCAAATCGATTTCACAATGACTGCCTGCTGTCCTCTGTTATAGCCTTGCCGAAGATGCAAACAATAGGTGAGCAGTAAAATCAAAAAAGTGCGGCAATACAAAATTACACGTCCCAATTCAAACACAAGTTTTGAACATTTTACTTTGTGATCGAAAAGAATTTTAAATAAATTTTCAGATATTAAGATACAATAATGGTATATGATGAAAGTGTACGCAATGATAGAATGGAACTTGCTCCTCTTACGGAATAGGATTCTGATAGTTGCTGCATCAAGTTTAGAAAATGTTTCATATATTTTTCGTAACATACTGTCAAATAATAAATTTAACAGACAGTTCTGTTAGATTTTTAGAAAAAAATAAAGCTTAATATAAATTCATATTTATTGTTATATCGTTATTTTATATATAGTACACCAATTGCAAGTTCACCAGTCCCGCGCCAAAACGAAACATCACAAAAATTCCATTAAATAAGTTGATAAAGCTTTGCATTATGCTAAATTTCAAATTGAAAATCCGACAGAACTTTCTGGTAGACGAATATAAATAATATTTTCATTTAAATGTTTTAAATAAGGTATGTTATCACCGTACACTTATCCATCCTCAGGTTACCTGACCCATGCGTTTTTGTACACAGTGAAATATACTGTTGCGCCGGGAAGAATCGCCACACGACATTATTTATTTACAACGCTTCGATATCTCAAAATACAGTTAAACGGAGGATTCCAGCTACTTCTACGCGCCGCTGTCGCTACTCGACTCGGGTCTTCAACTATCTTGTTTTATCCGTTGTCCTTGATACGATCTTCAATCTCCGACTATCGATGTATCGATGAACATAGTCTCTAATCGATTATATTACCGGAGACAGCTTCGCTTCTTCGTAACATTGCCCCCCTCTCCAAAGAGCGGTCGTCCCGACCGCGGCAAATTCATGTTCTCAGCCAATTCATGTGTGCCAGTAAAGTTCATTGCAGGAAGGCATAACCTCAAGGACTCTTCTTTCCGTGACAGAAATACCTTTGTCGGATAAAGGCGATGAACAACAGAAACAAAATGTTCACCGGAGTGGCCCTTCATCGACAAGAAACGTCTCGACATTTGTCCTTCGTCTCAAGGGAAAACCACCCAAAAACCTTGAGCGAGACGCCGGTATATAACCATGTCCCAACTATTTTCTCTTCCCATGCTGAAGCACTCTTCAATTCTTCAAATGCGAAATCCAAAGAGCTCTCCGGTCCTCGAATCAGAACGACGAACCATCGCCTCCTAATTCGGAACGTAGTCCTCGATTTCCATTTCTCTTCAGAGGCCTCAGCTGGAAGAACGAAAAAAACCAGAGCAGTAACTAATCCCAAAGATTAATTGTCTCCCTGTTTTCTTCCCTCAATACGCTTACAAAAATTGCACATATTCCATTCACCACGAGGTTCATCCCGAATAACACACTTGTTATTACACTTCCCCTGCTCAGAATCCCAGGGGCGAACTCCGCTCGCCAGGATCCTGACATTAAAACTCATAGGACCTAACCTGGGTCCGGAGTTTAAGAATCCTGCCGAAAACAAACTGGGGTCTAGCGCTCTGCAGCCGTCCAAGCAACCGCTTGACGGAGTTAGACTTCCCATACCGAGGAAGGGAAGGGGATTCACCCAGAACCAAACCAACCTGCCTTTGCGCTATATTTACAGATGCACACCAAGAATATGAATTAATC
This sequence comes from Cerceris ruficornis, assembly GCA_963989415.1. NCBI lineage: Eukaryota > Metazoa > Arthropoda > Insecta > Hymenoptera > Crabronidae > Cerceris > Cerceris ruficornis. The sequence goes on from OZ022528.1 coordinate 13,320,530, forward strand.
GGTCATACATTTTCACACAGATTTCTAAAGAAACTAAAGTAAACTTAATAAAATTCAATAACTTTTCTTATTCGAACTCTCAAACCTTGCGAGCCTGTTAACGTGTACTACCTTAGGTCGTGCTTTCAGAGAACGAGCTATACAATACACCAATTCATTGAGACGATGCTTCACCACGTATGGTCCTTCCCAATTCGTTTGAAGCTTTGGACATCTCCCTTTTACTCTTCGAGGATTATACAGCCAAACCTCTTCTCCCGGTTCAAACTGTATCTCCTTGGAATAAGTATCGTACCAAGACTTCATCTTGTCGCTGCACACTTTCATCCGGCGACGTACAAATTCATGAATCTCGTCGATTCTTGCTCGCATTTTTCCGACATATTCTTTTTCATTTTCGTCTTTCCTTCCAGGTTCTCTTCCTCTCACGAGATCCAACGGAAGTCGAAGATTACGTCCCGTCAAAATCATTGAAGGCGTATAACATGTCACTTCGTGCTGAGATGATCGATATGCCATTAAGAACAATGGAATCCATTCGTCCCAATTCTTCTGATTGGTTGCCACAAATTGAGTCAAATACTGCAATAGGGTCCTAATCATCCGTTCTACGAGTCCATCCGACTGAGGGTGCAAAGGAGTTGTCCTAGTCTTCTTAATCCCCAAAATCTTCATCACTTCCTTGAAGATAGAGGATTCAAAACTCCGACCCTGATCAGAGTGCAACTCTAACGGAACCCCGTGCCGGCTAATCACCTCTCGTACAAGCGCCTTGGCTATCGTCGTCGCCTGCTGGTTTGGTAGTGGCATTACTTCCGGCCATTTCGAAAAATAATCCACCACAACCAGCCCATATCTGTTCCCTGCAGAAGTTTTCGGAAAGGGGCCCACAATATCCAGAGCAATCCTCTCAAACGGCGCTCCAACATTATAAATTTTCAAGGCCCCCTTTCCCTTCTCTTTGGGACCCTTCTTCGCTGAACAGCGAAAACAGCGTCGACACCAATTTTCCACATCTGTACGGTGATCTAGCCAAAAGAAACCTTGACGCACCTTGGCAAGTGTTTTGCGGATTCCAAAATGTCCTCCCGTCGGCGCATCGTGACACTGCGTTAAAACTTCCTCCACCTTGACTTTCTGAACAATCAACAACAATGAAACCTCTTCTTAAAAGGTTAATCTTCGATCCCGTGTCCAAAACAATGTTGCCTTTCTTCCCAGCAACAAATCCTTCGATCGACGCTTGTTCCCGCGATGCACACTCAAGCACGACAGGGGTGTGTGAATATGAAGACAGCGATACCCCTGTTACGTTGTCTTCCTCAAATTTCCCTGGTACCGATTCTTATTCTGTGGGCAGTCCTTCTGCAGGTGCCCTCTCTTCTGACACAGCCAACATTCTGGAAAACGCTTCCTCATACTCGTTCCCGTATCTTGTCATCTACGTTTGTTACTTCCTCCGTCAGTAACAGTCCTGATTTGGGTATTCGATATTTCCTCTTTCCTCTTTTTGGACATCGATTCCACAGCTTCGATCTCCAAAGCCTTGACCACAGCAGCCCTAAGGGTATCAAATCCGCCCAATCTGAGAGTTCGATTCGCCTCCTCGTCAGCTAAAGCGGAAACAAATTGAGAGACAGCTAATTTGTCTCGTATATTACCAGGACAATCGCAAAATTATGACAGGTGTCATAAATCTAGCATCCGCTGGCAAGTCACGTCAATCCCGTAACCCGAGGCCCCTCTCTGCCTGGGCCTTCGGTGGGTTGGCAAAACGAATGCAAAACTCTGCATTTTTGGTAACCACCCACGAAGCCCAGGCAGAACCAATAACATTTGTTTACGGGCCCAGCATCCTCCTCCCTACCAAGTCACCACTTCCTCCTCGGAAGGGATGTCGATGGAGGAAGGGGTGCTTGGAAAATTAATAAAGGGACCAAACAGGCGCCCTGAGGATGTTTTTTAACACACAATTTCAAACACTTTTCTGACAGTTTTCACTATATACTTTCGTTGTGCTCGCTTGTCTCATATTTGTTATTTGTAAATTATTTTCAAGTTCTTGTTTGTTCTGTATTTATACTAGTTCATAGTCCAAAAACCAACGGAATGTCAAATTTATTGCCGAGAGAAGAAAAAATAACGAGATTCCGACGACTTAACTGTCCGACGAGTCACCAGCCACTTGTGCTTGAAAATATATAACAAGTATATAAATTCATTTATTTACATCTGCAAAGTTATCAAGTAACTACATCTATTAGGTTGGTATGAAATTAATGTCGGTTTTCGAGTTTTCAAACTTTAGCGCTTAATTTTGAGATAGCCGTTAATTGTAATCGGTTTGACTTCTTATATTATTTTAGAACAAAGAAATTTATTAAAAAACTTGTTTATCGTTGGGAAAAATGTGTAAATTATAATGGAACTTATTTTGAATAAAAAAAGTTATTCCCATTCTCAACATGTGTATTTAAAGATAAAGTTTGAAAACCGACATTAATTTCCTACCAACCTAATAATATCGGACACGTACAATTAAAGATCTATAAATTATCAGCTTGCAAAATTTCATTAAAGTAACAGTCGATCAACTGGATCATTTTAATGTTCTTTGAATTTCTCATTTTGGAATTAAAAGAATTATGAAAATATTGTACCTCAATGACAAACATCGTTTCTTCAGAGTGAGAATAAATGCATATTAAATTACCATTTAATCGAAAATTATAATTGTACGTTCATATAAGATTTCACTGAAAAAAATTTTTTTACATAATAATTTGCAAATATTTTATAAGGCTCAAAACTCTTGACATTACAAAGACTTAAAAAGAGACTTAACTTTACAAATTGCACCGACACTTTTCACGATATTAAAATATTTCGCAAACCATAAACAACCATATGTAACGTCGTAAAAAGAAATAAAGATAGGAAACGAAATCTCGCGGCCCGGAAAGACGACTGACGTTACGGTTGGCGCGATGCAAATGAAGTCCTAAATTAAATTTAGTCGTACCAACGGGGGGAAAAGAAGAAGGGGTGGAGAGGAAGAGCACTTCTTCCCGCGGGACATCGCCGCGAAATTACAACGGAAACTTCTGTCAAGACGTCGGAAAACTTTCGTCTTTTCCTCCTTTTGACTTCGCACCGCGCGAGGGATTTCAATCGGTCGTGCACTCATAAAATATGAAATACAAAGTTTACTAAATTGGTCACTAAATGACCTTTTAACGCTAAAGAGTAAATCGCAGAGCGTTTTATTTTCATATGTTTCAACGAACGGATAGAGAATTATTAAAATCTTTATGGCTTTTATACTTCTTCCTATCGTTTAACAAAATTTTTAACTTATATTCACTACAGTGTCTACTTGATTGACTTGCACGTAGCTTTACTCTTTGTGCACGATATGGTCCACACACATAAATCTGTGTGTGTATCATTACCAAGATTTGAATGTGGAAGGTTTTAATTTTAATTGAACCATATTTCTTTTTCACGTTCTATAGGCCCAAGAAAGAAGACACTAACAAGTTGTCAAAATCAAGGTCATGTAAGGTAATTCAGTATCATTTTTGAATGTGAAGATGTAGTACTAACAAGGGAAGTTCGGGAACTGATACACTCCGATTTTGATGAAACTTCGCTTAAATATTTATTAGACATATCTAAGAAGATAGCTGGAATTCGTTCGGGCCCGTTTTCTACTTTAAGGGAGATATCAAGGGAGGCCCCTCTTTAACCGTTTGAGTCCCAAGCAGCGCGATCGCGCTGTTGAGATTTTATGTCGAGAAAACCCAGCACATTTCGAGCATTGTGGACAACTGACGGTGCGATACCGATTGCCGAAGTCGCGCGCTCAAATTTACTGACGCAAATACATCACACAGCTCCTTTGAATGTAAATAGTACATTTTACAATAGGTAGAATAATACTATAATAATGCAATAATACATAACAAAATGAAAATTTTTATTTCATTGTTATCTTCTCAATCATTTTTATCGAACAAAACTTGAAATAATTATTTATAAATTTTACATTATGCATATATAATAATGCATATGCATTTTATGAAATAACGAATTACAAATTAACAATATTTTTGTGTTACGAACAAACAATTTAAATGGAGAGTAACACATAATTTGTAACGTCGGTGTTTATCAGAACATATTGGATGAATTCCTTTTTTACATCGCACGCAAATTAAATGTGATGTTTTTATTGCATTTTTGGTGCTGCAGACTACGCATTGTCGATATAAAATAAGCAAAGCGCTATCGTGCCGCCTGGTATTTCTCGACATAAAATAAAACTAGCGCTATCGCGCTGCTTGGGTCTTTTCGTACTCATTTAGAGAAAGCGCGGTTGCGCTGTTTGGGATTCTTCGACAGTGTTTTTTCAATACCCCCTGGGACTCAAACGGTTAAAGTAGGTCCGGTCTGTATCCTACCTGTTCTGCCTCTTTTCTGCCTATCCTGCCAGTTCCTTGCTCGTCCTGCCAGTTTCCTGTTTATCCCCTGTCTGCCCTGCCTCTGTCATACCCGTCAAAAGGAAAAAGTGTTTTTTCAAAAGCAAGTCCCGAGAAAATTAATATCGAAAACGTGGGCTCATATGATTTTGATTTAACTCCGATCGTATTTGAGCAAAGTTACTATTTCGTGACACCGTCCGATAACTCTGGGGCATCTTGAAGGACAAAATCTGTGCTTGCAAGCTCAAACGTGGCCGCTCAAACTAAAAGCTTACTTTCATTTTGAGGAAATTTCGCGAAATACTCGCCAAATGGCTCAAAAGCTCAACACATGCGGGCTCATATCTCAAAAGCTCATATTTTAAGGAGGAAATTTGGAATTTAGTCGAAATTCAGATTGAGCTTTTAGTTTGAGGTTTCACGTCTGAGCTTGCAAGCTCAAATTTGACTTTCAAATGACGTTCAAGAAGCCCGAGAGTTATCGGCCGGCGTCACGAAACTGTGACTTTGTTCAAATACGATCGGAGTTATCTCAAGATCATATGAACCCGCGTTCGCGACGTTATTTTCCGGGAAATTGTTTTTGAAATAATAATGTTTTGGGGCGCGACAGGAGAGAGGCAGTACAGGTAGGAGACAGACAAACAAGACTGGAAGGGAACTGGCAGGACAGGCAGGAGAGAGGTAGGACAGGTAGGAGACAGACAGGACCTACTTTAAAGAGGGGCCTCCCTTGATATCTCCCTTAAAGTTGAAAACGGGCACGACCGAATTCCAGCTATCTTCTCAGATACGTCTAATAAATATTTGTGCAAAGTTTCATCAAAATCGGGGTGTATCAGTTCCCAAACTTCCCTTGTAAGTTCCCAACGGATAATCAGGCTTTCGCTCATTTATCTAGGATATTTGGAATATACGCAATTTTGTCACGTGCCATAAAATTCGTACTTACAGGTAACAGAACTGAAAATTAGCAGAGTAAACCATGTCACGTGCCAGTATTTAGAGTGTCATTATACAAGAATCGACACGTCATACATCTATGTGACGCTGGAAAGGAATGTGTTAACATTATTTTGTAAGCCATAAGTCACTGGAAAACCCACTCTACGTACGATTACCTGACGCTATTACTTCGCGGAAACAGTTACACAGACATGTATGTAACTGTACACTTTACACTTTCACAACCGATAATGTGGACGGACGTCATTTCTTGGTTAACGTTTTGAATGCCATGGAGGTCATTGGCGACCGACAGCGCTGAATTTATTTGTTCTGACTTTTAACTGATAATATTCATGAACTTGCTGGTATGTTCAACATGGAAATACTGCTGTTAAAGAAGTAAGGTGCAGTTAACTGTTTAACTATTTTTATCTTTGACGTTTTTGTTCCACAAAGATGTGATTTTAACAGAATTGGTTCACATCAGCAGAAATATAAAACTTGCGAAATACGGATGGCATTCAACGTGTTAAAAGATAAAGATGAAAGATGAGAACGTCTTAAAGATTTTTTTTCAGAAAGTTACCTTAATTGCATTTTCATATATTATTTGGAACGTTTTCAATACTTATGGCGGCTATAGTCAGCCACAGGTAACGTCTACCTGTGTCTTAAAAATCGTTTTCACATTGTAGACTAATTATGTGAGAAATCGCAAAAAACAACACAAACACGCACATACACACATTAATTTGGAAAGCTTAATCATTAAGAGCTTTTTACGGTTATAGGTAACTTATGCTGGTTTCTAATTTCAAATTATATTTAATATATTATATTTTGAATATCTTGTATATTAACAAAAGATGCTGGTATTCAAATACTTTGAATATCGCCTTTTCAAAGAAAATTAGAATTATTTTAAAAATATCAAAAATCAGCTAACCTCACGTATATAAATGTGTTGTAAAATCTCTTGTCATTAGATATCTTTCTCGAAAAAATTCTATAGAATTATGCAAAAAGTTAATGTGTTAAATAATCGTTCATAAATGTAATACTCTTCCCCTGTACGATTTTGTTGCGTTACAAATTTGTTTTATAACTGCAGTTTACAGCACAACTTGAATTTTCCCATCTTTTTGTATTTCAAGTATTGATTCAGATATCAGGAATACCGTGTAAAAGAAGATAACATCAAAGTGTAAACAAAGAAAAATACAACAATAACTTTTATTTAAAAATAAGTATAGCAATTAAAAATATTTGGCTGGTGCATATCTATAGCACCAACGAAGTAATAACATTAAAATACAAAACAACATATACTAACGACAAGAATAATAACATTTAATAACTAACAGATCCTCCTTTCTCCTGTATAAGTTCAAAAATGCAATTACTCATACTTCAAATCTTTTTAGAATTTCCCCTCTAATTCGATGCTAGGATCCAATGACGGTTTGTTTTAGTTCAGAAATACTGAAAAGCTATTGGTTATTTTTATAACGTTTATCGTACCATAATGCTCTGTAATTTTTCACTGGATTTTAGTCCTGTGCTTTAGTTGTGCTCTGCACTATATGTGACCATTACGAGAAAGCGTAACAAGATCTATACAACAACAGCTCTATGTTGATACAAATTGTTATTGTAAGTACTAATTTACTTATTAACATTTCCCATCATTACGTCACGCGCAACTACTTGTCGGCATGGATTCGACAGTCCTACAGCATCATGAAATTCATGGAAATTAACAATTGAGATTTTATACACGCAGTGTTCGATAAAAAGAATAAGAATACGCTACTTGAAACAGTGATCGTACTTAGAAGGAAGAAGAAAGTACAGACTTTAAAAGACCAATGCATCAGCGGATCGACAAAATATCAATACACCAGTTTCTCCAAAAATCGGCCTTTCGATAAAAACAAATTGCGAAAGCACAGCTCGCGAGAGCTGTTTGATCGTCACGTCAGGAGATCGCTCGAACGTAAGAAAGTAAACCGTAAATTATTCCGCGGGCAAAACTCCCGTTTCATTTTCCATTCGAAATCCGCGACACTCCGGGAAACCGATTGCCGATCGCGTGCAGGGTCAATGAGACAAGTGGGAACCGTCTCGTGCTTCGAAAAACAAGAAGAACAAACGAAAGTAAATCCTGACAAAGCACTCGCGTTTACGTTGACGGTATGACGTCACTGGTACCAAGAGAAGGCAAAAATCTCGCGAGTGACCAGCTGCGTGGGCGTATTTCCCAGGCTCGCGCGATGATTCCTTCCCCTCCTTGCCTCTCCGCTCCAGCGATCTGGCGCCTGGGTCTGACATCGCCAGGTAAGATATTCGGTCTGACCGGTGGACTCGAACCAAATGAAGGCGTTACGTTCTCGACTCCCCCGAAAACACGGTGCCCGAAACCGATCGAGGGACGAAGGTAGGAGACGACGGGGACGAGGTCAACGAAGACGATGAAGAGGAAGAAGAAAAGCGAACGACCGTCTAGACCGTGAGGAACGCAGACGGGGTAAAAAGGAATGAACTAAGGATGGAATCGATGGACTCGGTGGAAAGAAAGGAAAAACAATGAGCGGGAAAGAGCCGATCGAGAAAGATGGGTAAACTAAACGGATGGAACGATGTGGTGAGAGAGGGGTGATGAAAATAATCGGTTCGAAAAGTAGAGGAAAAAAGTTGAGTAAACGGGAAAGGAGCTTAGAAAGGAAGCAAGATGGGAGAAGATGATGATAATGAGGGAGAAGGTTGAGGGGAAAAGGAACAAGAGAAAGAAGAAGGAGAAAAAAAAGAAGACGGAGAAGAAGAATAAGAAGAATAAAGGGGATCGAAAGAGGGAAGAAAGCAGAAGAACGATGCAAAGAAGGACGGCAAACGGAGAGGAGAGAGAGACAAAAAGGAAAGAGTTAAAGGGCCTTTGGTATGCGAGCGTGGGCGTGGGTCCAGACTGGGCGCGTGTCTCTACGCTTCTCGTGAGCAGAAAGGACCAGACAGGAAGAAGGAGAGAATAGAAGAGGATAAGGGACATTCGAGAGACTACTAAGGGGGAAGAAGGCAGGATCGCACGCGTCCCGGGTGGGCAGGATCGCATCGAACCCTCAAAAATTTATGGCCGGCGCTTCGAACTACGAGCGAGAGGTGTTACTCCCGGGTCCTACGGGCCGGACTATAAGATTTACGCAACGCCGGGAGGAAAGTGAGGAGAACTACGAGTACTGGCTTGTACGCTAACAAAAGAGAGATCGCGCTCGTTAACGTCCGCCTGGATAATCGATAGTACTGGCACGCGGCTTGATTTCAGTCCGGCGATGGAAGAATTGTCTTCTTGCGTACGATCTTCTTGTTCGAGGAACTATCGAAATTAACGGTACGACGTGATCTCCGTTCTGTACCTAAGGCCTTCCGTTTCTTGGTGTCTGTGGTCCGACAGACAATTACACTCACCGCGGAAAGTATGTTGACACTTCTTTTTGTGTGGTTCAAAAGTAAACATAAAAGTGTTTCTTAGTAAACGTTTGTTATCGTCTCTTTTTCTTAATGTTTGAGCCAAACTGCACTTCTTCTGTTAGTAACAATCATGTAACTGATGTAAACGGATATCACACCAAGCTGAAAGTAAGGTGACGATACATTTTAATGATTATTTTTTGATAAACATCCAGATAAATATTTGTTAACTGCAGTACTACTATTTTCTAACTTGTTTTATATTTTTATTTATGTGAAAACGTAATTTAAACTTTAGAATTCCAAAAGTTCAAGAAATATCTCGTGCTGAGATATCACAAAACAACAAATGAATAATTGAAGACAGTTTGCGGACAATTACTAGAGATTATATAGTATTTCTGCTGAAGGTGTAAAGAAACTTGTGCTGCGGTTAAACAAAAATGGTTGTGCTAAAAATCTTCAACGACAAGGCAGACCACGTAAAAAGACTGTTCGGAGAGATCGAATGATTACAAAGGAAGTAAAAAGAATCCCTTCATTTCTTTGAGGTAATTAGAGGTGGACATGAACTTACCACTTCAGAATACGCAAGTTCAAATGCGTATTCAAGAAGCTGGTTTCCATGGACGCATTGCTAGAAAGAGCCCACATGTTAGTAAAGTTAATGGACATAATGGTTGCTAAGCAATGCGTTAATAGTAATTTAGCCTTTTGGAAAGGCATAATATTTAGTGATGAACCCAAAATTAAATTACGTTCACATAAAAGACGAAAATATGTATGGAGTAGGTGCGTTAATACTTTGAGGCCAAGTGAAATTCTTTCCACCGTAAAACGTGGAGGTGGTTCCATACCAGTATGGGGTTGTTTCCCGGCTTCTGGGGTGGACAATCTTCATTTTACTGGTAACATTTTGACAGAGAAAGGATATATAAACATTTTGAAAGAAAATTTACAACAATCTGTGCAGAAAATGGGACTAGAGGACTCGCATGTCTTCCCACAAGACAATGATCCCAAACACCGATCCAAGGTTGCCCCATTGAACATTTATGGAACCATCTGGATAGAAATATGCCAGACACTGTACGACGTAATAAATTTTAGCGTAAGGGAAAGGACGGGTTTTTATACTGGACTTGTAATTGCGTGAAGTATCTTTTTATTTAGTACATCCGTTTCTGTGATCGCTTAGATCTCGACTGTGCTCTTCGCATGCATACTCATTTGCTTCGACCCTCTCACGCTTACACACATACATACATTCTTAAAACATCCAAATCTGTAGCTCGCGTTACTCTGTTATTCTTTCTAACACTCTCGCTCAGCCACTCTTAACTTTCAAACACTTTCATTCGTTCCGGCATTCTTACTATCCTCACTCATACATTATAAACCCCTAAAGAATCATTATTTAACCCTTTAGCTACTGGAATGTATTCATAAATCTGTCTGTCTGAACGCAAAAAAAAAAGTTGTGCAAATACACAATATATAGATAAAATATTCATAATAATATATTCTTTTACAAAATATCCCTATAAATAAAGAAATTAAAACTCATACACACTTATAATACTCATACAAACTTATAAGAACAAAATAGCAAATTGAAACGTAACAAACTACGTACCCTTTAGCTACTGGTATCTATTCATAAATATCTTTGTCTAAACGCAAAAAAAAAGTTGTGTAAATACACAATATATAGATAAAATATTCATAATAAAATATTCTTTTACAAAACACCCCTATAAGTAAAGAAACTAAAACTCATGCATACTTATAATACTCATACAAATTTATAATAACAAAATAGCAAATTGAAACGTAACATATTCATTTCATAAAAATTTTTTTCTGGTGTAATAAATTTTGTAACATTCACCTATACAAAGTCCCACTTTGCATTCAGCGCACCAAGTTGTAACATATTTCCGTTTTTTTTCACCTCGTTATCGAAATTTTGTCGATGAAACAAATGAAAGTCGATAAGCGACGCCAGTTCCCAGCATAATTTATCAAGTCATTGACGACGGCCGCATCTCATGACAATTTCGCTCCGAAGTCTATTGACGACACCCGTACCTCACGAAAATTTCGCTCCGTCGTCTATTGACGACAGCCGTAGTTAAAGGGTTCAGGATGCATCGCTGGGCATCTGATCAGAAATAGATCAAATGTTATTAACAAATTAATATTAGGTATGTGAAAAAGGGTCGAAGAAGTAATTGGAAATTGTGGATATCAGACTTCGTTCAAAAAGCACACCTACATTTATATATTTATTATTAACTTGACTGCCAACATACTTTCCGCAGGTAACGTTCGTTAATTTGTTTATTTTTGTATAAATGTTAAGCTATATTTTAATAAAATGCTGTAATATGATGTTGTGATGTGTAATAGAAGTACTTTAATATAATAGTTAACGTAAATTAGCGAATAACATTATTTTTATATGAGAAGAAGCGATTCATCAAGCGATGACAAATCACTTTCCGCGGCGAGTGTATTGGAGATTAAATGGTAAGTATTGTATTCTGGTATCTGCAATTACAACTGTTGTTGTATTCCATGAATGGTTTACAACACTTTATTTTCGAAGAAACTACTTTCGCGTTCGGAGGCTTGCAAACTTATGACAAACGTCGTTGCAAGGTACGGACTGTCAGCGATTCTAGACAATAATTCTGAGTTTGGAAACGAGATCGACATTTTAAGGGCTCTCAGACAGCGTGGAGGGAGGGCCGCAGCTTGTCTTGTGACTTCCGTCAAGACTGAAGGTCTTCAAAATATGTTTTGAAGGGAAAGCGATGACAAAATAGAAACTCAGTAGAGTTCCCGTTTTGACCCTGAACCATGTTTGGTAATATTTGGGTGTATTATCTTAGAGAATTACGTCGGTATCCAACACTGCTTCTGACTCTCAGATTTATTTTAATATTACAAACCATTTTGCATAAACTATTATTGTACGCAGAAAGTCATTTTAAAATTCTTTGCTTTTGCTTTTCTTTGCTGTCAAGAGTTTCTTGACGTTACTGTTAATCGCAGATCTACCAAAGTTGCCTTCTTTTATTTTCTACGTCTATCTTGTAGATTGTAAGCAATTAATTAGATCAAGATTTTGCCTGCTTCATTTCTTTTCTTCTGACTTAAGGGAAGGTTTCCGAAGTCGTACCTCAGCCTAATTGTAAGTCGAATCTATGTCGGCTTTCATTTGTCTTTGTCAACAGAACGCCGAATTATTTATTTGACATTTATAAATATATATTGGATTCATCGTCGATACGTCCAGTGTTAAGAGGTTGATCGAGGAAAATGCCAAGTAGGCTAATTTTATATAACGTATGCTTTACACTGATATTTCATAGAGTACCTATGCTAACAGATATACTGTTTTCATAAATATGCTTTAAATGTACAAATGTAAAATATATACCAATATTATAGTATGTAGAGAATTACTGAAATATAAGTATTACTTTATAAAATATTCATTGTTAAAGTCAAATAACCTATCTGAGTATGTACAAGTTTTTGTTACACTTGCCAAACATTCTAACGTTTCTTCATGGTAAATTGATAGCAATTCCTCCACTCCTAGGATCAGCGACACGCTATCAAATTTCCACCATTATTTTAAATTCTATGCATACTGTATACAATTTAGGTCGTTGTTTAATAGTTTATTCATTGGCGATGCAGTTTGGGCGGTTGATTTCTCTGCGAAGCTTCAGTGTTGGACTGCATGTTTTTGCTTTATTGGATTCTATTAACTTTTTATTAATCGATCATAAATTCTACCTAATTCTACGATAACAAAAGTATACACCTTTGTATCTATATAAAATATATAGATATTTTATAAAAATCTTTACAACTTCATCCCTAATTCATATATACATGTTACAATAAATTGCATTTAAGTAGAATATATGTGCTACTTGAATTTTTATTGTTAACGTCTACCAATGTGGTGTCGTCTGATTTGTAAAGTCGGACAAAAAAATTCGGGTTAAAGAGTTTTATTAAATAGACGGACTGATTATTAGTAGAAAAATTGCACGGCGTATAAAATGGGACTGCTTATGAAAATAATTTCGAATCATTTTCGTGTAGTTATTGCACTGTTAAGATGTATTCCTATATTAACCCCGTGCCGTACAATTTATTTTGTGACTGAATGCGCATTAACTCAGAATTAACAGCCGAAATAAAAATTTATTCCTGATTCTGATATAGCGCTGAACTTAACGCAATATTAATATAATAGCATAGAAATAATTTGATCGTATGGTGGTCCAGTGATATTTTTAATTTAATAGTTTTTGGAAAGCTTCAAAATTTCGGCAAGGGGTTAAAAGATTTTAATTACTTTCAGAGATGTTACCTAAAAGATTTATAGGTTCTGATCACAGTTAATCTAATGAAAAATGATTGTTTATAGTTTCCTAGAACCACTCGCCCACCTCTTTCCCAGAAATACCTAAAAATTCGCTTTTCTTTTTGAAAAAACTGAACGAAGAAATTCCACAAAATTCACACAACTCCCAAACGTTTTAAATATTTGTCTTTTTTCCATATCGCGGTTTCAACTACCGTTACATTGCTTAACCCATTTGCATCACAGCTCAAAATACGGCTGACATCCCATAGTATCACACATTTACGCGCAGAATAGTTTATCGATTGTAGAGAGCGGAATATTCCGCGGATAGTAATACGCTAATAACCTCATGCGCGTATTAATCAGCTTAATAATGGAAATGAGTTAAGGACAATACTTTTATGTGTGACCCGAATCACCGGTAGATATTTGTAATGTAATATTAATTCTTACGTTCTCGATACTAAAGACTATGCCGATTAGTTACGGGCATTGATGTGAAGATGATGATTTTTATTCAGAGGAATGAATGAGACAAGACATCGATTGAGAGAGTGAAAGATTATAGAAACAAAGGATGAGGGTAGTGTGAAGGTAACAATTTGTGGATGTGGGTTATTAATTAATTAACCATTTTATATACCAATTAACATATAATATTTAATAAGTCTTTGTTACAAATCATAAATGTATCACCATGTTTTCGTATCCACGCAAAATTTCAACTCCGTCACACTACACTCATCCGTTGTTTTTTTTGCGTGGATACGAAAAGATGGTAATATATTTATGAGTTGTAACATAGATTTATTAAATACTATATGGTAATTGGTATATGAATGTGTTAATTAATTAATAACCCACATCCACAATTGATACTTTTAAATGTTTCGGTAATTTATGAGAATAATGTTTCTTATGCTTGCCGTCGAACTTGGAGAATTCGATTAAATTCCAACAGTTCCCGACAATGTAAATTGTTCATGAAATTTGCGTGGGAAAATTTCGACGACCCGAAAGTATAAAATTCAAAGTGCGGGATGACATCGTGCACGTCTGAGAGTAAAAGACAGGTGGTTCGGACATTCTTGCTCACACGTACTCATCCGGAAAGATCAAATTTTCTTTGCGACCATCAGGTTGACATTTGTTCGGCTCCTACGTCCAACTTAGTGGACAGCAAACGAAAATAATTTTGCGGAATGCCAAAATGTGTGCGATGTGTAAAAAAATTGTTTATTCACGTTCGGAATTATTATGAAAATATAAAAATCTTTTAAAACACATTACATGTCAAATTTTCATTTGTACCTAATGAATAGTTGCGTTTCTTAAAGAAAGGAAAAATGGCTCACATTATTTTGGTTTTAATTGATTTATATTACTACCATGTAAATAATTTTACTTTATCAAGAGGGTGTACAGAGATTCCCACGATTGAAGAAGATATGCTAGTTAAAAAAGTAAGAAGTAAAAATTAAAAGTAGAAAATCCAAAGTAGTCCAACTACAGTCCATATTTGTATTAATAACTTATCAATCACGTTGTTATGAAGAGTAATGTTATTATCTATTATAACTTTTTGAAAATATTACATACACCGCAAAAAACGAATGAAACACATGTAATATTAAAAAGCTGGTGAAAATTTTTCATATCGAAATTATGTATAACATTGTCCGCAGAATAAATTGATCGCTGCGCAAAAATTGTAGGAAAATAGATAATTGAATATTGTTTGGAGCTATTTATTATCACTAAAGATTGATGCTTAAGAACTTGTATGATGGTAATGAAAATGAAAGAACTGTTTCGCTGCTTTGGGTGTTATTTAATAGCTTTCTTCTATGGATTTTCACTCTGAGACCGCTATATTACACGGCCTGCAGCTTTTAATTTTCTTCGAATATGAAAAAAATGTACTTTACGATACTACAATGTGGGCGAAAATTTTGGAGAATTAAATACATATTGTTATACAGCGCACCTACTGAAACTGATATTTCTTATGAGCATATTTAACAATATTCCCAATATTACATCAATATTTTCAACGTTAAACTCTTAAAACTAAGCTCAAGAGCTCAGATGGAGGTTACGTCATTTAGTGTATATAAAATGAAACTCGAGATTCTTTGGTCTAATGAGTCACGGTGCGAACGTGCTATACTATTCTACATTGTTGAAGAATGAGAATAAGATAGGTTATTTGGTACAACATATGCAAACAGTACAACTTATGTGAAGAAAATAAAGATTTAATAACAAATATAATTCAATGAACCATTATACTTTACAAAATCATCCAAAAATCGGGAAAACGAAAGAAAAATACGAATTTTTTTTAGTATTAATCCAGATGTTCCCGATACTTTTCTTTTCTTAAAAGTTGCTAATTTACCTGAAAATTCTATCCTATTCAGTGAACTACATATGTGTAACAAAACAGAATTGAGAATCTTTAATTTTCCGCTTGTGAACTCCAATAGTAGGTGTGCTTTAACCCTTTCGAGACTAACGGGACAATATATCTCAAACTAATGTTCATTTACCACGTTAAACGCCACGAGGTCCACCGGTGACCGGCGCTATTGAATTCAATGAATTTTCATATGACTTTTAAATTGTAATATTTACGAATTTGTTAATTCAGTCAATATTTACGCGTTGGTCTCTAAAAGGGAAAGTCCTCCTGCCTATATATCTCTTTGTGCCTTTAAAGTTTATGCTTTGCAAAGATGTGATTTTAATAGGAAAAGTTTCACTTCAGTAGAAATGAAGAAACTAGCAAAATACCGATGGCATTCAACCTGTTCAACTGCTGGGATATATTTTCCCGAATTTAAAATTAAAAATGGTATGGAGAAGAGAACTACTACTGTTTGTTCTACTTGCGGAATTGGTTTTTGTAATATCTGCTTTACGCCCTATCATAAGTAACAATGTCAATATGTAATAATATATAATATAAATTGAAAATATATTTATTTTATTAATTTTGAGAACTGCTGGGATATATAATACCAATATAATAAGCTGATGGGATAATATGTTCCCCTTCCAAATTTCCGAATTTTGATAATTTTCAACAGCAACATATTATCTATCGTGTTCAATAAGCTTATCTTACATCCAAAATATTAATAAAATCTTGTTACACCCTGTTTCAAATTAAATATAAAAATGCGTCTCGAAAGGGTTGAAAAGAACACCTTTTATAATTATAATTATACGCATACACCTTTTTAGTATAATTATTCGGATGACTTTTGAACAGACATCAACAGCCATAAATTCTGCCTATTGGCCCGCAGTTACTTTACCAACCCACAGTGTAACGAATCGACCATCAAAATGGAAAAAAGTAATAACTCGAAAACCATTAATTTTACAAAATGCAAGTACAATATTTATTTTTTACTTATTAAATTTCTTCAAAGTTATTTAAAGGTTAACTACATTGTTTATAAGAAATGTATATAAAAAGAAAATCTGCTGACTACAACCGCAGAAAAATGATAACGTTATTGACTACCTAATGCAATATTAACGATGATAATTGCACATGCGTAAAAGAGAAAATGTTCAATAAACTCTTATCGAGCCCGAAAACAATATACACTGGAATTCGAAATATCAAGCTGATTAATCATTCAACGAACCAACGTCGTTGAACTAAAAGCTCGGATGGGAATGGACCGAATGCATACCACTATTCACATACCCAGGGCTCCTAGAATGGCCGAATGAATTTTAAACGGGATTATTACTCGACGTATTAGGACCGATCCACTTTCTCATTGAACGAGCACCGGACCGATGCCGACGAAGAAGAAGGAAAGGAGAACCAAGGCGTATTATTGGAAAACGGTAAATATTTCTCGGGCATATACGCTGGAACGAATATAAAAGGCAGGATGGAGTCAAGTGCTGGTGGAATCTTGTTCCACGGTACCATTACCGAGCGTGCACAGGAAGGAAGACGAAGACATCGCCGTGGAAGCTGAGAGAGAGGGATAGACGTGACGCCGCGAAGGTTTCGCTTCCCTCGGGTTGGAATTAAAATCGAGCGATCGCTGGAACGCTGCGCGAAAACGGTGCACGCGGTTCTTTCTACCCGGCTCTTTACTTTCCTCTATCCCGGCCCTTTGTCTTTCACGGTTTCATTCCACCTGGAGCAATATTGAGGCGCAATAAGCCCGACGATTTTCATACATTAGAGCCCGAACGGCACGATTAGAGTCGATCGGTACTTCCCGGGCGCCAGAGGTCGTCGCAAAAAACCTTCGACTTATCGTTTCCGTCCAATCCCCGGGATCGTGCGAGTTGATCGTACACGTGACCGTGCTCACGGGGAACTGCATCAGTTCGTTGCAATCGTAATGTTTTACCTTTTCGGTTTTAATACCCTCTGGGTTTTTCTTATATAGTTGCGCTTTTTGCGTCCCCTTTTTGGCCGATTGCCTCGCAATGGGACTTCCAGGTCGGTGCACCGAGGGAAAGACGGAGGAATAAGAATAATTTAAAGTTACAAGCGTTACTTTCCTTCGTGATAGGCTTCATTCTAAACGAAATCGATAAATTGATTTTTCCGCGAAGATTCCCTATTTATTTTTATTGACATTAGACCTTTACAATTGAAATCTTCCCTCTGTGGAGGAAATTGTACATAAATGATGTTTTTTCGGTGTAATTAACCAGCACGCTCAACTTGCTTCCCTCCTCAGAGGTTTTCGAGTTCTAAATTAACATCGGAATTAACATAATTTGTGACGCCACTGATATTTAGGAAAGTTGCTTAAGGAAAGAAAAGGGTTACATCGAGTTATCAAAGGATGATAATAATTATTGGTAGTTCCTAATCAAACTGTTAAAGAAAAAAAGCTTGCAATAAAGTGACAAACTCACAATTTTTCCAAATGTTACTTATCAAATATTTATTCTCTATAAAGTATCAGACTATTAATTAGACACGAAATTGTGGCATTGTATTTAAAATTCACTTTACAATTAAATATCGTAGTTACAAAAAATTATTCTGTATCTTTAATCTAAAATAATTCACATTTTCCTAAAACAAGCAATAAATCATTTAAATCACTCCTCTTTATGCGACACAGTAGATTCCAAAAGAGCAATGCAAATATAAAAGCGAGTAACCGTACTTCATAATCTCGGTGATTTAGAACCATCTAAAGCTGTAGATCCCCGTGCAAAATGACAGCGGTAGTTCAATCCGAAACACAGAAAAAAAAGAAACGCAAAAAAATGAGAGTTGCAGCCTCGTTGTTCAATAGAAAAACAACCCGAGGAAAGCAAGAGCAATCGACCTTCCTTGCTCCGTGGAGGCAAGTGGGCGTATTTGCAGAAACATGGACATAACAGTGGTTTGGAATAACGGAACGAAGTCGACGAGGAAGAGAGAGTAGGAGAGCGTGAAAGCGAGAAGCGGATGAACACGATGGTAAACTCGGAAGCGCTTTGTCCGTCGCTTGAGTCTGTCTGACGTCGTTTTCACGCTGGCTCGAGCGCGCTTTTCGTCTAAACCGCTTACGGGCAGGGCGTAAACGCAGTGAAAACGGTAGATCCGAACTGGAAATAGGTAGAAGGAACTCGAGAGGCGTAGAAATGGCACACCGCACGACGCCTCTTACGTATACTACATTCCACCTGGGGAGGATGCCTTCGCCGTTCCAGCCAGCTTCTAGCGTTGGCCTTCCTTACATCAAACGCTTTAACCGATACTCGTGTTGTTTGAGCTACCCGTATTACGCCTGTAACGAAAGATTAACACGTTCGCTACCAGCGTTACATATGTACGGTCTGGTTCGCAAAAGTGTGGACATGATATTTTTGTGTAAATAATTTTTTTTCTTGGTAAAAAATTTTGTACAAATCGATAGCACATTCTAGAAAATTGATACGCATGTTGCGTGAACGAATGCGGCCCTGCAATCTGCGTCTCCGATCGGGCAAAGACAAAAGGCGATCGTCACGTTCGCTCGAAACGCGATTCCCATTTTTTGCTCCCCTCACGATATCCAGAGCATAGCACGTGCCACCACTCACGCTTATTTCTTTGGTTATTTTATAGTTCACTGCGATCCTTATATTATAATTCAGTATATTTAATATTAATAAAATTGGATTTCAAACGCACAAGGCATTCTATCCTTCGGTCTGCACACACGAAACAACGCATTTACTTGGTAGTGCGTCCAATCTCCACCATTTGCTATTATTGCTTGGCATCTGCGAGTGGAAAAATATGGCAGAGATCTCCATATTTCTTGAATATGACGAATTAGGGCTTTCTGTTTTAAAATACACTTTCCTCGGACATTGTACTTTATATGGGACCAAAAATTTTCTATTGAATTGGCGTCAGGGGATTGAGATGGTGAATCCAACACGTTGATAATATTCCTCGTTTTCCATTCCGCGCAAAAGCGGCTTCGATGTTTTGCATCATTATGCCCTTGAAGCGTTCACTATGCTCTAGTTCCATCAAACCAAAGAGCAGTGGTAGATTTCGCTAAAATCCTGGT
Source organism: Cerceris ruficornis (assembly GCA_963989415.1). Classification (NCBI taxonomy): domain Eukaryota; kingdom Metazoa; phylum Arthropoda; class Insecta; order Hymenoptera; family Crabronidae; genus Cerceris; species Cerceris ruficornis. The sequence continues at coordinate 13,340,368 of OZ022528.1, forward strand.
CAATACCTCAAAACAGCTGCAATTTCGCCGAAAATTGACATATTAGCATTATTTGGTTCAATGATACGAATCGAAACTCAAACATTTTCAAAAACAAAATGACGGATATAATATATCAATAAGTAAAATTCGATACTCTCATCGCATGCATATAAATGCGCTGCCATACGCAAACAAAGGCGCGCGCCATCAACAATTGTTAATAACTCAAAGGGTAGCAGAAAGTAGCAGCTGAAACCGATTGGCTTTTGTTCAGAAAGCTTCGAACGTTATTTTTAAAAAAAATAGCGCCAAACGAAGTCAAGCTTTTAACTATTTCCTTAGGAGAAGAAAACAAATCGTGGGTCTCATATTTTCGTCATAAAAGCTGTAAGTGTTAAATAAAAAAAATTAAACCGACATATATTGAAACTTACAGCATGTCAGATAACTATCAATGGGGAAATAGAGGGATCATATGTTTATAGTCCATCAAAAACATAATTTTAGTGCCGACAGAGAGCCATCACGTTATAAATGTATTAACTTTGAGATCGTGTATCTGTATGAATATTGCGTAAAAAAAGTTATATTGGTGAAAACATGTGCTCTGGTATGTCATACAATAAATGCAATTGTTGGACTTTTGGCCAGAATTTCAGCGAAATCGTCCACTGTGCAACGTTTTTAACTGATGATAGGAAATCGCTTTCATAAAATTTGATCATTTTCTGGGCATTTAAATTATCCGTGAAGACGCGTAATGTTCTGAAATCTTGAATATTAAAATGTCCTCAAACATGGACATTTATTGGGTAATTAATGCTCCTTTGGATAACTGAATTTCTACGATACTTTTGTAATGTTTGTCCCGTTATGAAGTACTGTCTCCAAGGAAAACATATTTCCAAATTGAAAGCCTTAATTTGTCATATTTGAGAAATATGGAGGTCCCTTCTGTAGAGGCGTTTCAATAAAAACTGACAAAATTAATTAAACTCCTTTATTAAAAATCACACACGTTTTAATCTGCTGGGTTCGGCTAATCACTGCTCAATTTGCTTTTTTTGTTGTTATGCCTCGATTATTTTCCTTTGTTTTTCATGCTGCACGCACTGCTCGAGAGCATAATTACATCTATACAAATGTAAACAAATCTGTTACACTTCCATGTTTTTCCTTTCGTAGACCTTGTTAAGCAATAACAGTAAATGGTGGAGATTGAACGTACTACAAAGTAAGTGCGTATTAGCTTTTTCGATGTGCTATCGATTTGTACAAAATTTCTTACAAATAAATCATTCACACAGAGATGTCGTATCCACGCTCTTATGAAACAAACTGTATATGCTATATAGAGGTCGTAAGTTGTCGGGCAACCAAATTAACTGGTTTGTCTCAATTGCAGGTATTTACTACTACTCATCGTTGTTAGCTGAATCTTTGATAAACGGAGATCTATTGTGCAACAAACTTGGCAAGGAGAAGCATCGAATTGAAAAGAGATGAAACGATAGACAGTGATGATTAGTAGACGTCGGCTTTGAAAGTATCAACTCCAGAAGTAAGTACAGTAATTCCTGTAATATTGCCTCTACCTGCGGAAGAGCATTAGGATAACTTGGAAATAGTGGGCCCCGTTCTCGAGTCTCGGCGCTCGATTTTCTGCTGTCTACTGTAAACTATTGCGACAAGCATCTCACAATAGAGCGAAGAATGTGTGGAATTAATTAATTCATCAATTGATTGATTACTTTTATATTAGAAATGCCGAGAAACCTCCCGAACAGTACATTCCACGTTCTAAGGATTTTGATGGTAGACGTACGTACGTATGTATATACTCACTGTCATTAAGAGTAAGAGATTTTGTTTGAAACTTATCGTCTCAATATTATTTTTTAAGAATCAAACTGCCCACGACTTTAAACAAACACGTAATTAAGTATTAAATATTTTCGTTCTAGGAGTGTTCATTTTCGCGTAAAATAACTTTGAACTAAAAACAAGAAACAAAGCACTTTGAAAGCAATGAAATTTGCAGACATTGGATGGCAATTATTTTTTTTTAATTATTAAAATTTAAGTTCTTTAAAACAGAATTAGGGTAAAAATAATCAAAAGATACTTTGCTTTTGTTTGTAAACAATAACATAGAATTTTTCCAAGTTACAACCATTCAGCCATTCAGATATTAGTGTAATATCATTATGCTACATGTTCTTGAGCATTATGCAAAAAATGATAACCGTTTCTCACCGATACCGGTTGTTATTGAAATTTAAAGGGTCCGCAACGTTGCAACAATTAACTATAATACATAAAGGAAATTTTCCTCATTATCAGAAAGAAAATGTATTAAACAAATTAATGTGCTTTTGTGAATGTGCTATATACTCTTGAATTTTACCATAAAAATCTGTTCAACTTTCGTTTTCCTAAATACTTTGAGAGCACTATCCGCGTTGAAGAACGAATGTCCCATTGAAAAAGTAGACACTTGCAATGACGCAGATGTTTCTAATTATTAAAATTAATTTTTAACCATACATTTTTCTAAACTACGTAAGTGAAAGTAAACATTAAGAGCAAATGTTGACTAATAACATAGTTGGGTACGTAATTATAGTAATAATCGTTAATTACAGTGAGTCACATGTAAAATAATTATGATTTTTTGTGTAGAACTACTAAAGAACATCTCACTCTGACGAAAGAAAAAAAAATGCGTTTACCTTCATTTGTTCAAAAGTAACGGACTTGTGGCCACCAAAACGTCGATTTTTCCCCACTGCGCGTCCTGCAGAAGTGTATGTATCTCCTTGCAAAGCTTTATGACTTTAAAATTAAACTGTGAAGTAATAGTCATTAAATTATTTTGATTTCAGCTGCTACAAAGCAGGGTGCTGTAATTTGTAATAGATGATTGATAGAGTATCGGCCTATGAGCGTTAACCTCTGAAATGGCCGATTAGGCAGTCGATAAAGTGTTAAGATTGTAGAAGGAGATCGATAGAAAACAATTTCGTTGACTATTCTCAGGGTGTAATGACAATTCTATTTCCATACCTATCGGGTGGAATCGATGTGTCACTGTATGCGTATCGCACACGTGGATGATGTGCTCGTAAACCAACGTTCTCCTAGACGATCCTCATCCGTAGAGTCGCAATAACCGCTCGACAAATATTTAACCTCCTGGATTCCCCACGTGGGAACCATGGCTGTACCGCGTAATGCGGTTTCGGTGTCGCAATGTTCTCCATTGGGAATACGGGCGGAAAGATATGTCTTGGCACTGATTCTTTTCTATGTTGCTTAACCTACGATTTCAATGATACAAGGAAATCGAGCGCGTAAAGGGCCGATGAACCGTGGTCTTTTACTTAATTGCACCTATCTCCAGATTTACACGGAAGATAGGTTCCTTAGAAAACCGTGTAAATCGAAATCGTTAATTTTGATACGTAAAACTGCGTAAATCGAAAACGCACTAAAACGTGTATAATTCAGTCATTTATTGCAACGTTAACCCTTTGCGGACGGGTACATTTTTGAATATCGAGAGATAACCATCTATTTTGCGATCCACAACCGCCTTTTTATCAGCAAGTTATTACTATTTGTTTAATCATATTTCAACGGTTGTATTTCAATTTTTCAACTCTAACTGTGTATACAAGCAGTAATAAATTATAATTAAATTTTTTCTCAGACCACATATATGCCTCGCTGGTCCTCAAAGGGATGAATAGAAATAACTAAAAGCAAATTTTTTAAAAAATTCCTTATTTTAAAACCCGGGTAAAAGCAAAATCGTATAACTAAAGTATCGTTTAAATCGGGGGATATGTGTATTTTCAATTAACGACAGTTCAAATGTTTTGTTTGTAAGAGGGTTAGTGCCTGATGTGAGCCTGCATTCGGATCATAGCATGTATGCCGTCGCCGCTGCGACGACCGGCTCGCGTGGTTCCGTTGCCGCAACGACGAAAGGCGCTCTTTATAAACGAAAGACACAGTCGATTACGGAAAGCAAAAGTGAACGGATTGGTTTATGTATTAAGAAATAATTAGTTTATGTGTTTTATGTAATAGTTTATTCTTTGTGGTTTTCTGAATTGTGTTTTATGTATCAGCGTCTATTTCTTGTGTTAGTTTGCCATTGTTGAATATTTATTAAATTCGTTTGTGTTATTCTTGTTCCGTTTTACTTCCTTACATGTTGATTTCTCAAAAATGAATGCAGCCTGAATTTGAATAATGACGGATTTAATTTGTGATGAAGTGTAGAAAATGAAGTTGCTTTATTTAGATTTTAATACAAGTATGATCTCATTCTACTGTCAAACACATAAAAATTATACGCTCACCGTTAGTAGTACCTTTATTATAATTTTGTCAAATAAAATAAAAAAATTCGTATGCAAATCTTACCAGTGTGTATTGAAGCCAGTGTCATTAAAAAATAAAAGCATGATTATTCGGCAAGATATGACAATTATTCGTTCATTGAGTATTCGGTGTGACGGTGAATCTACGACAAATGAACAATTTAATCAGAAACTGCCTAGGGCTCAATGTTGGCTGAAGAGGTAACCGTTTCGACTTGCACACTGTGAATCTAGCACCACTAAAATTGAGTATCCTATGCGAAATAACTGCAAAATTAAACGCTTCGCAATTCAAATGATTTTTCTAATTTTCTCCCAAGAATAAAAATTACTAAAACACTAACCATTTACCTAAAATACTCATAAGGGATATAGAAATGTTGACCTAACAAGTAGAAGTGGTAATTATTTTCTTCCATGGCAAGAATAATTGCAGATAATTAGATATATTTCGATGAAATATACAAAGCCATTATTAAATTTCAAAATTAAAATAAATTCGACGGAAAATTAACTATGGCACACCGGCGTGTCGTACGCAGCTCAATATAGAAACTGCAAAAAGTTAAATCAGAAAACATAAAAGCCAAGAGATACTATTGATCAATGAACCTAGCACCGTAAAGAACTGACCATACCGATAAATCCCGAAAATACACCAAACCCTTCATTTCACCGCTTGACAAATCATTCGCCCTGTGAAAAGGAAACTTCGAAGAGCGATCGAAGTATTTGAGTTTTCACCAAATCGCCGAAGAAGCAGCGGCGAAATCGGAAAGTAAGTAGCGCGCGATCTCGTTATCGGTGCCTAGATAAGCGTAGCAAACGACCGATATTTCTCTTCCGGCGATTGTTCTTCCACAGCCGATCGTGCGCATAATTCGCGAGAAGGGGGACCAAGATGGAAAGGTGAAGAGAAAGAAACACTCGGAAAGAGGTCCATTGGATTCAAGCGTTAAAGGAGGAAACGAGAAGGTAGGGAAAAGGAAAGGCAGGCAGGCAGGAAGGAAGGAAGGAAGGAAGGAAGGAAGGAAGGAAGAAAGAAAGAAAGGAAGGAAGGAAGGAAGGAAGGAAGGAAGGAAGGAAGGAAGGAAGGAAGGAAGGAAGGAAGGAAGGAAGGAAGGAAGGAATGAATGAATGAAGGAAGGAAGAAAGGAAAGCTTCTTGATAAGGACAGAATCGTCCGCATGGGAATCAAAGGAGTGTCTACCTTCGCTCGACTGGCTTGATAACGAGGGAACTACCCGCTGGTTCCGTGATAAAACGCTCTCGGGATGAGCTCCTCCCTTTTACCCTACGGAAGTGTCGAAGCACCGAACAAAAGGTATTCGCAGTCGTTAGAGTCAAAAAGGAATTTTCTGGAAATGCGAGTTCGTCTGACGACTGCCAATTATCTTTGGCAAGACGCATCCCCGTAGGACGTATGGCGAGTGACATCGGGACGTTATGACGGACGTTGAGAACTTTCTCTATGGCAACTGTTAAGTTCAACTCCGAGTAATTAGATTTTGCATTGCGGCACCATGAAACTTCCGACAGGGACGATGTTTACGGTTGGAGTTGCCGTGGAGTTTTATCGTAATGGATTCAGTTGCCGGTCGTTTTTCACCGCCTCGAAATTGTATTAAAACAGAAATTTGATTTCTCATTTGCCCAGATGTTCAATAAGAAATGTTCAACTTTTTGCGTTGATTCGTGGCCAGCTTGAGAAGTTTGATTAAATGAGGAGGGTAATTTAAATGTAATGAATTGGAAGACCTGAAATTCTGTTCGATGAAGAACGATAACAGAGGTCGTCTTTTAATGATTTGTTAAGCGTTCGACGTCCTTTTTTAGACACTTGAACGTACTGCCAAATGTCTGTAAAAATATTTAACTCGTCCACAGAGCAGTCACTACTTGTAAGTTAATAAATAATAGTAACATGTTTTAAACGAATTGGTTTGTCTAACAATCAAACATTAGAGAGCACTTAAGGACTAATAAATCTAATCTAGAAATAAGTATAGAGGAAAAATTAGAATTGAAAAAAACCTCAACCGAAGTTTATTGAAGCATTTAATCAGTAATTTATGTAGAAGTTGCAATTAACCCTTTCAACGCGTATATGGGTATCAACCCTATTTGCATTCTAAACAACTGTTCATGATAAGTCGCGAACTCATATCAAACTTGTTCACCCCGCAACAATTTAGGGTTTTGGACGCATCTATCTACGAGATATCAACCATGTTTGTATACCTAGAGGCAAAAACAATAAGCTTAAACAGAATGTATTACATTCTGCATCGAAAGTTCTTTAACCCTTTGCCCTACACTCATGATGCGGTTGATGGAACAGGAAATTTTGAGGCTTCTCAAAAAGTATCAAATTGAAAATATCAGTTGGAATACGACACGATAATATTATTCCTATGTTATTAATATTGCATTAAATTCTAAGATATATTAGGAACCACTGGCAAATTTTCATTTTAACAATTGAATTTTCAATAATTGCGGAGGCACTCACAAAAGAAATCGTAGGACAAGGGGTTAAGGAGATCATTATCAGTTCAGCTTGCGTTTCGCTCAAAACTATCCGCAGCCCAAAGCACAGACCCAACGTCGTCCAACTCACCGTCGAAATTTTTAAAATGCCTCGTCTAACTCCGGAAAACGTTCAAAATTCAGGACATTACAAAACACAAAAACAAACGGACCAAAATGACCAGTGGGAGGAGCACATGATGGATAAAAACTAAACCCAATAGCCGTGAACATGGAATACGTTCTATCAAACGTACTCGGCCGCGATTTCTATTGTAGCAGGAAGTTGATCGACGTCATACTCGATTCCATCCACTTAGAAGGACGTCGGCGAAGGGTTTCAAGCAGTCATATCGATCTTTCTCGGGTTCGGAGGCAGTCCACTTCGCTTAGGAGAAACGCGTCAGTTTCCCGGTACGCCCTTGGGGCTCACTTTCCTCGATTCTCGCCAATTTCCCGGAGGACCTTCGTCGTGCTAGACGTACAGAGGGACGCTTCCGCGGTTATGCACTTTTCGTACACGTACCGTTGGTGATTTGCATAACTGTCTGTTCTACTTTTCGGTACGATGGTCCTCCTCAATCAAACTTTACGCAACGCACGAACCGTCCCTCGGGAATTTACGTCCGAAGACGGACTTAACTCCTTTATGAAAATCTCGAGAATTTTAGAAATTACCGCAAAAATTTCGCGCCCCGGATTTACCCATCGAGCGGACTTAAAGCGAAAGAAGAAAGCGATTATTTGAGGGATTATACTTCCGGTGGAACTATTGCAGTTTTATTGCTCGAGTGTGAAGCGGGAAAGTTTGTGGTTCAAATAACAATTTTTCCTCTCCTGCGATCAAGAAAGAGCTTGGATAATCTTTTATACTTTTACTCGAAAGAAGGAAAACACGTAAGGAATTTGATAGGTATTTTTATAGGTGTTTTTATCTCAAAGCTATTAAAATATAATTTATGGACCTTCTTCATTCTGTGATTGTCCAATACAAAATTGTTTACTTCTTTCTAGGTATTATAAGTGATTAAATTACGTAATCTTTAATTAACCTCAATTTTAATAAATTTCTGAATAATAATGAATTAATTTAAAAATCACGATGTTTTAGTTACTAATGCTCACATGCTTGCAGTTGATATAAGAATGAAGATCGTCAAGGATTATTCACTATCGTGATTTTCATCACATCTGTAGATAATTGTTTTTTATATTGCTTTTAATCGTTTCTTTACACATAATTTAACTTCAAATACAGATTATTGTTTTTCAAATTATTATTTGCATTTTGTAAGCCACTCAACAGTCTTTGTAATAAGTTTTCTCAACCAAACTTTGTATCATTATATGAGACGTTGGGGGCTGTAAGGGCAAACTCAGCAATTTGCAAAAATCTTTTTATTTTATGAATTTAATCTGCAGTAGCCTACGTATATACACTACTGGTTACGTTCGGTGAGTTCTCTTTTTATTTCAATATAAAATAAAGTTTCGTGAAAAATGTTTGAGAATACGTATAAATGCTAAACATGGCATAACTAGGAAAGGTATGCTCTATGATTATTTTCATGCAAGTTTTATATTTTTTGAGGGCATGAAAATATCTGTGAAACACCTTAAAGCGGCTATTGATTATTGTTATGTGTTTAACAATTTAAAAAAAATACAGAAAAAAACTCTTCCTTAACACGAACCTTTTCGCGTGCAGAAACATTGAAGGTAATAAAATGAACATACCGTATTAAAATAATGTAAATAGCAAATACTGATCGTGTTTCAGCCCGAAATGCGTCCAAGAAATCGGTTTTTGATTTTTCCGACAACGTTGCACCATATCAAAAAAATATGAAAAAAATGGAGCATAGTAACGGTAACATCAGGTAATTACTGTAAAAATCTAAAAATTGTACCCTGAAGATTTCACTGCGAAATCTACATTTTTCCATTTTTTTCCGTTTTTGATTTTTTGCGCGTAGCACTTGCAACGTAAAAATCTGAAAAAATCCCTAATGTGTGCAATCATGTTTAGAATGTGTCCAAATTTTTTCGAAAATTTTACACATCTTTAAGTATGGAAAATGAGGCAAAAATTGATTTTTCGAATTTACCCTATAACTACCCGCCCGGTCAAGCTATCGGATTAAATATTTGTATACAATGGTTTCTTGTGGTCACCTATCGAATGACCCATCGTGGAATAAAATAGCTTCAAGGGCACTTTTGATCCCCTTATCCTGCTAGACCATTTTCTGCCACTTTTGATTACGTATTGTTAGTAATACGAAAAAATATTTGTTCGTATTATAACCATCTTGTAACAAATAAATATTATATAAGTAGCCACGTAATATAATACTAAATGTTATTCTATTTATTACAGTTACTCTATCGTAGTAACCAATGGATATAACATTATTCTTTATATTTAAAATAGGGAAAAATTAAATTGCAAAATTGTATTATTTTAAAAATAATAACGAAAACTATTTTGTATCTTCGTTCTCATGGGCAACATTTAGAACATATTTTTATATATCCACATATGTATTTGTTGGGTTCGCTAGTACTTCTTGTAACGCATCATATGAAACCACGATAGAGATACCTAAATCTCTTGTTTAAAAAAAATTCAAATCTCTCATCTAAAAAATTAAAATTATAAACATAGAAAAATCTATGGGACATTAAATTATAATTGTATCGAGCAAATCACTAAAAAAATACTTTTGTCACGCTAATCGCGCTCAAATATGTTACTTCCGAAATTTAACTTCAGAAGAAATGCACTGACCACATACAAGAAGTTAACTACTTATTAATACAAATCTCCTCGAGCATTTACTTTTTTTTAGTCATTGACGGACAATTGCGTTCCCAATTTCGAAGGCTGGAGGGGCGTTAGAAAAAACGTCATTGACCGTAAGACGGGACTTTTAGTTTGCTTCTACTATCTTGCTCATCAGGGCGACGCCTTTGCTTGCCCAGAACGATTCTCTTTGTACAATTTTATCTACGATCGCTTCGTAAAAACGAAGAGAAAACTACAAAACGAAAGTATGCGTCTATCGACGCACGTTCTCGCCGTTGCTGCTCGAAAGTCTTGCAACCGGAGGATGCAATTTCTTATCTATCTTCACGGAATGATTTCAACTGTTGGAATTAACGTCACCTATAACTTTTTTTTATCAAGTACTCACGAATCTATACTTCTGTAATACATGCTTTTTTCGTTTTTCATGCGTCGAACATATTGATATTACGTAACCAAAGCAGCTGGAAATATCCGACGTAATAATCAAATGTCAGAATACAATTACGTCTAATTACTACAATTACTACTATAAAGTAGTCTAAAAATAAAAGTTGAAACTTAGCCGTTTTTAGAAATATGAATATTCGAATGTGAATGTTTAAAACTTCCGTGTCGAGTGAAGAATAGAAATACAAAAAACTTTTGATAAACGAATACAAAAACAGTATTTCTTCAACATACTTCGTTAACTGCTTGCAGCTTGGACACGCTGGTATTATCAGATATTCAAGATATGATCAAATTAACCCTTTCGGTACGGAGGAGCTGGCCGCCACTATACATTCATGGTACGGCGAAGTTTCCACAAGAGTGGTTGCACTGCACGGCAGCGTAAACCGCAAAAACGTGTTTTGCGTCAATCATAGAAATCTCGAGCGTGATTGACACTAAACTTTTCATTCGGACCGCGACAGTAATCGGTGACTGACGCGGCATTTAACGAGTTTAAAAAACATTTCGAAAATGTCTATTCTGCTTTGTCGTAACCTTTTTTTTGCATGAGCAAATCTTCAAAAGACACCAGCACCCCGAGGAGAGTAATCATACCCACATAACTTTCCGAAGACGCCGCCAATAGACGACGGTAGTACCCAGAGAACGTTTCGTGAATGCCGCCAATAGGCGACGGTAGTACCCAGAGAACATTTCGTGGCCGCCGCCAATGGGTGGCAGTAGTGCCGAAAGGGTTAATGAAGTACAGCTCAAGCAAAACATCGACACTCTATAGATAAACTTGTTATTGAAAGACTACTACTCACCGACAAGACAACGAGAAATCTTTCTTGATATCACGTTGTATTTACTTTAATAACTTGCTTTCGTTGAAGACTATTTATTTTAATTACATTCGAAGCACGTTAATTAATAGTGTAGATTATCTTTAATTTTGTGTTTAAGGGAAATAATAACTTGATTTCAAGAACAGTAGAACTTCAGTACCTTTTATTATAAGCATGAAAATGTTTTCAATGAAGTTCAATTAGAGATAAGCAGAATTTAACATTTCTCTTTGTTAAAATGACTGTATTTTTATTGGAAGAGAGCTATAAAATGAAGGCTGTTATTTAATTTGGTCAATATTTTCTAACATCCTTCATTCACATTCCTTTGAAATGACCAATATTTATAATAACTGTTGGGATTCCTGCAGGTACCGTGGTGTAACGCCCACGAAGCAATCACGGAGTCACACCAAACGAGTTTTACACTTTGGTAGAATGATCTGATTATATTTAACAATAAGGACTACATTATCTTAACGGTATATACGTAAAACTATACGTCCGGCACAGCACCGGAAGTTCACCTACAGGCAATCTCTACATATACATATACCCGGAAAGCGGGAAGAGCAATAACTCATTAGAAAACAATACAAAGTATCGGAATATTACCTTTATGGGTTTTTAACTTTTCATGACTTCGACTGAATTACTAATACCAATACGTTTTGATTATGTCCAAGCAATTATTTTGCAGCAGTGGCATTTATATTACTATTTGCCGTCATTTTATTATAAATACTCAAAATCTATTTGAAATTCTTAGAAAATATTATATTTACAGATATTTGAATTAAAGTACTGACAGTTTTTGTATTAATCAGTACAATAGTATATATGTATATTATATATTCAGACTTTAATAGAAATACTAAGCAAAAATATTGAAAAAAAAAAAAGTAAACAGGCACAAAAAATCACTGGTGTTAATGATACGCAAGAAATGAAGCTATTTATTTATTTCGACACGTCTCGTTGTTTTTAAGCACGTGTTGTCTTTACACTCCGATTGAATTGTTCATCGATGTCGGAACGTAAGAACGGACTGCACATTTTATTTTTTGCACAAAAGAATAAACATATTGTTACGCAACACCCCATGTATTTACGCAACACCCAGTAGTATTAATGCTACTGGGTTAAGGGACATGTCAGTTGTTTGTAAATAAAGAACGGATTCTATGGCCAGAGCTCCTGGTTGACGGACGTGTGTTTGAAATAAAACGTTGTCCTTTTTCTATAAAAGTGTGTTAATCGTTTACTATGTCCAAAAGGACTTTGCGTGCGCGGTCGACCCGTAACAATATTATTTATAACCTTCTTTTGCTTTCGCCAAACACGAGAACTGAAAAATTGTATTACAGTTTCGCTGAAAGAAGAGATTTTAGTATACTGTTATACATACAGTTTCAAAATTCTTCTACTTTCAAGGTTGAAATGTCACTCATTAAACTTATTCTATTTCCCACATCGGTGCAAAATAATGGAGAGGAAGGTCAATTACGTTATATTATTAACCCTCTATGGGCCCGTGTAACTTTGAAGTAACTCAAGACAGATCTAATTGTAAGCTTTTATTCTTCAAATTCAATTTTCTAACTTTGTCAAATATTACAATTTAGTTCTTAAAGATCATGAAATTCTTTACAATTTATCTGCAACTGATGTTGAAATGCTACAGAAAATTCGGACTATAGAGGGTTAAAGCAATATTAAAGCAAGCAATTGTTGTTATTCGAGAATACATTTGTTTTTTAATTGATATTAATAGTCCTTACACTTGCATAAAAACAAAAACTACCGTGGAAATGTTCACAACACCAAAGCAGCCAAATGGTGTGTAAAGTTAATTGAATTTAATATATAACAACACAGTTTATTTTGTTACATTCCCCTTTACAAAGGTTTCATTTGTCGTTCCAATTTATTTTCAGTTAAATGAAACCGATTTGTAAAGGATCTTTAACGCTAACTGTTAGTATTTACCAAAATTGTAAAAAATTGATGTGTCATTTAACGTCAGGTCGATACGAAATTTTAGCACATGATCTATCAAGGGATAGAACGTAAGTTAAAACTATTTCATCAGGAATTGATTTGTTTGCCTAATGTTTCAATTTGCTTAAGATAAAATAAACCATATATATAAATGTAACATATAAAATATAATAATATAAGGATATTAAATAAACTGTATGTCAGTAGCGAATGTCTTTACGTGAGGTATCATGTGTGTAGATGTGATAGATTATTGCTGTTTAATTTTTATTACATTTAGCTTCGACGTCTCAAGGAAACCTTAACACGTTGCCGCACACTTTTAATTTGACGATCGTGCTCAGAAACACATTTTTTTCCTAAAGCGGTAAAGCATGAGAAAACGCATAAAAGAACAATTAATATGCTGTCTCGTATGCTATACCTTTTTTTTTCGATGTATTACTCAATAATTAACAAGTATATGCGTTAGTACACTTCGTACTAACGCTGTTCTTTTGTTTATTGATTAAAATGTGCACGACGGCTACAGCCGTCGTTTGCCTAAATATCGCCAAAGATCGGACGGCTATAGCCGTCATTTGCGGCAACGCGTTAAGTTTCTATTTGGTTTGAAAATTTAATTGCGTAACATTTTTTCTGCCTTTTGGTCATTCGTTTTCATTTTATTATAGCCAGAACTATTGGTACTGAGAGATATTTAGGTGAAGATACAAAATCATTGTCAGATTCCAAAGCCTAAAGTTAATATTTAAAACACTAATTACAGCAACAATCTATGTTCAAGGTAGTTGGAAATAGGACTGCGAAGTGTTATGTCATAGCCGCAACGATTTGTAATACCACAGTCAAAATAAAACTCCATATAAAACTTTAGACGAGATAACACCGGTTGTCAAACCGAAAATTATGTAAGTAAAAAAATAAGACATTCTTTCTTATCAGACATGAAAGTTCTCGAAAACGACGATATTGGAACCCAGAGCCTATTGTTTGGGAGCCTGAGGCACTATCCCTGTCACGACCACAGATTCCTGTACTGAACAGCATGTCTTTTTCTGCATTTGATTTGTACCTAATTAAAAGACTCTTCTCCAAAAATTGAACTCCACACGAGTAAATACTAATCACAATTGCTGACATCAACGAAATATCATATTTGGATTCTACGCAAATTCGCCTTGACTTTTGTTAGGACCTGCACAATACCCCGAAAATTAATTCCTAATTCCAACGGTACAATTCAGCCTTTCGCAAATCCCAGATTCCATTGCCTAGCAATAAACAAAGCACGTTATCGCACGATACAACGACCTTCGACATCACAATATACGCTTCGAACCTTGTCCCATAAACAGCAAATCTCCCGGATTCTCGAAAACTGAAAAGCCGAGAATTACCAACTGAATTTTAGGTAAAGAGATCAAGGGAAGGCTTTCCATCCTCGAATTTCCGTGAAATAAAGAGACAAGTAAAGCAGTCGCTTACGAGCGCGAATTTCACGGACGTTCCTATCTTCGGTAATCTCCCAACGGAGGATTTCGTGAACCTCGAAGAACCGATACGCTGCGCGCCGGCAGAAGTTTCGGCGCTCATAAAGGACCCCGTTCACGTAGGGATTCGCCGGCGGAGATTTTCTCGATATCAGATCGCGTGATAAAGTCGACGATCGTTCCCTCGTTTGCAATCGAGCACACCGGCGCTGATATTACTGGAAAAAGATCGTCCCGTTCTCGCGTTCACCGTTAAGCTCTTTCCGCACGTAGGTAATGCCGGAGGAGTACGCGACGAATCAATTGCCAGCTTCTTTGGCGGGAACGCAATTATTTATCCTCGCCGGCGCGCGATTTTACGTCCTTAAATGTATTCGCACCGGACGAACCGATGGAATAAAAGAGGAAGAGGTGAGAGAGAGAGAGAGAGAGAGAGAGAGAAAGAGGGAGAGGTCATCGAAAATAAAAAGAAGCTGCGATGAGCGTGAGCTCCACTATTCCCACGGTTCGGCATTGAAACGAGAAGGATCGAGGCTAAGTGTAATTTGTACGCTACATTGTAGTTAACGATTGGCTTTATCGGGCAATTTTGGTATGGCCGATCTTTGGACAGATCGCTAATATCGAATACAAGTTTTTGCTAACGGTAATGCGTGATTATACAGTACAAGTTTTGTACGGGGGCAGAGAATGAAGATCGTTGGCAGTGCAACGGGAGAAGCAGGGGGGTAATTTTCATGGAGAAATTATAATTTGCAATTAGCGGTGTTACGTGGAATTTTCGTTTCAGCCGGTTCTGTAACTTTTACATTAACGTTCGAGCATAATACAGAAACGATGAGGAAAGTTGTCTACTTGATGAGAATTTCTACGGGAAGTATGAATTATGAAAGGAGAATAAATTAATTGGACGTAAGACGGATCGAGGAGCGAAACGTGAATTCTCGCGGACGTTTACGGCGAAAAACGGTTCAACACAATTTACGTCGTTGCGATGCAAAAGGGCGACAGCGACTTGAGATTTCTTTTGCGTTAGACGTTCAATTGTATGTAGGAGGAATTTGCTCATGGGTGGGACATCATAGAAAATTGAAAACACCTTATGATATAATTATCAAACTTTGCATGACTACTTAAAAATGACTACATTTTTCTTCCGGCTTACACAAGTGTAAATATACAATATTACTTGTTACGCAACACTTCGTGACTTTTCCTTAAATGCTTTCAAGGGTTCACAATTTCACCGTGGATATGATGTTTGTACATATTACACAGTAAGAAAGTCTCAGGGCAAATAACGATGCGCAATTTCAATGAAGGTCATGCAAATTCCTACTTCAATAATCATTGCTTATATTTCAATGACTGTAAGACGATAATGAGAGTAAATGTGAACGATGAAAAACAGGCATTTAAAGTAAAGCAAGACGAGTGAATGAGAGTTCCATTTACACGGAGACGTGGAAAACAAGAAGAGCTGTTATTACTACCGCCAAAAAAGGAGATTGAGTAAAACCGGCATTGAACAAGAAGGTCAAATAGATGAAAGCGTATCGGGGAGAAAGAAGATATCGTGGTGAATCGTTGAAAGCTTTACGAACAGTTCTACTTCGTGCATTAGCGAAAGAAGATTTTCAGACACTCTAAATATTATCTACTTTGATATTGAGTATATCATTAGTATATACATGTGTTCTTAGAAAAATGTTGGTAAGCAAAGTGGAACGATTAATTCCTTGACATACGTACATTAATACTCTTTTTATAGAGAATGTTGTGCTGCGTGGTGAAGTATTAATATACATATATGATTCTGTTTCGAAAAAAGACTTTTTTATACGCAATGCCGGTGCGTTATAATGAAATAATTGTAAAAATATGCATAACAATGAGATTGCTTCTCGGGAAACAAATTCCGTTTCACTTCGGATTCTAACAACGATGTAGCTATGTCAAGGTAATAATATTGACAAGGGAAGTTCCGGAACTGATACACTCCAATTTTGATGAAACTTTGCATAAATATTTATTAAGCATATCTAAGAAGATAGTTGTAATTCGTTCGTGCCCGTTTTCAACTTTAAGGGAGATATCAAGGGAGACCCCTCTTTAAAGTAGGTCCTGTCTGTCTCCTGCCTGTCCTGCCATTTTCCTGCCTAATAGACATAAGCAAGTGGGCTAAAGTGTGTAATACAATAGATTAATAATATCACACTTTACCTAGTTATTCTATAAATTAACTAACGATAGATCGTTAAAGTGAAAAGTAGACAATTTGACATTGAAACAATCCCGTTGTTTTATAAATTAATTGCTGAGAAATAGTAAAAGACCTTTGAAAATTACCTTTCATATTATGGATAGACTAATTGATAAATGATAAAGAAAAACAGTATATACAATATAATATTATAGCTAGATTAGTTAAACAGTAATAAATAGACTCCGGGTGTTTATGCCCAATAAATATGTAATAAACATATGCTATTTATGCTCTAAAGATATGCAAATATGCACGAAAAATATGCAAAGATGCACAAAGGACATGCTAATATTAAGGGAAAATATACAAAATTAACAAAACATTTTGTGATTATTGTGACATATTATAATTCGAGTTACAATAAATGACAAGCATTTTTTCCAAGTTGGATGGTGTTAGTTGCCGACGCTTATCCGTAAAAATTAGTTTATATGCAGAAAATGATCGCTCCACGTCACACGATGTAAGCGGTGCGTACTTATATTTACTCCAGTAGATTTCTGGCGATTCTATTGGATCTTGTACAAATTCATTGTTCAAACTATTTGAAATTTGTATTAATTTCGTTAACCCAGTATTTTTTTCTACAACCGCAGTTACTTTGTTTCTAATTTTTTCTCCGCACTCAGCAGGTATACCTTTTAAATGATTAATGTAATTCATATATATTTCCATCGAAGTATTTAAAGGTAAACCTACTGTTTCCAATTTTTCTATCGTGGCAGGCAAAGTGCTTAAATGGGCTTTAATAAATATTAAATTTTGTACGAGTTCGTCTTGTTGGATCACATCGGATTTATTACTAATAAATAATAACAGAATATGTTTATACTTTAACGATTAGGTAATCGTTATTCTAAAAAAGAACTAGTTAAATCGTAGGATCCAAAAATTTTATATATTTTAACTGAGCAATTAGGTAATTCATAAAATACTTTATTATTTTATGAAATAACGGATTCCGCGGTTTGAAGGTAAATAATATATAGGGCGATTAATTTCAATTAAAGTACTTACAATTACAATTTCGAAATTTTTGGTGGTAATAAAACAATGTGCAAACTAGAAGCTATATGGTTTTAGCTTCCAATAAGTGGACATATTATTTGATGTGGGTAACTTTTGCTTACATGGATATCTAGAGCGTATCAACGTTGACTGTATTTTTCTAATAGAATTCTACATTTTTCAATATACTAGTCGATCAATTCTCTACTACAGCGCTATTTATGCCTATAATTTATTAGTTCCTGAGCTGTTTCAATTACAATAATGAAAAATCGCAATATGGTTTCGGTGATATTAATGTGCAAATGTGCGATTGCGTATATATATATGTTCATTTCCGAAAAAAGTGAAAAATGTTTGCCACCAATGACATAAAATGCTCCCGAAGTAACAAAATTCGGACAAAAATGTAGCTTCAATGATGCTATAGTGAAATATCCCATACTATATTTTACGATAAATTCGCTACACAGCTAAATACAAAGTGCTCTTTGCAGTCGCTATTTTACGAGCACTCTGTTTTTCTTCAATAAAATTGAGAACCCATTCTTCGAAATTTATAAAATATTTAATAATATTACCGAAACATGAAACTCTAAGGGTCATCTATACTACAAAGAAGCATTTCAAATATGTATTCAAATACCTATCTTAAAAACTAAAGGCATGGTTGTTACATAAGTGAAATCATTCAGAAGCATGACCTAGCTAATAAATCTGAAAACGACGGAAATCATTGGGACAAACCCCGACCGATGTCTACCGCAAATAATACTAAAGACCTGTGACAATTTTGCCACGTGAATTTAATTGCAAATAGCGTTCACGCTACCGCGAATCGTTATTACGATCATCGTGGTCTTGGTTTCAGCGCTTGGAAGATCCCATAATGAATTTCAGTTGTAAGGGGCGCGAAACGCGAAGGCGGAATTCAGGGTGACTTGAAAAAGGGTTTGCAAAGAGGTCGAGGAGGCTGGTTTTCAAGCCTCTGTGCATTTTAATAAAGATTCCGGAGCTTGCAATTCGCACTGAGCTGTAAAACCGAAGAGTGATAAAAAGAGGTCGGAACAAAGAGTCGTCGCCTGGTATAGCGTTATGAGACTCCAGTAATTCACCGATGCCCTCGGAAAAGGGCACAGGAGCTTCAATCATTTCGAGGAGATTTAGGCATCCTAAATGCGCATTTATGAGTCGGGATTTCCTACTCGTGTAATTAAAATATACTACATTACCTCAGTATATAATAAGCTTAGAAAAATTTGGAAAAATTAAATAAATGTTAAGGTATTAACTGCAAGCAAGCTTAGTATGTTTGAGGTTATCAAAGCACAATTTGCACATGAAGATATGAGAAAGAATGATGTTTACATTACACTAGTCAACACGATTTTTTACCCGAAGTGTATTTATGCTGATTCTTATAGATTTTGTGACGCTGAACACGAATATGAAGTCCGTTTGGCTCCATTAGACTTCATTTTTGAGAAAATCAGTCTTGAAAAAAAATTAAATTTTCAACTTTCAGAATTTTTTGCAATTGAATCGTAAAAGTTATTTAATTTTTTTTGAAAATAATGATTCTACAAACCCTCCCAAATATAACGATGTACGTTACTTTAATGTTATAAACATTCAAACATGTTTATACAATGGTCAAAGGGAAAAAGGAGCCCAAAACGCCCTAACTTTTGTGGACGTTTTCCTATCTTAAAAAGTAGACGCCCAGGATTAATTCTATTGATAATAGAAGGGGTCGATAGAGCAGACATGTTTCTTGAGGAAACCTTAATTGAAAGTTGCAACATAAGTTTTATTTTCGGCTGACAAATTAAAATATTTCCGGAAAACACAAGGTACTGCCCGTGGTTCTCAGTGCAATCGTTTCACCCGCGCTAGTAAAATGATATGTAGCTTGCTTTACAACTACATTAATTGTTTATGAGTTATGTTACAACAACGGTGCTACATTAAACAGAGAAGTATATTTATAAAATTTCATCATATAAATAAGCAATACTGTTCAATTGCATTCTCAACTTCGAGATTATACGACTTATTGGAGATAAAAATGTTTGTTACAAAACAACCCTGCACGATGGAAACCATCAAATTACATATCTGTGTTCATACATATCTGTATACATACATATCTGTATGTATTCAGCACAAAAAACACTATTAGAATTACATTTTAAAACTTTTGTACGAAAAGAAATACTTTTATTTCTCTGCTAGTACTTTCTCTTACTAACCCTTTGCAACCGCATTTCATAAAAACAAAATGTGTAATCGCACTTAAAACAAAACTAATAAAATGTTAGTAAGAATTATATATACTGTAGGAATTAAACGGAAAAAAGTCAAGAATGTTTATTTTAAATAACAGCAAATCGAATATTATTATAACACAAAACCAAACGACACAAATTATATAACAGATAACGACACAAAACAACTCGGACTACACAACCAACTCAATTATTAATCTCTCTCGCACAATTATCTCTTGGAAGTCTCTCGAAAATCTCAATCGCACATATATTTATAACATTCACACGGCATACTCGTTCACACTCGCACTCTCGTCATCAGCTGTTTGCCATAGTGATAACCGATCGATAGCTCCGGGGTCGTTGGCCTTTAAGGACAAATGAAGATCCTGTTCCCGGAAGCTTCTCGATGGTTTTACACATTCAGGGCAAACAACTGATGCGCTACATTCATAACTAGAAATCCATTCATACCACAATACCTCAGGAACATGTTGATACTTTGCTTTGGCGTCTGAGAGTAGACATGCGATGGCAACGGTGAAAGTGCTTTGGTGGCTGACAGCAGACGTATGTACGTCAGCTAACTAAGGGTTGATACCACTATAAGGATGTATTACCAAGTAACCCACAAAAAGGGAAGTATTTGGTGATTCTGAATCTCGTTTTCGAAAGTATTGCGCACGCACTAATAGGTGAAAATCCTTGAACCCGATCACGGAGTACTGATTACCTGTCGACGGTCGAGGGCAAACTGATAGCGAGGTGAACATCGAAACGACTTGTCATTGTTAGTGGGCCAACGAGAAGGACACCTGTAGGTCACGGTCGCAGAGTCCTGCCGAGTATATTATGACAACAAGCGGTGGTCGTCGTACTTCTTGGCTACTGCAGTAGAAATAATTGCTTACGTTGCTCGTAGAAGTAATCTTAAAATTGTAAATGCAATTGAACAACATTGTTTATTTATATAACCAAATGCTACAAATATAATACTTTGTTTAATGTAGCGTTACTGTCAGATAGTAACTCATAAACAGTAAATGTATTTGTAAGTACTGCAAGCTACATATAATACTAGCGCGGATGAAATGGTTGCGCTGAGAATCGCTGGCAGTACCTTGTGTCTTGCCAACGGTAATGTGGGAGTTAAAAGGATTTAAAAATTTCTACTGACTAGGAGTACTTTATATGTTTCTTTCAAATTTTTATAATACATATTGTTACGTCGCGCGGTTCTGAATCGATTCTCAGGCGACATCACTCGCGAAAGGTTGGCAAGATATTTAAATTGAAGGAGTTGTTTGGAGAAATTAGATGTCTATATTTACACTTCATTAATATACAAAACGACGCTTGCATGACTCGTGAATGATTTTAAGGTATGAAAATGTACTGAATTAGCCGTGACACGTGTGGGTCAACCGGCAGCGTAACGTTCTTGTCAAATAATCGTGTACGAGAGAGAGGTATGGTACTCGGCCTTTTTATTCCCAAAAGTTGGGAAGAAAGGGTGGCTTGCCCTTGGAGAGGGGATGAGAAAATTCGCCTTGAGCGGAAAAGTACGCTGCATGTACATGACCTGGACTTCCAAGACGACACATATTAACACATTGTTGACCGGCAATTTTACGTAGAAGTTAACTCATGTCACCGGCTATTTTTTCCGTAATTGAAAAGAACCGAAATAAACTTCAGTATTCTTTGCTTATACATAATGAATTTAAATGAAGCTTTGTACATATCTGCTGTGTATTATAGTTTATACATATTATATATTTTAGCAATTTGTTTGGTGTGGCAAAATTCAAATAGCTGATGTAAGAGCAAACACGAGTTATCTCGTGACCGGTCAACAACGTTTGGGCATGAAAACACGAGTTAACTCGTGACCGGTCAACAATGTGTTAAGAACAAAAAAGAATCATTGTTATTAAAATATATTTTCGTAATTATTATTACGTAAAATATTATCCCCAATTTTATCCGATTGATGTTAATAGTGATACAGTTGTATTTACATACAACAATTTCAAAAGCTTGTTTCTTACTTTATTTGAAAAATTTAAGCTAACCTTCTTTTGCTACCGATTTTCTTTTTCATGCGTGTCAAACACATCTTGAAAATGCGATTACATTAAATAATTTTCTGCAGTGAGAAATTTTTTCTGTGATACAAAAATATTCGAGAATGACTCTAGGTGAAATGCGCAAGTTATCATACGAGTTGGGGCTGGAAAAATACAAAAACAAATGACCACAACAAAAATAATTATTAGTGGAAGTGCAAATCCGTAGAATAAATAAAGATCCGTAGAATGAGTTGCGAAATGGAATATCTATAGAAGTGTAGGACGAGTTTCAAAATACTTTGCTATATTATACCATATTTTATATATTTATGGTCTATATTCTTCCCAGATGGATTATGAAATATGTATTTCATTTTTGCCGAGTAAGTTTCCATTTTATTATATTTTTTTGCTATGCATGAACTTTTACTACATAGAGACTAACGTCGAGTGATACTAAGAAATTCAGAATGGCCAAACACTGTATTACTGCATTTTATAAAAATGCAAATAGAAAATGTAAATAGAACAGTATTTCATCGTGCTATTATTTATTCGGGAGTATTGCTTATTTAGTTACAATTACCTGAAATATTCTATAAGGTTATCCAAATATCTCAATTTTCGTTATCTCTTGGTATGTTTTAATTGACGACCGTAATTAAAATATATTTGATAACATTTTTTACCGTCGTATATGTATTTTTTTCGATGATACTGATAACTACGGACAATGAAAAATACTTGGGTGCAATGTACAAAATGATTATTTATTCCCAAAGTCAACATTACTTCCACAAAAAATTAGCTATAACAGATCTTTTGTTGATTCTTGGTCATACGGTAACCTGTTCTCATTTCATTATCGTTCTAACAATTATTTTTACAGATTTCTTATGTTATCGCTGCTTCTGATTTGTGCTTATTGAAAATCAAAGTTCTGTCTCTTTTATTTTTTCCTATATCAATTCCCGAAATTGTTCATAGCTGTTGTTCATCGAATATACCAGTTACAAATCAGATACATCTTTGAAACACGACGCAATCATCACAATTTGTGTCTTTCAATATTGATATATCATGCTGTACAAATAATGCGTTTAATATATTGTAGTAATTGATAGAATAGGCATATTTGGATGTGTAACACTACAATTACCGGCGTTATATTTATTCTATTTAAATGTACTAAATAAATAGGTTGAAAAAAGAGAAACCGAGAGATGAAAAGGATGGACAATTAAATATTTCTGCTTTTGTAAGACAGAAGTGGAATATTTCTTGCATGACTCCCCTATCAATTTGGGGACATTTAAAAAAAATTGGTAACCGGTCACATTGATCACATTGGTAGCTTTAGTATCAATATTTGAAGTACTTTGTTTTGCATTCGTGTATTTTATGTGTTCGTGCCTTTTACAGATTACATTTTTGTATGTGTGTGTTGACAAGTGATGGTTTCACCACTGCGCGAAGTTTCATATAGATTTGAGAACAAAAGAAATGGGAAGGTGTTGAAAAAGTGGCGGGGCGTGCGCGAATTTCTTTGAATTAATTAATAAATTATTTTCCTTGTAATATTCATTTTCCCAAAATATTGATTAGGATGCTTTCTTTCGATACAACGCATATCAGGCGGAAAACGCATTAAATTTATTTCAACAGCAAATGTCATTGCTCGTTTTCAAGAAAACTCGGAAGTACCTTCGTTCATCGCCTATATGGCGTTACATCAATGCGAAGCATTAAATGATCGCATACCACATGGGACCCATAAATGCTCTTACGTGTCCATTCCACGATCTTCAAGGGTTGGAACGGGGGAATCGACTGGGACACGCAAGATGGGAATAATGGCAGCGAACTGCATCGGAACGGTCCTCTCGCAATTACGGACGTAAATAGGCTGGCGTATCGTCAGTGCAAACGTTTCGCATTACCATTTGATGGATCCGCTGCTGATTGTCGGTAAGACAAGGACGAAAGAGAAGAGGGGATGA
This sequence comes from Cerceris ruficornis, assembly GCA_963989415.1. Classification (NCBI taxonomy): domain Eukaryota; kingdom Metazoa; phylum Arthropoda; class Insecta; order Hymenoptera; family Crabronidae; genus Cerceris; species Cerceris ruficornis. Next base: position 13,364,472 of record OZ022528.1, read on the forward strand.
AACGGACGAGAAAGGCGAATGCGACTCAGAAATGCGGATGGGAAGAATGATGGAAGGAGAAGAGAATAGAAATCAAGGGCATTACAAGCGTTCCAAGAGACAGAGGGGACGTTAAAAAGGCATACAACGGAAAACGCACTGAAACCGACGAGCTGCTGGGAGAGAAATCAAGGAAGAGGAAGCAAGAATTAACGAACGGGATAAAGAGATAAAATTATAAACGGTAGAATCAAAAACGAATGAAACTCCAAGTAAGCTATGCCACTAGAGGGAACGAAGAGGCACAGGGGTGAACGTTGAGAGTAAAATCTGAAGAGCACGGCAGAGAAGGAGGACAAAAAATGTAAAGGGAGACTAGCAAGGAAGCTGTCCATGGAATGCAACTGGAATTCTGACGTGTGTCGACCATTTGGTAATGGTTACACGAGTCTACTAAAACGGATGCACGCGCCAACTCCGACTCGCACTGTTACCAACTTCCACCTGCATGCACGAGTTATCCGCTCAGTGTCTAAGCGTTTTGCAGCGCAACAGAACTGCACGAATACTACTCTCTATCTCTCTCTTCACCCTATCCCTCCCTAACTGCATTTAAGCGGCCACGCGTGTATGCGATTCACAGGATAAACCCGATGCAAAGGCGAATTTAGGAGGATCTGTCAGATATCAGTGGCTCGGATAGTCCGACCAGCCGGGCAAGTGAATGTTACTACTGGCAGCATGGTAGTAGAGCAATGATGATTCCTGGGATGTCTATAATCTCGCTGAAATCTCCTTTTTGCGATAAGGGTAATAGGCAGACTGTGACGTTGCACTCTTCCTTCGTTCACTCTACTTTCTTCGTTTACAAGAACGAACCTACGAACGTATTGTTACGAATTATTATGAGTAACGAAACTGTCTCCCCTCTATATGTTATCGTTTGCTAGAACGATAGCAACGAGATGCGAATGTTTATAATAATATGCCAGAGAGTTGTCTGTAAGTTGTCAGATTGGCCGGACCTGTTCAAATAGAATCGCTATTTTTATAAATGATTAGTAGTTTTATTATGTCGCGCCGCAACACTCGCCGTAACAGTATTGTAGCCGACACGGATTCTACTTGACGCACGGGCAAACATTATTCGAATGTTGAACTTTCAGATATATTGTAAGTACAATAGAATAGCATTAGCTAGAAGATTCAGATACCATCCTGTATCTGGTGGTATCTGATGTCTTCCTGAATTTTTTAATACTTTCAGGATTATCCTTACTCTTTTATCTCCAGGCTTGATGAGTTTTTTTAACGTCGCTGCTGCGACGGCTAGGATGCAGACTCATTTCAAATAGTATTTTGTTAATGTGTGATAGATTCAAATCGGAAACATTGCTCATTTTCTACCACAACATTGCTGCCTTTTCAAACTGTAGTTGTAAAAACACAGAGGCATCTGAACCTCCCACCAACGTTATTTTCAAGTGTTTAAAATGAATTCTTAGGTCTCGGTGCATAATATCAGTTTCAGCTTTGCAAATGCACACGAACAATTCCTCTGACGGTCAATGATTAATTTATTTTGTAAATCTGAAAGTTAAGATTCTTTTCCTTTTAATAAACTTGTAGGAACCGTGTTCACGAAATACACCAATAAGATTAAAATGATGCACGAAGACTTACAAGGAAAGCTCCCGAGGTACCAATCACCGATTTTGATGAAACTCAAGTATGATGTAGTACTCGTAAAAATATTCGAGATCTATTTTTTTATCGGGAATCGTCCACGTTAAAAGGGCGAAAACCGCCTACAAAGTTAGGGTGGTAAAGCATATTTTGTTGAATATCTCGGAAACTATGAGAGATAGAGTAATTTGCTTAATTGACGAAATTAGCGTCTTTTTATGGCGAATTTAACGGTTTAAATTTTTTTTGAAGAATCTCCATTTCTTTAATCAATATGCTAAAAAATAACATATTTTTGACAGTTTTACCAATTTAATGTAAATAAATCTTCTTGAGAATTTTTTTATAAAAACTGCATATCAACTACTAAATTACGAATAAATAGGAATTTCGATTTCTTCATCAACAAAAAAGTTATTGCAGGTGAAATTTTCTTGTTCGACGCGTCGTGTTGCGGAGAAAAAATACGTCCCTGAAGGTCACAGATGTAGCTTCAAACCTCGCATCTTAACTTCTCTTAATCGTTCACAGATTTCTTAAAAAAATAACAGTCCCACTTTGTCACCTATTTATGACTTGAAAATCAATGCGCTTTATGGGCCTATTGTCGTCAATATTTCTTCAGGAAAAATTTTTTCCTGCAAGAAGTATTGACCGGGAACTTTTCCCCCACGCGAGCTGGGTTTTTCCGTCTTCGCCGGTCGGCAAGGGAGGCTCTTAACCAATGGGCAAAGGACGATTTCTTTGCCCACCAATGACAAAATTAATATTTGTCAACGTAAGAGTCTCCCAATCAGCAACATTCCCGCTTCGCAGGAGTGATCGCCCCCGCCAAATTGTGACGGAAGCGCGTCTTCACGCGTTTCAAAGAATTTAGTATCGTAAAAATATCGAACTGAACAACATCTAATGCTCTCGATAGAAGCTCCGTCCGCGAGACTATGATCCGGACATATCTATAGTCTTCACTATAAATTAAATAACGCTTGGGACATTGGTCCTTCGAGCAGGATCTAAGTGAGCTCGACCGTAACACTGGTCCTTCGAGCCGGATAAATTATAATACCCACTGTACAAAGTGTAATAAAGTCACTAGAGTAAGGCAATTCGGCCTTCATTCAATTCTACAAACTACATTACCTCCGTACGGGGTTCAAATCGGGTGAGCGTATTAAATTATACGCTCACTCCAGAGGTATCGCCTGGAAAACACGAGCAGGTATTAACTCGTGAGGCGTGCATCCGTAACACGTCGAGCGGTACGATCTCAAGTGCAATAACATTTTTTGTGATGAAAACATCGAAATTCCTGTTTATCCGTAATTTTATAGTGAATATGTAGTACTTATAAAAAAATACTCAAGAAGATTTATTGACATTAAATTGGTAAAACTGTCAAAAATAAGTTATTTTTTAGCATTTTGTTTAAACAAATGGGATTCTCCGAAAAAATTTATACCGTTAAATACGCCATAAAAAGACGCTAGTTTCGTCAATTTATCAAATTACTCTATTTCTCATAGTTTCCGAGATATTCCACAAAATATAGTATGCTGTATCACCCTGAATTTGGTGGTTTTCACCCTTTTAACCTGAACGACTCTCGCTAAAAACAATAGGTATCGAATATTTTTACGAATCATCATACTTGAGTTTCATCAAAATCGGTGATTGGCACCTCAGGAGGTTCCCTTGTTAGAGACAAGGTAGACAGGAATGAGTGTAATGTACCGACTGTCTTATCCATTACTAATATACAAGTAAGGTTTAGTCAATATCTTATAAGCACAAATATTTTGTATCGCGATGACGCCGTAACTCGATTCTCACTCACCACTATCCTCAATCATCCCTGATTCACTGCGCCAAGTCCGAATTCGTACTTCCTATTTTGACCCTTCGACTCCCAAACACCGCCATCACCACACCCACTCATTTTCCTAAAGACCCTTTAATCCCTTGACTACTGCAGACTTTTAAACGCATCGGCCATATCATACGTTGGGAATTCAGTTACGATGTACATTTTAAACCTTTCCCGGTACAGGCATTGGATGCGATTTCTGGCATCACTGCCCCGGACGATGTGAACAATGTAGCGCGTGCCTCCACTCCCAATACCTTCCCTTTTTTTAATATTTCGCAAATATTTAAATAGCATGTGACTGATGGAATATGTAACAACGAAATTAGCATCATCAACAACGTTTCCAGGGCGCCTATAGGCGTCGCCCGTGTCAGGAAGCCAAACTGCATCGAACATCTTTAGGCGCCCCCCAGCTTCAGGCGACCACAATGAGAAAAGCACCTATAGGCGCTCTCAATAGCCTACGAGTTAAAATTCTGTATCCCAGCTACACGATTCATTAATCCAACTCGATACCGTCTTGTTGTACGAACGTGTCTATATCCGAATATATCACATTGAAAAGTAAAAGTTCTCTTGTTTGGTAACACCTGCAAACGCGAAACTTCGATTTTGCATTACAAGAGCAATAAGTTAAAAAAATTGTAAATCAAGTTCACTTGAACGTATTGAAGTTAAAATAAATAAACGCCAGCAGCAAACATCGATCTCCAAGATTGGCATAAGCTGGAGAAGGAAATAATTTGCACGAGTAGCGAATACCGGCAAAAGAGAAGCGGTTCACGTAAACGACTCCAATTTATTGCGACAAGTGGATCGCTCTCGAAAGCAAGAATTGTCGCGTATTACAGGAAAAGCTTTCAAAATATATTCATCGAACTGGCAGAGTAAAGCAGGATGTTCCTAGACAGCTCGTAAGCACGTATACTGGACAAGAGTCGCGAGGGCACGTTGGCGCTAGACCTCACGATGTATCCACCTCCACGTCGAGCGGAAGTAATCGTTTTAAACGTGCAATGGCTGTGATCGTTAAGTACCGCGGGCCTCGTCTTACGTCACGGAGAGATCGTGCTCTATCTAGCGATGGGAACAAAGCGCCCCGAATCGCTTTGGATCTCTGCCAATAATTTCACAGTAAATTAAATATATCCTTTGGTGATCCGAAGATAGAATTCGCGAACGGCCAATTGCGGATTTCGCCGAGACGTATTGGCCGTTTAAAATGAACGCGATTTGGAAAAACGGGAGACGAGAATTAAAAAACGGTCGAATGTGAACTGAGGGGAGATATTTTCGTTGAAATTGCAATTCTGTTTTCGATGGTTTCTCATTGTAAGTATCTTTGGAAAACGGTGGATATGAATAGTGATTGTTGATGGTTTTGGACAGCTTTTACTGCTACCGCTGTTATCGTTAAGATATAATGCATTCTTGCGTTAAAAACCATTCACGATAGAGCAGAAAATAGCTCGAAACGTATTAATACCGACGCTTGATGTATAATGAAAATTATCACCAATTGCGAAGGTGAATATTTATTCAAAATACCTCACCGTTCTCACGTAAGGAAGTAACATCACTTAGTTGCTAAGCTTACAAATTGTCTAAATCCTTCATACCGATCATCGGTGGACGCTGAACAATTCAATATAAAACACTTTAAAGTCAAGAAACGGCTTTGCTAATGTGTTTTAGATTTAACATTTCACGTCGCAAATAGAAACTGCCTTGGCATCGTAAGATTGCCTAGCCACAAATTCGACGCAGTATAATAAAAAATAAATTGTGGAAAAGCCTTCCAAATTCTTTACTTCGTAAAATAATCGTAAAAGGTATTCCAAATTTTCCAAATCTCATATGCGCACCTGTGCCATTGCAGCAAAACTAACTGTTTTTCGTGAACTTCCGTGTGAATCCGCCGTCTTTAACACTAGATCTACGAAAATCTTCGACTTAACAGGCTGCTACTCTTTTAGAGATATTTCTTACTAAAGAAACAGTACAACAGATATCTCACATGAACATTACAATACAAAAATTACTTTACTTGTGATCATCTTCGTTGTCGCTTGAACCCTCTTTTTGCAAGCTACTTATTTAATATATTTAAATATAACAGATTTAAGGCCCGTAGATTTAGTGTTAAATAAGTATTTCGAAAAAACAGGGATCAAGCGCCGAAGAAGATGATCAGTGAAGTAATTTGTGTATGATAAAATACACATGCAATATCTACTGTACTGCTTCTCTATAAACGAGAAACGTTTATAAAAAGGAGTAGGAAGCCGTTAATTTGACGGCTTACGTAGATCTAATGTTAAATAAGTACTTTGAAAACGGGAGAATCAAGCGGCAAAGAAGATGATCAGTTAATAATTTGTGTGTTATAAGGTACACATGAAATATCTACTGAACTGCTTCTCTAATATTTAAAAAAACGTTTATAAAAAGGAGTCCGAATCCGTCAATTTGAAGGCTTCCGCCGGTCCAGCGCTAATATATTTAAGTACAACAGATTTAACGTCCGTTAATCTAGTGTTAAGAACACTCGATTTGATTGAAAATTTCAAAGTATGCGCATCGTGTGCCCATCACTAGTTACAACCGCCCTAAGACTACCTACGTACTCGGCTACGCCTCGACACATTGCCTCGACCCACGCACCATTGTCTTCTCTTTTGGACGATGCTGCCTGACGTAAGAAGGAACGAGATACGTACTCGCGGATACGTTTCAGCGAGAGAAAAGAGTTTAGCTGGAATTATAGGCAGATAGGCAGATACGTAGGACGGTGCTGGATATCGGGATTCGATGCTGAACTCTCGTAGGATGGACTCTTAAAGGAAGACGCTGAGTTATAATTAATAGGAAACTCGAAACCCGTGACGCGCCTTCAAATATGGTTTGTACGTATCTTTTGCGATTTCTTTTCGTGTCTGTTGACCTTGCTGGTCGTTATGGAGGGTTACATTTGTTTGACTTCAATTCCTTTCTATTGTAGGCGGTTATATTACATCAGAAACACGTTGGGAGTTAGTATTAGCGTAGATCAGGAGCAAGTTGGCATATCGGGATTGTGGTTTTCTATGTAGCTAGGTAAATGAAGCCATCGGAGTTCACAGAGAGGAGCTAACGGAGTATACTCGCCCCCTCCTTCTTTATTGCCCTTCTATCGTAAATTTAGATACTTTATTAATGTATTTTTATATCGATGTCGCGATATATATTACTCACTCTGCTTGCGAGAAAACTCGAAAATTGAAACAGCGGAATAAACATGTAGTAACGTAATTATGTGTCCACAAGTTCTGCCCCAGTTAGGAACTGTTCGTGAAAGCTTTTAAATATGAATAATATATTATACAAAATATGAAACAGTTTGATAAAATGGGCTGCCGTGTGTGCCTAATGTCAGTACAGAAGGAACACTAAGAATTTGCGCTATAGCCTGCGATAAGAGTGACGTTTAATGTAAGAATGAGCAGTCGAGTAACGCAGGATTGCCATTCGTAAAATGGTAAGAGGGTTGTTTTCTGCATTATCAAAAGTAGCTGATTCTCTGCCTTACGTTGTAAATTATACCGTGGTTAAGACACTTTTGCAACGACTGTGCAATGAAGGTTGTCCAATGACCAATAGTCCAATACAAGTCACAAGAATGATTTGTAGAATTAAATAATTTCGATCGACGTGCACAGATCTGTTATAATTGTACATTTTTTTGTAAAATTATACACAAAATGAAATCATGTTTTGGACAGGTTGAGCTGCAGTAATTGAGTGAGTCAAAAAACGGAAACGATGACCAAAATACGTCAAATTAGCATTAAGCACTCCACGAAACATGTAAATTGATCACGCAAAATTATTTAAACTGTACCTCGCGTGTTTTGCAGTAGTGCTTCATTATTGCGTTACAGTGATAGAGAAGAAATGCAAGACGATAAGAATGAAAAAAAAATGCATTCGTTCGCATTATGACAAAAGTATGTTACTGTGCATGTAGAAATAGTAACATGAAGGATGAATTCAAGTACCGTCGTGTACGATTGATGAGGGTAATGCAAAATTGAAATGCAAGAATTCAGCCAGCGTAAAACCTTTCGCTTACCATTATCCTTTCAAAATAGAATTGAAAATCATCTTAAAATTAAACAAATTTACTTAGCAGCCTCCTCCAGACATTTTAAAAAATGTAGATAATACTTTAAAACAATGTGCTACAAATTAATTATTTCAATAATCAATAATTTCCCCATCCATATCCAGAGACAATTATCAGCTTCAACTATTCAACGACTATCGTCTCATATGAGCCGTTTATTTTTAAGTGGCATATGTCACTAATGAAATGAAAAATGGTGATTTTTAATGACTATATGAAATTATTTATACCGACAAAAGACCGAGAAAATTGGCATCAATATATTTAACTACGTTAAAACGCGAACTCTAAATATCACGATTTAAGAAGAAAGTTCCTTATGCCACTATCAAAATAAACGATTGATACGTATATGAGCCATGACAGTATGCATATTAAATATCATTTTATTGAGGGTAGTCCATTCTGAAAGTTCTTTTTCTTACGGCGGTAGTTAATAATAATTTTTATTTATATAGTTCATATATTTATCATTTTTATTTGTATTACCTAAATAATACGGGCAGGCGAGTCATAGTACCGCGCACTTCCGAGCACAACAGTTTAACAGTTGCAGAGAGCGGAATATTCCGATGCTGATGAAAAGCTAGCATCCTCGCGCACGTATCATTCTGCGTACTGATCCAAATACAATAGTTTAACCCTTAAATGCATGATTTTTTAATTTTGATCGAAAAAAATCTGTTATATGTAGATTATTATATAGGTTTATGTAAAAATACGAAAAAAAAAATTAGTTATGTAGGTTTTAATTTTTTTCTTGAAAAATGAAGTGTTTCAAAAATGATACACCATACAGTACAACCATAAACAATATCGTTTAATTGCTAAGAAAAAAGTATGCATATATTTATTTACTAATTATTATGAATAAATAAGAATAAATAAAAATAAGCAAGAATAAATTTCCAAAAAATTTAATTTTATTGTCACTCCTAACTTTCACAAACTTCTTCGGACGCGCCAAACCAATTCGTCAATCTAAATGTCATATTGAAAAGCGCGCGGATTTACTTTTTTATATTTTTTTTCATACTTTACTTGAATGGACCAAGATAATATGGCATACAGCCATAACTAAAACTTTCACTGTGGTTAATACTTTAATTAGGAGTTAAAAGCAGTGTTTCGTTTTTGAGACACAATGTATTCAAGGGTTAAATATCATTCCCGAACTACCATCACTTCCTTTCTAAGTTCCATGCAAAGCAAACTCCACAAAGATCAATTTCATTCCCAGCAGATCTGTCAAAGGCATCTCCTGAAAAATCCCGAATGACTTTCTAAAAACCCACGAGGTAAACGCGTAGATCGATCTTCGGAAGGGAAGAGGAAGTAACGAGAGTGAGGAAAAAGTAGCCCGGAATTACGATCATAAACGAAACTGCCACGAAGATCGGAGTAGAATTCCCTTTAGGGGAAAAGTCCGTGGAAGCGACGACGCGAGGCTATGTGCGAATACGTGCAAAGAATGCCGTGAATGTGTTGGTACGACGAAGCCGGTATTCCGCGAGTCTCACGAGTTCGCCACGACGTGAATCATGCCAGTTCCGGTCCGACCCACGCGTACGTGTCCCTGAAACACCCGCGGCACGGTCTCGTCCTCGTCTCGACGCATCTTTCCGGCCCCGACTCGTCTCGATTACGCTTGAATTTATGAAACATTCTTTTATGGCAATTCCCTACGCCTCCCCCGGGTCTGCGATTACAAACTGGGTCTCGAAGTTCAAGTACGGGGACAGTGGAATGTGTCACCATTATGAGACAGAAGCGTAGGGGAATTATGGAAATGTTGCCCATTGTGAGAAAAGGTTTGATTAACGTGCCGAGTGCCACGGGGACACTGGTGACCGGTGGTAGAAATTCCAGCGAGGGCTTTTATTGTTCTTAGAGGATAATATTTACGGAGTTTCTCAGGATTTCTGATATTGAAATGTTAGTGTAACTTCTTGTTGGAGAATGCGACGGAGGATTTACACCCAATTCTGTTTTTACATGAACTTCTTTTACACCATTTTGATTTAACACTAATTAGAAAAAAAATGAAATCTCTTTTTACACGACTTGTTTTGATTTAACACGATCGACCCAAATTCTAAGAAGAAAATTTTGCTTTACTGCGGCCTAGCCAAAACACAAACACAACGTTTAATTACTGTATTCGTTCTTAAATCCACTGAAACATCGGCACCACAGGAGACTAGTCCTAATTTTGATCAAAAGATTACAGAAAGAATTTCGCCAATGGAGCAAGAAGACGATAACAAAGACACTTCTAGTGACAGCAGTAACATTGCAGTCTTACGCAAATGTATGCGTTTAATGTCAGAAAGTGACAACGAGTAAAATTTTTTTATGTGTAACTCATATTATTTTGCCTAATTTTTGTGTTCATGAATTAGTGACTTGCTTTTTTCCTTGCAAATGATAATTTACATTGTATGATGCATGTGCAATCTTTATGAAAAAAATGTTTAAGATCCTAACATGAAAACTCATGGTTGATTGTATTATTTTTGCTGATTTCTTAGGGCTGAAATCAATTTTCTATTTTTCCATAGATGCGATATATTTTTTTATTGACGTTTGCATTCTGTAATGATGTGCTTTTATTTAAGGGTAAAGGTTTCAGTTAAGCTTCAGTAATTTTTCGGGCGAAATATTCTCAGCATTTGAGACGTTGGAGTGCGCTTTAATGTTTGTATTTTTTAACTCCTGTTTAGTTGGTAATAGCCTATTAAATGTGTTTTGGGTTCAAGTATAGAATATGAAGATTTTTTTTTCATTGTATACATAGTAAAAGTGGTGTTATATTTTGAAGAAATATGTTGTTAATAAAGAGAACGAAAGTCAGAGCAAAAATTGCTTTTAAAGTGTATAGAGCGAATATTACGATATGGCCAACAAATAACATTTACATTCTACATCACTGTTTGCTGACTGACTGAAATTTTTTAATTGAAGTTTAAACAAAAAGACACCCATTTACCAATAGAAGAGATGGTAAGGGTGTAACGTGCAATTCGAAAGGTGCATTAAATTTTTTAAAAAGAAATTTGTTAAAATAATTTTTCAATATTGATTTAGCATAAATAAAGTTAGGAGAGAACGAAAGAATACAAAAACAAAATGAATTCATCTAATCTTTCACATTTAACGAAATAGATGTAGGAAATAGAAGAAATATTGGCGCTATAAATTGACAGTTTTTGAAAAAATTATTGTTCAATTATTTTGGTTGCACTGATATTTCCAGTGTATTATTTAGCTACTAAAAAACTCTCAGAATATAAAGCATTAAAAAAAATTGTGATTTTATGTTTACGTGTTCACCATGGTGGAAACAGTGCAGTTCTTCATAAACTACATACAGTTCAAAATAAATTTACACAAAATATTAATTTTTCGCCGGGTAAAGTCCACATTTTTTTATGCTTCGTGAAACTACGCCATGTGCAAAATTTTTCAGGAAAACTCAGTTTTATAAAAGGCGTGGGAAGATTTTCAGTGAAATGTAATGAAATTATTTACACATTTAGATTCTCAAAATATAGAATATAACGCATTTCAGCAAAAACTCTTCTGAAATTTATTTGCAGCCCTGTAAGATCATATTTAAATACCCTTATTTTAATGCAGATGTGTAATTTATTATATTTTTCGAAGCTGACTCGATTGATAATCTGTAAATTGAAATGTGTAAATTATGAACCAACATAACATTTATAAATGCATTTGACGCATTTGTATTATAACATCACAGTAACTTAAAATGTTACGTGTCCGTCGATTCTTTAAACAGACCGTAATAGTAAACGTGTTTTTGTCTTCGTATAAATTCAATGTCTGGCAGCAAAACGAATATTAAATTATAAATAACAAATAAGTATTATAATTTTCGTTCCTCCAGTTTGTACAGTATACAATATAAAATAGGGAGACGAGTTGTAAGACGGGAACACAGGACAAGGTGGGACTTTTGTTTATTAACATTCCTATGTTTCCATGTTCCAAAAAAAAGTGCAGCCACAATCTGCATGAGACAATGCAATTCCCATATGCATAGCCAGCTCATTAAGTTTTCATGCATTCCCTGGTTATAATTTTAATTCTAAGGGTTGTAATCTGATTTTTCTTGCATTAAAATTTAAAAACTTCTTTTACTAAATCTAATAAACAGATAGGGACATTATACGTAATAATTTTTAAAGACAGATTTTCATGAAAAACAAAATTATAGAGGAAATTTTTCTTACGTCCTTGTAGTCATCTACAAAATTAAATTTTTGTTGCTCTGTCTCGTAACTAACAGTAACTTATATGAAATTAGAGTGGAGCATTGATGAACAACAAAAATTGTGTATGCATCAAATGGTAATCCTTTTAACGAGAGAAGTTATTAAAAGATAAAATATTAAAGAAGCTCATCAAATGAAAGTACAGTTAAATAATATTATATAAGCACTTAACACTTACAATAAGAATTTCAAATTTGAAGCCGAGGTCAAAGCGGCAATTAATTAAATTTTTCGAATAATATTCCCGATTTTTACAACAAAGAGAAGTTTCAGCTTGCAGAACTCTGGAGAACTGTAACAGAATTCAATGATGACTGTATCGTACAATAAAACTATTTGTTTGAATACGACGTGTTTAAATCTTAACCTAAGAATCCACACGATTTTTCTCCAGTACCTAGCAGCTTATTTCGAAGTTATCATAGATTATACAGATCCAAATAAAACTTTAAAGGGCAAATACCAGTGTCACTCATTCTTTATCACTAGTCATCAATTAGCATTTGTATCCTTCCAAAATGACGACTCTTGCAAATAGATCAACACAAGTAATACTATTTTTCGCTCAATCTAGCGCCGCACTTTTTAACGCTCTCTAGTATATTCGAAGAAAGAAATTTCTCTCCCTACAGAGCAACTTGGGATATGAAGAGTTAATGAAAGTGCTCTGCTCTCAATCGGCGCCTAAATAGAACGAGGAGGGAAACGGATTAAGTTTCACGCTGGGTGTCTCTCGTGCAAGACGCGTTACGTGCCGTCCAATTACGCTTTAGTCTTGTCCTTAGTCCGTGAGCGTCGTTTAATCGTAGTCCACGTGACTAGTGAGAATGCAGACATTAACTCCGATATGGAGGAGCACAAAAGAGTCGGGTCATTGTTCCCTGATTTCCCTCGGTTTAGGCGTACTTGACCGTAATCGCGATAATTTTTCCAGGGAAAATGATGAAATTTGATCATCAAGATTACTGATGAGTGTTTCTTATATCTTACTTTGTGCAATGTAATATTACAAATATTTACAACGTATATGAATATATTTGCACATAGTTGGAAAGTGTTCTTTCAATTGGCATAACTTTTTCATTGGAAATATTACTTTGTGTGAGTTGTTCGATTTGTATGTTTAATATTTTGCAAGCTGAATAACTTTTCTCATCCATTTGTTGAATTCAATTGAAATTAATTTCACAATATTTTCTGATATTGGAAACTTACATACATGTATAGGGTGCGGTGGAATAACATGCGCAAACAGGCATGAGGTGATTCCTAATGAAAAAATGGAAACAAACTACGGAATAAAATTGTTTCATTAGAAGTTTAGTTTTCGAGAAAGTCTAGTTCAGAAATTCAAATTTTGAGTATATTATTTAAAAAAATAAAGTGCAACTTTTAGTATACAGCTAAATATTCTGTAAAAGAACATGCAATTTACAGAAACATATATTCTGTTATGTTCTCTAGTTACTGAGCTTTTCCAAGAAACGTATTTTTCCAATGAAAAATATCAAATATTTTTTCGAGAACTGTATCTCATGCAAGTTTCATCAAAATCGGCGTGTACGGGGACAATATATTGTATTTTTAGCTGTACCAGCTTATGTAAGCATGGATTTTCAAACTTGGTTTTCTCGAAAGCTGAGCCTTAAATTAAAATATTTCATTCTATATCTTTTTTTTATTTTTTCATAAGTAATCACTTCGTGTCCGTTCGTACTGTGCGACAAGGTCTTGATGTTTATCGTGATGGCGTAGCATCTCGCTCTCACCGCCTATTCCCACCCCGAAATACATGAAATTTTGGTCCAATTTGAATGTGTTAGTTCGTTTAGCGAATAGCGCGTTAGAACCGCAAGTGTCCTAAGTGTACGTGTACGTGGAGGCATGGCCTTTGTCGCCTGACGAATTAGACCCGCATTCCTTTTCCTAGCCATCACTGGGTTGCCGAACTGTACATCGTATTTCGCTGCACCCTGTATATATATTTGTAATATATACCAACTTGTATATTTGTAATATATACCAAATAATTACTCAATTTCAAAGCCAAAATTACTTTAATAAAATAAAAGATACTGGTGACGAAAATGATGTTGACTACATTGAACCAAAGTTTAGAAATTTTTATGATTTGTAAATTTTGTTTTTCTTGTATACCTGCACGTAAGATCGAGAAGCGTATAGTGCCACAGTGGCGAAACTAGGGCACGCATACAAGACATGGCGCTTGCAACAATTTAGCTGGCACGTGTAGGAATTACAGATTCAATTTTTTTCTATCAGATAACCCATGGATAGGAGCTGTTGTGGTAATTTAAATAAATAAGCAAGTAAAAATTACTGGGCACGTCAGACGGTCAATAAATAATATTTGGGAATTCTTGGCACGCGCACATAAAAAGGTTCACCACTACTGGTATAGGCTATTAAAAAAGAGAAAAGACACGTAATAAACAACAGTTCAAAAATATTTAGTTTTAGGTTCCGACGTGACTTGAAATATAAGCCTGTAACGAAATAAAAAATTCCCTCCATTATTTATTTCAGACGTTGAATGACACCGGTATTTCCCTAGTTTCATCATTTCTGTTAAAATAAAACTTCTTCCATTACAATCACGTGTTTGTAAAGCAGAAATATTAAAGATATAAATAATTATATACTCAGCAGGATTTGACCTTATTAACGCCAATATTAAAATATCGAATGCATTTGCAAATTTGTAAATATTAAAATTTAAAAGTCATATGAAATTTCATTGAATTCAGTAGTGCCGATCACCGGTTAACTCCATGGCATTCAACGTATCAATAGATACCTATTGCAAATAAAGTAAACCCAATCGCAGCAACAGTATGCAAGCAAGCATATGATATTCTTAAACCGCAGAATGCGCATTTCTTTTAATGTTCATTACATCTCCAAAAGTGTTATTGATTTCTAAACAAAGTTTTGTGATAATACATTGCTCTCAAATATATTAACGATCACTGATTTAGTACGAACTACCCTACACTCTAAAAGTATAATTGGTATCCTCAAGGAAGCTGCGATTTCTAACCGTTGCTCAACTAAATTAACCGAGATTTAAAGAAAAAACAAATGTAGTACCCATAGTGAGATGACTTCTCGTAACGATGCGTCAAATGGGAAAGAACAAAATTTAAATTCAGTGATAAACACAGTTTTCCATACAATTTAGATTCAGAGTTAGACACAGTTTTAAATACACTTTTGGTTTAGATTTAGTGGAGATTCAGTTTAGATACGATTACACTTAAGAATCATCCTTAGCCTTCTCTTAGTTAGTTTGATTCTTTAATTATTTAGTATTTTATTTATTTTATTTTATATACACAATATATAAACTATTTATTATTATACTTTAATTATTAATGTGTGTGTGATATCGCGACTGCCATTGAACATTACAAATGCTGACAACCACCATTAGTTAAATCCACGTCTTCACCTTCTATCTGCCCCTAAACCTATTACACAAAATAAATTTTAATCACCGGCATTCCCCATCACCCAATTCAAACGTCAAGAGACTACCAATGTACTTTCCTAAAATCGTAGGGGAACGCAATAGCGATAAATCAACAAAACAAAATTCACCTTCGCATCGATCCCTCGCACCTTTCCCATCGTAAACACAACCGCGGCCGTCCATCGAAAAATATCCGTTAAAAATTCACGCACGCAAGGAAGCCAAACAAAGGTCAGCGTAAAATTACCATAGATGCAATCTCGATGTAGCGAGTGCAATGCCGGAGGGTTGAAAATTCAAAATGCAAACTTAGAAGGGTCACTCCACCCTGCACAGGGAGACCTTTTGTCCATTTCGCGTCTCGAGCAAGGTAAGCCCGACGTTGCCTTCGACGTGGCTTCCTCCAAGGTGGCCAACAGGGAAACACAATGTAACGGGCACTTTGACGGGGCACGCGTACCCTGTTATAAGCCCTCACGCCCTCCTGCCCTTACCCTCTCCCATTTCAACCCCGTGCGGCTCGTAATACGAGAACAGGACTTTGTGACACGTAACGCTAGCACAGCACAAAAGTTCCAGGGTACTTGCTCGATACGTGAATTCCAAACCCCCGTGAAATCCTGGCAGACATTGTGCATCGAGTGGATCGTCTACGAGGAGACGGTGGGTCCACTTAAATTCTGTTAATGCGAGTAGGGAGATGGTACCGATTATTAACTACGAAATGACGAGCTGTTTGGAACGGGCTTTCTCTCGGGTTTGAGACATCATTGGAGTCTTTTGTGAAAATTCGCCGACTGATCGTAGGAAGGATAAGACAGCTGGTGGCAGTTGAATCGATCATTAGAGGGACAATGTTCCCATTTGTTGCATCTGGGTGTCTTTTTACAGCAAGCTTTCGATACTCGTTTACCAGAGATGCCGGTTTGGATTGACCTTGTCGATCTTTTTGAACGATATGAGAAGTGAAATGCAAATTTTGTCCAGTATAAATACTAATGTTAGAATTATATATCTTAATTGGCATTTTTTATTCAATAGTGTTTTTCCTCAATCTGAAAATCTTTTTACTTGGAAGTAAAAGAGCGAATATTATATATTTGATATATATTTGACAGTAAATACCGAACGTTTATTTAAAATATTACTAAATTGTTATATTCGTTGATTCTTTAGTAAAAATACTGGCAGCGTGTGTATTAATCAATGTGGTGCTCATCAGCTGCATTACGCACTGAAAACTCGATAAAGCTTTTTATTATTTACTAAAAATATTAAACAAGCCGTATGTCTATATAAATCGTATGTACCTGGCAGAAAGCCAAGTGCAAATATTCAATGTATAAGAAATGTTAATGTCGGTTTGCGAGTAATCCAAATATGATTTTGCAAAATATGCATGCAATTTTCCGCGGACATATCTTTCATTGAATTTATCCTCATAAACAAAGTTCACTGATTTGTTATCATTGTTACTTTTTGGAAAAAAGCTATTATGAACTTGAGGGATTGAACTGATCAATCTGGATCGAAAAAAGAAGGCTGATTGCGAGAAAAAAGTTCGACCTCATTTGATCGCGATAATGTGCTAATGGTTACTCGCAGAAATATTGACACTGACCTTCGTCTAACCTCTCGCAGTCCCTACAATGAGTTTTCTTTATTTGTACAAGGTCCACCCACGGATTTCTTTTATGCTTCTTTCGAGAAACTGACCCAATAAAATAGAAGGATTTTTTTTTGCGGTAGGTCCAAACATTATTTTATTTTCTTTAAATTGTATTGTATTTTAGCAAACAGTAGTTAACTAAACCGCTTACTTTTTGGTAGTTATAAGAAATTTGAAACCGCAAACATCCGAAAATATCGTATTCATTGAGTAACGCAAAACCCTGCTTAATTGTGCCACTGATTATGAAAATGGTCAAGTAGTACGTCATGAATTTAAGAAAAATGTGTTTATCAGTAATTTCCATTCAGAAATAATCTATTCAAAGGGTCTAGTCGGATAAGGATGGAAGAAGTGCCCCAAAGCAAATTAATCTTGAGGCATACAATTCGATAGCTCTCACAAAAAAAAACTTCGTGCAAAGTATGAATCCACTACCCCTACCGTAGGGGTAGTTGCAGGGTGAAACGTATTTTACAGTTTTTGCCAGATTTCTCCTGTTTGGCTTCATTGAAAATTCTGAAGAAGATCACAGATATTGTTTTACCCAGTGATGTACATACATACTTCTGAATTTTTTCAGATTTTTTGGTTGGCAAATTAATTTTTAAGAAATTATAAAAGCTTAAAAACATTCATTTTTTATTGAAAATATGAAATGACTACTTTTATATTTTTACAGTATTTGCATCATACCGTCAATATTGATGTGTAATTTTTGCAGACTTTTAGGAGTGGTGGAACGTAGTTAAAAAAATTAAAAATCAACAATTATTTACATTATTTACGGTAGACCCTTTATGAAGATTAAATCGTTAGATAGTGTTGATCATTGTGTCGTTGAACAGAGTTCAGTTCATTTTAGTTCTTCATGACAGTGGACTAACAATAAGTCAGTTACGCTTGGGTGAATCTGCAATTTGTGTACAACATTGTGTTCAAACATTTGATCATATAGTATATAAATATTTTTTAATTTGTACAAACTCAAACCTTTAAATATCTCGGAATGAGGTACATATGTCATAATCAAGGGCACAATTATCTTTATCAGAATTTAAATTTGCATAGATATCCGTTTATGTATAATGTAAGTAGAAAAGCGTAATGTATTGAATTATATTACTGCTGAATAGTTGAAATTCTATAGTTTGCACTTAAAATTATCGCAACAAACGGTGACCATAGTAATTTAGTAAAATTTTTTTCATGAAGCTACATCTTCTTTAAGAGAAAGTAAAGCTTTTTGTGCTTTTTGATTCAACTATTTCAGTAAGCCGTCGAAATTTCGCCGTAATTTTGGTAAATCCTATTCAAAATCTCGGCGACTGTTAAATCTTCTTATCTATGAACGCCCATATGGTTGCAACGCTTTTAGATTGCAGATGGCTTAAAGCACAAAATGTTCGCTGAACGGGCAGATAAAAAGGTATCGACATTTCATGCGCCAATGTTACGAGTTTACTTTTTAAAATACCAGTTAAAATGCAAACGTGTAATTTCCATTGTAATATCGTCACGTTAAAAATAATTTAAGGTTGGGCGGAAATATCTCGAAGTAGAAATACATAAAACAAAACTACTTTCATTCCGTTTTATTGGTCCTTTTTGGAGAAGATAAAGAAATTGGGATATGAAAAAACTATACGTAGGGAACAGTTACCCAATATCCGAGAAACTAAACTACATACGTATAGCTTGAAAAATTCCATCCCGTACTTTTATTAGATTATAGAATAAAATCTATGATGAATAAAGTGTACGAGACTTCCGTTATGATGCAGTTTTATCGTGCAAGGAAATTCGAAACGAAATAGAATGCGAACAATTTATGAAAAGTGAGTTTTAAAAAATGGAACGAAAGAATATTGTTTTTGTTTTTCGTACTTCAATTTCAATTACTATGATTATTTCGTATAGACCCTACAATTTTGGGCAAATACAGAACACTTTAAACTATGATATAAAAGACCAGAGGTACGTACAACGATGTTGGACAGTATCGAACGTATTGATATGAGATAATTGATCCTAAGTGAAGTGATAAGAGCAGTAGTCCGAAAAAGAAAAGATCAAAAAATTCACGTAACGAGATTACAGAAAGGAAAGTACAAACTGCACGCACTTTTGAATTACATGATTGCAGAGAAATGTTAATAGCAAAACGAGCGATTATAATATTTAAACAATACCTTTATAATTGTAAATAATCACGAGACAGGTTTTCGTTCGTATCATAGTAATTTTCCTATCGTACAATATAAGACATGCTCAAATTTCTGTATCTCGATTACACAAAGACTGGAAGTGAAATATAACTTTGATAGCCAGTTATGTGCCATTATGTAAAAGTCTGTAATTTATTGTATATTTTACAAATAAAAAAAAGTTGAAAGTATTATTTAACAATATACTAGAGATTAATGAAATTAAGGAAACCTGTGTTTAATATTTACGGTATTGGAAGGAAGCGAACTTAATCCAGCCTGAAATACAATATTGCATGTACATTTTATTCTTCAATATTGTCCAGGGAGACCCTAGTAGAAAAAAGATTATTAAAATACTAAGTTGGACAATATACTTTAGGTAATCACAATGAACAAGGTACAGCCGATTCCGAATAATTACTCTTCAGTTCATCGAACACGACATACCCGTTCTGATCCATTACTAATTACAAGATAAATCTGAATCGTGTCAAAGTAAAAACAACTAAACCCCGACAGAATCTTTGCCATATTACTTTTTACAGCAACTCAGAAAGTTTCATTACCCGCGGCAGAATTAACGCGACAGCTTATCGCATCATGGCGACGGCGACGTCTGGAAATGCGGAAGCAAAGAAATCCATGCGATGCGAAAAGTACGAGAAACGCCGTCTGCTCGATCGCAGCCAGCCATCGGGACGAATAGTCCCTCCATATCGAGGCCGAAGCGCGAGATCCAATATTTCCTCGTTAGAACTTTTCAACGTTCTATTAATTACAGGCTATCGTTTCCCGATTGCGCCGAGGTCGCGTAATTCTCGATCCCAGCGCGCCGACGTCGAGCGTCGTTAATTCCTTCGGCTTTTCCGACTACCGCTCTGGTGCGAGTCGGCTCGTTGATTCGACCCGCGGCGATTTTTCACAAGGGCACACTAGCACCTTTTTCCCAACCGAGGTACAGGGCGCGTCTGTGTGCTCCCTGTGATATCTCGTGGCCCTTTTTTGTCCACGAAAAAAAAAAAAAAAAAAAAAAAAGCGCTGATGAAGACGAACAGCCACGAACGACCGACAATGCGATAGACCGTGAATGCGCGATAACGTTCCTGCCTCGGTCGGCCCTGTCACGCACTTGCGCCCAGACTTGCATAATTGTAATCGGGAACGGATAGGAGATAGCGCAATCGTTCGTCCGCGATGTTCCCTTGTTACGATGCCTTTCAACGGGTTTGCGGCATGTTACGCTGACCTCTGGAACGAGGCGACTACTGAATTCCGTGCTTTGTAGATAAAGGAGTAAATCAGGGACATCGGACATGTTCTGTCGTTGCAGTCTCAGATTTTTGATAGTTATGTACCTGAAGTTGTTGTTTGGAATGTTGAGCGGAATGGAGTCAAAGGAAATTGTCTGACTTTGTTAGGGAAGTAGCCTCTGACTGTGGAGTCTGCGGTGATGGGACGTAATTTAGTGCTGCATGGTTGTACGCCATATCAGTGGAGAAGGACTCATTGACGGGGAGATAGAAAGTAGGATGTATAGCTAGGTTTACTAACAACAAGGTTGTATTTGTATTTTTTCGGCTTCAACTATTGTATTACGGTCATTTTGACTAGGATTTACTGTTTAAGGTGGATCCCAAACCACTGACAATGAGTTGAACTCGGACCCACTGATTAAGTCCGAGCCTCTATCTGATCCATCAGAGCACCAAAGTTATGGTTGTTTTTATCTAAGGTATCTTGTCTGTATATGTGACTTTGTAAATTAATACGATATATTTTCTGCGATAGTTAACCCTTTCGTTATGAACGCCGACTATCACAGCCAAAAGGGAAAGAAGGCGCCCGGTTTGGGGCACGGGGTAAGGGGAGAGTGTCGCTCGCACCGCCTAACCCCGCCATATCGGTCCTGGGAACCTGTGATCGACTAATGACAACAGAAAACAAAACACTTCTTCAATCGTTCACATGATGACGCAACGAATGTGCAACGTTATCGGCCAGTCACGCGTTAGAATCGAAAATGACGTCAGAACGAAGGATGTCTCTATCCGTCTGGGTTAGGTCATCCCTTTCCCTCACGCATTTTCGATTTTGACGCACTATTGGCAAGGGAGACCCGCACATTCGTTGCGTCGTCATGTGAACGACGAAAGGAGTGTTTTATTTTCAATGTCATTCGTCGATCTCAGGTTTCCAGGACCGACATGGCGGGGATAGGCGGTGCGAGAGCACTCTCCCCTTCCGTCCCAAGTGCCTTGTTTCTGGTCCCTCACTTTAGTCGGTATCCACGCGAAGACCTGTGTATACTAGCGCCGACTATAGTCGACCTTGAATTATACCGTACCTGTAAAGTATCTCTTTATTTATTGACCCGCATTGGATTGATCCAACTCAAAGTACATTTTGAACATACGTCATACGTTTCGACCCTCAAGACGAGTTTCTGTTTTTTTCGACAGTGGAATGTTTGTACGATAAGAAAGTGTTGTAATAAAAAATCTTTTTTGAAATGTGCATACCTTTTTTGGAGCGGTATCGCATTCAGTGGCAGTTCTCCGGCGGAGTGCACTCCCGTAACAAAATGGTTAACGGAACGCTTCGTTTGTAATTGATTGTCCTTTCTAAGCAAGGTTTCCTAAATAAAGGCGTTGTGACAAATAAGAAAGTAATGAATGGATAATGCAGTTTTTGTATAATTCGCACACAGCCTTTTATAATATAAACAGACAATAGTATTCTCTGTTTTTATATTTTTATAAAGATCGGCTATTATATTTTTCAGGGATATGTATTAAATCCATTTCATGTTTGTTATACTAATGTTATACACATTAATTAGATCCTTTTAAAAGATTAGTCGTCTTCCCTATTATCATGTTACAATATAATTTCTTCAATTGTATCGGTAAAATTCATGAAATTCATGAATGGACGAACACTCTCTTACAGTACAGTGGCAGTCTACGTAACTCCACGCATAGTTATTGCATTTGTTTATGCGGCAACTACCTTTCCGTCCCAATTAATTCAAATTCTGGAATTCCATGGTCATTTCAGCATTACTATTATGGAATAAAAATGAATAATCAATGTAGAAAAACCAAATTGATTTCTCTTAAGTCAAAAAAAACTTGTGTTAAGCGAATAAACACGGCCCTGTATTTTGCGTCTCGGGTAGAGACAAAAGACGATCGCGAAGGTTCGCTCGCGTCGCAAACGCCACGTTTTTAGTTCAGTTCCTCTCACGACGACCAGAGAATAGCACGTGCCACCACTCGCACCTATTTTTATTTTTATGTTATATTATCCACTGCGATCCTTGTATTATTTAATAAATATACTCACGATTAATAAAGTGAATTTGTTTGGTTACAAGTGACATACAATTATTCGATCTGCACATACAAATCAACTTGGAAACATAATTTGTAGCGGAAAGAGTCGAAGAAAAAAATTATTGTGTCGATTATAGCTTGTCACATTAAGACACATAAAATATTCTTTATAATTTCCATCTTGCTTTCTTCTTTTATAAACAAAATGTGTAGCCGTAAATAGTAACATTTTATTAATCATCTTTTTTTAGTATGTAATATGATATTTTTGGTAGTTATTATTCGCGTTCACAAATTTATTGAAAAACCTTACTTTAGTATTTTTTACTACGTATTCCTATTTTATTATACGTATTGAAGAATTGGCAAAAATATAGTCCAAGAATGTTAAATATAATTGACTCAATAAATCAAAGTTTTATTCGATCTAATGGAGAATTGTGTCGCAACTCTACTCCGCTAAACTATTCACAAATTTTCAGCAACCCAGGATAAAAAGGCAAAGCACCATTAAAACTATCGTTTACTATTTATTCGATTCACTGAACACCATCGGAAAGCAATTTTCAGGTTTTCCATTGCGATGAATAATGTTTGAGGGTAACCGCAAGTATGGCCACACTTTTCGCAGTTTCTGAATCCATTACTTAGAATTCCCAACATCTGAAACGAAGTTACCCTCCAGTTCCCACATTCTCGAATCGTTACAAGATTACCCATCTCCGCGTAATATTCTCCCCGGAAAATTTCGATTCGGATTGATATTTAATGGAGAAGGAATATCTCATGCCTTTGCCAGTCCCCGTTTCCGTCTCTAAGCGATAATAATCGCGGTCCTCCGAGGATCGACGCAGACCGAAGAGGAGAATCTCTCATTGAGAAGCTATCAGGCTGAGCTTATCGCGAATGTACATCTTCTTGGGTAGTAAACGCCGGCGCTAGGAACGAGGCACGTTCTCTCCGTGCCCTCGGAATTAGCACTTGAATCCAATTGAGATAGTAGCAAGAAAGAGAGGGAAGAGGAGAAAAACAGAGAGCCTCCGAGCAAGAGGAGGATAAAGCGAGAGTGAGAGAGAGAGAGGAAACGGGAGAAGCCAAAAAGACCCCAAAGGAAGGAAAGAGGAGAGACGGAGGGGCGTGAAACGCTGTAAATTTATGTCCAATTTCGTGGCGGATGCGGAAGCGGCGGCCGAGCAGAATTTTCGCACGGGGATTTTAGCTCGCACGGGCAATAAACCTTCGACCAGCCGGACGGGGAACAACGTCGAGAGGAACGGTCCTAGGTGTCCGTATGTACGAAGATCCACGTTTGTATCCTGCAAGTGTGGAGGTAAAAAGCAAAAAGCGAGAGAGAGAGAGAGAGAGAGAGAGAGAGAGAGAGAGAGAAAGAGAGAGAGCAAGAAGGGAGATGGGAAGAGTTCGGCCACGAATTGTGAAAAGTGAAACAAAGATAGGAAGAGGGAGGGGCAGATAAACAGAAGTGCAATTGAATATCGAAGAGCACTGCGAGAGGAATTTTCGCGGCGCCGATGGCCGGCGCGACGCGTCGACGTATTTAGGGCGGAACTGTCCTAACCCGAAATGCAGCCCCATCGTGACGCGTTGTTTCGATGATTTATGCAGAGGAGAAATTATTTGTGACGTTTGCCCGTGAGCACGCGAGCGCAGGAGGTTGACGAGAACAGAGGGGATCTATGACGAGGGAAGCGCAGGCATGGGCTTGAATAATGAAACCCGGACACTCGGCAATTTGGAATTTCCTCGACTGATTGCGTGCGTATTAGACAGCGAAATACGAAACGCATGGACGTGGAAAGTGAAACATTGCGTAGGAAATGCGGGACAGGTATGAACGATTTAATTTCGTGTTTGACATTAAAGAGACTGAGAGCTTCCGAACTGCTCGGTATCGATGTATTTTAATAGCGGAAAGAACAAAGATGGGAAGAGTAAAAGTGATATTTAATTAAAACACGGATAAATTTATGGTGGACCTTCGTTGCCACATAGCTCAATTTTTATGGGATTGTCTAGAATTATTCATTTTCGCGTGTCAAACGCCAGTATTTTCGACAATTACTGATAAAAATGCAAAAAATATCTTTTGATATTTGTTGGTTTATTGTTTCACTTTTGCTATATTCTTTTCTCACATATTTTTGTTAAGAACGGATCATTATACATGTAACATCCATTAAAAATTATATTTGTAGCAATTTACCGCTAGTTACAAGCAGGGTAATTAATCATGAGCCCTACGAAATGGTGACCTTTTCAAAAATTATAATTTCGAAGACCTGAGATCAAAGCAACTACGATAACGTCCCGCATTTTTTAAAATAGTAAAATGAAAATAAATGTACGATTGACGCTGAAATACTTGCATACTACATATTATTTTTCTACCTTTTACAAACATTTCATCCAATCCAGAAAATTCTATCAAATGAAGATGCATAGCTGTTTCTTAGAAGTCGTTGACCTTAGTCAACCCTCGAAAATAATGGCCATTCTTGTAGAATGCTGAGCATATCCAACAGCGACACCAAAAAGATTAAGAAGCAAGGAATAACATAATAGGTAAATAACTATTACATACAATACAGCCTATTCGAGAATTTTCGGGGGAACCAAAATCCCCGTGCCTTGTATTTAGAATTAAAATACATAATATGCGATTGTATAATATTAGATTGCTTATTTCTGTATTTTTTCAGCTGGTACTCATATAGTCACTTCACCTAGGATCTACTGTTTTAGGTGGATTCCGAGCCACCGAGTCTATGGTATATAAATAATAATTTAGGAAAACTTTCTTAGAGATGACGGCCTATTTGAACTCAGGCCTTCTGATTGCGTGTCCCAGCATTACCATCTTATCAACCATAGCCTCGCCTGGAGACTGTTAGCGGTCGCTAATCTTCCACTTTTCTCTCTCTCTCTCTCTCTCCCCTTCGATCTATCAAAACGGAGTATATAAAACAACGAAAGGAAAATGCAGTTCTCTCCCAGCCGAAGACTAAGAGCAAAGGCACGATTTATCTGTCGCCTACTTCGTTGCGCTGCGGTAACTACGTCAAAGTCCGTTGGTGCTGTTTTGTTCTCCTTAGACGCCTACCTCTCCGTTAATGAATCCTTTCCGTAATTAAATGGCAGCGGACACAATCTCCGGTGACTCCTTTAATTAACGTCAATTACGGAAGAAGCGATTACGAGGCACGGAAGATGACGAGAGGATGCGGAGACTGCGGCCAGATACTTGGCAGCTTCGCGAGTTTGTTCTTCGCGACACTTCCCCAGTCCTCAGCTGCTGTGTACGCGTAATTTCCATTTCTCAAAAGCTCTTTAGCGCAAGTTTTCTGAAGTGCGAATTTTCTTGGGAGCTCGCGCAATTAAATTTTTTGACAGTAAGACATTTCTCTTTGACACGACGCACGTGCTAAATTAAAAACCTCGAATTCTTTTCAATGAAATTGAGAATCTATAGTTTTAGGGAAATGATTTTTTGACGGTTAAAGTAGGCTTCATTAATGTTTTAGAAATGGCGAATACCAGAAATAGATCGAAATTTTTATATTCAATGAGATCTTTACATTTTGCTTATTGTATTTTATGGCTGTCTGGTGTTGTTAATCCACGCACCCAAACATTGACAGCTTGCCTTACAATTGAACTCTGATCATTTCGAATACATGATACAGCTCCTGTGTATCGAAATTCAACTTTTCGCAAATCCAGTTCTTCCTCAAAGTTATATTACTTAACTCAAGATGTTAAATCCTAATTAACGACCTTGCCCTACAGTTTATTTTATAATTGCCTCGGCGATAATTCAGAATTTAATTTCTAAAATAAAAATTGATTAGTGATTCTTGATATATCATACAATTTAACGTAACATTAATATTGCAGGAATAATATTATCGCGTCGCGTCTCATTAATATTTTCAATTTGATAGATTTTGCAAAACTTGAAAATTTCCTATACCGTTTACCTCATCACGAGTGTCACTCGTTATTGTAGGGCAAGGGATTAAAGGGGTATTCTCGTTTTCATGGTAAAAAATTAATTTTTTTACGGAATCATGTAGATTAACTCAATGGCAATGTCTTTGCAAAATCTTAAGTTAAAATTCGCCGAATTTTCAAAGTTATAGGTTTTCAAAGCACGGTTATATACTTGGCGGCATACGTAGCTGTTTGACAGAATTCAGAAAAAAGCATCGGACCGATCACCTTGAAATTTTTACTGTATATTAAGAAAGAATCCCTTTATTGTTCGGTATACAGACAAGACGATAGGTTGCATACTTTTTTTTTAATGACCAAAAATTCGAAAAATTCTTATAGAAAAATCGAACATTTGGCTTTAGACTGTTACTATTTTCCGGAATATAATTATTTTTTCTTGATTGTAGGTCGAACGATAACTAAACCTGTATAAAATAAAACCTCAATAGAATTTTTTGTTTTGGATGAACCTGGAGGGCAATATCATGGCAACCGTTAATGAAGACATTGTGCACAGCGTCCTGGTTCACGATCAATTCAAACTGTATTTTTATGTGTAACAAATTGAAAAACTTCATGTAATACAAAGAAGGTATAATTAAAACGTAGACAAACATTCAAATTAATTAATG
Organism: Cerceris ruficornis; assembly: GCA_963989415.1. Classification (NCBI taxonomy): domain Eukaryota; kingdom Metazoa; phylum Arthropoda; class Insecta; order Hymenoptera; family Crabronidae; genus Cerceris; species Cerceris ruficornis. Next base: position 13,391,817 of record OZ022528.1, read on the forward strand.
TTATAGTTTCTTGTACAAAAAATGCTGAAATATCGGCTTTTCTGACTTAAAAAAATTAGAATACTCCCTTAAGATTTCAGAGAAAAGATTTAAAGCAGGCCGAGGTTTTATTTCACCCAAATATAAATGCAATACGAATTATGTTTAATACGGTATATAACAACGTTAAGTGAAATTTTCACATGAAATGGGTTTGCAACAAAGTATCGAAATGGCAGTTTTTGTAAATTTATTAGACAAAATATTTATCTGTCATAAAGTGTGCAAAGAGATATTGCAATGTTAAAATGTAATAACTTTTTGATCAAAATCCATTTGACAATTAACTTCATGTCGAATGAGATCTGTCAAACGAACGTTACGATCGAGCAGAAATAGTTCATATATTTTAAATTATACTTGCAGCCCTGCAATTCCCTTAACACTCGTTTTATCGAGATTTCTTATATTGCTATATCTACTGTCACGGGACAATAGGTGTACAACACACAGAATTTAAAAATTAGAAAACTTTAGAGAAAATGAATTTCGATATACCCTCGTCCATTGAATGGCTCAAAATCAGTACAAGTGGCAGAAAAAGATGTAAACGGTTTCTATAATTTCGCTCATGGGGTATAGCACTCATAGAGAGACGGCTCCCCATAGAGATGCGTGACGTGGGAAAGAAGTGGAGTACATGGTCTTCTCAAGGGGTTGCGTCTCGCGATGTATAGTTTTTTTTAGATAGATTCATTTTAGAGACCCAGTTATACGCACATAATTTTTAGACACCATTAGATACCTTTGATTATTTAGTTATTTAGTATTTTATTTTGTATTCTGTTTCTTTCATATTTAGTCAATATATATACTATTTATTATTATATATTAATCATTAATTTGTGTGTGTGATATCGGTATTTATTCAAAATCATTACGGATCCTGACAACATTCACCACTTAGTTTTATCCACTCCTACACATTAAACATTCAAACTCTATCCTTTTCTTTAATCGCATCCTTCTACACTCACGAAATTCGGAATCGGTCAAATTGACCCGCCCGGTAAATGTAATGTTAATTACCAATATTCAAGTAACACATCGCTAAGAAAGCGATTCAATTCTCGTCCGAAACTTTGTAAAAGTTTACTCTTCCCACCATTACGGCGAGCACCGCATCTCCCATGGTAAGAAACCCGGATCGCCGGCTCATCATCTTACGAGGGCGTTGAAGCCGCCTTAAAAGACGCTCCGTAAAGCGTAGCGAGTATAAAACTCCTCGCACGATATCGAAATCGCCGCATGTTAGCGTACTTCACGGTTGAATACGTAAACGAGTCTTCAGGTATTTTTTGGCTCGCCAGCAAACGAGCGACACGGAAAATCGATCTTCTTACGAATATCGGTGCTCGAGAGAGATCCCATCGAAGAATATCCCTTCCCACCTTCTCGCCGCAACGTTTCGAGAGAAACCTGCAACCTGAAGCATCCAGGATATCCAAAACGAACCGTGCCACTCGCGGCCTGGATTTATTGTGTAATGCAAATTTATCGATATTTTATTCTCAGCCGAGCTATCGGCTTTCCTCGGAATGCCACGCTCTTCAGCGAGGAAGAGACGACGCAGAGGAGAGCCGCAAATGGACGAAAAGAAGAAACGAAGTAGTCGTCGGGAAATGCTTCTCTGGGTTCTTCAAAAAATCGTGATTTCTGTTAAATTATGAGCACCATCAATTCCTATCCCCTGGTCTCTCGTTGCGGCTTTCCACGTTATAGGAAGGTAGAGGGTAGGAGGAAAGCGAGAAAAGGCGGAAAGCCGTGAGGGATGGTGAACGGCGGTTTATTATACCCATACAGCTACCCCCTTCGTTCCTCTCGTTGTCCCGCAAGAATCGTAAAAGAAGCCACGTCGAAGAAATATTACGGCCGCGATTTCATGCCTGCTGGGAAACGCGGCCTTGCGTACACCACCGGACCGATGATCACGCGGAAGACAGATGCAACGTATAAAATGGGAAATCCCCCGTAAATTCCTTTTGGCTAGTCCGTGTAGTCCGTCTCCCCGCGGTGAGATTTCGGGGAGGTTTATGTCCGCGATCCTACATACGTGGCGAGTATTGGGAGATGTGTGATTGGAGATTTTCTATGTACTTACTTGCGGGAATTTTATGAAAAATATTGGAGACTCGAAAGTAGGTGAAATTTTGTACGTTTTGGGAGAGATTGAAGAAGCAGTTTAGGAAGACAACACTTTTTTCGGCGTATCGAATACGTTCCCCGCTGGGGTGTGTCGAAGAGAATTGTGAGTACCACCATCCGTTAAGGAGGGGTTAGAATGACAATTTGATAAAAATATTTCAATGTTATTGTTCAAAAATAAGCATCACATTTGCACATTTTTATTGAGGATGATAATAGCACCTCTTCAAGTTTGAAACGATCTATAGCAACGAAATCATTTGTATGAAGCGATTAAAAACAATATGAAGATGGATTCAACTCAAACAAAGACAATGTCTTAACAAACACGAAACAGTGAAAGTTTTGGATGGCCCACTTTGCAATTAGCATGTTGTAACGAAAAAGATTAACAGCAACTTGCAACACGTCCGCAGAAACAGCTCTCATGAGCAAAGACAAGAATCGAAGCCATTTGCATGATTTCAGTTCTTACAATTAATCCCACTATTCCCATACTTCGTATCTTGTTACATAAAAAAAATAGAAATTGCAAAAATTGAAAAATTGTGTAGCAAGTGAAAGAGAGAGAGCGAGAAAGTGAAAGAGAGGGAGCGAGAGAGAGAGAGAGAGAGAGAGAGAGAAGTACGGAAGAAGCGCGAATGTGGTCACGTGTGTGTAATGCGCGAATGAGGAGGCCGAATGTATCGAGTGATTGGTTTCCCACGGGAGAAGCGAAAAGGCGAGCAAACGTAACAGACGAGACGATTGTTAGAAGAGAGTTTGTTCAATATACATATATACCAACGCTATTAAGTTGTGTCGTTATCTCCGGATTTCTACAATTGTAAGAATTCCATAACAATTCATGGCGTATGTATGTGTGGAGTTTGACAGGCGCGGGCTTATTAAGACAGAAGCAAGGTGAGAAAATCGTGAATCGCAGGCGATGCTTATAAACGTGTGAGCGCTTCTTCTTCCGGTCTCTTCCATTTTGTTCTTTTTACGTTTAAGTGTGTTTTGCTGATATGTATAATAAGTGTGAAGTTAAATAAAGTATTATATGACCCGTTTTCTTTGAAAGTGGTGTAAGTCCATTTTTGACAAAAAGTTAGTTAATGATAACAATTAATCCAATCTGCTATGAGCTTTTTATCTATAAACATTTCCAAAAAAAAACCTTCAAAATTTTCAACATTTTGTCAATATAAATTTACGTAGTTAATGAAATTACAAATAAAATTACCTTGGAAGTGGTGCAAGTCCACTTTCCGCAAAGACATAATATTTAGTTCAAAAATTACACTACATAATTTCTGTACTTCACTTTTAACTAATACTTAACCCCTTCGGACCCTGTGCACATTGTAATGTACATAATACTTTTCGTACTATATTTTATTACGTATAGGTTTAAACTTAGTTTCACTTAGTTTTTTTTATACAAATATTTCTCAGGATCTCCTTAATGTTACAAATTTTGCGTAAGGACCATATGCCCATTAAAATGTACATTTACAAATTATAAATAAAAATTATAGTTATAACTATATTAAATTAGAATTTAAAAATTCGGGTCTGAAGGGGTTAACAATCACATTATAAACTTAAATCAATTTAATATTTAAAAACCATAAAATGAGCGTATTACATATACCAATATTTTTCAAACCATTTAAATGCAATCCCTTAAATATCTCCATATAATACCAAATGAAGTTACACCAATTCAAAGAAAACAGCTCATAATATATAAACCACCAATATGTGTATATTCGAAGCGATACTCTTAACATGTCATTCCTGCCGATATCGCTGTTCGTTGCACCAAAACTGTAATTCCTTCTCGAAATCCTTGCAGCATGAAAACGATAATCCCCTCGAAACATATCCATTATACATCTGCATAGCATCCAATTAATCTGCACAATCGAGATTCGTTTCTATCACGTGGCAAACGCGTTCGCACCGCGGGCCAAAGAGATAACAAACTCGACGGAAGCGATCTCATTGTCAGTGGCCCTAGCTTCTTAACTCCTCACGAAGGTACTTTCGATCCCCGATAAGAGGGAGCTTCGTCCCCGCGAGGAAACGAACATTTCTCTCGGCGATACGGCGCAAAAGGGCAGAAAGTATGAGCGAGGCACTCCATCGCCCGCTATCAGAGCGTGTGCATCATACAGTTGCTCGGAAAAAGTTTCTCACCCCTCCGCGGCAACAAACTCGCGCCTCCACAGCTCTTGCCAGGCGAAGAGATATCGCGAAAGCTATAAAGTCCCCTCGGCAGCCACCTGGAAGACGAACGTGAGGGTATACCGGGGAATCCTCGAGGGTACGAGGAGCATTTTCCAGGTGGACGGAGTTTTAAAGTGCATCGGCAACCGAAGAACCGTAAGACATTTCGACAGGTGTTTTGAAAAATCCGGACTTTCTGGGACGTCCTCTCCCAGAGGCTCGCACGCTCGCACTGTGCTTTCGAGTTTAATGGGCTTCGACGGACAAGTTTCGGATTTCAGTCGGCGTGTGGGAAGACGGCTACGAGACCATTAACGGAGAAAAGAGTTTACGTTGCGTTTTTCCTTAAGCTTGGAAAACGCTTTCGAATGTCTCGCGTGATGAAAATAACGTGACGCGAGCAGCAAACGTGTGTTTAGGTGGGTGTTTGTTAATTGCTGGAAAGAACGTGCTGAGATCGCGTTGGAGGATTATCGGAAAGGCAATTATAGCGGTGATTCTCTGGAGTAAATTTTAATATACTTCGTTTATGCGCAACGCACTTTGCATGCGGGACTTCCTTGTTTAATCGCCTAATACGAGAGCTTTAAACACAGCGGTGAAGCGGCGGAGCGCCATTTTGGGAATTGTTTTAATCTCGCGCATTTCAACAATGTTTTATTCATTTTTTTATTTTACTCGGAATATTAACGGAAGATGTGTGTACAAATTTAGTGAATATAACTACAATGTAATTAGAAATTTCAATGTTATAATGTAATTATAACAAAAATATGTAATGAACCGAGGATTACAATTACGTTATATTTATTTCTAAAACAGAAATATCGTAATAACATATTCATATAAACCTATTCACGGATGTTTAAAAAGTGATGGCAAGGTCTAAAAAATTGTCGAAAGTAACGATAATGATCCCCAAAGGAAGCTTGAGAATTTGAAGATTAAAAAAACCGTGAATAGCGCAAATAAAACCAAAGTCGTTCACCTACAACACGAACATATCTTTCGCTAGTGTCATAATTAATTTTACGGCTTTCAAACACTTCTCTATAAAAATTGAAAATTTTCTTGACGTTAAAATATCTTAGAAACGACGAGACACGTCTGACAAATAGTTCAAACACGCGATAATCACGGACTATGCACTATGCACTATGGATGTTTACACTAATTTCAAGTTTGATAAACGCAGTTAACAAAGAAGAATCCAAATAGAGGAGTCCTTCACTTGCTAAATGTTACAACAAATGCCGCATCCTGGAAATTTCAAATATTTTTTTATGTTACATGCTTTTTGTGTATTTTAGCCGTGTTAAATTTATTATAAATACATAAAAATCCACAGTTCACTGATGAATTTAGTCATCACGCGGCTACATTACAAATAAATAAATATACTATAAAAATTTTTACTGCTTTCCTGTATTTAACAGAATCGATAGAAATTATACTTTTAAGTTTATTTTGTTCAATGTCTGATTTATGTATAAAATTTAATTGTGCCATGAACAAAAGTAGATTTATATTACGCATGAATTATTTAACGTTTACAGAAGTTTTTATAATCTTTTTAATTTATGGATCAAATATTTTATTGGAAACGCACAATAAGTAGGTGCATCTTTCATTTTTGGCTTTACCTTTACAGACGTTATTTAAAATAGAGAAAGGTAATACAATTGTGTAAGTTAAATTAAAAATTTCAATCCAATTTAATTAAATTTATTAGGAAATGATTTTTATTGCACATTCAGTATTTTCAGAAATATCCTTTCAATTGTTTTTTCAAAGATTTACATCGAAGATTTTATTACAAACGTCCAAGTACAAATAAGAGAAATATCAAGGGACTTAAGTTTTTGAAAAAAAGGAAAAAAAGTATTATTCCAAGCTTAATGTCATCGAAGTAACTTCGTAAAATCCCTTTTATTTCCACGCCTCCAGAATTTTTACATGTTCCCGAATCGATTACTCGGCACTTCGAAACTTGAGGTATTGCAAAACTGCAGAAGTAGTTTAAAAACCATAAAGTCTCCGCGGAGTAGCCAGCCGGAACGGTCGAATCTTCAAAAGAGGCGAGGGGTCATTTTCTAGATGGACCAAGTTTTAAAGTACATCGTGGAATTGTATATTACAATCAGGAGTTCGCCAAGTGATTTCGAAAATCCAACGAGGAAAGTCATGTAATAACGTCGTTTGCCTTCCTTTACGATGGCAGTTGAAATTTCAAACTTGGCGCTTTCCAAGACCGCCGGCGCAAGCGTGCAATCTTGGGGAATATAAAACGAAAAAAAGTCATTTCTCATTTTACATCTCGCATCCAGTTACAAAATTTAACCATCGAATCCGTTACTACTTGAAGTCGAATGATGAAACGCGCCTGGAAAAATCCGAACTCGTATCCCTTTATACGACGGTTCCTACGATTGACTTTAATTTCATCGAGACGCCTCGTCGAGGTAATAAATAGAAGATTGTAAGTCAAAGCGCGATTAGGCGGCAGACGGCAATGAAGAGGCGATTCTCGTTCGTGGAGAACGCTTTTACGACAGCTTTTTCCCGTGAATCAATATAAAGCAGAGTGTCCATGTACCCCCGTATCCGCCCACACGGGCCCCTACGCTTATTCCGCTATTTTTCATACTTTAGAGGCTTAATCCGCTGAATTTATGAATTCTGCACTCGTGGGACTGCCCGTCGTCTCTTTTCCGCCTGGATTCTCCTTTTAATATCGCCCATCCTTGTCCTTCTGACAGTCTTTGTAATTTTAAAGCCTCTTCTCCCGTTGGCATATTTCACGTTATCGTTTAAAAATTTCGCACTCCGCGGAGTAATTTTACAAGTTGACAATGCTTCCACGTTAATACGATGACAGTATGTACGTAGGTGCACGTGTTTGTGCAATATTAGGTATAACATTTTATTACGTGTAAAGTGTCCGTAGGAGATTTAATTTAATTAAATAGCATCGTTTTATTGGCAGGGGTGCAGTAAAGCTACGGTGGACGTTTGTTATGCTCTTTTAAGTCATATCTTTTCTACAGTGTTTCTCGAAATTGATTTTAACGTTTTCGGGAATGCTGGTGTTTATATGCGCATTTGTGGAATTTCAATGGGTAGGCAGATAAAGGCTGGTAACTCGTAAGTAATGGATTAGGTTCGAATACTCCTATCATGCCAGAAAATTCTTCTTTGGTAATATCAACGAATTATTTAGCTTTTTTCTACAATGAAATATTGTGATTCAGAGATAATGATATAATTTTGGATAAATATAACTTTATTTTTAGGTGAATCTAATTCCCTAGTGAGATAGCAAGAAAATAATATGGCTAATGAACTTTATGATTATCGCTCCAAGAATATTTTAGTAAGATTGCTGGCCAACTCCAAATGAATTTTGTTAATCCCAAAGTGGAATGAAAGCCCGCGACACAATTTTTTGCAAAGTATTTACTTGTTATTACAAATATTTATCAATGTTCTCTAAGCATGAAATTATACTAAAATAATTTTACGGTACGTCATAATTTATTAAAAAAATGGTGTAAAATATTGTTAATTTTCGTTGCAGAATCATCATACAGTTACTTCCAATCCCGTTGTTAATTGCACGTGGCCCTTAACAGAATTCCGGAGTATCGTCGTTGCCAGTGTTGCAATAATTTACAGCTTATATAGATATACATAATCTATATATCAATAATATATAGATTAATTGACTGCTATAATGAATGCGCTGACTATTTGTTTTAATAGAACGGATAAAAAGATGTAATTGAAAATTTTTTATTGCTAAATCTCCAAAAATTCTAGAAAATCTTGCATTAATCTTTACAACTTTATGTTGAACTATATTCAACATAGTCTTCCGTTATACTGAACTTTTTATTAATGCCTCTACCAATGCAAAAACAATGAGTATCCATCGATTGAATCTGAATTTCCGAATTTTATAGTAATTTTTATCTTCACCAAAACATTCCCCAGTACATATTGCTAGCAGCGGATCAAAATACAATAATTAGCGGCCGATAAATTAATAAAATAAATTTCACTTCGTGAATGGAAAACAAGAAATAATATTTCTTATAATTCAAACTTCTACGGATGAAATTCTATCATACACGACTCGTTCTCCTGTTACATTTTTAGTTAGAAACCAAGGAATGTTATCATAAGATTTTCAAGTATACCCCCAAAATGTTTATTTTTAACTTGTCATATTTAAACAAACAATTTTATTGTTTAGTAAGGGTGGTCATTTTTTTCTTTTCGATCTAATGCGTCGTTCAACGCTAAATTTCATGCGTCGTTATTAATCGATGCTAACGATTGAAAGCTAGTTTTGTTTGGTCCCTTTATTTGGGTTGTTTAACTCTTTGAGGCACGGCGGGATTAAACGGTCCCACCTCTTTGATGCATGAAGATGCACGGTGGAATATTATTGTCCCACCTCTAAAACTTATATTAATTTGTAACTTTCTTAATAAATATAAACCAACTTTATTTAGTCAAAAAAAGAACAAAATTGTCTGTGCAACATGGGTCATTTTATTTTCTGAATTGCCGTGCCTCAAAGAGTTAAACAAACAGTTAGTTTTGACGCAAACGCGAAAGTCCGGAGACGCATTATATGATAACTGCATTTTTATATTTCGTATTAAAATAAAATTTTATCCCTACATTCACTACATAATACAAAAATTACAAAAAATTTTATGCTGAAATATATATCATTATATTTAGTTGGTATTAGATGTAACTATATTTTATCATATACAAGATGTCAATATAAAAGTGTTTAATATTTCCTAATCAAATGAACCAATGCGGTCATCTCTGCGGTATCACAATTGTATCGTACGTAAGTAATCAATAGTTACAGTAACACCAACGATAATAGCAAAATCCCAAATAGCAGAAAGCATGAAAAACACGCTGCAGACATTTTTCCTCGCCATTTCTTTCATCCTGTCGGGAAACGAACATGATAGACGATAACAGGCGACGTAACCTTCGATTGCGGAAGTCAAGAAGAAATCAAGCGCGTAAAATGAAACGGATCATATCGACCTGGTTGCATGACAGGTCCAGGCAGTGTGCTCATCACTTTTTCATTCAGGATTTTCGCAATCCCCATATCACGAACCTTTGAAAAATTAGCTCGAACCTTCCCGTTTCATTCCGTTCTAGGATTAACTCGGGCCGTTTTTCCCCAACGTTCGTCGGAAGGAGTAAAAAGGAGACAATAAATAACCGGAGTAACCGGAAAATACTTCACCGATTCCGTATCCTGATCGCTGCTTGGTACTTTTGACGGACGTAGAAAAAAAAGCGAGCGGAAAGTGCGACTGGCAAAAATCGTATGAAATGATTTCACATATATTGTATGTACATACGTACGCTCTAAAGCTGTGCGATAGCTCTCTTGACGTTTTTCAAAATGTCACGCAGAGAGAATCTACGTACTCGAGATTACCTCGGTAGTTTTCAACTTTTTCAAGTTCGTACGCGTAAAATGTAAGTTCTGTGTTACGGCTCTGTTAGCAGATGGCAAACATTATTTAAACGGGTGAAATGTATATATTACGTGAAATTTGTATCTCTTTTCTCCGTGCAGTGTTTGAAGTTCTAACTACCGGAGTAGAGATTCCTGTTAATTATACTTAGTGCGGTAAGTAAAAATGCGTGGAATGGAGTTTCGTGAGAAAAAATAATTCGGGTAGTAATTACTAGCAAATTGTAACATAAATTGAACTCCATTTTTTTAGAATCAGTGAAAAAGTAATTTCTTAGTTATTCATCAAATATATTTATGTACATAAAATAATTAATGCATAAATGAAGTACTTTTTTTTCAAAGTGTTAGCTTTCAAATTCTTTTCAAATGTTTAGTTGCATCGCGTTTTCGTGATCGTCAACGTTGCTACTTTCTTGTAGCAAAGAACTTTAATCTCTTACGACTATATTGTATATGTTATTGAAAGACAATAATGTTTTCAATTTCACACATAATAACATATCAATCGTTTAACCAACTTGTTAAAATATACATTATTTGAATATAAATAAGCAACATAAAAATGTCTTTTGTACATTCTTGTATTAGTATTATGGTTGCTCTATGATGAAAGGTAAATGATTATAAATAATATTACGCGAAAGCAAAGGATAGTGAAATAGTATTTTAAGTGATTTTGATGAAAAATCTTTGTGCTTTCAACGTCTAACATAAAAAAGATACCAAAGATAAACAAATAATTTCATAGAAAGTACAATAGATATAAAGATAAATGAAGTTAGTAAAAGCGTCGATAACGTTAAAAGCAATTAAATGCGTGTTCCCCGTGTAAATCTGTGAAAAGTTATTCTGCGTGCTCAATAATGTCACTCCGTCGTCAGATGGTGTTTTTAATGATAACATCATATGCCACGAGTTTATTATAAATAACATACAACAGATAAAGTTTCTATCAGTCTTCTGAAAACCACAAAATAAAAATCCCCGTCCCCTGAGAACTTCTACACGCAGCATCTTTTTTCTTCCAAATCGGTAAACGCTAAATAACAGATAAACTGCTTTCAAAATACAATTTAAAAATGCTTTCTCAATTCTGTTAAAGAAAAAAACCTTTCAGGGATGCTTTACAAAGATTCCACTCGACTGAACATTCATTCGCTCATTCTCAACTTCCCTCCTCATTTCTTCCAACGAGGGTCATCCGTATCATTCAGAATTCCCGCGCATTCTCTCCGGAATTCCGGACGAAATTCGAGCAAACGTTTGCGATAATAGAAGGCTCCGTACTTTTCGCAAACAGGCAATCTCATAAATAACCGTAAATCGAGACAGTCGCCATACCTAGCATCGGTGACGATCGTTAACCGCTGGGCGTTATCGTAATCGCGATTACGATTGCAACCAACCGGTATTTTATCAGCGATTTCCCGGACGGCCAATTCCATACGGACGATTCGCTAATTACGTCGTGGCGGTATCGTGCCGTACGGAAAATGCATCGGGTTTACGCTTTAAGAGTTTCCACAGGATAGAAAAAAAGGGTGCAAAACAATTCGGGAAATAAAACTGGCCCCTCAATCGAACTGGCTGCTGGCCAGACTCCCAGCCGATATCGAACTGAATTACGCCGGAATTTCAGAGACAAGCCCGGTTGGAAATTGATCGACGTCCAATACCGGAAATTATGCGAAACCGATGTAATCAGAAAGCTGAGCGAGCTACGAATTAAACTAGAATGCTGTGAGAAAAGATCGAGGGATGTTAAAGGTCTAACAACTTTTCGTCGTGTATCAAATAAGTCCTCGTCAGTTAAAATCGGTTCAAGGGCATATTTGATACTTTACAACTTTGGGGGCGATTCTCACCCCTTTGACGTGAACGAGTGCTGATAAAAAAATAGGTATCAAATATTTTTGTAAGAGTTACATTATATTGTACTTGAATTTCATGAAAATCAGTGAGTGGCACTTCGGCACGTTCCATCGCAAATGTGGACTAGTTTTTTCAAAACTTAGTTTTTACTGAATTCTTTCTGTATTATTCCAACCCGTATTATCACTTGAAAGCCTTTCCTTTTAAGGATGATTTTTACTTTTGTAAGAACATTTTACAAACTGTGTATATTAACCGTGAATATTGCTCTTCCATCCGATTCAGTTTAACATTAGGAGTACCATGACAACCAAAATGACTGGTCTCACTCACTTCTTATAAAAATTCTCAAAGATTGTAGGAGGTACACAGCGTAGATATTCTACGCCGATCCTATAAAACATAAATTGAGCCGTTTATTTTGAAAGTGGCATAGCTTACTTTTAAAAAACATCGAGTTAATGATAACATTAGTTACAGTTTTACGGCATCTCTTTGTTTTGATAAAATTTGCAATATGATGAAGATAACTTAAGGTTTGTTATAGTGGCATTTTGCTAGTTAACGGTAGAACGAACATGTTTATTTTGAAATTGGCATAACCCATCTTACCGTAAAGAAAAATGGTGATTTTGTAGTGATTATGCAAAATTACTTATACTAAGAACAATATAAGTATCCAAGATAACAAGTACAAGTAAATCTTTTCAAAAGGCACAAAAATTTGTAAACACGTTAAAACGCAAATCCTTGACTGTCTCAATTTAAAAAGAAAGAGACTTATGGCACTTTCAAAATAAACGGCTCAGTTATTGAATGGATCATCTTGTCCACCTCTTAAAACCTATTTTTCCAAAGTACTTACTTAATATGTTTGAACATAACATATTTAATGCCGGAAGGTTTAGTATTAGTCAGTCAAGAATGTCAGTCAGGAACAGTCAGGAACAGTCAGTCGAATTACGTCAGGTGCAATTTTTGTTCTATCATTAATAAAGGAAATGCCAGAGTGGCCTGGTTCTCGCGAAACAATCTGTATACCTATATCCTTCCAGAAGCCAATCAACTTCAATCACAAAAAAATTTCTCTAATTGTAAGTTTATTATTTACACGGCAACGTAACTTTTAGTTACGTACACTACCCAATAGCAGTTTTACCTTATAACAACGATGTGCAAGTGAAGGTCTTCTTGACTTACATAAGTGTGACTCCCATTTAATATTTAAATCCGTTCTTTTCTATTATTTCAGAACATTTTCACTGAATCTTGTTAAATTAGCTAAATAACTAGTATTTTCTTATACAGATTTGATGGTGTGGTTCTTTACGAACCACGAAAAACCCCTGCCCATAATAGATGGTTGGTCGAATTAATTTTCCAGTCTTTCGTTAAGTCATAGTTGTTGGCAGTAGTATCTACTGTTGGATATTTATTTGCCTTTAACTATAACTATAACTATACATACGTACAAAGCTTCGATAAAATATGTATAATAATTATTACATCTCCGAGACGAAATATCTTTAAGGTAAAAGTCATATCAGATATGTCGCGATAAAAAAAGTATAACCGGTTATATTCTATGAAAAGCAAGCTGTAATGAATGAGTGGCCTAGAATCTAAAATCTTCATTCGACTTTCAGTTACAGTTTAGTTTTTGAGTAGGAAAGATTATTTCGGTTTCACTTCAAGAGATTACCAAGCTTTCAATATTAAATAAAGTGCAACGCTCTTCAAACACAGTGTCTCTTAATATAAATCCAGTTCATTATTTTCCCTCATTTGCAAATACTATAACATTCTCGTATCATTAGGTAAAGCGAAAAGAAATGCTTTTTTTTATACGTCTGGTGGAATATTTCGGGTGTGATTCATTATGAATTATTAAAACCTGGCCATTCTCTCATAGCCGAGGTATAATATGCGCAATAAGGAGGAATAAATATTGTGTCATTTATTTTTTAATAAATTTTTCCGCAGTATAAAACAAACAAATATTTTCCACTTCATCTAACATATCGTCGAATTTTATAAAAAATTTGTTAAACAAGTACAGGATACCAAACGAAGATTAAAAAGTCCCGCCATGACGTTGATCGCGTCTACAATCGCGACTAGAATAAGACTCCATCATAAAAATAAAATTGACTTACCAACTCGAGGATGATTCGTCGGGTCTCGTTGATATAATGAACTCTTTCTTACCCCCTGAACGACGTTATATTCGCAAACGAATTGCAATCGCGCACTAATTGTAACATGACAATGGCCCTCGGTTTCTTTCAACGTTGTGAAAAAGTGCATCGTCGACAATGCGGAAAACGTGGAGTTCGTGACTAGATACAACAACGACCAATCAGACGTTTGCGAGATTGAAAAAAAAGATGGTGCAAAAGAGAAGCGGACGGGAAAGTGTATCGCGATCGGCCTCCAAGGAGCCGCTCGAAAATATGAATATGAATGCTGAGATCGCATTATGTAACAATACCATGGGGCTGAATTCCATGGCGGTCACCGGTGACTGGTGCTATAGAATTTGATAGGATTTCTTATGACTTTTAAATGATAATGTTCAGGAATATGCTAATATATTCAATAATGAAACATTGGTGTTCTAAAGGTAACGTGCAGCTAAGTATTTCTGACGTTTTTGCTCTATAAAGGCGGGATTTGAATAAAAAAAGCGCCGCTTCGGTGGAAGTGATGGATCTAGAAAAATGAGGTAGCATTTCACGTATCAATATACATATTATTATAGGATTCCAGAACGCGATTGTGGGGGAAGAATAAAAGAAAACTGTTATACTAAGCTAAAACTATATTTAATAAAAATAACACGTAAAACTAGAGGAGAAAATAAACTGAAAATAACTATAGCTACGTCGTAAAAATGATCGTCTTAAAATATACGTCTTATAATTGTCGTCTTAAAAACTCGTCTTGTATTCGTCGCGTCTTAAATTCTTCTATCCTAACGTCTCGTCTTTCGGCCCTATGTCCTTATCGCTCATTCGCACACGCATTCACAAAATACACGCATACACACATGCCACTTATCCGTCTGACTAGACGATAAAGCGCAATCGACAATATCGCCATAACCGATTCCTACATTATATATACAAATTCCAGGCTTAGCTTTCGGTCCTAATTGTATTACTGCACGTATGCCATTTGTATAATTCACCAGAGGCATATTCCTTAAATCATTCATGTTACCTTAATCTATTATTTTGCAACAAAGAATTTAATGATCCAAGTATTTTATTTATAGCAGCTAAAATTGCAATTGATGGACAGCGGTTTTAGTAAAATGTAAATTCTGAGCGTAAAAGTGATTTAAATGTTGTTCTGCACACCGTCATAACATACAAATAAAAATATGTAACACCATATGAACGTACGAAAAACAAAGTACATAATAAATTCAGATTTACCACCGGTTTTTGTTGTGACAAAACATTTTGACATATGCATGAAATGCACTTATAATCCAATATTCCAATAACGGAAAGTAATAATGGAAAGTGAATTGACTTTATGAAAATCAACTTTTTATCGCATTATACAAAATGCTATTCAAATAGTGTAATGGTAAATTTCAGCATAAACGTTAACCATAAAATTGTTAAAAAATGTTGGAAGTCTTTAACACGATGCCTCAGCAGAATCTGTCTGTTACTATTAATAAATAGTAAATGGTAATAATAACAGTGATTATGATTAATATTTCCTGATTCCCATTGTATAGTTAATTTACGAATGCAATAGAAAATTACGGTTATACAAGTTGAAACAAAATAAAGAAGTTTGGTATATGTAGTAATTAAAAAAGCCTGAGTCAAAATGTAAAAATAAACCGGTACTTGTTTTAAAATCGCGCTTCACGTGTGTTTTTAATAAAAAAAACAAAGAGAAGATAAGCTTGAAAATGTCGCTGAATGGCACGTTTTACACGAAACGAGGGAAACCAAAATCAAGCATCCCTTATTCGCACGCGGGGCACGCAGAACATCGTAGTGGCCGTAAAACAATAATCGGAGGCTCAAGAAGACTTTTATCCCGATCTCCCGCGGGTTTCCGAAGAATGAATTCTCATCTTCCAGAGGCAGGTACTCGAGAAAGATCAGCCACCCTTGAGCATTTCCGAGAACAATCGGGGATATACTCAGCAAAATAATTAGTAATAAATATCACCCGAACAACTGAAGGATACAAGAAAAAGCTATAGAATTTCATCTTTAGCTTGTTATCTCTATAGGAATAAAAAAAAACATTTATTGAATAGCCGTTCATTTTACGAAGATAATTAAATCAGTTTTTATTTATATGTAAGCTGATAACTGATTTTTCAAAACTTTCTTCATTGTTGGGCTGCACCTATAGAATATTATTAACCCTTATCGGACGCTAGCTTTGGATACATGATTCTCATTAGGTTGTAGTTGTTTTCAGTAAATACGTGAAGTATTCTCAGTATTCTAAGAACAATATGTTGGTTAGAAATTCTTTATTTTTGAACGGGTATTACAAATTTATGAGTTTCAAATATTTATTTATAAGTTTTCAGTGTAAGTTATCTTTTAAAACAATCTCCAACACGTAGGAATGATATTCTATCGCAAGTTTCGCAAAAATATACTGTTGTTTTTCCGCCTCCAGACAACTTACGATTTGAAGATATTAAGCGGTCGTTATGTTTTCCTAGCGTTTATCAAAAACACTTTCATAATTGTCTGCAAAGAATTGATATCCACTATCACTATCCAAATTCATCAAATTTTCTTTGTTTATTTTTTCGGGCCAAAATATTAGAATTTGATTAAAATAGGCATTGTTGCATCACTGGACATGTTAATCACACCGTTGATAAGGTTCAACTGATAAGGCAATTGTCCACACAATCCACAGACAGCGAGTATAGACATGATTACTCTTGTCACCTCACACGTGCTATACGACCGCAGCGACAAAGTACTGTTGTCACGTCAAACGTGACTTACGACCGTTAAGGGTTAAAATATAATTCTTTCATTGTGACGTCAACCTTTTCGTTTTGGTGAGCTGGAACTGAAAAGCGCTATAGCCATGAAGGCACATGTCGACAATAAAATTTAATAATTACTGAAATTATGGAAATAGTTTGACGAAACTTCAATAAGACTTTGAGTACTGCAATCAAGTTCGCAGAGGAAGAGACGTTTAACAATTTCACCCAAGGGTAACGCAACTCTGTTGCTAAACGAGGAACTCGGATGGGTAACTATAATCGCCCTTCGTAGGCAGATAGTACTCATTGTGAGTAGAAGGTGATTACTATCACCCTTAATGACAAAAGAATTAAATGAATATTGTAATTCACGGTGCGTATGTATGCTACTAAAGTGCTATTTTTACTAAAGCGAAAAGACTCATTGAAAACTTGATCTTTCCATCTGTATTTTACCGAAGTTGAAATTGTTTATTTATGTTTGGTTTTCTATGGAAATATGTCATAGAATGTTAACAGTGTATCTTTTATATACAATCTATTAACACTAGAACTACTAGCGTTATATTTTTTATATTTAAATGTTAATACTGAACAACTACTTTAGAAACAGAGAAATGAAGAGGTGAAAAAGATGATCAATTATGTAAAGTAGATTTTATAAGGTAGAAGTGGATTATTTACTGCATGGCTCCCTTACCAAATTGGGGAATTTTTAGAAAAAAATAGGAACTGGTCATTTCGACCGCCTTGGCAGATTCAGTATTAATATTCTATTAACAATTTACATTGCACATACGAACTATTGATATGCTGTTAATAATAATGCGTCGATTAAAAAGAATTTGTTGGCTCCCTGAAAGCAAATTTATTTCTTCCATCTTTGTTTCGTTTTTAGTACTATGCTCTTGTTTTTTAGAAAACCGACTGTGATTACGAGTGACGTAAAACATGATATTCGCAAAAATTGTTAAAACCAAATACGGCATTTTCGCGCCATTGTTATTTTAACAAGTTATAAGGTAGTTATAAAATGCTTTCCTTGTTCGTAAAACGAATTACGCCTCGTCGATTAAATTATATATAAAAAAGAGTCACACCGAACAAAACGACATCGAATATCACGACCACAAACCGGAAATTAGTAGACCGTTACAAAGGAATGACTGCAATTACTTTCTTAAACTGCTACCAAAGTGCTCGAGCATTATCGCGCGAGACAGGAGCAGAAGTTTCGAATAAATAATTGCATCGTTCATAATTAATCCGACCCAAATTCAAACATACTCGCCGTCTGCGAGCCGTGGTGATTAAACGAATCGCTTAAACCGATTACAAATGAAAAGCGACATTAAAAGTAAATAATCCGAAGCGATTAATCGGAGAACGGCTCGGCACGGTCGAACGTAGAACAAAAAGGCCGTGCGCGACAAAAACAAAGAAGCGACGTCCGTATTGCGGGCGGAAATGCGGGGAACGTATTTACGGGAAATATACGAGATACATAAAGTAATGGAATGCAGAGTAAAATCCCTGATCAAAAAGGCTAGAGGGGCGGGAGGGGGAGGGGGAGGAGGAGGGTGTAGGTAAGCGGTAGTATATACAGGCGAGCACGAGCGAGCAGAGCGAAATACAAAGTACGCCATGCATTCTGCATCCATTTCATTTCAAACCCAATTTCGAGCGAACCAACAGTGCCGGCAAGCATTCTCTGACATTCTCTCAGTGTGCGCCATCGCATGCTTGAGCCCTGCAAGCATTCTACGCATCCCAATCCTGAATTCTAATTACAGTGGCCGAGTCCGTTAATTAGCAGCGAGCCGACCCTTGCGCTGATTACAATTCGAAAGTTCTTCTGCACGATTTTGTTCCGAGTTTGATTCACGATAATCAGACATCGTAGTGAGACAGATGTATGTATGTATCTCGAGAAAGAAAACGAAAGGACTCGCCGCGAAACGGAAAGAATCGAAATGGGTTGATCTCTATCGATTGGCTACCAGTTGCCTTTATTTTCTTGTGGATTTTAGATACAAACGAGCTTGTGTTGGTTTTAGATTCTTCAATTCTTCGATCGAATGATATGGATTATCGAGGTGGAAAGGGCTTTGAGAGAAAAAATTGTGTGTTTGCCAGTTGCGAGAGAATAAAAATGTTTGCTCATAAGCTATGCAAAGTGAGGTAATCGCTGCTTGAAATAATTATTCCTTTCCTCATTGCAGCGCGGACGAATTGCTTTGGGGAAAGTTGAATGGGACTGAAAATGACAGAGACGTACATACTCGGTACGTAATCCAATTTCTAAACATTCTATTGTTTTTTAGTGGAAATAACTCGCTCCTGAAATTTATGGACGGTGACAAATTTATCGAAGAAGGAAGGAGTCTTAAATAGTGCAAATTGGCATGAATATATTTAATGGTAAAACCGTAGTCGTTTTCCATGATATTATTGCGAATCATAAAAAACATCATGTGCTTTTAAATGAAATAAATGTTCACATACATTACTAACTGGAAAAGGAATAATAATATCGAGCAAAATTCACTCAAAACTTATCCTCCATTACTGCAATTTTTTTACTCCATTTACACATTCACCATAGAATTACGATAGCATTCTCTGTATCATAAATCTGGCACGTATTACGTACAGATTAACTCAATGCAACGAAACGTTAAGGAAATGTAATTCCATGATTCCATTAAATATGTTAATCTTTTTTGTTTAATATGCAGTCGAATAGAAGTATTCCTTTTCTCGGTATTTACAACGTCAACCTAATACCGCAAGAAAAACGTTTTATCATTGCAGGTGCAAAGAGAGAGAAAAATTGTGTGTTTAAAACTAAAAGATTTAATGAATCTGTAATTTCACGAATTACGCAAAGAACGCGTTCCACAAACAGAAAAAAAACGTAATAGGTATTTTAAGATCTCTTAAGAAATGGTTAAATGCATTTCCTGGGAAACATTTCCATCATATTTTAGTGCGAAAACGTTTCGATGTAGCTTTTAGATTAAACGTTTTTCCTAAGAGATTCCCCCGTAAAAATTGCTCGTCGCAGGTAACGTCGTAACGTCCACCTAATATATTAATAGGCGGATTAAAAGAGGCTCAACTTTCCTCGTCAATTTCGTCAAAGTAATCTCTCTTTCGGGTAGCTACCCGCTTCCTTCGCATCGTCTATCATAAATAAAGAAGTCTCCAGTCATCAGAGGCAAGGGATATCCTTGATGAGTAGAGCGAACTTCGAATTTCTGCAAAGTAACCAGCGAAATTGTCGTTTAATAAATAAATCTCCTTAACACTAGATTTACGGGACTGAAATCTGTCACACTGCAATACATTAAATAAAGACTTTGGAAAAAGAGGGATCAATCTGAAAAGCTGATAATTCGTTAAGTAATTTTTGTATTGTAAAATACACGTGAAATATCTACTGTACTGTTTCTCTATATGTCTTAGAAATGCTTATAAAAAAAGTATGATCCCGTCAATTTGACGGCTTCCGTAAACCTAGTGTTAATATTTATCGCCGAGATCAATCGTCTGTGATTCATATGATGTATAAATGATGCTAGAGAGACCTTTGCGTGTAAGCGAATTACAAAGTCGGTTTCTGTTTAGAACGAAAAATGAATTAACGTTTTACTTATTGAACGGAGCGTTAAAAAAAATTGTGTCGAATCATTTCGAGACAAGAAGATAACTTAACATAGAATATAACTCAATATGAAATTGAAGGGAGCAGCAGAATTTAGAAGTTGGACTAAGAAGAAACAGGAAGGTGCAACAATTAATACGTTAAATGTCACCGGTGTTTCGCTAGTTTCTTCGTTTCTACCGAAGTAAAATTTTTTCTATTAAAATCACATCTTTACAAAACAGAAACTTTAAAAACACAAAGAAATATATAGGCAGCAGGACTTTACCTTTTTGACACCAACGCGTAAATATTGATTGAATTAATAAATTCGTAAATATTACAATTTAAAAGTCCTATGAAATATCATTGAATTCAATAACGCCGGTCACCGGTATCCCCCCATGGCATTCAACGTGTTAAATAAGAAAATGAAAGTGATCTCAAAATTCTGTATTTCGAATTAGGTCGATAAGCTCACAAAACGTTCCTTTGAAGGAAACATATTTAGAAGAAATGTCTCGTTCGTGACAACTGCAGTTGAAACGTACCCGGCATCCGTTACAGATTAAAATTACGCCTTTACTGTAACTATTAAAATCTGTCGAAATATTCCGTAATTACTTTATAAATTTGAGTTTCAAGTTCCACCGAATGGACCAACGACCTTCGACATCCAATGAAATTCCTTTCTTCAAGCTCAGAAGTCTCGCAGTCCCTTTTGTGAACTTTATATCTACATTTTTCATCCTCTACCTCCATTCTACCGTTTCGTGACGTCGCCAAAAAGAGGACTCTCTTAAAAAACTTTCCTCCAGTTAGATCACTTCGGCGCACTGAATATTTACGTTAAAAATTTCCCAGATGGGGAGACAAGTGCGCCGTTTGTTCTTATGGCGGTACTCATGAGTCTCGCGAAGAAAAGAGGGTTCGAATCTCATAAATACGTTATACTCTCCGGTACCTTCTGTTCGAGAGCTTCCACTCGCGGCTTTCCAGTTCTTCCAGCGGTACTGAACCCTTTCTCGTTCTTTCCACTCGACCAACTTCCGGAGTTATCGGCGAAACTTTTATGTTCGAGACGGAAGAGATCCCCGATTGCTCTGGGGAAATCACCACGGAGCTTCTGAATTGGGGGAACAATTAGAACGACTCTCTGCCATTGTACCCTAGCGTGGAAAATTGATCACCGATACTCATTTGGAAGTCCGGCATTGGACGATCGATGTGTGCAAACATCGTCGGCACTGCCGATGTTTCATTTTTATGAACGTAATAACCGACGAGGCGAGTTGCCAATGTTTAATTACAAGTGCGTAAGTTGATACAATTAAATGTTGTAGTACGTTTTGAGAACACGGTTGCCAAACAAAATACACCTATTCCCCGATTTACACGGAAGATAGAGTCCTTAGAAAACCGTGTAAATCGAAATCCTGAATTTTGAGGCGTAAAAGTGCGTAACTCGAAAACAAACTAAAATGTGTATAATCCAGTCATCTATTTCAACATTAACCCTTTGTGGACGGAGACATTTTTGAGTTTTGAGAGATAACCCTTTATTCCGCGATTCAAAACCGCCTTTTTATCAGCACGTTAGGCTGTTAATGTATATACATTATAAATTACTACTTGTTTAATCATATATTAAAGGTTGTATTTCAATTTATCAACTCCAACTGTGTATACAAGCAGCGATAAACTATAATTAAATTTTTTCTCACACCACATATATGCGTCTCTAGTCCTCAAAGGGTTAAATAGAAATAAGTAAAAGCACATTTTTTAAAAAATCCCTTATTTTAAAAACCGTGTAAATGAAACTGTATATCATTGTGCCAAACGCTAAACGTACGCATCACCTATATACACGCTAATAGCACCGAAAGGGTAAAATATATGAAAAATGGGCTACATTTAGGCAATCCATTCTTACTGACGAAAAGTCGATGATTGACTGATGGTTTGAAATTTTGTACTTATAGTGTTTATGGAGAAGTGAATTATTCGGTATAGATATGAATAGACAAGTTGGCAGGAGTTTATTGATACATATGAAGGCAGGTCGTGATATCGATGATGAATATTGATCACCTGTGGTTGGCCTGAATTAAATATTTTCTACTCTATAGAGAAAAGTGAAGAATATTTACCAAATAATCGATTATACCAATGTGCCCAAAATGTAACTGTTTTAACTGTATTACTATGTAAAGTTTTTATGATACGAATAAATTAGTTTGCTCCTTGAAATAATTACATAATTATATTCAATGTAATTAGTAATTATTAATATTGTAATTTACGTAACATGTTCGATGTTCATTACGCACCAGTGCGTGACGAGGTTCTTTCATAAGTCAGTCACGCACCAGCGCGTGATGGCTTCACTATCTCCATTTAAATTGAGGTAGCTCCTCGAGCTTTGATCATGAAACTGTATAATTGCGTAGGCATTACATGAAGCTATTGTTACGCATTATTCAGTGTTTGATTCGAATTTTATTAGGTTAGTTTCAGATAAACGGCGACAGGATAGCGTTACGATAAGGTCCGGGCTTTTCTTCTTTCGTTTTCTTCTTTATTTTTTCAGTTTTGATTCCTATGGTGATTTCGCTTAGGATCTACTGTTTAAGGTGGGTTCCGAACCACCGTAACATAATATACATATCATATGGGGAACAATTTGCCAGAGGAGACGAGGGATGTATCGCTACATCTATGAGCGTTAAATCTGTATAGTTATCTGTACTTACAGATATTAAATAAGTGCGATACACATATCCCCCGATTTACACGGTTTCTCAGAATACCTTGTAAATAAAAATCGTGGATTGTAGCAATATGTGGACTGTAAAGATATTTATTTTTAACATTGTTTTTAAATTCGTTATTTTGGAAACCGTGGAAAAGCGAAATCGCGTAAAGAAAGTACCGTGTAAATGGGAGGATAAGTGCACTTTGAAAGCATTCGAATGAAGCGGTAAAGAAAATGGTCAGTTAATTAATTTGTGTACTAGAACATACACGTGAACTATCTACATACTGTACTGTTTCGCTGTATTCAAACATGTTTATAAAAAGTAGAAACCCATCAATTTGACGGTATTGGTAGATCTACTAGAAAATTCGGGTCCACTGATTGCGAGTTGAAGCCTTTGTCTCCTTACCTACCATAGTCCCCAGAAGTCTGAGCTAAAATTAATGTTTAAAGTGCTTATGTAGCATAGGATTTAATAGTTAACAAGGAAATGCATTTTACGATGAACAAGAATAAAGGATGTTAGTACAAGAATAGTGCAAAACAACTGGAATACGATAGTTAATAAGGAAACAACACAGAAAATGATTCAATCTACACAATTATCTAAACTACGCGACTGTTCCAAGTGCCTCTCCGACTCTCATCGATTTCTCTGAAAACTTACAGAACACTCTGGAATCTCGTGATTCCGGGTATATGTATAATATTTACAAAGCATACTCGCATATCACTCGCCCTCTCGCAATCAGCTGTTTGGCATCGTGATCGCCGATCGATTGCTCCCAAGTCATCGACCTCTAAAACAATCGCGAACCTTATTTCTGGAACTTTCTCGATATGCATTTCTGCGCATGCATGGCAAACAATTGATGCGCTGCATTCATGCATAAAACTCCAGTGATACTAGAGTAAGAAGTGGAGTCTGAAGCAAGCCAAGAATGTGTCAGGATGTAGTCTATTTAGTACAATATAGTATCGTGAAGATGGGAAGATTAAGAAGAAAAAATCAATAGAGCGAAAATCATGCGATGAGTCAATAACAAATTTTACTTTAATTTTTAACCCTTTTCCGGATTTTGCGGCTGTTCTCTTCCAAATGTTCCACCGACCCAAAGGAGTAGAACAATGCCTGATAGATCGTAACAAATTTTCATAGACCCTGTACAGTGAGCGATTGTGATAGTTTGTTGTATCTGTTACGGTAAATGTGTTTAATCCGGTGACTTTACATAATCACCAGTTATTATACCGGTCAGATCTGTTTAGACAAAGCCGAGAAAGATCCCGAATAGGTTCTAGAAATGCTATACGGAGTCTGCTGCTACGAATTTTTTAATGTTACAGTTCAATCACATTGCGTAAGACGTAAGAGCTACACGATTATTTTTCATGCAACAACTTTGTCGCATATATGTTCTTATAATATAAATACATGTCGATTAAGTGACAAACGACGATTTCAAAGTAAATTAAAAGTAAACAATTTACTTCATATTGTAGGATCGTGAAAAAGAAGGAGAGGCGCGGTAACCCATCCAAGCAATGGTCACCGCCTGCGTTGCTTAACTCGGGAGATCTCCTGGGTCGGCGCGGTTCCACTGCGCCAGCGTCCTCTCCCTAGCGTCACTTCTTCTTCACGTCCTTTTCTCCTAAGATCTTTTTAGGAGTGTACCGCCCCGATCCCACACTCGGCCGTCCTGATAATGACATTTGCCCTCAAATGTCGGCAACTTCGGAATCTTTAATTCGACTTTTATCGGCGGCGCATCCTCGTTCGTCACTTGTCGAACGTCCACACACCTAGGCCCAACTTTAATGTGACTCACACACAATACAACTTTCCGCTTGGTGCCTAGTGTATGACCCGTTCATATCTCTCAACTTTCGCAATTGCGCTCGCCGATTTCTTTTCTCCACTTCATACGACTTCCAGCGTCGTGAGGATCGTTGCGGTAGCTGTACCTCCTATCCCGGCTGAGCCCCCAATTTTGTAGGATTTCTTAATAATACGATAAATGTTTATTGAATAATAATAATAATGCAAATGAAATAAAGTAAAACACAGACAAACAAGAACAAAACTAGGATAAATAATATCTGTCCACACAGGATTCTAATGACTAAAAATATAACACAAAGTACATCCACTGAGGATTCCAAGCACACAGTATATAACACACAGTGTATCCACACAGGATCCCAAACACAGAGTGCAACACACAGTATATCCACACAGGATTCCAATGACAAACTGCCTCGATGCGGCGAGTGCCTCGTTGGCCTCTCGAAAAACAAAGTGCGATCGGCACTCTCATTCACACATACGTTACATATAAAATACATATTGTAAACATTCGCATCCCACACTCGGCCATCCTAATTGTCATTCGTCTCGGATGACATTTCGCAATGAGCCCATGGCTTCATATATTCGGCACAAGTGGAAGTCGTTATCGGACCTTCATGTAAACCTTCTTTTCTAACGTCATAGGTATCTCGACCCTTAGTTTTAACCACGACATAAGGCCCTAAATATTTTTTTTTCAACTTAAGACCAGGGGCGTGCTGAGTACGCTTGATTGCCACCAAATCACCAACATTATATCGATTGGCCGGACGGCGTCTCAAATTATATGTCCTTTTATTTTCTTCCTGGACTTTCAAAATTTGCTGTTTCGCTTTTTGTCTCAATGCGTCTCTGGTCTGACTAAAATGTTCAATAACATCCTCTTCAATCGCCTCACTTAATAACAAATCCGTTTTATCTCGCATCTTCACTCCTACCAATAACTCGAATGGAGTGGTGTCTATACTACGCTGGTACGTAGAATTAATCGCGCGCATCACATCATTGGTATACCTGTACCACTTAGTTGAATCTTCCTGAGAGAGCTTACTTAGAGTCGATATAATTATCCGATTTATTCTCTCTATTTTCATGCAACAACTTTGTCGCATATATGTTCTTATAATATAAATACATGTCGATTAAGTGACAAACGACGATTTCAAAGTAAATTAAAAGTAAACAATTTACTTCATATCATATTCTGGAACAAATATTCATTCATGATAAGCATAAAATATTTCCTGCATATTTAAAAAAGAATATTCTACGTCTAATGTTACATCAACACTCATTTTATATTGAGAAGAAATATATTTTTCATAATATGAAATAAATATTATCTGTATATTGCGAAAAAAGATTCCTTTTCTAATATTAAATAAAGATTCATTCAATATTCCGAAAAACATATTTTTCTCGTAACATGAAATAGATATTCTCCGCATATTTAAAAAAAATTGTTACTTAATATAAAATAAATATTGTATGTATATTTGAACATTAATAAAAGGTTGCATCTCCTTTTAATATTACATGAATGTGTGTACAATATTTTGTGCTACTAGGGGTATTACGTATCAGTATCAGTATGTTTCCTAATATGTATATTGTACTGAAATAAATAAATTCCCCGATTTATCATAAATCAAAGGACTAGAATAATTAGTAAACTTATCAACAATTTTTATATCCTAATTATAACTAATTATATACTCGGTAACAGTTAGATATTGATTATTTAGATGTACTCACTTTTTATACCAAAGTGCCAAAGTACTGAAGAATAGCATTTTTCTATAGGACTTACCTGAAACAGACAAAGATGATATTAAAAAAAAGTTAGAAACATGGAACATCGCCTTTCAATTTTTATTATGGAGTAAAAAGCAAATGTGAAGCAATAATAATTTGATAACCTAAATATTAGTTTAAATTAAGGATTCATGATTTTCCTTTAGGATAGCGCGTGATAATATTGAAGTATTTAAGTATATTTCTTTTTCTTTTTCTTAATAGAAAAATAATCTTTTTCTTAAATATTAACATGTCAGTAACAATTCTTAGTCGTATTATTTATCAAATACCATCAGTTAGACAACTTCAAATACCGGCATTATCAATTATTTCATTTCGATATAAAATTTCGAGCAAGATGGAAACATTTCAAAATAACAATTGGTTGCTTAGACAAATTCTAGGCTTTTAAATTACTTATGCTACCTTAAGGTCTTTTCCGATAGTGACTTTATATCATTCAATATTCAAGAATCATTCATACAAAAATCGCTGAAGATAATATGAATATTGACTGTTGAGTGTGCTTAGAGTCCGCAGCAAACCAGAATGATGTGACTCTCATATTGTTGTTAAATTCAGTGAACGAAACAAGTGCATTTAATAATCTATCGCGTACAGAAGCAATGCCAATTGCATCGATAATTAATACTTGAACTACCGGCGTTAAATATATTACAATTTCAATATATCAAATAAGTACTGTGAAAAAAGAGGAATTCGGAGGTAAAAAAGATGATCGATTCGATAATTTATGTTTTATGAGATGGACGTAGAACATTTACTTTATGTGTCTCTTATAAACTTGGAGGACTTTTGGAAAAATTGGGAACCAGCCGTTTTGTCTGACTTTGTAGTTCTAGTGTTAAAGAAGAAGATATTACGTTTGCCTCTGCCATGTGCAAATAGATTCTTTCCATTTCTACCAAGTGTAGGACGAGACAGGCCAGTAACACTGTCTTCAAATTAATTTTCTGTTTACTTTTTCCATTAATGTTTAGAAACTTATTATGATATATTTCAACACTATATGTGACATTTTTTATTGAGGATACAGGCCTGGTGTAATCCAAAATGTTCATATGTTAATTTGTGTATTGTTTCTATAGATTTTTGTTCCGTAAAAGTGTGACATGGCAGAAGGCCCCGATTATATTCAACCTCGGTATATTTAATTATTAAATGATGTTATGTGTTTACTTAATTAGTGTGAAGTGTTTCAAGTTTTATAATTTTTCATAAGTACAACATAGGAAAAAATAAAGTTATGGGTAAATTTTGATTCTTTACATCATAACCCATCTTTCTCCAATCTCAAATTTTAATGGGAAACGTAATCTCCGGTACTTCACCGTGTGAGAATCATTGAAAACGAGCTGAACAACAATACAGATCCTCGCGACATTACCGTGTCAATATTCCGGCATAATTACAAGCAACTACTTGTTATATTCAATGCAAAAATTAAGTGAAATTACAGCATCAATACCATAATCTCCTCTGTAATAACGTATTCATATGTCGTCGCATCGTCACTTGCAATAACACTGAATCTCTCTTCGGGGAAATGCAAAATTCAGCAAGCGCAAGCAATTTACAGATAATTTTCATGATTTTAATTCAATTCGAATAACTCGCATTGCTAATACAACTAATTTAATGCAACTGGTATAATGACGCATGTATGCTCTTAACATAACATCGCAATTCGCATACTATTTGCTGTGCTGAAATAATAATGTTATGGGGTGTATTTAACTTTGTATAGGAGCGCGCGTTGTGCGTAACGACTGCACCGGAAATGCATAAAATGGATAGAATAATTTTACGAATGACAGCTAATGAAACATCGCAGGCGTCGATTAACGGATCTGGCGAAGCAACAATCGTATTAAAAAAGATGCGTAGCCGTAACATGAAAAACGTGACACTAGTTATATTTTAATACATCAGTTATAAAAGTTAATGCCATTGCAATGTTGGGAATATTTTAGATTGCGTTAAACTGTTTTATTCATACGTTATTAGATTTTCTGAAAGGATAATTTGCAATCTTAATGAGTCTGTGTACTTTGTTTAGAATTAGAGATCTGTACCTAGAAAAGCAACAATGAATGTCTTCGAATTATATTAGGCGTGCAAATAAGTTATTTCGCCTTTCATGTCAATGATCATAACTTCTGTCTGAATCCGAATTTTTACCCGACCGTAGTACCATCTGAAAGGGCGTTCTTTTAGCTTTAAAAAATGGCACCTGAGGGCTGTTTTATGAGTTGCGACACTACTGCAGCAGTATTAAAATGCACGGCGTGCAAGAAGCATCGTTTACGACACACTTTACTTTTGCATTTCAAGTAAAGAAATCAGCTGTTCAGGATACCGAAATGGTTTGAGCAGCACTGGTATAGAACACTGAATCTTACAGAACGTGCAAAAAATCGTACCAGGGCTTTAAAAGCTGAAATTCCGAATTGGGAGACGTCGATTGCTTGGGCGTTCCAAAACTGTTCGACGACGACAAGTTGAAGAAATTGCTGGATGAAAATGCAACCCAGGCGCAAGAAGAATATGCAGCAAAATTAAGAGTCCCCACACAAACAGTATGTATGGTTTTTGGAAATAAAATGTCAAAGTAATAAAAGGGGGAGAAAGAACTTATTTGCACACCTCATATACAGTAAAAGCTGGACAAATGCGACACAGTTCGGGGCTCAAGCGCTTCTCTTATGAAGTAGCGGTGTCGAATCCTTGTTTACATCACGGCTCCGGCCAGGCGCGAACAAAGAAAAGGACAGACAGTAGAAGTGACAGATAAGACCAAGATATAGGGGGAGCGGCTCGAACGTATCGGTGAGGCAATACTAATTGCAGGATGGGCAATTTTTCATTTTCGATTTTTTTTTGAAACCGTTGCTAACGTATTTGTGAGATTTTTCTGATTAAAATGATACCAAACACGCTATGTTTGAATTATGTTAAATAGTATGTAAGTATATATTGAATAGTTAGCAAATATATTAAATATTAAGTAAATGTAATTCAAACTATGCCGTGTTTGGGATCATTTTTATCACAAAAATCTCACAAATACATTAGCAAAGGTTTCAAAAAAAGAAAGATAAAAAATGAAGAAGTTTTATTCCCAAATTGGATGAGTCGGCCTCTTGTTCCGAGTTACATCATACACGTATTACACTTCTCCCTCGTCGATCGTCGAGGTTCGCGATGGGGGATCCCCCTATGTGCAGGGGATAGTCGTGTTGCATTTATCCAGCCAATCTTTTTTTGCAATTATCCAGCTTTTACTGTATTATGTTTGCCGAGACCTATGGCGTTTTAAAGGAATCAGAATGGTCCATAGATTAAAACAGATTTAGGAGTATTGGAAAAAATAAACGTAATTTTACTGTAAGAATTACTGGTCATGGATGCATTGATGAAAACTTAGCCGGAATCTAAACACGAAAATTGCTTTAAATTCATTTATATCATACATAAGTTGCAAGGTAGAACAGTAACAATTCCACCGAGAAGGAGTATTAAGCTGTTGCTCGATTGAAGTATACGTGATTACACTGCCTCGGTTAGATTTCGTCTAGTAATTATTATACTTTCATATCATAAACATGGTAAAAACCTGGTCCCCATGGTCTAAGCTACATTAGAAATTAACTTTGTAAGATTATAATATCCAAAAAATGATGAATTGCCTAAAACTATTTTTTCCATTTATTGTCAGATTTGTTAAGGGGCTAATCGGAATTGGAAAATAATGGTATATACTCCATTAATGATAACAAAGGTGAAAGTAGATTAAATTAAGAGATTACATATTTTAGAAGAATCTTCATGAATTATTTAGTTACTACATTTTTATATGACATTTTGAAATCACGAATGAATCTAAAGTAGAAGCTAACGAAAGAGATCGATGTCGTCGATATATAAATAGCCGAAGTAAGAACCGTATGAAATCTCCGTCTACAGAATCGCTCGGTTCCCTTTAACCTTTCAGCATGTGAGACGAATAACTACGATTTCAGCATAAAATGTCGCCGAGACGTATAAAAAATTTGTCGTTACAGCAGCTGCAGAAAGTCATTGATATCTTGTTTTTTTCGTATCAGTGCACAGCACGGTGGCAAGGACGAAACATAAAAAAATAATATCATAAAAAGATATTAATTTTTAAACGCGAAACGAACGTAAAGGGAGTAACTTGTTAAAATTATTGGTTTTGGTAACTGTATTAGAGGGAAAGTTTTGTTCCAACCTGATCACGAAGTAGAGTTCAGTATTTGTAATACATATTTGATACATATCACTGCAGATTTCAAAAAGCTACGTCCACGTGTATCACACAACGTCATCGTAATAAAATATGAAAATTCCGCTTCGCTTATTCTCGAAGCGACATTCATACATTTAATACGCAACATTTTCAATGCGCTATACCCTAAACCTCTGTACGTAAAAATAAAAGCTGCTGTTACTTCAAAACCTGAAAAAGAGCAAAGTGAAAAATAGTTTGGACCTCCGTCGACCCGAAAACAAAAGTGCTCCCATCGATTTGAAATTGCGCCTTCCGTGTTCAACCGTCGATGGCCCTCTCACGAACTTGATTATCGACGTTTCGCAGTGCGGCCGGAAACGGGTAGGTCATCGGTATCCCCCTTTTTTTCCGCCCCTCCTGACAGTATCAAACAATGATATTTTGCACAATGTCGCCGGCTGAGCGGATCGCCTGCATTCGTTCCCTCGATTCCGCGCGGAAACGCCATTGCGGATCATCCGGTACGGTATAAGCGGAGCCCGGAAGTTTCATCCGTTATTAAACAATTTCGTTGCAGCCACTGGCATGCACCCGCTGTTCCGCATCAACGATCACACCGTACCTGCGTTACATTCTACCTGTATCGAAAAATTTCTCGCGCTCCTGCTTTATCGTAAATACTTCACGAGCGTTCGTTCCACCATTTTTCCCCCTTCTTTTGAAGCCGATTGGTCTGATACAATGTTACGAATAAAGTAATCAGCGTAAAACGCTGGTATTCTCCGGATGGTGTGGGGTGTTTTTTTTTCTTTTTCATTGATAACCGTTGAAAAGAATGGAACTGTTTTTTGTGAAAAAACACAAGGGACTTTAACGTTGTATTTGTACGTTTCATAATGTCCATGCTTTGCATGAAGTTTTGATAGCAGTTTTAGTTATTAATATCGGCTATTTGTTGGTATAATTACGTGGGTCCTAAGCACTTTGAATCGTTGATCTGAAAGTTTATGAATTTAAGAAACATTTTCATGTCATGTACACTACCGCTCGTAAGTCTTTAGGCACTCTCAATGAAAGCGTAAATCATATAAAAACTCGTCTTTCTTTATCAATTATCAATTAATCTATCCGTAATATGAAAGGTAGTACTCCAGAGACTACAACTATTTGCTATTAATTAATTTATAAAACAACGGGCTTGTGTCAAACTGTTTAGTTTTCACTTTAACGATCTGTCATACAATAAGTAGAAAAGATAATAACTAGGTAAAGTATGAAATTATTAATTTATTACACAGTTTAACCAACTTGGTTAGTTATTTCATGTTGTACCTACTTATTCTATGAAATAACTGAATTACACGCGTTAGCGGTAACATATACACTAACGATGGAAATTCGCTGAAAAACAAAATTTAAATCATCCACCTAATAAATAATTAAACAACAAGGGATTGCACAACTTGACTGAATACATATATTCATATTACACTGAGTGTAAGTTAAGGAAAAATCTATGCAAATTAATGTTACTATTTGCTAAATAACCATAAATAGACCAATAATATAATCAGCTATACTTTAAGATTTTTTAATGCTAATTTTGTTCTATCAATTTAATACTGTTAGTGTAAAACTTTTTATAATACAATATTTTACTATATCAAGTTATTGTAATGTACTATTAATACAACATATATAAGTTTTACACTAATATAAAATATCGTTGCCTCTAATCGCTGGTAACTGATATGACAATGAAGAAATAAATTTTAAAAAGTATATTCATATCACATTATGAATACACATTCTGACCACTGCCTTTTAGCTTTTTTAGAATCTATTTTTCACAAACGAAACTGATTTATATTGAAAGAAAAATTACACGATTACACCATTTATTGAATTAATATACGAGAAATGAGAAAAATATAAAGAGAAAGGTATGTATGTATAAATAATGTTACAGGTTGTATAGAAGCCAAAATACACATACATATATACGTGTTTATGTACGCATATGCAAGCAAAGTATGTTGCGGAATTAGTATTCGTTTGAGTTGCGTATAAAGCTGCGAAATGCTAATGAAATCTAATTCATGGGATGGAAATATGACCTGCTTACAGTTACATTCAATGCAATTGTTTACCGTAAACAAATACTGCTACATATTAAGAGAAATTTTTTCCAACTGTTGACTGAATTTTTATTAAAAATACTTTCGCAGGGCAGTACTGTTGGATGATCAAGAAACTGGTTATTTTTGGAGTATAATTTATTAAGAGCTCGTAATCATAAAGTATTATACAAAATACTTATATGTAAGATTTTGCAATTTAAGATTACGTTAGAAATGAAAATGAAAGTTTTCCCATAAGTAAAGCTTTTCTAACACTTATTCTTCGGTACAGGTTATGTAATAGAATTATTCAGTTCATATGGCGATGTAATTATTTTTGTATATTCATAACAATTCTGCAAAATTTCCCAAATACGAATTTTCGATGAAAATAATCATACAATAAGATGTTATAATTTTAGAAAAGCCGTGAAACAAAATTTTGCATCAAAACCGAATTAAGAATTTAAATTTAAATTAAAAAATCGTATGCACTAATTTGAATCGACTTTTCAAGACAGGATCTTTTTTTTTAAATACTTTGATAAAAGAAATAATTCTCAACTTTCTATAGGTATATCACGAAATGAGGTCTAAGGAATCTTTCTTATTAGAAATATAATGAATTCAATATTACATACGTTTACAGCATCAAGTGTGAGAAACATACGCAGTAAAGTAAACATGGGTAGTAAACATATGAATATTAGTCACATTCAATATTGAAATATTGGCTTATTATTGAGTTATTGAAACGTTGGTAATTCTGGTTGAATAAATCAAATAATTCGGACCATTTGCAATAAAATATTTCACAAAATCATCTGTGAGTTTAAAGAGGAACAACATTTCGCCCAAAGTTACGTTCAAATTTATAAACAGTGGAAAATACTATAGTTATTCGGTTACTCTAATTTGAGTTACTTATTATTCAAAATATTACGTAAACAACTATTGAGTATTATTATTGTATACTGAAGTAAATGCACTTCACATTTACACATTCGCAAATATTGAACTTAAAAATACTGTCTTCAAAATGACGTCGCATAGGACTTTTTTGGCCCTTTTAATGAAATCTACGGTCCTCAGAAGGGCGGATACCATTTGACAAAAGCATTATACAAGAGAATTTTTATTTTTAATACCCCTCCTACCGCCAATATAAATTAATATGTATATAAATTAAAGATTGAGTAACGTAGCCGATCTTTCGGAAAGAATTCTTAAGCAGTTCTGTAAACGAAAGAAAAACTATACAATTTTTCTTTCAACCTTTTTCGACATCTTATTATTTTCGAAATACTATGCCTCGAAGAAAATTTTGTATCCTTTTTAAGCCATGTTGTTATCTCCTAAAACCGAAGCACTATATTTGTCCGCTGTAAAGTTAAAATTTAAATTGCCGGGCTATCTGCTCTTATAACTTTCCTTTAACATGGTCCCCATACATTATAGAAAGAAATAATCGTTTAATAGGAGGATTGATCATTTCATGTGCTCTATACTCACTGATTATTTTCCCTTTCATAAATAATAATTTATGGAAGTATTTCTTTTACGTATTCTTTTGTATTCTTGCCTCATCGGCAAAATTGTAAATATGCGTACAATATCCTCAGTTAGGGGAAGGAGGGGCACACAAGTGGATTAAAATCTATTTATCGAAATGTAGTAAATTTCAATGTACAAATGTAGTAAAAATTGTTGTGGCAAAAATTTGCAACGTAGTGGAAAAAGTACCAAAAAAATTAATTTGAAGGTGGTGCCAATGTCCTTCCTTACCCTGCATACAGAAGACAATAGAATCAATCTAGATACATATTTGCACAGGTCACACACATATAAAATATTGCCTTCCTTAATTACTAAATTCGTTGAATTTGACAACTGTGTACTTATATTACCTCACTACTCCCTAAACCAAACCGATCTAGCATCCTCATTTTTATTTCTTCTTAACACATTGCACGCTGGCTAAATATCAGCCGCAAAATTTGTTATATTTGATAATGTTGCCACTTAAATCAATATCAAATACAAATGCATTAAGTAATGCACAATTTAAATGAAATAATACTGCCTTTCTTATCCACTTTACCGTTTTGCTCAAGACAGAATAATATGACTGATATTGATCGGTAAAATCTACAATCATATAGTTGAAATGCCGCATTATCGCGGAACAGGCGTGCAATGTGGTAACACAACGTAATCCTTCCACAGACTAACAGCCACAAATAACGTATCTCGGGGATAAATTTCAAAATGCAAAAGACCCCAAAATTTCAAATTCATCTATACAGCACATAAAATATAATCCTGCAATTAAATCCTGTTCACGGTGCTCATTCGATTCACAGTCCCGGGCGACGATGTGGCACAGGGGCCAGCGACAACCGATCGTTGCGTTGCACAGCCGGGAAACAGCGATCGTTGGATTATTCAAAGAATTCGATTAATCGGTCTGGTAGCGTGCAACGGCATCGAAGCCAGCGAAGGCCGTATCAATGGAATTCCCGCGAATGAACGTAGAAACGTCAGCAGTCGGGGCGTATTACTATTCCGGTGAACGCGCCGGATGTCCGGTGTCGGCGCAGGAAAACGCGTCTCGCCGATCAGGAAAGGTAGCTGGGTACACCGTGTACGCGGTACAGCCTTCCACAAGGGCCGGTATGCGTATACGAGAAGGTATGCGCTCGGTGTACCTGCCGAGCAACGATCGCGTCCGTTCGCTTCCGCTTCGCGTTCATTCACGATTCCTTCGACTCTGCCTGCGCGCCACGCGTTTCCTTCGCTCGATGAATCATCGAATAAATTTCTCGCGCCTCCCACGTTACGCGCCACGCGGCGATTGACTCTCGGGGCCCTTTTCAGATCTCTTCGCTCCCCTCTCTTTCTTCCTTTCTCCCTTTCCCATGTGCGCTACTCTGATTGCGAGAGAGGCAAAGGGAAAGGTCCACGAGAGCGCGAAGAGCCAGACGGGGGTACGCTTGATGGAATAAGGCTAGTTAATTAAGGGTTGTCTTTGCTCGAGAGATTAATCATCGCTTCCTAACGCTTGCCGGTACGCTGGTAGAGACTGACGTTGGCACGGTGCAGCGTGAGAATGGAGATTTTCCGAGCTCCATTGTTTTACACTTTTCATTCCGGCGAATGAAGGAGAAAGCGAGATGACGGTTTAATTTGAGCTATCAAGTTGTACCGTGTCGAACGACACGTCGCGACGAGCTGATTCGCGTTGTTCGTCGAGAAGTTTGGGAGACGTTCTATGGAGATGATAGGGTATTGAAGGGTACTTGGGATTTTCTACCATTTCATCGAACGTGCCATGGAATTGTTCTGGAAAGTTGTGGAAACGTAATTACGGTGTCTCGACGATCTACGTGGAATTTTTTTGAGTTGTTACGATAATTTTCTACAGGGAGTCGGAAGAAAATTTTATTAGCATTAACCACAACATTAAGATTAATTTCGATTACATCTCTTAATTTCGAAAGTTGAACAATGTCTGCATACTGTATGGAACGATGCGACGAATAAAAAGGTAAATTAGACTGTTATTAACACTAGAACTACCGGCGTTAAATCTGTTATATTTAAATATAT
Organism: Cerceris ruficornis; assembly: GCA_963989415.1. Lineage (NCBI taxonomy): Eukaryota > Metazoa > Arthropoda > Insecta > Hymenoptera > Crabronidae > Cerceris > Cerceris ruficornis. The sequence continues at coordinate 13,428,662 of OZ022528.1, forward strand.
TAAATAAGACCTTTGAAAAAAGAAAAATTCAGTGGTGGAAAAAATGATCGATTCGGTAATTTATGTTTTATGAGATGGGCGTAGAATTTCTATTCTATGACTCTCCTATAATTTTGGAGAATTTTTGGAAAAAATTGTGTACCAGTCATTTTGACTGGTTTGGTAGTTCTAGTGTTAATGTAGCATTAGACTACAAAATTGAACTTTTTGTTTCGCATACAACATTTGCATTGGTTCTTAAGTATTTTGTGACACTAAGCAGGAATATAAAATCCCTTTTCCTCGACCACTATCTATTTCTCACAAAAACGGTTTTTAAAAAAATGCAGATCTTCAACAGTGCAATTTTTTCAATTTTAACCGCACCTGTTACATAAAATTCGCTTGATCAAAAATTCAAAATAAGCAAAAACAGCAAAATACGTAATAAATGATTGGTAAATACATTAATAATAAAATAAAAAAAGGATTCTAAAGACCCCTCCAAAAATGACGCATATTCATTTAACATCATAAACTTTTATATAAACTTAAAAATTAAACAGTCCAAGAAAAATGTAATAATAGAAGATGATAAAGCAAATATTTTTGTTGGACAAGCCATGAGAGGAAGCGACAAAAATATGGTTTTTGTTCGATAAATTGAAATAGTTTCGTAAGACAAAAGATGCCGCCAGTGATTTCCATCAGAGTGCAGCTCTTTTATTAATGATAAAGACATTTTCAAAATTGATGATTCTTTTTCTCGCATAAGATTTCATATTTAATGATTACCCCTATTCGAATATGGATCACAAAACACTATTTAATTCTTTTATCACACAGCACTTGATTTTAACAGTATTTATGGCGCTCAGTTTACATATGCAGTTCCGTTATCTCCATTACTCACTTTTTTTTTATAACTACTTAAACCTTTACTAATTAGCATAATCAGACTATACAATGGAACACAAAAGATCTATTAGCATCACATACTAAATCTGATGCGAAAAAAATTGCATTCATATATGCAATCCATTTTAATAATTCGTATAATCCTGCTATAGAATTAAAAATTGTAGTAATTATACTGATAATATAGTAATAGGATGTATTTGTTTGCAGGACAATCGTTGTCATAAAATAACTTATAAGCAACATATACAACAGTAAAGCAAGTTAGTCGCATCAATGAATGAGCTGCGTGTGATGAGAATCATTGGTATATAGTAACGACTGTCATGCGGCACTACGGTAATTTCTCAATCATAAAGTGCTACATCTCACAATCAGTTTTATGGTTTTCTTAAAAGGAATATCTCTTATGTCGTATAAGTTTATTTTCCGTTAAACTCGCTCCTGAACATTTCGTTTTTCAGGTAAAGTGTAAAACATTCATAAAAATGAATGACCATCAAGAGTCGTTTTTTCTTTGAGCAACTTTTAAACATATTCAGATGTTTATTACATTATAGAAAACTGCATTTTTATGTTTGAGTGGTCCTATAGAATCAATCCTTTTAAACAAACATTAAATAATATTTACAATTAAAATGTAAAAATTGTTGATGTTTGAAAACCTACGCTTTTTTAAAAATGTTTTTATCCAAACTGAAGAACGATCGAGAAAATCATGTTTCGTATTAGTTTTAAATGCAGCAAAACACATAAAATTCAGTGCAAATGTTTTTCGTTACAGAAATCTTGTTGACTAGTGCAATTTGAAACCAGTGAAATCAAATTTACCGTATACTCACTTGCTAAAAATCAAACGTACATACCTTTTATTCGCGCACATCCATACGCTTGCGTTTTTCGTTAACGATTTATCATTGTTCACCGTGCTATTGAAGTTGAATTCACTCTAATCGAACGGACTTGTTTCAAAAGGGGAATACTTTTGCTTAAATATACTTAATCGTTGGTTTCCGTTAGATTAACGCGTTGCTTGCAGGTTGAATTCGATAGAACTTTTTCAATAACAGAATTTTAGCAGAAACATAACTATGAATTTTTCATTACGCCAGTCGATACGTTTTATATTGATCTGCAAAATCGTCGAAAAGTCTCTTTATTAATTCGTACATTCTTTTCCAACAAAAGTCATGTATGTATGTAGCGTGTGCAACAATATATGTACTTGACAAACTGTAATGATTCAATCTGGCGACGAGAATAAAAACAAATGTTACTGAAAGATTGTTCATGCCAGCTTTTTTGAAGAATTATGATTAAATATTTTATGCATGAAATATATGTAGGATCGTGAAAAAGAAAAAGAGGCGCGCGGTAACCCATCCAAGCAGCGGTACTCGGCCTGCGTTGCTTAACACGGAGATCCCCGGGGTCGGCGCGGTTCTACTGCGCCAGCGCCCTCTCCCTGATGACATTTCTTTTCTACGTCCTTTTCACCTAAGTTCTTTTTAGGACCGCTTCCGCCCGATCCCACATATATGACATTGTACGTTTTATTTCAGTGCACAGATGTCGGCTGAATTATCTTGCTTAATTAGTTTACTTCGTAGTCGTGGGTCAATTCAAACTGCGAGGATTTAATCTGTAGACGAAAGTAAGTGAGGTATAAACCACGTAACTGGTTAACATTACATTTATTAATATGGAAAATGTCGATATTTAAAATAGATGTTCGGCGTTTCTATACAAATATCAGTGTATAATAGTACAAACTGTCAATAAATGCTGCTGCCTTAGAGGGACTGATTGACATAATGAAAATATGTTCAAATTTGTTGTTTAATTAGAAACCCAACTCGAAGGTAACAAAATGTGCCACGTCATTCTAATATGCGGTATAACGAACTGATCATATATTATAAATACAAACCATTTGTTAAAAATATTGAAAAACACCGACACAATAAATATTAGTGAAAAAGAACCTTAAAGCGAAACAACGAATTCCAAAGGAATTTTGTTTCCGTAGCCATTTTTTTGCACTGAAGCACTTTTGCTCCGTCGGCCGCGTTTCCAACTAATGCAGAAACAACGACAATCGACGAGCCTGAAAACTAGCTGACTGACTTCCGCCATGAACCCGTGAATTCCAGTCCGAATGGGCCGCGGATGTCGATCGAATCTACCTCTGTGTCCCGCTTCGACCCTCTTTCACTCACGTATCGCGTTAACAAGCCATCGCACAATAGCTATTATTGTACGGTAGGTAGGTAGGTACGAACGAACATCGACGTGTCTGCACTCCCTGTAACTCGGTAAGGTTTCGCTCGTGCTTACGTGATCTACCAATCCCTCTGTATGTATGGATCGATTCTCAATGGGGCATGCGGTTCACTTAAAAATTGAATAACTAAAAATGCCGAAAGGTACCGGGTTAAAAATTTCCAGATATATTCCTTAGACGGTAAAGAAATCATTTTTGCGAAGATTTCGTGCGTCTACCAGTGCTATTCCTTGCTATACCTGCCGAAAGTTTGCGAGATAGCCCGTCTGTGGAAAACGGCTTTAGTAGGCTCTTTTCCATTAAATATCTTTCTAACATAAAGTCCAACAAGAAAATTACTTATACAAAGGTTTTCTTATTTCTTTTGCAGAATGAAAATCTGCAATGAAAGATATAGATTTTCCTATAAAAAATGAAGGTGATCTTTAAATAACATTAAAGAAATATAACAAATGAAAGATTAATATTGCACCGATATTCTCCCCACGATACGATGAAACTTTTGTATATAACATTTTCCTCTAAAATGAGTGGTTCTAGAATTATTATATTTTTCCACCTAGATTGTCGATTCCACTGTGCATACGCGAGATTACACGACTGCTGTCGGCCATCTTTCACATTTTTCTTTTCCACGATGCGAAGGGTACCAACGATCTATCGACAATGGAATTGTGCATTATAATAGCGAGGTAAATTGTTCCCCTCTGTATGCAAATAGAGGTGACTTTGCACTGGTGGATGAGAGATGCAGAGGTCAATCAGGGCTGAATGGAGATGTATGCAACTTTCTGAGCGTGAAAATAAGAGAATACTTTTTTGAGCACTTGAGTCGAAAAGACGAGTGACGCCCGTGTCCGTTTTCTAAGTTAAAGTCTGTCAGGCTACATTCATCACGTTTTGTGATTCTTTTTCATAAAATTCGGCAGTTTAATCTGTTCAGAGTAAAGTAATAGAGGTAGTAGTAATCTGACCATTTTAAATGGATCCGTTACAATGCGAGATGAAATAGTATATTTAAGACTAAAACCTGAAAATCAAAGTGTAAAGGAAGTTAAGCACTTGTTGTGAAGGCTCCAGGGAGAGCCGATAGAAACGTTCGATAAATTAACACTGTACCTGCAAATTAACGCGGGCAACGTGGAATTTTCTTTCCATGAGAATATAAATATAGAGGTACACCTTTCCCCTAAGTGTAACATGATACCAACTCAATTTTTTACTTTGTTTTAACACTTTGCCGACCGCACGCGCCACAGAGAACTGTTCGGTTTCCACCGCGCATTTTTCGGAAGTAGCACGGACTGAAATTCACTATTTGAATTCAAAGAAGTCCGAAAACTAGTCACGTGAGCAATTATATTTCACGGCAACAATTTCGTTTAACGATTTCACATATTATTTATACAAAACATAAAATTAAAAGTTTATAACAATTATCTTTTAATCGTTTTTCAAAGAGTATAGACAACAAGATCAGGAAATTAAGGACATTAAAGATGACTAAGGATAAATAAGACGACTCAAACATGGAATAGAAAAACAGTAATATATTCTAATATTGTAATAATTTTATTACAATATTAGAATATATTATTATTCTATATATTATCGCTAACGTTTATTAGGGGTTCCGAAATCCCGAACCTAAAGAACCGTAATAATAGGCAATAAGGAGCCTTCAAAATTAGCTGATTTTATTATATGTTGTGCTCCACAGCAGTAGTCTGTCAGCAATTGCGAAAAACTCCAGGTCAAGGTAGTTAACAATGACAGAAAATGAGAAACGCGTTGCTAAAGTCAAAATGGGGAGATCTCCCCGATCGGTCGGGCACCGACTTGCTTCAAAGTGGGGAGATCTCCCCGATCGGTCGGCAAAGTGTTAAGATCTTTTTTTCTCTTTCTATGTGGTTAATCGAATTTGTAGAGTGCAGCTAACGTAAGTATATAGCCAATGAAACTAGCTTGCAATTTTGCACAGAAGAATTAAAAATTCGCCAGCTGTTGGAGGATTAACACATTAAGAACAAACGGCGGACTATTATATCGAGTTTTGTATTCTATAGTCGGAAGTCATCAACGAAATATTTCGTGTTTCATGTGTGTAGGTAATGATATAGCCGCAGCCCTACGTTTGGGGTACACCATAAATACGTACGATCCTGAAGAAACAAAAGAGAGCTAGATTTCACAAAAGTAAAAGAAGTCAAGGGAGGTAAAAGTAGTCGTTTACCATTTGTCACCTCTCAAAGATATGTTGTATCATTTTCGTTTATTCATGTTTTTATTGTTAAATAATGTATTTTTTGTAAAACGCAGTGTGCTTTCCCCCATTACCATACCGTCGATCCTATATGTGTGTATCAACCACATGCAATTGTAACTTAATATTAAAGATCAACAGTTTAAAGTAGGCAATTTGTTGCGTGCATTATTTTTCTGCTTTGTTTGAGCGAATAAAGCCTTAAGAAAGTTAAATACATTGATTTAGAGATCAATCGCATATATATATTCTCTTAAGCCAATCTTTTTAATTAGCATCATATAGACATTAATAATTAGTTTATTATTAATAATTCACATTTTCTTATCGTTGTATGCAGAGCGTGTCGAGCTGCCAACAATGGCTACCTGATAACGAGATGACGAAAATAAAGAGCATAGTTTTCATAGGAAGTATATTCAAGTATTCAGGATTGTAAAAACCATTGCCTTGAAAAAATACATTGTAAATACAAAATTTTGTCTTTACAACACATTTTAACTATAAAAATTTTCTTAATTATCTTTTAAAGAGCAAAGTATCAGAATCCTATCGTAGAATGATTCACGCTGACTAAATAATACACGCAATAAAACAATGTAATACAAACTTATTATAATTTATCCAAGGATAGCAAAAATGCAAGCTCTTAAAACATTGTATCGTACGAATACTTCCAATGATATTTCATTAAATTATACCGATTATGAGCGGCAACTCTGTTAAAAAATAATAGTGCAAAAGAAATGAAGCCACATTATTTTCGTTGCTTTCATCGTTACGTAAACGTCAATTTCAAAAGTGAAACAAGTGATAAAAAAAGATCAAAGAACTGCAATTTTACAACTGTTTGTTGCAGTCACTCTTCCAAAGAAGACAAAAATCTTCCTTTTATTAGTTTCACACTCATTTTGCCTTAAATTTATTTATAATAATAAGTATTAACATCTTAATACAATCATTGAAAATAACAATGGCATCTTCTTAAGAAAATGACCCAGTAAGTAACTCCAATAATTAAAAACAAATTGACCTGTTGCCTCAAATTTTAACCTCTATAATCGTGATCTGAATTATCTCATTTTCGACTACAAAATGCGCAAACCATATTATCTCATAACATTTTAATCTTCAAAGCTATAGAGGTTAGTCGAAACTTATTTTTAATTGAACTTCATGTCAAGAATATTTAGCTTTTCCCACTGCCCCGCCAATTTCAGAACATCTCTCACAGACATCATCAAACAAAGAAGACCATAAATCTGGTAATTGAACGTTCCTACACTTTCTTTTTGCGCTTGAAATATCTCCAAGTCCATATATCGCTACGTCTCGGTCATAGCCAATTTTTCTAGACAGAATTACTTAAAAAGGGAAAAAAGTTCGAGTCAGCCCGGAGAAGGTTCTTCTCGATATTTCTCTAGAGAGCAAGAAGCGATAGCCGTCTCCCAGCATTCTGAAAAGGTCGCCTATGCGAACACGTATGGCCGGCATATTGTCGCAGGGACCGGGAGGTCCTAGGTCACCTTGTCACCGACTCTACGAGTACAGTCGGTCGTTGCAAGAGGAGAGATTCCGGTCACGAATCCTCTTCAGGCTGGAACGAGTCACTCTCGCCGCGAAAGATCGGACCTGCTTGACCGTTCTTTCCATCCTCGAAATGAAATTGCGCGATTACCTTTCGTTTCACGCCTTTCCTTCCTGGACGTCGTCTACGACGTCTGCAACGTTGCTGCGTACCTTCATCCTTGATGGAATATCTTGCGATTTTGAATGTAAGAAACCAACGATTTCTCGGGATCCTGCAGAACGACTGGCGTAAATGGTTCCTCCGGCTTCCTTTTATGCAGGTATTCGAAGTGAAAACTGCGTCATTTTCGTTCGGCGTTAATAGTTTCATCGATCTCACAATAATGCCTTCTATCACTTTGTATTTAAGTTTATCTTGGTGTTTTGTTTCTGTTTGATGCGTTATGTATGGGTCCATTAACCGAAGGATTATCTATTTTTTATTAATCATTTTAATTTTTGAATTTTATTCTTCAATTATTCATGTTATTAAACAAATTATCTGCCTTTTGGCGACTGTGTATTTTGTTTTTTATCAACGATATATCATCTTACGTTCAGATATATATAGTCGACGTAACTTTCGGTCATGAATAACGTCCTGCAAAAGTAGTTTCGACTTTCGGATCTAACAACTATTTGGTACATTTAACCCTTTAAGGACTAGAGACGTATATATATGGTCTGAGAAAAAATTTAATTATAACGTATCGTGGAATGTATACACGGTTAGAGTTGAAAAATTGAAATATGACCGTTAAAATATGATTAGACAAATAGTAATTTATAATTTATACACATTGACACTCTGACTTTCTGATAAAAAGATGGTCTGGAATTGTCATATAAATTATTACCTCTCAATATTCAAAAATGTCTCCGTTAGCAAAGGGTTAAGTGAAGTGTTCTCAAATACCCGCAATTAGTAATCTTGCTAAAGAAAATAAATAGGGAACATATGGACTTAACTTCTATTAATTTACACTAAGTTAAACAATTATTTGGATTGAAAAGGGTTAATACTTATTTTCAGTACAAAGAGCTTTAATTAGAATATTATTAGAAAAGTAATTAGAATATACATATATATATACATATATATATATATCCCATACCGAGAACCAAGTCCGCGAACTTTATATTTATCTCATTTATATATTTTTATTTTCATCACGTACATACGTACAACGTCCTAAATTTGAATTTTCTGCATATTTTATTTCATAAATTTTAAATCTGCTATTTCATTTTTGTCGATGTAGATAACACAATTGCTGTCAAGGTTCCCTTAAAAGAATATAGATTAATGAAGCTCAATGTAGACGCGGTATCGAAATGAATATAGGTTCTCTTATTTAGATGCAAACAGCACTTCCGCCATTAAATAAATTGTACTCTATCATGCGGTGCAATTTTCAGAGAAGTTGGTCAAATCGAATTATTGAGCGTTAATACAGCACCCTTTGAAACCATTGATTTTTAAACGAACCTGATTGTATATCGCATTTCATTATCTGATTTAGACAATCAAATTCACAATACCTGAAGTGTCTGATTATTCTTGCTATAATAGTAGGTCGTATCACACAGTCAAAGTCGTTACAAATAATTGCAACTCTTACTTGCAAGTATTTTTTAATGATATTAAACGTAAGGACTGTTTTCTAATGTTTGAAGTATATAATTACGGTTCAGCTATATCAATAGATAATATGTTTTTCAAAAATACAATGAAAAATGTCGCATCCCCCACCAACCTTTTACAAGAGAAAGGATAATTGGTAAATTTTTATATTCCAAATCTGTGAGATATCTCAAAAAGTTTCGTGCTCGTTTCAAAATAAACTGCATTTGTCCAATCAAGATCCCCCGTCCAATCTACATCTATGGAAATAGTCACGTTCAAAATTGTACTTTGTTAATTTCTATCTTATTTTCGGAAATTTCAGGCATGTACCGAACTTTCATAGTTCAAACACATTGCTCGACTATTCACTTTGAAGCATCGTCGTTGTGGTTAGAGAAAGAGAGTCAGAGCTGATGACAACCAAAGTCGAGCTCGAAGTGCTGTGGTCGTACCTACAAATTGCCAATTAACGCTGCCCAAACAGTGAAACTCCCGCATATGCCTTTGTTAAGGGAGATTCCGAGAGTAGACAGTAAATGCGACTTTTACCGCATCTCGTTTCCGTCAGGAAGGAAAAGAACAATATCAAATTTACTGAGGCAGTACCGCTATTAACTGTTTCAATCCAGCTGGCTCAATTAAATTGTATAACATTTAGGTAAGTCGGTAGTTTATGGTCTCGACTGTACAATCGCGATCTTTGTGATCATTTTTCGACATGTATATTGACGATAATTAACAAAAGATAAAAGTGTTTACGAGATGCAGAAGTGAAGGTATAAAGAGGAAGAGCACGCTTTATTACTTAGCCTGTAAAATTCTAATAAATATCATGTCACGGATAACTTTAAGAAATATTGGATTTCATAGCCACTTATTGCAAATTACACAAAACAACTTACTCCTTGACTAACGATCCATTTTGTTTATGTAACGCTAGTAGGATCAGAAGTCACCGTTACAATACAATATTAAAATCAATATTATTCCAGCTGATATTCTAAAAGTAATTGTAATATAAAATAACTACGTTCAGAGAACTTCCTTTTAATCTCCCATTATGATAAAACTGTTAACATTAGGTATTTTGTTAGTTGCATCATTTTTACCGAAGTGAAACTTTTTCTGTTAAAATCACATCCTTACGAAACAGAAACCTTAAAGATATTGATATATAGTTAGCAGGACTTTACTTTCTATGTCAACATTTAAATATTGAATCTATTAAAAAATTCGTAAATATTACAATTTAAAAGTCATACAAAATTTTACTGAATTTAATAACGCAGCTCATCGGTGACCTCATTGCGTTCAACGTATTAACTAGGTGTTTCTGTAAAATACAAAATTCAAGATTGAAACGTGAGATGTACCTATATTACAATATCTATAAAATGTTTATCACGCGTCAACTAAGCAAAAGATATAATAGCGAGAATTACGTTTATTGTAAAACATAATCATAACACCATCAGCTTTTAGAACGCTATAAATCATATTTTATAAGTAATTAACTACACAGGTCTACTAGCCTGCCCTGAAGTTCACGGGAAAACATCTCATCTATCACCGTATTTATAATAATTATATATTTGTAGGGATACCTAGATATATTCATACATTTTATGCGACAGAAAACTTAATTAGTACATTTTTATTTATAATTTCACTGGTGAGCTTTCTACAACATTATTAAAACAATCTTGAAACCTAAACCTGAAACTTTCAACAACCATACAGAGGCTCAAGAATAAACTGATCGATCAGACATGAAATTTAACGTTTCTATAATCCCATTACTATTAACTCACAACCCTACAACTGTTAAACATCGTGACTTTCGACGGCAATAAAAAATAAAATTGGCAAGAATTTATTGCAATTTGTAAGTTAAATTGCGGGGAAAAAATATAGATTTATCACGATGCGAACAGGAGTATCCGTAGTTTGCTCACGTTGCCGTTGGCGAGAATTGAAAAAATTGAATATCCTACCCGTCGGCAGACTCGAAAGCGCTAAAAATAATGCGTGCCGTACGTCGATGTAGGTACACACGCAGGACGTATTGCAAATGAAGGGTACGCGTATTCTGCTCGGAACAGGCAAGCAAAAATTGCCGAAATTCGGTGTGTCACGTATTCGCTTTCGGTCGTCCCGTAGATCGCTGCGAACGTGCCGACTGCCATTCGCGCTCCGAGCCACCGAATCTTCGGCCGATTTTCGCCGGGAAACATTACTTTTGCAACGGAGCGATTCTTCTGCAATTTGTTGTTGCTCCGTGTCGTAGATGTCGTGTCGTTCGTCGTTTCGATAGATAGAAAAAAAAAGAAAACACGCGGAAAGCACATCGCTTCGATTTTTCGATCGATCACAAGTAGGGGGAAATACGGAGGATGCTGCCACGTAGACGACTATAAATGGACAGATGAAATTGTGAGATGTAATTTGAACAATCTCCTGGACATTGCGATGACACTTTTTTCGAAATGGTTGATTCAAAGGAGATACGAAATGGCAGGAATACAGAAATTGATGAGTAAAAAGGTTTGATACATTTTTCTTAATAATAAAGGCATGACGGATAACGCGACATATTTAAAGGTATTGAACGTGGTGGAACAATGTAAAAAGATCGGGAAGAATGGTGATGAATTCAGTCATTTACATTTTCCAAGATAGGCGGAGAAATTGAATGGTATTTTAACGTCACAAATGAAAAGAGTTTCTTTAAGATTGACAATTATCTAATGTTACACATTATATAATATTACGGTTTCATTGTACTGTCTCATTTGAACTGTCAACTGAACTTTTTGTTTCGTTTAATGAAAAATTGCATGTTAGCCGTTGATACCCAATCCTACTGATATAAATTGACTGTAAACTTTTATTTGATATCTATATTCTAATTATATATTCGTGTATGTACTTGTAAGTTTATTAACACAGTGATACCTAAATAAATGGATTGAAAAAAGAATACAACAGATATATGCATATTTCTACTTCTCCTCTATTAACGGAGAATGATTAATCATCTATATCATGCATGTCAAACTCAAAGGCTAACACGGGCCAAATAAACAAGGTCTAAGTTTATGTAGCCCCCCAAAAAATATAAAAGTACGTTTGCGTGCCCTTTCCGTTTTACAAAATTTCAATATTTACCAAATCATGTTAAATATTTAACCGAGGCCATTAATTAAGAATTAACCCTAACCTAGACCGTAACAATAAGATTGCAGACTCAATAAGTCGTGGAATTTCATCGCGTTTGAAAATTAATTAAACGTTCACATATTGGTAAATATGAACAAATCGCAGTCCGTGCATAGATTAGTGCCCGTAGGTAACAAAGGGTTAATAGTGATATTTCATATAACAGATGACGTCCATGTAGAAATATTATACATATATTCTCGAAAAATAACACTGACCTACACCATTTTTGTTTTCCAATAGCCACTGGGCGATTCATATAGGGCTCGTCGTCCTGAACACGAATACGCCAACGAAATTTCTCTATCACCCTCTGCTATCGAAAACATCAGTTTTTGTAAAATCGGTGGATTTCGGCAAAGAAGATGGGATTACGTGAAAACTAAAAACGGTAGACAGTTCTTCTTGGTCTCAAGAAATAGAGGAGTGTTTCCTGAGTATACAGGTGCCTTCCAAAGACGGTCCCACACTATCCGCAAAATAACACATTTGCGGGTGTGCGTAAAGTATTTCCCCTCTATAAATAAAAAAATTGTTTTTCTGTCACCACATTAGTAAAGGAGTTGAGCAGGAAAGCCGTTTATTTGATCGCCAGAGCCGTCCTTGGAAGAGCTCCGCCTGCTTCTCCTTCCCGTGCGCTCGAGAGCTCGTTGATTGATTTGCCTTTCACTTGCCAGGTTCGGACCTATTCGCACGAGCGTGGTGGCGTATTGGGGCGACATTCGTATCTAACCGCTCGCACTGGAAAGGCATACCATGCGCGTCGATCGTGGAAAACAAAACGACGTGCGTGGCACGTCGACTAAGGTTATTTGTCGAAGAACAGTTTCAGATTGTAACAACTCGTGTGTCCGGCAAAACAGAAGTATTATTAGTGAAAAAGTATGCTCTGATATATTTTAAATCGAATACGATTAATAGTTTTTAATGTTTTTGGACTGCTGGCGATGGCTTTGGTCGAATTCGACTACTACGTGACGCCTTATGGCGAAACATAATGCTGCGTTCTAGCACGCGCATTTGTAATTGAATTTCTAACGCAAATAGTTAAAAAACTCCGCGACAGCAGAACGCAAGGCCTGTAGAAAAAATTGTAAAATGTATCGCTAAGACGGCCGCGGCCGCAACAATGTATTCTTTAACGCGAGGAGGCCTTGCGTTCTGCTGTCGCAAAGTTTTTTAACTATTTGCGCTGGAAATTAATTTACAAATGCGCGTGCTAGAACGCAGCATTATGTTTCGCCATAAGGCGTCACGTAGTAGTCGAATTCGACCAAAGCCATCGCCAGAAGTGAAAAACATTAAAATCTATTAATCGTATTTGATTTAAGACATATCTGAGCATACTTTTTCACTAATGATACTTCTGTTTTGCCGCACACGCGTGTTGTTACAATCTGAAACTGTTCGTCGACAAATAACCTTAGTCGACGTGCCACGCACGTCGTTTTGTTTTCCACGATCGACGCGCATGGTATGTCTTTCCAGTGCGAGCGGTTAGATACGAATGTCGCCCAAATACGCCACCACGCTCGTACCAATAGGTCCGAACCTGGCAAGTGAAAGGCAAATCAATCAGCGAGCTCTCGAGCGCATGGGAAGGGGAAACAGGCGGAGCTCTTCCAAGGACGGCTCTGGCGATCAAATAAACGGCTTCCCTGGAGTTGAGAATGCCACCTCAACGGGATCCATCGACGTTCAGGGTCCGTGACAGTATTATGCGTAGCTACGGCACTGACGAGTCCGGTTTGACGAGAGATGGCGTAGCAGCGGGAAAACGGTCGGCACACGTTGTTGACGGATATTTACTTCAATTGTGCCAAAGCGAAAACAGTTATGACATTTTTTGCCCATATTTTCTTCTTCGGAAATGTCCGCTGAATCCAATAATGTGTACTGGATTTGTGCTAGCAGTAGTACTCTACGTGAAACTGCAAAGTTAACACGGAGAAAGTTCGCGCATCCGCCTGTTTTTAAACTTTGGCAGTTATTTACTACCATAAAAAAGTACGGAATATTATAACTGCTCACACCTGTATACTCAGGAAACACTCCTCTATTTTTCGTGACCAAGAAGAACTGTCTACGATTTTTAGCTTTCACGTAATCCCATCTTCTTTGCCGAAATCCATCACTTTTACAAAAACTGATGTTTTTCGAAAACAGAAGGTGATAGAGAAATTTCGTTGGCGGATTCGTGTTCAGGACAGCGAACACTATAAGAATCACTCTGCGGCTATTGGAAAACAGAAAGAAGTTCTAAATTTGTTAGACAAAATAATTAGTGGCTGTTCAAAACGAAATTGTGAGAGAAAAATTTATAGAGTTCAAAATGATTATACGAAAGAATAGAGACGAAAATGTACTGCGAGTTACAGTAAGATCACAGGGTAATAGAAGAGGTTAGATAACAATGAATATGCAGACATTGGGAGTAATATTGTTGTATTCATTTTATCTTTTGCCTGAATCCTGTTTTATACAAATAGCGAAACAGTAGTATTTGACGAATCGTTAAATAAAGCATTTAAAAACTTATTCCAAGTTGTACATAAATATATAATTTTATCCAACCCTATATTGTTTATTTCTGAGAAAGTATTGTTACGCGACGCCGCATGTATTTACGCAACACCCAGTAGTATTAATGTTACTGGGTTACGGGACATGTCAGTTGTTTGTAAATAAATAAGTGATTCTATGGTCAGAGCTCCTCGTTGACGGACGTGTGTTTAAAATAAAACGTTCTTACTTTTCTATAAAAGGGTGTTAATCATTTAACTATGTCCAAAAGGACTTTGCATGCGCGGTCGACCCGTAACAGTATATTATTTCATTTGCGGCATTAACGTTATAGCATTAAAAATGTAGTTTTTGGATGCTCTTCATCAATTCACCTTATTAGTGTCTAATAACAGATAACGTTGTAGCTTCTTGATTATGTGGGAAAGGTATTGATGAAATTATCGGAATACAAAGGTGAAGAAAATTTATTCGCTGTGAAAAACGAAATTACGTGGAATTTAGCAAAGTCTCATCGACATCAAATTTGCTGTAATCACACGGTAATCGCACTAATTGGATTCTACGGCGCTATTCGTTTGGTTGACAAAACTTAATCAAGCAAGTACGAGCACTGATGCGTAAAAAAGGTTAAGAAAGATGTTTAAAAGAGTCAGCGACATAAAAATTAAGGAGATAAAGGGACGGCGTTTGGACTTTTTCATATTTTCAACGTCATCGAGTTCGTAATTGAACGGTTCAATAATTCGTTAACGATCGCGTCATAAGCGAACTCCAAGTAAATATCTCAGACTTTTCTGGGATCGAACGTACTGTTCCAATTTAAGTTTGGAAGTTCGTATTTGCAATTTTAATGAATCATAAGATTAACCTACCCTTCAGACAAGATATATCTAATATTGAAACCAATTAATTGAGTCAGTTATTTTTGGCGATCCATGCCAAAAGTGGACAGCTATTGGTGGCATTTGGAATATTAAAAATCCGATGTTGTGACGAAGTGCCCTACTTTTAGTCCATTTATCTTAAAAAGCCCAATATATTCAACTTAATGCAATTTATAAAATGTTTTACATTCTACTGCGTTCACTCTGTCAATAAATGGATATGTGTCGAAAATTGAAATGTTACTTTAAAACTTTTTAATATGAACAACATTTTTTAATATGAGCTACATACTAAAAAATAACTGTGCAGGGCGGATCATATGACTCGACGACTTTAGAGTGCCACTGAAATTTATGCTTCATAAAAAAAATTTCAGAAAATATTTTTGCGGCGTGCATTAAATAATAATTAATTTTACGACGCCGTCGTCGAGATATGAAAAATGTATCGGGGTTACGTACGGGATAAATGTTTTTCTAAAAAATTTAATAAAATGTCGGAGTATTGTTACAAAGTGAAATCGTAAAAAATACAGTGTGTATGAAAATTATTTGTCGCGAATTACCAGGCGTTGTTCTACACCTTTGGATCAGTGGACATTTGTAAAAAAAGAACAGCCGCAAAATCCGGGAAAGGATTAAAAACTAAGGTCAAAATTTGTTATTGGCTCACTGCATTCGTCTGTTTGCGAAGGTAAAATGTCTAAAAGGAAGCATGGGTCAGAAATGAACCGTTTTTTTGCAAATTAAGATTAAAGTTGCAGTTCCGTGATTCGCTTTTCGATCGGTCGGACAACCTTCGCGGACAGGCACGTAGAGAAAAGAAGCACACGAATTACCCTTATGTATATACAACATAATGAAACTCATATAGAGAGCTTCACAATATTTTTCCATAAAACTTTACAAGAATATTACACAAGCAGAAGTAAAAATAAAATTTAATATAAAAATGGATTTTAAATGTTTCATTGAAAATCATGTAAGAACAACGAACAATTTTCGAAGAATTACTGTTGACGCATTGTTACCCCTTGAATGAGCTTGGATACTATCAAGGCGTTGAGCGCAGGAGTTTAATTGTTTCACGGAATATTTCTGTTAAAATTGACAATGCATTTCCAGGAAACGATAGCGTTTTAAGCTCACAGGCCTCCGGACCCCGTCAGTCTCTTTGTGTCATTTTTCTACTTCAATAGTTAGCATTTTTTCTTACAATAATTCAGAGCTTCCCTGGCATGCAAATGTCCGGGTACGTGTAAACAATAGGTTTAGGGTACGAGCGGCAAGGCTATTTGTGAGAATTGCAATAATATTCAAATCAACATATGCCTTCCAGACCTTTCGCAAAGAGAGAAGTGCAAATGTTAATCTTAAGCTTCGCATTGTCACTTCTCTCTTCCTCAATAGGAATAGCCGTATCATAAACCTTCGCCTGAGCCGACGAGCACCCTCTTTCGCCACCCACGGGCCTCAGCCCCTCTCCCGAAGACCCTCCGGTCCCAAAGGGGGCGGGCGACCAAGTGGGAGTGGGCGACCAAGAGGGGCGCGCGACTAAAATCCCGCCCCAAATAATTACACGGTAGAATTAATTTTTACAAATTTTCCGCGTGACTTCCGATGGCGCTCAAGACAAATTCCTTGATATCCGCGCCATCGGATGGAGGGAAGATCGATCCAGGATCCTATCTCAAAAACCAGTTGTCTTCAATTCTTCAACGGAGGAACAACTCATCGTCGACTGAGGATTATTATCGTACCATTTCGTCTCATCCTCAACTGAGGAACATCGTATTTCAAAACATCTCGACCAAGAGAAAAGTTAGCTTAAGTGTTGTTGCTATTAATGTTAGTTCATTGTTAAGTGTAAATAAACATTCTAAGTTGATTCGAGCTCATCAGTTGACCACGTGAGGCCCAAAATAACCGGGCTACGTAACATTAATTTGCACCGTAGCCGACACGTCGCCGCTTCGAGAAATGGAACAACACGTGCACTCAACAATTACAACAGATTGAGCAAAAAGTCAAGTTAATTTAATCCAGTTACGTATACCAATGACACCGGACGAACTCCAAAATAAAGTTTGAAAAAACTCCAACGTGTTATACGCCAAAAATGAAAGTTCCCGTTGATTTCGACCTGATGGTCGTTTGCAAAAAAGAAAAATTATCGCGGAGAATTTCAAGTTTTGACTGTCCATTGAATGTGTAACAGAAGATACAGTACGTCTCTCAACAAACTCGCTTTTTTTGAAAACTCAGCCTTAAATTAAAAATGTTATTGTATATTTTGATCTTCTTTCTTTCAAAAGGAATCACTTCGTACCCGCTTGTATATGTTATTCCGCCGTACTCTGCACATGTAACTCTCTATCGATTTTAGTTTCCAAGATGCTCGCAAACAAATTGACATTTTCCTTTGATATATCCTTTGATGTTCTTTGAGTATTAAGTACCGCTTACGTTTATTTGCAGATGTGGTTACACTTTATATATGCTCCTGCCGCGATGATAGTACTTTTATTGTCGAAAGTTGTAAATAACGGTGTCTTTAGAATGCAGATCATTTCACATGAAAAAATAAACAAGTTTTAATAAATTTCTCATTCAACCTTTGACTTTCAAGAAGATCAAGTGTCAAGATTCATGAAATACACATACCTATTGGTGATAGAAAGAAAAATCAAGTTCGAAAATTCAAGAGATACTCTATTCATTCACGAGATTCATCCAATGCATATTACACGGGCTTTGAATGTGGTTGACAAGTTCATCTAGCGAGTCCATGACGTTTTAAATCTCATTGACGACGCCCAATTACGAAACAACGCGATACTTTAAAGATATTCATTGTCAATGATGGAAAACTTTGACAATTTCCTTTCATTCATTAAACATTGATTTTTTAATAAACTACAAAAACTAATTATATATTCAGTATGTGCACTTTTATCGTAAAAGAATGCTCTTCAATTAGGAAAAAAAATCATTAGAAAATATAAGATAGATTCGTCAGAATATCACGAAGAAGACAACGTGCTTTTCGATAGAAATTGATTTTAAGAAAAAGTTCCAACTTTAAGCGGCTGTTATAACTACATTTTTTTGTAAAATTTCATTAATTTTGACATTTCTGAAATCCACAAACATTTAGGAATCGATATAAAAGGAAAAAAAAACGACACGAGAAAATTGATTTTTTGGCAAAAGCACGGCTAATCTCTTACGCTGGACAACTGTGCGCCATCGCGATGCATCGCCTCGCTAGATGACCTTGTATTATACATACAGTACCACTGTATATCTCTACTACTGGGGTAATTACAGGGTGAAACGCAGTTTCCAGTTTATAGGAAATTACGGAAAAAAGCACAGAGATTATCCAGGGACGTACATATTTGTGATTTTTTTCAGATTTCTTGGTTGTAAAATAGATTTTTAACAAGTTCTAAACTCGATTTTGTTGAAAATGAAGCTGCGGTCAAACAAATCTTGCCGCGAATTTTCCTTTCTTTCATTTAGAATTATCTTCATTCTATTTATATTATTACTCACAACAGACTCTGTATATTTGTGCATAAAGTTATGGATATTTGGTCCGTCAACAGCCAGTGCAATTTTTTGGAAGCTTGTCGCAGGGAAAAAAGTTAACATTATACTTATCTCGCGGTAAACGTTAACGTCAACGAAGAAGAGAGAAACGAATGAAATGACGACGATAAAGGAGGACGGGAGGAAATACGAGGAACGAATGAGAATCATTGGGTTCTTTTAACTTCCTACTAGATCCTGACCTAAGAACCGCGTCTCCAACTAATGGTACTTCTCCAAAGAAACGACGATCTCGCGCGAAAAGGAGAGGGATGATGTAATGCGAGAAAATTAAATTAAACCGGTGGAGCAATGTATCCAAATGGCGGTGCTCTCGTGACAAGCGATGTAAGTTACACGAAGAGCGCGCATTGGATTATTATGAGGGGATAACGTAGACAGGGAAGCGAAGCGTCGAGAAATGAGTGTTTTGTTCTTTCATCTGATAAAACGGAATTTTTTGATGAGGATTTTACAACGGAGAACTGCCTTGTTATACTTTAGTGCTTGCTGCTTTTATATTTTTGTCATCCATAATTGTGAAATTCAATGAAATTTCATGTGACTTTTAAATTGTAATATTTATGAATTTTCCAATTTTAGTTATTTAGAATTTTATTTATTTAGAATTTTTTAGTTTTGAAATTCTCTATGTATTATACCTACCGATCGCAAACGACTTAATGGTCTGCGGCACTACACAGCAAAGTAGCGGTATAAAATTCGAAATGGGTTTTATTATGTCTAACACAAGGTCTATTATCGCTTATAAATTAATAAATTTGCACAATTCAGAATCACATTCATATTATAAATTCTGAAATACGACAATAATCGGGAAAAAAATGATATGTAAAACTAGTTCCTTTGAATTCGTACTTGTGTTTGAAAAACAACGATATAAGCTATTTAAGTACTTAACAAATATATTTACGATTTCGCCATCATATCCACTGATTACCCTATGACGTAGGTTGTGTGGAAATACCAACAAATATATAGCCGGCAAAAATTGAGACGTCCTCTGGTATGTGTTTTGTTCTGATTTGCCTGACGGATAGAGACATCCTTCGTTCGCTGGTCATTTTCGATTCTAACGTGCTGCTGGACGAAAAATACGCACATTCGTTACGTCCTCATGCGAACGACGAAAGAGGTGTTTGTTTTCGGGCGAATCAGAGCAAATTACCCCTCAGATGCCAAGTAAATTTGCCACCAGAATATAGGCCGATCTTCGGAGTTCCAGGACCGATATGGTGAGGATAGGCGGTGCCAGCGAGCCCCCCCCCCCCCCCTTATCGCGAGTCTCATACCGCGAGCCATCTCAGTTTTTGCGAGCTTTAGTTGCAGTGAAAATAGCGTTTCACATTGACTGTCAAATAAGTACCGAATATGGATGGAAACTGCTAACTGCGGCTATGGAATACTCAGTATTACTTTTTATCCTAACCAAATTTTCTTCAATATTCCTCAACATCACTAATTATTTCTACCGTCCAATTTGAACTGATATTTATCCACAGAAATTTGTATTAAAATTTCAGTTAATTGCAGAACGATGGAAAGTATAACACGAATTACAAATGTTCACAGCAGTTATTGGAAAACTTTCTTTATAACTTTATTACCACATGCGGTGTCCGGTCGTTTCGTGTTAAACATCCTGTACCTAGATATACAGGGTTTATTTTTTGCGTGGGTGGATGCAGAGATGAGATTTCAAGGCCATCTCTATTTTTTTAAATGGAATGCTACGATTTTTTATCGCTGTGTGATAACCAATGTTGATACGATTTCAATGATCTATCGTGTAAGGTCATGCAAGATAAAGTGTAGTAGTATGTAAGATGAACTTTCTTATATTATTATCAATTCATATTAATGTTACAAACTGCTGGGAATGTTACAATTTTAACTACATACGATGTATTGTTACAACTTAAACAATGATACAAGACCGGTCGTTTATACAAAATTATAGAAGCAGACAGATTTCTTCCAGAAGCAATGTACTAGGCGCAAAGCACTTGATGACCTGCGATAATACACAGGGGTAAGTAAAGTGAGGGACCAGCAAGAAGGCACTGGGGACGGATGGGGAGATTGCTCTCGCACCGCCTATTCCCGCCATGTCGGTCCTGGAAACCTGAGATCGACGAATGACAACCGAAAATAAAACACTACTTTCGTCGTTCACATGACGACGCAACGAATGTGCGGGTCTCTCTTGCCAATAGCACGTCAAAATCGAAAATGCGTGAGGGAGGGGAATGTCCCTATCCGTCGGGCGAATCAAAGCAAATTGCCCCTCAAGTGCCTTGATACTGATCCCGCAGTATACAGAGTGTCGCCCGTACCGCCTATCCCCACCATATTGTTCCTGGAAACCTGAAGCTCGGGCAATAACAACCAAAAACATAATACTTCTTTCGTCGGTCATGTAACGACATAACGAGTGTGCGTCTTTTTCGGCCAGTAGCGTGTTAGAATAAAAAATGACGTGTGAACGACGGATGTCTTTATATGTCTGGCGAATCAGAACAAAACACTTGCCACAATCTAACAAGTCCTTTGCGCCCAGTATACACGTGCCGGCCCGACATCGCCCCGGTCTCCTGGGAGAACACATCGCGCCAATACGTCATTGCGTAGCGACGACTTTGTTTTTTATTATTCTACAAGCTAGAATAATAAGTTTAGCTACAATGATTTGCAAGAATAATAAGTTTAAAGACGCTAAGCATGAACGTGCTGCAACAATATGAAGATTACAACTTTTTATTAATGCAAACGGTCACGACTTCGAACATTTCCTGTAATGTAAGAAAGTTCATTTTACTACCACATACCACCTCGCAAGAACATGCACGATAGCTCGTATCGTTAGCTATCGATAGTCCAAATCGTATGAAATCGATTGGCTATCACGTAGCGATAAAAAAATTACAGCATTTCATTTAAAAAAATAGAGCCTACCCTAAAATCTCCTCTATGCTTCCACACACACACAAAAAATGTTTCGTCACAATATGTCCCCCTCTATAACGTGCAAGTTTTGTACGTAACATTTTTTCATATTATTACAAATAACGGAAATGTTCAAGGTGGACGGAGATAGCGCTCCACCCTGTATAACGTCATAACAGTGTAATTGAATGATACAGTTTCCGGCTATTCTTTAAAAGTAATTCTATATTACCACAGTATTAATAGATTAAAAAGAAGACAATACTTTCAACTTACCGATCAAATACCGTTATTAAAATATTGCAGCCTGCTACCGTTTAACTAACTGTAAGTTTCAAACGTCGAAGGAGATTCAAATTATACAGTGTCGATTGAGCATTATTCATTTGCTATTATTACAATATTAGTCGACGAATAAAAACACAACAATAAATTCGACTTTCTGAAGCTCTTGGCATAAACTACTTTCCTAATTACCAGAACAATTACGTTTGCAGCAGTTTTAAGAGCTCTTATAACGGATCAAAATACGATGAAAAAGCAACTAATATTCAGCTACACTTACAGATCCCAAAAGCTCTAACAGCAGTTACCCGATACAGATGCATTCAATCCTCCTAATTAAACTCTAACTACCGGTAATAATTCTGTTACATTTAAATACATTACATAAGTACTTTGAAAAGAAAGGAATCAAACGGCAAAGAAGACGATTAATGAAGTAATTTATATAGTACACGATACATATAAGATACCCATCGTACTGCTTCTCTAGTTTACGGAATCTTTATAAAAAAGCAGCAGTCCGTCATTTACACCGCTTCAGTTCTTCTAGTGTTAATATCTGGCGCAAAGAGACTCCAATACATAAAACCTCAAGTGTACAGACTCACATAATCTAAACTGAACTGTGAAGGATTTCGCGAGAGAGCAAATAGGAGAAGGAGCAGATCATTCTGGAAACTATCGAACGAACGCAAGAGAGAAGAAAGCAGCTTCTTAGGGATATTACGTGAAGTCGCCGCGATGAGCACCTGCCGATCGAGGTGTGACAGCGTGGGAGGTCCAACTACTGCTTCTTCAACCCTCATCCCTCGGTGTGCATCTTTTAAAAGGGCTCGCACGAAAGAAGAATAACCTCGTCGGATTCCTACGGTTCAGTCGAGCGCATAGCCCCACGAGGCTACGCTACCAAGTGTCCCGGGAATGAAATATATTTCCAAGGAGCCGATATGGAGCCATCTATTCCTCGCATTATGGAATGCATAATCGTGTGCTATTCGTTATGCGCGACAGCGACCGCCCTGAAACGTTAATCGCCGTGCTTTTTCCTCCTTTCCAAGATTCCGGGAATCTGACACAAAAAGAGGCATAATAGCTGGGACTCGTACGAATGGCATTGAAATTGCACCGGTCGAACTTTAGGATGGATGAATTTAATTAAAAATAGCAATAAGAAGGTGAAATCGTGAAGAAAGTTCTTTGGGGAGGAAGAATGATCGAACGATTTTCTTTTATTGTGATGCAAACGTTTTTTTTTTGGATCAATCAGACAGCGTATTATCGTTGACATTGTTGACGATGTAAAGGTGTCTTCTCATTGGAAAATCTTCTGTGACGATTCCTATGAATCGTTAGAAATGAGGATCAACAGTTTTCTGCTTTTAAATCTTGGAAACTATCTGCGTTTTATGACAAACATTACGTTAAAGTCTTAATATGGCAGTCAACGTGTTAAATACAGTTCATAGTTTTCTATCTGGTTAGTTTAATCCAGAAGTGTCTGATGATATACATTTTTTATAACAATAATTATGCTTAGAATGGCAGATGTAAGGAACATTTAAGAATATTTGTGTTACTGTACACTTAACCGCTTTTTTGACGTATGACAGTATTCATCGTTCGGCTCTGCGAATTTTTACATAAATAAAATGCATTAGAACGTATAAGAAATATGCAAATGATGAATGCAGACAAATAAATGCAAGCAGATATAATAAATGTCACTGTCTTCCTTTAATACTTTTTACAATTTGGAGAAAATATATTTCCAACATTTTCTTTACACCTTCTGAATAAAGTAGCGTCACTTATCAGAAAAAATTATCTAGTATACAGAAAATGATCATTAGAAACAATAAAATGTAAATTGACCACGCTTAAATTTGCCCCAGTGGCATGTTTTCGCATCCTTCGGTTCTCCAATTATTATAGCACATGAATAATTTTTAAAATTGCATCAAGGTGGAATTTCTCCTTAGTACTACGCCAAACTACTAACGTTTTATATATTGTTTTGACTAATGTTTCTTTTAAAAATTTACAGAGGTCTAGCAGAGAACAATTGCCCTATTTTTGTATAACGTAGTCAAATATGCGATCAAATAATTCTGCCTTTCGAATTCGCAATCCAGATGTTGAACATCGATTGATATGTTAATCAGGATGCTCGGATTCAAGTAGTCCTTACACGACTCCCATCGGAGACGGGGCTTTCCATTTTAATATTAATTATCAACCCAAAGCCCTCCTTATAAATGAGATATGTCAGTCAGTTAAAGCTGACATATTGTTCTTATGGAAATATTCAGTTACCTATTAAGACATCCCCGAAAATGCTCGTCGCACTTAGCACTTATTAAAAATGACGTATAACTATTATTCTGACCTTCGACCTTTTACTTCTTTTTCGCGATAAACCGAATGTTCTCAAACGAAGAACAAAATATTTTTCAAATCGTATAAAATAAGATTTCCATAAGCCACGATATAAGTATTAAATTTTATAGACGAAATAGAAGCTGTTAATCGGTTACAAATAGTTTTAAAGTGTTCGATAATAATGAATTACAATCCAACGTTTCGAAATCAAGATGACAATTAAGAGATTCTACTAAAACAGATTTCTGCATTTTAAAACGGATCGATATTATCAGTTAGTTTTTCAATTTGCATAATCTTATATGATCTGATTATAAACGAACGGCATACATTATTCCGCGTCATGTACACGACACGTACGTAGGGGAAACTGCACTGTACGATATCAAAGCAAATTACGCCGAATAATTTGATTACGAGCTATTGGAGATGGATGAAATATTTACACAACCAGCATCGTTCTCATATCGCGTCTGTCTTCTACCGAGATTGCAGTTGAAAAATTGAAAACGTTGAAATATTCCGATCCTCTCATAATTTCATTAATTTATCATGTCGTGCATGGCAATAAAAAATTCCTGACATAGATACCTCAAACACGTGTTCGATTATTTGTGCTTCGTCAATGAAGCGTACGAAAATTTCGTTCATATATTACTAATGTTCAATTTTTCAATGTCCAATCAACCAGTAATAAATACGTGCACTGACCCAAATTAGGCATACGTTTCATGCGTACAAGAATGTATATTTAATCCTCAGACTCACCTCGAAAATAGATCTACAA
The DNA here is from genome assembly GCA_963989415.1 of Cerceris ruficornis. NCBI lineage: Eukaryota > Metazoa > Arthropoda > Insecta > Hymenoptera > Crabronidae > Cerceris > Cerceris ruficornis. The sequence goes on from OZ022528.1 coordinate 13,453,943, forward strand.
AACTTCGACTAACATTTCACATATTTACGGTTTAATTAATGTTATTTGTAATATATTGGATTGTCAACTAAAAGTGATTGTGGATTTTCTTGATAGATGGTTTTACCACTTTCTTTTGTTTTATCAACGTGTTCAAAGTACCTAATCTATATTGTTTTCTTGTTGTTTGGACTTCCACCTTTTATTAGTAAAAAAAATCGTATCAATTAGTTATTTACTTTCGCTTATATCCCAATTTGAAATTGGAAGAACAAAACGCGCATTTCAGACATATCTTTCTGTATTATTTCCGAAAAGGCAAGAACGCATCCGAAGCATACAAGAAGTTATGTGCTATATGTGGGAATGAAGCCTTGAAAGAAAGTTAGTGTCAAAATTGGTTTGACAAATTTCGTTCGGGTGATTTTTCACTCCAAGATGCGCTACGATCTGGCTATCCAGTTACAGCTGATAAGCGCCATATGAAGGCCATTATCGATTCTGATCGCCATAGCACAACACGTGAGATTGCAAAGAAGCTAAATGTATCGCATACATGCATTCAAGAAAAAATTAAAACTGCTTGGCTATCTTAAGAAATTCGATTTATGGGTCCCTCATCAGATTAAGAAAATTCCTTCTTATATAAAATCCGCAATCACTTAGTTGCCAACCCAATATTAACATATACTATATTTCACTGTAACTAAATCAAGTTGCAACATATGTTAAAAGAAATCAAATATTATGTACTTAGTACCTGGAAATAGAGATTGGGTGAAATTTCACCCGACGAGCGTATGAAGGTTACAACAATGCAATTATATTCCGAGCACGTGATACGCAGAATATTGTGCGAGTTTTTGGTGTAAATCGATTTAAATACTCCATCATTTTCTGTGGAATATATGTATACTCTCTCGAAATTCTGTGGAGTCGTTAGTGCGGTACAAGATAAAGCCAGGAAAATTTGATAGGACAAAGGGAAACTGCTCAATCCTGGTTACTCAAACTTTGCGGATTGCGCTCATTAGAACATTGTTCAATAGTCGCACTGGCATCGTTATTGGAGCAGTTATTTTGCAGATTAGCAAGTTGAGATTCCGAAGAGGAAAATCTGAACTGATATAGACCATTCATTCCTTGCATTTCTACTAAAAATGTCTGATCCTGCCGATCATTCCCGTTAAATTTCCTCAGTAGCTCCGATTGAAAAATTACCGAATTGTATAAAAATTCGTGACAAAAGTCCGTTTTTACAAAGTCATAAAACTTCCGACAAATGAAGCACGATGAATTTGATTGCAAATTGATCTCTGTTTTGAGTGAAATATTAAATTGCTGCATTAGATTGAAATGCAATTGTACATTACCACTAGAATCGTATTGTTGGAACCATATGCGAATTTGCGCGATAGATTGGAACAAAGACTATTTTCTTTGCTCCCATCTGACACATGTAATCCATCGTGACCGGTTGAACCAAACATTGGCAGTTGAGCAATTAAAAATTCATTTTTTTTAATGGAAAGTAGATTTAATTTAAGCCCCACTTTTCCACTTAGTATACTATAAAATTTGCATGTCAAGAACTTTTTAATGTAGCATGAAAGTAGATGTGGTTTAAAAAAATACGTGAAACCATTACAGCTGTAATTCTAATTTCACCATTGATTTTACGCTTTCAAAAATGCGTGGTCTATGTCACTTAAGACTTTGAATGTCGTGAGGTCACCGGTCACCAGTGCTACAGAGTTCATTGAAATGGCTTGTGACTTTTAAACTGAAATATTTACCAATTTGCTGATACATTCAATATTTAAATATTGGTGTTAAAAAGGTAAAGGCTCGCTGAGTATATACCTAACTATTTGTAGCTATAAAGTTTCTGCCCTTCATATATGTGATTTTAATAAAAAGGTTTCCTACAGTATGAATGATGGAACAAAGAGATACCGGTGACATTTAACGAGTTAAATAAATAATGACGACGAATTCTTATTCCATTACAGGATTATAGTAGCATTAACGAATTGCCTAATATATTGAATATTTAATTAATGGCGTTAAAACAACAACGTGCTGCCAAACGTGTAACTATTTTCACCCTTAGCTTTTCTATTCCATAAAGATGATATTTTAAAAGAAAAAGTTTCACTTCGATAACAATGATGAAACTAGGAAATTACGAGTGGTAGTCAACGTTAACAATACCACGACGACTATATGGTACTGATCCATGGAAGAAATTCGTGCAAGTTATATAATATAGACATAAAAATTCCAAGAAAAAGAATACGGCACGTCACAAGAATATAGCGATGAAGTGTCGAAGCATTAAACCGCCGCATTACGTTAAAATTACCTCGATCGAAAATTGGTCGATCATCGTCAGAACGAATTAATTTCGTTGGAGGTACATTCAGAGAAATCGGAGTAGCTGTCCATCTTCTTTCATCTCCGGTCTTTCCTGCGGTAACCCCGGCGGTCTGCGGCAGATGTTTTTAACGAGGCCGCCTCCCTTATTCCTTCGGCCCTTGAACCTCTATAGTCGACTGGTGTTTAACCACACTGCCGGCAGAACTTTTATGCCACCTGCCGAGACATCGGTCCGGATTTTCGGTCACGCCGATCCGGACTTGGGAACAAAGAGATCAAAGTCGATTGCTTCCAGAGACGACTTACCAAATTCGCTGACTTTCTACCTTCTAACGACTCCAGTTTCTCCATTACAGTTCCCACGGTAATTCTTCGAAATTGTCCACATCCCTCTTCCGTGGTCGTATTATTCGTATTACGGGATCAATGAAGCTCAAACGAACTTAGCATTGGTCCGATCAATAGGAAAGTGTTGAACGTTTCGAATTCAGGCGGACACCGAAGTGTCCGATCGTTATAAGAAATTGTATAAATTCGTTAAGAAGAACGAAGGCATAAGCACAAGTTAAAGACTATCGCAGAGTCTGATCGTGGGACAGGCGGGAATTCCTTGCACTTTTTATCTTAATTTCGTGCTAATTATTGTCCGACGTTTGCTCTTGTTGTAAGTCGTTCTCAGCATTTACTGGTATTTATGCAGAAGTAAAAGCGATGGCTGATTAAATTCTTACGTGAACGTGAATTGTATGGCTCACGCGAAGTTGGAGTAAAAGACGGCTATTCTAATAAGAGTAGCGCTTTTCGTGTAGTTCAAACGAAATATCTTACTGCACCATCTGTTAAACGGTAAATGGCAAGCAAAATTAATTACCATCAGACGTCCCCCGGAGCAGAAGTCAGCGAGCCTATTTTTAATAGAGAGCCATTTTTTCTTAAATTGATGTAGTGAACAAATATCCAAAAATGATATTTTAAATATTAAGTCGAAATGATTTAAGATAAAATAGAATTATTTTAGTTGGACTAAAGAACCGGAGATTTTAGATGAAAGAGCCGCGGGTTGCCAACCTCTGCCCTAGAGCATCCTAACGACAATTCAACAGATCTTTACGTTCTTTAATTCGTATAAAGACGACGATCGGCCGCACATTAACGTCTAGGATGAATATAGAAATGACGGAAGTAGATCCACGGCTATTAGGATGAAAAAGCTAAATACATTGCCACGAGCGATGAAGTAAAGGCCCTTTTCGCGAGACGAGCCGGAATTTTGACTCGCTCGCCACCTGTCGATACAGGCGCACGTGCCACCACCTGGAGCTCTGTTACGCGTCACGGGCGTGCGAGTGATGCACCGTTGCACCGATGCGCCAGGTACAGTGTTCCTTCCTTGCACCTACATGATCGCGTTTGACATATTTTCGTATTTAGGAAGTATAGCTGCACGTGAATTGATTTGCAAGTGTTTGAAAAGCGTAATCCTTTAAGTATCGTGGCTGAATCCAGTGGCTCCCTAGGAATTGCTGTTTTTACATGTATGCGTTAGCTGTGCAAATAAGTTCGGTATCTGTTTCTCTTTTTTCTTAGAACGTTATTTACTAAATAATTATATAGGTGATATTGGATCGGGGAAACAGATTTTTTCTTATTTTAGAGCAAAAGTGAAACAAGTTCATTGCCGAAAAAAAAATTTTACTGTGGCGATTGTGGTTTCACTGCAACATGTGGTTGAAAAGAAGGGCAGATATTTGGTTTAATAAACTTCATTTAAAGTATGAAAAAGCTTGTTTCACTTTTACGCTAAACTTTTTCCCCAATTCAGTATTATGAATCAAAATAATCTACATTATTTTCCATCACTTTTCCCATCTTTTTTGTAGATTATAAATTCCGCAGTACTGTCGGGTCCACTGACCGAGATGAATGCGAACAATAGCTTTAAGGCCGATTTGCCAATGCCGTAGGATTATTGTACGGTAATTTCTATTCAGAAAAAATTAAATGACTGAATCATATAAAAATACATCAATCTCAGAAACAATGATTGCACCCATTAAAGGTCGGAAAGAAAATGTGCGGTGCCCCGGGCAGAATGATAATCTCTTGCAAATAACTGCCTTCTGCCTGTATAGTAAACATTGCAATAAAAGATAAAGATTTTCACTTCTAAATGACGCATACCCCGTGGAGATATTCAATTTCTAACCTAAATTATGAGAGAGGAAATATACAGGCATCGAATTTATTTTCACATTTACTCAATTAAATACATATGGCGGCTGTGTTTTTACAAATGTCCGCCGATACAGAGGTGTACAACAACGCCTAGTAGATCGCGTAAAATAATTTTCTCGCACCCTGTATAGCAAAACAAAAGAGATTGTCTGAACTGAAAACCACACAAAAACGGAACGTTTTAAATAACCTCTATTATTAGTACGTTTAAATATTTATCCCAGGGTTTAGTTAAACCAAATTTGTCATTCCCTTTCTCTCTTAAAAAGTATCAATTTTGTAAAATTCTAAAATCAATTTGAAACATCGGAATCCGGTTGCGCGCAATATGCACAATTTTGGCGCGCTCGCTTTGAACGAAGGCGTTCTGACACGGAAGGTCGTCGCTGCAGAAGGGTAAGACACGCAATTTGAAATTGTATATATGCCTTTTTCTGAAAATACTGTTACACGTGTGCAGCTTTCATTTTGTATACATCATTTTCGTTCATTTCTTAAGACATTCAGTGATGCCGTATTCTGGTTCGAATATTAATTAAAGTTAGAAAAAATGCAGCTGCTCTGTAGCTGTGGGGAAGGATGTATCAGCTTTGATTTTTCCTTATTCCGAATTTATTCCCTCATTCCCTGAGTCGTTCCCTTATTACAGCTTCCACCCAAAACATTGCTCTAACAACGAGCAGTTGCCAAAAGTCGACCATTTCGATTCTACAAAGAAGATTCGAATTTTTCGAGTAGTGCATCCAAGGGTAAATTACAAAATTTTCAATTTCGAGCTCGCCGTGTCGTCGTAAAACAAGCTTCGACTTCATGCATAACGCACACGAACCCCAGGCATAATTTGCCGTAACTTTCACCACACTTCAATTGCATCTGTTACGGTTCAGTCGACTGTGACGATGGTAGTCGCTTAGACTTCTGATTATCATAATTATATTTTCTCCAGAAGGATGAGTCAGCGAAGAAGTAGGACACGAAGGAGACGGAAAAGCATATCGCTATATAATCGAACCAATCCGCGTGAGATTGGCCAAGATAGTCGCCTGCATCCAACGACCCTGAAGAGAAGACAAAGTTTAACGCGTGGATAACCACGCGGCTTCGTCAAGCGTTAACTTGGGACTTCACTTTTTGCTTTATATTCGAATAATCTTATTCTACCAAGGTGAAATAGCATTCTTCATTTTTACTTCTGTGTACTCGAAACATCATCCACATTTTAAGACTGATTTAAGAAAAAGGTTTTTGAAATATTTGAGGGAGTACTCCCGTTTTCTTGGTCAGAAATGCCGACATTTTAGAATTTTTTATACAAAAAACTATAACTGTAATTAATTTGAAAGTTTATATACGCTTTAGTTGTACCTTCTTTATATTACATATGTGCCGTTTTCTTTGAAAGTGGTGTAAGTCCACTCTTGGCAAAAACTTAGTTAATGATAACAATGAATGGAATCTGCTATGAGCTTTTTATTTATAAACAGTTCCCAAAAAAAATCGTTCAAAATTTTCATAATTTTGTCAATATCAATTTACGTAGTTAATGAAATTACAAATATAATTACTTTGAAAGTGATGCAAGTCCACTTTCCGCAAAGACATAATATTTATTCAAACATCATATTACATAATTTCTCTACTTCACTTTTAACTAATACTTTAAAAACGATCACATTATAAACTGAAATCAATATAATATTTCAAAAACATAAAATGAGCGTATTACATATACCAATATTTTTCAAACCATTCAAATAGAAACTCTTAAATATCTCCATATAGTATAAAATGGACTTACACCACTATCAAAGAAAACGGCTCATGTGATTAGATTTTACCGAATGAGGCGCGAGAGGTAAGCGTGGGCGAAGTCTACATGGAGAAGCGTTAAGAAAAATTGCAAAAAGTTGATAGATGGAGGTAGTTGTGAGACATATCGTGAGCGAATTTGACAGGACAAAGTAAGGTGCAGCTGTCTATCTACAAACTGTACATTACATTATTTCTTTTTATTAATCATTAGTTAGAGCGAAATAAATAAATATATACACTCTGCTACAATAGTTAAAGTTGAAAAATACAACAGAAAGAAAGAACAACTCTATTGCTTTGAAAAGATGCTGAAGATGAAAAAGAAAGGTAAAGAGTCTCGTCGATTAATCTGTAAGACGCTTCAAGCATACATATTTCTGCGATTGAAACAGGAAGTTACAGAGATATTATTCAACAACTTTGGGTCTAGGATCGAGTGGCGTGTGTAAATTGCGGGTACACGTTTATAGAGAAGCGACGAGGCATGTAAGCGGGTCAGAGGCTGGCGCCACGACGACATTATCCAATGAAGCGAAGAGATTATTCTATATAGGATAATGGCTTCTCCTACACTGACTGTGAGTCTTCGTCCGGTCTACGCAATTTCTCAGCGATCCATGATCTCTTCTCGGAAAGTTCCTTCGTTACTGGCCGTATTACGTGAATAACTTAATCGCTTCTTTGATTATTCAAACGATGCTAATTTCGACCGTTCGATATCGACCTGATCATTCGAACAATTTCATCGAAGAGTTCGAAACGCTTTGTTAGATCTTTGCAAGTTTCTTGGTGTATTTTCATTAGCGATAAATGTGACATGTTAAAGCCTGTTGAAGGTACAACCCTGGTATGATCCGTAATGATCTTATGTTATTTTGTACAATGTATTGTTACGAATTATTATGAGTAACGAAACTGTCTCCCTCCTATATGTTATCGATTGCTAGCGATAGTAACGAGATACGAATGTTTATAATAATATGACAGAGAGTTCTCTGTAAGCTGTCAGACTCACTAGACCTGTTCAAATAGGATCGCTATTTTTATAAACGATTAGTTGTTTTATTATGTCGCGCCGCAACAGTATTATTCAATTATCAATTATCGATTTATCTAACCAGTTGTGACATGGGAGAAGGCCTTGAATATATTACATTGAAGTTCATGGTGCTTAATTAATAAATTAGTTACGCGTGTTGCTATTTCAACTTCATTTTATTACCACATTTGACCACGCATGACCTTCCACGACAGTTTGCTGAAATGGGCTCAACATCGGCTATCGCATAGCGATAAAAAAGAGGTTTTCCATTAAAAAAAAGTCGACCATGAATTCTCCTCTATGCATCTACCCGCGCTAACAATGTTTGCATGGCAATAGTTTCTCCTCTATACCAATAATTATTTTCCTAATAATAGAACCTATAATTATTGCCATAATTATGAACTAATGTTACAAAAGCTCAACCACCTAACTCTTGAGAAATGGCGCGTATTATCTGACACTTTACTTACTTCCAAATTGCTCAACAACATTATTAATTGTCTTGAATTACTTTCTTTATTTAAATTCTATGCACCTAGCAAACACCTTAGATACCGTGACCTTTTCTTCATTGAGAATTATCGTACATTATATGGTAGATATAACTGTATCAATCGTCTATGCTTGAATTTGAACACTTATTGTAATTCTGCGAATTTCTTTGGCAATTGTCTGCGATACTTTAGGCATTCAATTGTATCTAATTTGGCTTATCAATAATTATTACACTTTGCATCAAACGGTTTTTCACCCATAAATAAATAAATAAATAAATAAATATACCATGCAAGTTTTATATATAACATTTTTTCATACTATCGAAAATAACCGAAATATTCAAAGTGGACAGAGATAGTGCTCCATCCTGCATGCATATGTGTAGGTAGTAATAAAATTTGGTATTAAATATCATATTAAAAAAAAAATCATTTCTAACGTTATACCAGTGTATTTAAAACTCTGTGTTACGAAAAAATCTCTTTCCGTGTAAAATTAACTTCTAAAGGATGAAATTCAATCATGAAGCATTTCGCACTTTCCTGTGAAATTACATAGTCAACATTTGGATTATGTTTCGACCAATTTGTTGATAGCTTTGGTCAGTTGTTCTAGAAATTGCAAGGTTGGAAGGAAGGATGGTAATGGTAATTCGTTTGTTTTGCTTAATGCGATTTACAGTTACTTGTAATGCCAGCATGGTGTAATTGTAATTCGTTGCTATGCTATTACTCTGTTACATCTGCTGTTTAATTTAGACTAATGGTTTGACCTCTGCTTTGTAGTGAAGCTAATAACAAATCAGTTACATTAGAGATTTTACCGTAATAAAGTACTCCCTTGTTTTGTTAACTGTTCTGAGAAGAGAGTGAAATAAATTATCCTCTGTTACAAAAAAAACAAACAAAAGAGAATATACCTATTGACTTAATGCGTTCGATAGCGGAGTGCTTTATTTTATTAACAGAAATAAATCAAGAACAGATTCAGTGTTTTATTTTAACTAAAAATCGAACAAACCAGGTACCTGACATTCTGCCAGGTTGTTGCAAGTATCTGAAAAATTATGACCACGATCTCTATTTTTGTATTATCAATTTGAACCTATAAAGTACGAAATTTTACTTACAATGCATACAGTTATATGAATTTTATAATTCGAATATTCAGAGCAGTCAATCGAAGCGTAATTTAAGAAATTGTTATTGTATATATGTAAAATTACGTTGCCAGTATTTATTCATGAAGAACGAATCACAGATCACTTCTTTGATTTTAAAAATATGCAAGGGTTTAGAACATATGCACCAAACTTTAAAAAATGTTCAATAACTAATTACTATTTTCATTACTTATTTGCAATTATAAGAAATACAGAAAAGGAGCTTCTGTCGTGGTAAATATTACGCTCTTTATAAACTTTACATCTATATATCTTTCCGATAAAACAGAAATTTTAATAATTAAATCCAAGAACGAACGCGAATCCACGATGCCTCTTGCGTATAACACTCATTAACATATTTTTGCGTCTTTCACCGATAAAAATATTCAATTTCGTGCGACACAGAATCACCTGGCGATACAGTGTTAAGTAATCCACCCCCGAAATATTGGAGCAGATGGTTACCGTGTTAATATGTACCTGTCACTCCTTTCACGCATCCTACAAACACATATATAGTATTTTCCACAACCTCGGTGATTAAGAAGCCTCCCAAACGTGTAGGTCCAAGGAGAGATAAAGTTTATTTAAATAATAATACTCCCTGACGGAAACTAAAAAAACTAATTGTACTAAAATATAGGAAGAGCAAGCTCAGCGTAAAGTTGTTTTTATTTCAAATGTTTCAGAGTGGATATTTTAGTAAGAAAGATTAATAAGATGGAACGAGAGACACGATGCGAGTGGCAAGTAATAGGGGATGGTGAAGTAAGGCGGGGACAAAGATAACAAATTTCTTGTTTATTCCGCATTGCTAAGCTTCCGTGGTGCAGAAAGAAAAAAGGGACAGTTGAATCCTGAATAAAAGCGTAAAATACTAATAATTATTGTAAGAGTTAAACAGGAAGAAATGAAGAATGTTTATTTGAATTAACAAAGAACTGAATATTAATATTACACAAAACAACACAAATAATATAATAATCAACGACAAAAAAACAACTCGGACTACACGAACAGTTCTCTCTCGGATCTCACACAAGTCTCTTCCAAATCTCAATTGTGGATGTATTTAAAACATTCACACGGAATACTCTTTCTACACTCGCAATCTCGTCATCAGCTGTTTGCCATAGTGATTACCGATCGATCGCTCCGGGGTCATGGGCCTTTAAGGACAAATGAAGATCCTGTTCCCGGAAGCTTCTCGATGGTTCTACACATTCATGGCAAACAACTGATGCACTATATTCATAACTAAAAATCCATTCATACCACATTATAGCCAGTTCATTATGTTCTCATGAATTTTCTAGACATAATTCAAGTTTACGATTGTTATTTTAGGCTCTGACGTGTTTAAGAAATAATACATATCATTCATTTAACCCCTTCAGACCCGAATTCTTTTCTTTCGCCTAAGAAAAATTATTTTTATATTGAGATTAACTTAATTCATATGCACACAGAAAAAACAGATGACGTTGCAGACGTTATTTTTTCATATTAGCCGATCACTGGTAGATACATTAGGTGTTGAAACTAAGTTTAAACCTATACGTAATAAGATATAGCACGAAAAGTATTATGTACATTACAATGTGCACAGGGTCCGAAGGGGTTAATATCAATATAACATACGGAGCAAGATAGAGACATTTCAAAGTGACATTTAGTTCAAGCAAAATATTCGTCTCAGCCTATAGATCCTCAAGTTTATCATGATGTGATTTTACAATTTCAAGAATCACCGATACATAATTCCCGAATGGCAATGTGAACATCAATAATATGTTCAGACTCTGATGTAAGCCAGAATTATGCAACTCCTACTTCTTTGTTATGAAATTCATCGCATGAAGGAAGTGTATTACGTATATACAGGGAATGCGGGACAGGACAAGACATTGACACTGATTCTAATAATATTCACTATTAAAATAATATAAACCTTAATCAGTCCCTGGGGTGTCTTTTTGCCAAAATGGAGATTTAATTCGACACAAATAGAGACGAATTGTACACAGTGAATACGTATTGTTACCAATAAAATCATTATACAGGAAAAGTAAAAAAACGCTTTCTTTTAAATAAAAAATAGACTATGGTTGAGAAAAGACGTTGGGGACTTTGACGTGATTTTTTTAAGGAACTGATGAAGGTTAACACTTTGACGTCCGCACCTTTTTCAGGATTGTTCATATCGTGATTAAAATAAGAATTACAAGAATTCTGTAAGATTTACACGAAATTCAGAAGGTGTATCTGATTAACACTTTACCGACCGCTATTGTTTGAGCATTCTACTCACTTCAAAGGATTTGTTTCGGCTTAGATTGCCAAAAAAAAATTACAATCTCTTTGAAAATTACAAATGCTTCTCATCGACTCCTTAACATAGTTCTACTACAATAATGAATAACAAATTAGTGATTGCCGTGAGAACCGATTAATAAACTAAAACTCTAAGCGTTGGTGACAAAAAGCCTATTAATAGGCTACCGGTCGGTAAAGTGTTAAATGTAAACTGACAAATATAACATATTTATAGTAAAAATAAAGGAACCATGGTATTTACATATGAAATCTGTAGTTTTTCGACATCAGGGTGCCACTGGGCAGCGAAGTGTTAATACTGTGAAAAATATTTCACAGTAAACTATGAAATATAGTATAATATATTATATTGTACGAGGGTACTGCATGTAATATACCACATGAAGAAAAATATGATTATGCTGAACCATGTTCTCAGCCCTTACAATTTAACCCACCTTGCTCTATACGAGCAGATGCAAAGAGGTCAAACGATTAGGTACAATCTACATAGTTTTTAAATCGAGATATTTAGGGTTTACATTTTAACGTGTTTCAAAATATTGATGCCAATTTTCAAGAATATTCACTTTCACTTGTTATCTTGGATACTTACCTTCTCATCAGTATAATTAACTTCGTATAATCATTAAAAAAGCCCTACTTTCCATTACGGTAAAGTGACTTATGCCACTTTCAAAATAAATGGATCATATGTCAGTTGAAATAAAGGAAGATTACATACATACAACATACGTACAACAAGTGGACATGCAATAAATGCTGACAAACTCTCCACCTAATATTCATGTACCTAATACCAAACGTGGACAAATATATTTAACAAGGTGCATAGTACAGAACAAAGAACATCTTCGAATTGTTAGTAAACGAGGACATATAAGCCATTGGCTGTCGAGTATCCTCAATATACTGAAAGACAACGGGGACACGCATGTGGGTGAAAGCATAGGGGCACTATCGGCCTTTATAGACGAATTACGATAGAGGAGTACGGTCGATGTCATAAAGCTGTACAAGCGGGTACTCCTATCTCCCAGGGCGCTTTCACGTCCTCGTTATCTCTGCCATTGATTCTAGACACGATTCGACTCGTCCGAGCTGTGATATTACATTAAAAATCATGTCGCTTTAAATATATGTTGGGTAACTTTGCAGCTACATCAAACCGTCAGCAACGACCGGAGTACGGGGAGTATTTCTTAGGCGATGATTTTCATGGTTTCTTCAAGTCATTCTTTAACCCTTCGCCGTAGAATAACGACTGACACGATAAACGGAATAGAAAATTTTGAAACTGTCAAGTTAAAAATATCAGTGGGATACGATAGGATAAAATTCTTTCTATGCCGTTAGTATTATGTTAGAGTATACGAAATATCAGGAATCACTAGTAAATTTTTATTTCAGCAATATAATTTCTGCATTATTGCTTACGCAATTGCAAAGGAAATTATGGAGCAAGAGGTTAAGGAGTGTAGGACACACATGTCTACAAAATTGCAGTTGTTGTTTTGTACTTTTTCAGCTTTAATAGTATATATACTATAATCTCGGTAATTAAGAAGGCACGTATGCCTGCATATCTCACAATCAGATAGGATAAACTTCGTTAAAATAATAATGTTATATTTGCTGGCAAAAATGTATAAAATGTTCTACTAAAGTATAGAAAGATAGAGCTTTCGTGTAAAGTTTTTGTTGCAAATGTTCCAAAGCCAAAAATGTAAAAAATAAAATTGTTATGCATTTTTTACAGAAAACTCAATGAATAAAGTGTAATTCTAACTTAAGGTGCCGAGCACCGATGACTTCAGTATAAACTGGTTTTTCCAAAATTACCGGCCCTGGTACGACGTTAATTTATTTTAAATAATCCAAATGTAGATATTTGCATTGTCGACATTCAAACTGAAACTGAAACTATATTGATTTTCCGAAATTTTATTATTCTTACGACGGGATAACGGTACATACGGCACTTGTTATCCAATATATAACAATATTGTATTAAAATATTGGTCTATTAAATTCTTATAAATGTTTCAGTTGCATTGTTTGAACGATCTACATTAGAGTATAACATATCAATTGTTTTTATCATTTAATAGCGTTACTCCAAATTATTAGGGAAATTCATCTTAAGTATAGGAAGTTAAGTTTATTTAAACATAAGAATTGTAATTCCGTTACAACAGAGGAGTTGATCACTTTCCTCTGTCAGAAGTCCATATGCATGCCCCATCTCAAGAACTTTAGTCGCACATGTACCAATTACAAAAACTGGCACATGACTTTTAAATCTGATCCTTTTCCATACCCAGCCTAAAACTATGAACTTCTGCAAGAAATAAGTGTAAAATCACGAAAGAAAATCATTGGATCGAAAGAGTTAAAGAAATATAATCTGTTTAAGAGTGTACCCCGTCTTTCTTGGTCAGAAAGCCCGACATTTTAGCATTTTTTAAACAAGTATCTATTGCAGGAATTAATTTGAAAACTTGTGTACGTTTTAGTTATACCTTTGCTGTATTACAGAATTTTTTTCAATTCGATACACTTAAAAATACTGTTTGAATTGACCGTGAATTAGGACGCCCCGCACAATTTCTTCATTAACGGTTCACATAATATCTCCCTCCAATTCATTCGAAATAAAAAATTATAGTGAGGTTTTATTATATAGACATATAGTTATCGGTTCACCCGCAATCAAGAAATGTTAATTATTTTCCGAGAAATGGCAACTGCCTAAATCCAAATGTTCGATTTTTCTACAAATATTCTCTGAATTTCTGATAATTAAAAAAAAAGCATGCAATCTATCATCTTGCCTGTAGATCGAACGATAAAGGGATTCTTTCTTAACATACAGTCAAAATTACAAGCTGATCAGTCAAATACTTTTTTTTTAATCGCCTCAACCAGCCGCGAAAAAGTACTTTAGAAAGTGCGTTGGAAGTCTATAACTTTGGGAATCTTATGAATTTCAACTTTGTTTCTAGTAACATTTCTATAAAGATAATCTACAAGATTAAGTGAAACAGAAAAAATTAATTTTTTTGGCTGTGAAAACGGGAGTGTCCCCCTAACGATTCCTGATTAAATGATAATTATAATTATCCGTACCAATATCAATTACATGATACACAATATATTGTAATAAGCATTTAATGATAAACAATAGAAAGCATAGGTTCAGGAAAGTTAAGGAGCAACCGAAAGTATCAGCGGGTACTCATATTATAAAATAAGTTCTGCTATTTCGTTGTAATTTGTAGCACCTCTAACAACTTTCCCACAACTTCCATAGTTTGATCTACTATGACAATAAAGTCTTAACTTTCTCAACCATAAACGCGTATATTTTTCCGGCTCCAAACAACCGACAGCTTTCGTCATGCACGCACAATTTACCGTATGCATGTACATACGTGGTCAACGGGATCGAAACATCTTCTCCAACGATTTGTCCGGCCACTCGTTTCAGGATTATAGCGTGATATATTCGACCGTTGGAATTCCACGTTATTACCGTGGCCGGTAATTAATGTACATGCCATATTTTCTGCAACAGTGAAAATCGAAGAGCTAATGCACGGATGCAACTACCACGAATGAAGTCTGATTCGCATTGAGAATCGAAGGGATCATTTACATTAGGAAACACTCAACCAATCGCATTTGCTCCATTGTTCAACGGAATCCGTTTTCTGGCACGTATTATCCTGATGAACATTTGTTCCCGCGAATGACTGGATTCTATAGAAATAAAGAAGAAAATACACGGAAGATGCTGAAGTTACGTGAGTTGTTTTGGGAATTTGCTCGTCAAGATTCTTTTTAACACTAGATTTACGGCTGTTAAATCTATTATACTTAAATATATTAACACGTTGAATGCTATGGGGGTCATCGGTGACCGGTGCTATTGAATAAATGAAATTTCATATAAATTTTAAATCGTAATGTTTACGAATTTGTTATTTCAGTCAATATTTACGCGTTGGTCTCAAAAAAGTTAAGTCCTGTTGTCTATATATATCTTTGTGTCTTTAAAGCTTCTGCTTTGCAAAGATGTGATTTTAATCGAAAAAGTTTCACTTCAGTAGAAATGAAGAAACTAGCAAAATGCCGGTGGCATTCAACATGTTAAATAAGTAACTTGAAAAAAGAAGGATGAAGCAGCAAAGGAGATGATTAATTAAATAATTTGTGTATTGTAAGATACACTGAAAATATCGATTGTGTATTGCTTCTCTATAAATTTGAGAAACATTTATAAAAAAAAATAGAGGCCCGTCAATTTGACGGCATCCGTAAATCCAGTGTTAAAAGTTGGTAGTGGTTGCTATAAGAATTCTGGAATTGTTTTTGTAGGCGTTTTTCGTAATTTTGCGATAGTCTTGTTACTTTATAAATGTGCCCCTACCACTAACGTTAAATACTTGAATTTTCATAACGTCGTTATTTGTTGACTCAGTATTCTAAAAATTTTGTATCAGTTTTTTAAATGAATGGTCAGTATTTCTCTGCAACAAGTGATTATAATATAAATGGTTATTGTTACGTTAATTAATATAAAAAGTGATGATACTTTAATTAAAATGTCTATAAATATAATGCTGATCCAGCAATACTATTGCAATTGTAATTAATTTTATGAACAAATCAAAATTTTACTGACCAAATACATAAAATCGTACTGACGAAATGTAATTTAATGGCGTCTCGTAATGACCTATCTACTATCCATCAGGTTAGAAAAGTGCCATTTATTAATAAAAAGATCTTTCATTAACTCTTGAAAATTTATTTCAATTTCTTGCTAACGAAATAAAAAAAGTTATTTAAAAAACGGAATTTCAGGCATTTATCTTGCTTCAGGTGTTAACATCATTTTATCGTCATAAAAAGTCACCACTTCGACTTACTTAAAAAAAAGTTCTCTTAAATAACAATACCGAAAATATTTTGTATTATCTCTCAAATTTCCTAAAAATCTTCACGATAAAACACGAAAATTATAAAAATGTTAGATAAATCTGATGGATTACTATTATAAAAAGATTATGCAAGTTGTTGTTACATGATGAAATCATAAAATATTATGATTAATAATATTATATATATATATATATATAATATAAATAATATTATATTTATAATATTATATTAATAATACATTTTATGATAAATCATAGAATATATATAATAATAAAATCATTGAATTGAATTTTTATATTAAAGACCTGTACGATGCACAATAATTCCGCAGAAATATACATTTCTTCCAAATGGGGAAACATAATGCAAAGCTATACGTACGATAGATTAATTATACAAACATGTGACCCAGTTGCATAAACGTACAAAGAAAGTTTCACAATTTACATGCTCTAATGAATGATCGTTACTTTTTCCACATTTTGTTACACTTTCTTGAACCCCCCAGGAGAACGATCGTTTCGATTTTATGC
Source organism: Cerceris ruficornis (assembly GCA_963989415.1). NCBI lineage: Eukaryota > Metazoa > Arthropoda > Insecta > Hymenoptera > Crabronidae > Cerceris > Cerceris ruficornis. Next base: position 13,470,873 of record OZ022528.1, read on the forward strand.
AAACTGGCGCTTATTTACATAAAACTTAAAAATTCTTAACACAATTAAAATATATTAACTTGACATCGTTCCAGTAATAATTCACACATTTGTATCATTTCTACGTGCCTAAACCAATTTATTATATTTATAAATAACAATTAAATTTGTGTTTTGGACTTCCTAAAGTACATTAAACCGCGTTATAAATTCTGAATTAAGGAAACTTGAAATAGAAATTTTTCCAACAGAAAATAAATTGCAAAAATTTCTCGACTTAAAGGCACAAAACTGTATAATAACATTTAATTTTCAGAATATTTTCGAACTTTATTGTCGTTAATAACTGCACATAACGTGGCATTAAAACCTGTTCAAGAACAACGAGGAGAGAGTAATCCGTGTTCAAGTAAAATAACTACTCAATAAAATCAGCATGAAGGAATTCAAGCAGATAACATTAGATAAGGACACTTATTATAACGTTAAATTTACCAAGCCAGTTGAAGCAACTGATTCCTAATTCTGTAAAATAATTAATCAAATTTAGAACGATGCAATTCCTTTGATTGTTCACGTCAATCTTCTAAAATCTAAACAAATAATTTTCTTCCTTTCTGCATTTTACTCCATCCGTCAGGTCCATCTATCATGTTCGATCACACCGCATTAATCGTCGTCAATTCCACCGTTAAATGTTATTACCGAACACACCGATAAAATCTTAACAAATAACATGCTAAGTACGCGACGACGTCCAATATTTCGCCAGATTAAATTTACTCCCACGAATCTACTTGTCCGCTAACACACTTAACAATGAGAGCATTAAAAAACGGACAAACAATTCAACCCGGAATGCCGTTGCCGTTTGCAGTGGGCGAAATTGCAGGAAAATAAATAGACTCGATAAAGACAAAACCGCACTTTTGTTCCAGTGCGCTAAATTAGAAAAAGGCATGCATAATGAATAAAAGCACGATACACCGCAGCTGCAGTGTGAATCAGGCTCGAACGTAGCGTTTTCAGGAGGCGGCCAGCCGTGTACGCGCCTGCGATTACCGTCCAACTAATGCATCGAGCCCGATTTTATCGGCGTAATCGACCATAATGCGTGCGGATCTTCATCGAGCGTAATTCTTTTGCCGTTGCAGGCGCGCGAGTGTGCCCATCGCGATAGTTGCGATAATGAAACGTCGATTAGTAACCGCGACAGAGAACGGCCAGTGTCGGATACGATCATAGAGGCAAACCTATGGCCTTTGAAACGGTGCATTACATTATATTTAGTGTCGCACAAAGGAATATGCGCCGTTATTTACCACAGTTCAATTTACCTGCTTTTGGTACGCCGGTCTGGTTATTTTAACGTTATATCTATATGCCGTGTATGGGATGCTTTGTACTTTTCGTTTCTGTCGTCGGATGCGGCTAGGAATGGCCTGGAAATCATTTAGAATCGCTTTGAATGCACGAGAGAGTTTACGGCATCGTATTTGGTACTGGAAACTGTTCGTGCAGTTTTCTTTTTTGCAATGAATATTAATCAGATTTCAGTTAGAAATTCGAGAAGTACTTTGATGTGATGAAAAGACAGATAGTCAGAAAGAGACTGCACTCAGTGGGATTTCATGAAATATTAGATAAATAGATATTGCATTGTTTAGCAGAGGATAACAAGCATGAGTACTTCTGTTATACGATAACGCACAGCCTCACGTTGCATCTAAAGTTTGACGGAAAACAACGGAAGTCGGATAGAAAGTTTTACTCCATCCATCTTACAGTTTCGATCTGTCTCCTTCCGATTGTTATCTAGTTTTATTTTTGTCACATTTCATCGCTAATGAGAATTTCAAAAGTGTGGCCGAGGTCAAAATGGCAATTGATTAATTTCTTTTCGAATAAAACTCCCGACTTTTACAAGAAACAGATGTAACGAATGGACCATCGGGTACGCCGTAAGCTGTAATCGTTTAGGTTATTAAAAATGGATCGCTATACAAGAACAACATATTGTTATTGTTAAAACACATTACAAATTGGACGAAATTTTTGTGGAGACTGTTCGAAAAATGCGTGGAATTGTAAGTATCTATAATTCACTTAATCAGTCCACCGTTCCGACATTATTTAATTATTTTAGGAAGTTGGTTCGGTTACGGACAAACCAACTCTGCCGCGTTCTTGTCCCGTGCGGTCAGCCAAAGATATTGTAGTCATCAGTGAGAGTATCGATGCGAATCTAGGAACATCAACATGTCATCGTTCTCAACAATCGAATATTAGCAGAATCAGTTTTCGGCGAATTCTCGCAGAAAATCTTCACCTCTAACCTAAAGAGTTCACTTAATTTAGAAGCTCAAGCTACGAGACCATTTAGAGCGGAGACAATTCGCTAACTGGGCGATGGAAAACTAAACAGTGAATGACATTTCCTGAAGATTGTATGTTTCAATATTGACCTAAGAATTCCCACGAATTTTTTCCGTTACCTAATACATTAATCATATTTCAGTTAATATATAAATTCTAATATTCATAGTATACCTGAAACACGATATGATCTATAAATGAACCGTTTGTTTCGAAATTGGCGTAAGTCATTTTCTTTTTAACCATTTCGCTACGGGCGTCTTTTCCGTGCCAAAAGTGTACACGATGCGCGAGAAAAATCGTCAGCGACCGCACTTATGCCTCACTGCAACAGAGTTACTTTGACGGTGTTTTTGAAAAAAAGATCATTCCTTCTAAGCTACATGTTCAGAGTAAGATATTCGATGCGCAATATCGGCCGCAAAAGATCTGATGACGCGCGGTATTATCAGTGCGGCAAGAGGGGTCTTCGCTCGAACCTCCTAAGTATTTTCGCCATATCGTTCCTAGAAACCTGAAGTTCGGCCAATACAACACTTCTTTCGTCATTCACATGACGACATAACGAATGTGCCACTTTATCGGCCAGTAGCGCGTTAGAGTCGAAAATGACGTGAGAACGAGGGATATTTTTATCCGTCCGGCGAATCAGACCAAAGCACTTGTCACCCGCCATCAGGTCGTTGGTGCCCGGTAAGTCCAATCGCTCGTCGTATTTACAATACGGTGCATCTTATGTAAAATGACTATAGTCGCCCGTAATATGCCAGTGGCATTTTGTGGAGGGCGACTATATTCGCCTGTAGTAGCGAAAGGGTTAAACCGATGTGTGTGTATATATATATATATGAGTTTGCGCTTTAATGTGCTTAAAAATGGCTCAAATATTTATCTGCATCCTTCCAAATTGATTCACTCTATTCTCTTGTATATGGTTGAAATTTCAAATCATACTTGATAATTATTCAACAATTTTGAAAATCGTGAACCTTCGGGCGTAAGCTGTTTTTCACAGATAAAGGGTGTGGAATAATTCCAAAGATGTACATTCAGTTTACAGTGATATGTAGCGTAGTGTATGTGATATAATAGCACATAAAGGATAACATATGAACAATAAAATAACGACTTAAAGAATTTTGTGATTATATTTGTCCCATAATTTGTGCGCAAACACAATTTTATTTAAAACGGGGTAATTTCTTTTCTGACATTACTTTTAACCCATTTGCATCATAGCTCTAAATATGGCAGAAGACGCGCGCAGCAGTTTAACATTATACAGGGCTGAATATTCCGCGGCTGGTGATAAAAGACGATCGTTATCCGCGGAATATTCCGCTTACGGATACAGTGCGTAAATAATTATTTCTGTCCAATTCACATACTGCTAATTAAATTTGTACACCTTCCATAAAATTCCAACACTACCTCTGCGAAACTTAAGAAATGCAAGGAAAACAAATCACACAAAAATTATAAGACTTTGCAAACTTATATTTGAAAAAATGTACGTTATATATTTCCACATAACACAGCTGTTTTGAAATGTTACAAAAAATGAAGAATCTTCTGAGTGCCATTATCCACACAATTTTACAATTTTTCCGAGGACAAGAGTTTCACCTATCAGTGATTCCGTACTTTCGCAGCTTGTTACTATAGCGTTCATGGCTTTCGGTTCTAATCCCCGTATTTCTCGCGTTCGTGCCGACGTTTCACAAACGTTGCACTTTCTCAGGATCTGCTTGACACTGACTTCTCTCGGAAAGCCATGAACGCTATATTTCAGAATATTTCCGAGCGATATCTTCGTCCGAACGACCATTGCAACAGAATTTATACGTGCACAAGTCTCATGACCGTTCGCAAAACCCTCGAACTTTAAAGACCGGAAAAGATGCAACACGATATGAAATTCAATTTTTACAAGGTAAATATGCAGATCGTGTTAACGGTGGGGCAAAAAATCTCAGAGCGTAAGTACTGTCTTTGAACGGTTTCTGACGTTGGATACGATCTACGATCTTCGCGATTCAAACACGGCTCGACGTTTTTGCCCTATCCGGGCAAGATCGAAGATCGGGAGGGGTTCGGAGGAAACGATTTACGTAATTTCTATGGAGAGAACGACGGACCCCCTAGAGGAGTTATGACGATGCTTTGCATACGAGCACGAGGGATCCATCTTAATCGAAGACCGGTCAGCACAGGGCGCGAGATGCATTCGAAAGATCTACGAGAAAGAACGATAGAAAAGGTGCCCCGTCTTGTTTACAGCTGGAATTTAAGCTAATCTCTGGCAATGAGTTTCTTTAAAAATTCGATAAATTGTATATTTATCAAGTCACATTCAAGTGCGCACGAGTATTAATCGACTAGAATATGGAAATATTAAGATAAAGCTTTTAAGGATTTACAGTTTGATTACATTGGCCAACACGATTGTTTACCCAAAGTATATTCATGCCGATTCTTATAGATTTTGTGATGCTGAATATGAATTCGAATTCCGTTTCTGTCCAACAGACTCCATTCTTGAGAAAGTCAGTTGTGAAAAAATAAAAATTTTCAACTTTCAGAATTTTTTGGATATTGACCGTAACAATTATTAAAATTTTTGTTGCATAAATGATTCTAAGAACACACCCAAATACAACGATGCACATTACTTTAATGTTATAAACATTTAAACATGTCCAAACAATGCTCAAAGGAAAAACGGCGCCCAAAATGCCGCAACTTTTGTGGATATTTTCCTACCTATCTTAAAAACCAGACACCCAAGAGGAATTGTATTAGAAGGAGTCGGTAGAACAGATATTTTTCTTGAGGAAACCATAATTGAAAGATGCAACACAAGTTTTGTTTTCGGCGGAGAAATTAAAATATCTCCGCAAGACACAAGGTACTACCAGTGATTCTCAACGCAACCGTTTCACCCGCGTTAATATGATATTATATGTAGCTTGAATTACAAATCATTTATGGTTTATGACTTATTTCACGACAATAATGCTACATTAAACAGAGAAGTATGTTTGTAAAACTTCATCATATTCATACGCAATATTGTTCAACTGCATTCTCAAGTTCTAGATTATACGACTTATTAAATATAAAAGTGCTTGTCACAAAAACACCCTACATAATAGAGACAAACGGATTACATATCTGAATTCAGCATAAAAAATACTATTAGAATTACCTAAAAAGAAATGCTTTATTTCTCTTCTAGTATTTTTCATTAACCTTTTGCGGTCGTATATCATTAAAAAGAAATGTGTAATTGCAACCAAGCTACTAAAATCTTATTAAGAATTATATATACCTCAGAAACGTGTCGAGTCTTTGTTTTGGTGGCTGAGAGCAAACGTACAATAGCTAACTAATTGTTGATACCACTGTAAGGATGAATTACCAAGTATCCCACGAAAAGGGACGTAATTTGTGATTCTGAATCTCGTCTTCGAAAGTATTGTACACGCACTAATAGGTGCAAATGCTTGAACCCGATCACGGAGGACTTATTACTTGTCGGCTGTCGAGGGCAAACTGATAGCGAGGCGAACATCGAAACGACTTGTTATTGTTAGTGGGCCCACGAGACGGACACCTGTAGGTTACGGTCGTCGAGATCCGCCGAGTATATTTTGATAACACGCGGCGGCCGTCGTACTTGTCGGTCAATGAAGTGGAAATAATTGTTCCCGTTGCTCGAAGAATTAATCTTAAAATTGTAAATGCAATTGAACAATATTGTTTATTTATATAACCAAACGTTACAAATACAATACTTTCTTTAATGTAACGTTATTGTTAAAAAGTAACGCGTAAACATAAAATGTATTCGTAAAGCAAGCTACATAAAGTGAGGGACCAGAAACAAGGCACTTGGGACGGAAGGGGAGATCGCTCTCGCACCGCCTATCCCCGCGATGTCGGTCCTGGAAACCTGAGGTCGACGAATGACAACAGAAAATAAAACACTCCTTTCGTCGTTCACATCACGACGCAACGAATGTGCGGGTTTCTCTTGCCAATAGCGCGTCAAAATCGGAAATGCATGAGGGAGAGGGATGTCCCTATCCGTCGGGCGAATCAGAGCAAATTACCCGTCAAGTGCCTCGTTTCGATATCAATATCTGGAGGTCGATGTAACATAATTGGGGGTCGATCCGGGCTGGGGGGTCGATTGGGAGTCGAAGGGAAAATTTGTTGAAAATCACAAATGTAATTATATACATAATGTTTTTCTTACAGAACTTTTCTTAAAGAAAAAGTTGGTGGTGTGCGAACTATTTACTGATATTAAAAAATCACTAAAATACATCTTGTGGGAGTTGCTAAGAATATCAAATATTTCCTGTGTTGTCTATAATCAACAAAGGTGGCCCCTGCTTTAGAGTTTAGGAATAAATATCCAAACAATAATTACAATATAATTTTATCCATCGCGGTTGAAATTATTTGGCAATTTTTCATTACCTACATGAAGTTTAAAAAAATGAAGTTTTTAAAAAAATTTTAAATTTGCTCATTGAAACTTCAAAGATTTTTACAATTGTAGTCCCCAATAAACAATGGTCCAATTATCTTATATTAAACACATTATACGGTAGCTATGTTAATTTTGTGTAATTGTGCATTGATCGTTATTCGTTTCTGTTAAATGATAGAAATTATTGTAAGCTCCGAGGGATATTTAAGAGATGATATAAGGTCATAGGCAAATTCAAAAGAGTTGACAACTACAATGGAAAGGTGTAGCTAAGGAACATATTATAATTAAACGACAGGATATGCTTCGGATGGTCAAACATTATGTTACACGTTTTCTGGTACAAAAAGGACTGAAATCAATTGAATGCACTTCAAAAATATTTATAACTGCTATAGAAAATCTGCAAATCACGGCAATAATTACTCAGTTACCCGTTATCTTGCATCAGCCTACTTTAGGAACTCTGTTTCAAATACTCCATGCATGCAAATTTATCTGCATTTTACACAATTTTTACTTGAAACCCTGACAAACATTCGATAAGGTAACTTGCATAAAACAAGTGTAAAACAATAACAATCAGCACAACCCCGTTACTGTGTGAAGTTGTTTTCATTATGACTGTTTGATTTCGAATGAATGAGTGATAGAGAAAAAGATAAAGTGACACCTAGAAATGAGAACAGAAAGCGTGTATGGAAAATAACAAATGAGTAGTTATCTATTTATGGCCCGTGACTGAGTAATGAATGTCCATGGCTGTTAATTGTATAATTAATGAATTTATATTATCAAATAATTTCAACACTTACTTTTCCACTCGTTAGTTATTATTCTCTAAACAGTTACTTCTCTAAAAGCAAAAAAAAAATTAAATAAACCGAATTCAACGGTATTCCAAAAAAAATTAATCTTGTCACAGGACGCACTTCTGAATAAAAATTTCGCAGCTCCGAACAAACGACCCAAACGATACATCTTCATATCCGACCTTCTTACCCGTATCAGGTGTTTATTTTTCCGCGAGGTTACCCTCATTATTTATTACGCACGAGCAGCCAACTCCGCGGGCAAAGTAAATCTCCATTCCCCTCCGTCTCCTCTTAATTTCACGGTTTTCCCTGAAAGTCGAGGAAACGTGTAGGGGCCACGCCGAGGAAGCAAATTCCCCGTGAGAAATTCCACCTTTGATTGCGCCCCGCAACGCGGACAACTCGAACGGATTTATGTCGCACGCGTGTGCCCAAGTCGTGCGAGGTCAGGCTGGCACCTCGGGCAAAGGAATGGAGGAGATGCTGGAAGGTATATCGAGAGACGAGGCAAAAGGCAAAATGAACGAGGCTGCAGTAAGAGCGGACAAGAAAAAAAGAAAAGGAGGCGAAGGTAGAACCGGGGAGGCAGCGGGTGACGACGAAATAACGAGAAAAAAAAGGACAACGAGGCGCGAGTTGTCGGGAAGAGAAAACATTAAAGCGCAAGGATGAAAGAAGTCCCTTTGTGTTTCCCAGGTGAACGTTATAAATGAGCTCTCGGAGGGAAGAAGGGTGACTGGAACGAGGGTGGCAAAGCGGAGAACGCCGGTCAACCACACCTATGCCACCAGAAGCCAGGAGGAAGACCACCGTCGCGCCACCAGACCAAATCCGCCTCGCGAATTAAATTCTTTTTTTTTTCTCGATTACGCTCTTTCATTTCGTACGTCTGCCTGACTCAAAAGGCCGACTCTGTTTGTCGCCCTTTCACTGACTAACTTTGTCGTTGGTAGCGTTCTGCGGTTTATACCGAGTGAATATAGTGAATATCACTTTTTTTTTTTTATTTAAGATCGATTCAAGTGATGACTTTTTTCTACGAAATGTTGACTTTTCAAAATTGATATCCGAAAAGCATTGAATGCCCAGTATCTAAAAAACATCGAACAATTTGTTTTAATGGGTAGATATAAAAAAATAGTCGATCGGTAATTGTTCGGTTCAAGTTGCATTCGGTCCTCGATTTACGCAGCTCTTGCTTATCGCGATTTCTGTTTTCCCATGGAAAATGGCATTTCCTTTATAAATGACTAAGACTACGATAATTAATGCAAAAGCTGTCGGCATTTTAACTAAGTTATTTATAAACATATAACTTGCAATATTTATAATAATATGACAGAATCTAAAATTGTAAGGCATCGATAAACGATGCTGTGGCCAAAGGATTGATTGGGTACATGAAGAATATATTGAAATTAATTTTATAATTAGGAGAACTACAATCTAATCTAAAAATAATAAAGTGTGACAAGCTATTTTGTAATTATATTAACCCACATCTTCAATATTCTGTGCAAAATAATTAATTTATTCGGAGTATTTCAACTACCACGAAGTACTTATTTCAGCGAAGTACCTTAACATTTAATTTTTTTCTTTCCTCATTATATTGTATTTCTGAGATTCATGAACAACGTGATAGTTAATAACAAGTATGTTACGTATCTCCTATAATCTGGCAGGACTATTATTAAAAATGCCTCCTCTGTCCTCTCTTCGCATCCTTTTGTCGATTGTATTACATACAAACGCCTACCCATAATGTTTATTCAAGTTTTCTCAATAATCGTTAATAATCCCCACCATTAATACGACTCTTAATTAATAGAAAAAGTTCTTATTTATATGCAAGATCTAATCTCACGATCAGTTTCAATATACTCGCAATATATAAGTACTTCGAAACCTTGTTGTCGTGTCAGTGCTTCGTACTTCATCAATTTACGTGAATGAATAAAACTAAATATTCTCCGTAACCGTAGAAGCCACTATGACTAAAAAGGGATTTCAAAGCACACTGTGCAGTTAAATATGTATCAAATAGAATACATTGGACGAAGAAGGGACCTTTAGAAAGATTATCCCCGACCTGGTGGTCCAGGTGGAAAGTTGCGTCGGGCATGGCCTTTCGCAAACCCCCAAATTGCCACTGCGGCTCATTATATTCGCGTCAGAGCCGACTGGCTGCATCACGTGCAGTCGTGCGAAAACAACGCTATATAGGTAGCTAAGCCTCCTCCGTCTTTGCCTTTTTATTCTATCGTCTGGTCCGGTCTCGTTTCGTTTCTCGTGTCTACTTCACTCTCCACGACCGGTTCTCTCGACAGGAATGAATTGATTTTGAAATTCGCGAGAATACTTCTGGATTACCGTATTACTAAATTAACGAAAGTGGAGATTTTGGAAAATACTTGCCGGGATTTAAATTACAAGTATATGTTGGATTATGCTTTTTCAGTGAGAATGGATTAGTACAAATATCATGTGACGTGGGATAATGTCATTGGGGAATTAGTAATTAATAATGGATTGGAAGTAGTATCCTTGTTGATTCGCTCGTCTTTACTTTGCATTAAATTTTCCGCTCTATTTAAACTATTTTTTTCTAAACGATTTATATTGTAAGTTATTTGCAGAGGACACGACAGAAAATTACATGCATTTATGTAAACCTGTTTTTACGCGACGGTTACGGTCCTGAAAATGAGGTGTAAAAAGAACTGTTGACTCTATTGAAAAACTGACGATTGGTTGCAAGCCTGAAATATAGCTAACTATTCGCAATTTCTTGGCAAAATTATTGATTTTGTACCGCGATTCTTATTTTGACTTTGCTTAAAAAATATAAATGCAAAGAATACGGTAACCGTGTTGACTACTCGATCACCAAATTCAAACTATTCTTTTTTTCCGCCTTCCTTTACCCATTTTCTTTCAACCTATTTTAAAATCTTTAACACTACAACTATCAAGGCGGTCAAAATAAGCGGTTCTTACTTTCGTCTATGAATTCCCTAAATCGGTATGGGTGCCATGCAGTAAATATTCTACTTATATTCTATAAAGCCTAAATAATTTAATTGCTCATCTATTTCACCTCTTGATTTCCCTGTTTTCAAGGTACCTATTCAGTATATTTGAATATATAATAACAGATGTACCAAACACCGGTAGTTCTAGCATTAAACACACAAGCTAACGATGGTTCTGATATTAATTAAAGGTGCCAGTAGCCGAATTAATTATATCGTCAAAGAATTCTTTGACAAAGAATAGGAGGATATCCGTAAAATGGTCAAACAATTAATGATCCCACGATTAAATATCCAAAGTCCTCTTTCCGTTAAATATGTGTGCGAAAAACTTCTATAGAAGTCACATGGTAATTAACGCTCGAATATGTACATAATACTCTTCACTTGTATGATCCTCCATGTAACAAATTCGTTTTGCAATGTACACAAAACAGTCGTAACAACGTCTATACCATAACTGGTGCACGTTAATATGATTTGATATTATAAACACTAATTCAATTATCAACATATCCCAGAATCACGTTGTACACGATTGATAATCTACGTGGGTTCGCCCTGCCAACCTCATCAGGGAAATCGTCTGAATTAATGATCGGAATTTTACAAATGCAACACTCAACGAATAAATCAAGAGCCCGTCCATCTGTAATAATCGTATATAAATAACGATTTCAAAACGGAGCCCGTAAATATTACGTAAAACAGACGCATGATAATAAATACAATGGAGGGACGAGGGTATTTTAAACCGCTAATTAATATGCAAGCAGGACAGTGCTCGTGTACGCACGTTTGTCGCCTGAAAACGAAGCGAAAGGACGAACCGAGGAAAAAATGATGCTCCCCGAGCTCCAAGGTGACAGGACAACGCGAACAAGAAACGAACGTGTGGTCGGTGGTCACGAGAGTATTCTAATCCAGAAGCACAGGGAGATAAGACGTATTGTATGGGCAAGAAGAAGCCACTTAGCTCTGACAATGAGCCAAATAAAGACGAAGCCCACGCCCACGCTGGTCCTACCTAATGCCAGCGGGTCCCATCAACGGCAGTTTCCAAAAGAAGGCGAGGAGACGATATTCTGACGCCGATTTCGACGATTCTCGTGCACCACGGGGTGCAACCGGCCGATCCAAAATAAGAGGACTCTCGAAGATAACTATCGTACCTCACGTGAAGCCATCAGGCTATCGTGGGCCTCGATTGAAATCAACGAATTTCGGCCATCGAATTCTCGCGTGACTCACTTCACTATATTCGTCGATCTTCGATTCGAATTTACTTTACTTTTCCTACGAATTCAAGCTTTCGTGGGAGACTTCGTTCTGGATACTTTGTTTCTGACAATGAGAAAGGTTCTTTTATTTTATGTTATTAACCTGTTTATGTAAAATTGTACTTGCTTCTCAAATTTATTGGCGAATACTGCAAAACAAAGTTATGTGCTACTTGTATAATTTTGTATCCGAATGGATACCAATAAATATCAATAATATTGATATTTTTTAATCGTATTTATTTTAACATGAGAATACAGCGTGAGTTACCGGTGACTGCAAATCGCACAGACAATGATATAATTACTCTGTATGTCATAAGCGAAAATTGATGGTAAACTATTTATTGTGCATGTAAAATTCTTAATTTAATTCATGTATAAATACTCAATTCTCATATTTTACTTCAATGCTCTATACATAATATTGATATATCCTCTTGTATACCTTAGTTTTATATTAGATAATGACCCACTCGAAAACTGGTGATAATAATCAAGAAAATTGCATGTAGCTATATGTACATTAATAATGCTAATTTGTTAATAGCAACAGAAAAATAAAGGCCGTGTTCCACTATATATTTCTTTGGGGCAAAGGAAGGATGAAATGTGCAAAAAGAAGAACGAATTGTCCCTGGACTTAATACCATTCATTTATCACTAACTTATGCAGTCAATTAAAGGTAGATAAAACAATTAAATTTTAGAATTAGATGACTTCCATGCCAAGTATATAATATACCACGAAAACATAGCTAATCAATTTTCGTACAAACAGCAAGCAAATATTTTATTACTTCGATCGATTTCGTCGTTCTTTCAACGTAAACGTCATACTAAATTAAAAAAAGCATACCGATAAGAGTACATCAACAATTAAACGCAAAATTTGTATGGAAGCAATTAAAAATCTATCATCCCTCTTCACATTACGACGTACATTCACTAAAAGTATTCATTCGGCGTAACGTAACGGAAAATTTAGATCGATCGTTTCAGCGGAGTACATTTAATCGCCTGCTTCGGGAAAAACTCTGCGGGAAAATGGCACCGAAACACTTCGAGGAACACGATATCCGATGGCACCTGCATTCGCGGGGCTTTCTGAGATATTAAATTTCGTGGAATGCGCGAAAGACGATGGGAGGAACGCATTACAACGGGGACTCTACAAGGAGGTTATTCTGAAAAGCAGTAAGCACGAGAATAGTGCTCGCATACACCGTGTCTGCTCTCGAATAATATCTCGGGAACCCGGCATTAGGCGAGATCACGCGCCGTAACTCAGCCAACTGTGCAACTGCAGACACTGTGCTGTATTGCCGTGAACTCCAAAAGTATGGAAGAAAATTTCTCCCGAAGAATTCAGATATCTTTAGAAAAGTAATGCGATCATTTTATCGTGGCGAGGAAGGAGAGGGAGTTAGGGGACGACATTATTTCTGTGGGGTGACAGTTAGCCCTTTATGGTCGAATGTCGTCGTACACGTGACAATTCATACTCCTATTAGGTATCATATTCTATTAGGTTATTAGGTGCAGAAAGAATCGTCTGTTCTTTTACTAATCTGAAGTATAGATATAAAGAATAATAAAATAATGCACGATTTTGAAAACGTCACCACATAACCTCCTTAATTTACATCGTAAACAACGGCGCCAATGAAAGGGCACATACTGCATGTACAATGTATTGTACTGCAAACAGCGTGTGGCCCATGGGACAAAAAAGCGATTTTCTCATTGGGATGGAAAATTTTTCCACATTCAACTTACTCACCAGATGTAGCTCCGTTTGATTTTCATCTGTTCCGTGCCCTGCAATATTACTTGGTCGACACAAAATTGTAAGAAATAGATGATGTCAGAAGATGCCTAGATGAATTCATTTCACCGAAACCTCCGAATTTCTATCGTGATGGAATTTGTATGGCGTCAGCAAAGTAGCCAATGATTATAAATAACAATGATGTTCATTTCAATGATTAAGTATTTATACGTTATATTTTATTTCAAATAAAATGTTGACAATACCGAAAAATCGGAAAGAACTTCTTACTACACCCAATACTTACAATTAGGTCGAGTATCGACACGAAAGCGACAAAAAATCATTTCCTTATATGACGTTGAGTAAAAAATATTCGAGAGGTTAAAAAATACTAGAAAAGTTCAGTGAAGGAGTTAAAAGTTCTCGGCTGCAAAGGGTTAATATATACTAATGTACGGTGAAATTGTTAAATAAAGAGCGGTGAATACTTTCTTCCCAGAGTCCAGATATCCTTTAACGTTATTGTTCTCTAGATATTTCTGCCTTGTTTCTTTATTTACACCGCGACATTTCGGATCTGAGGAGGGGAGATACCCTTTCCACCCACTGTTCATCGAGGCCGGCGTTACTAAACGTTACTCTTCTTTTTCTGTACATTTTCGGCTTTAACTAATAAGACTATTTTGCCTAAAAGCCATTGTTTTAAGTGGGTTCCGAACCATCAAGTCTATGATATACAGTATCGCATAACAGTATCACAGGATCACATAATATCACCTATTTGACATAGGTGACAAAGAAGGAATGGTACTCGGGCCCACTGATCGTGAGCCCTTTATACCTTCTAATCCACCATAACAGCTCTGCTCTACTTCTGTTTTCGTCGGTAAAAGATTAATACGAATTACAGAGGAATTATTAACTTGTTGCATGTTTCATCAAAAGTAAATCAGACTAATAGAAAACACTAGGATGTACTATTCCAATTTAATTCAAACGCTAATATATAAGCAATACAAAAATTATTTTTGAAGTTTCAGGATTAATTGAAGCTAAAATAAAAATAGCTGGTAAAAATAGATGGTAGTTTAAAAATATAAATTGGAAAAAATAGATGAATGGAAAGTAATATAAATCGTGATCGACATTTGACGATGACAAAGCTCCGACGATGGACCCCATCGTTTGAATTTGTATTACAACGATTCTATACCACTTTCAGACCACAACGTGAAAATGCTCTGAATGGCTAAGCACCATCGATGAACCGCAATATGTTAAATCCACTTCATATCTTTTATAAAGTTTAACACAGCATTGTTTACAGTCAAAGTCGACGATGGAAATAATTACGTTTAACATGAAATAACTCAAACGATTATCCGACAAAGGTGCATATCTTTTGTATGCTGAACATTTTCCAGAAATAATCAATCACATAGAGGGCACGTTGAACATTATTTTTTAATTGTTGCCGAAGTGAAACTTTGCAGCGGAATGGTTAGTTGGGCAGAAAACGTAACTTAATCAATCACCTTCACTGACCTTAAAGTAGAAATTATTATAGCTCATTGTATTTGTCTTTAAATGGCTATTATTCGGAAGTAAATAACATGTAACGACCCATTTTTAAAAATGAGGTGCACATTTTATCTCGTTCAAGCTTTATCCCCTTGCAGCACAATAACGAATAAGTTTTGAAAAGCTCGAGAAATTTTCGTGTTTTATTATCTATCAAATTGACAATATCAGTGAGACTGCGACAAGACAGAATTATTTCTATAATATTAATATAAGTTAAATTAAACGATATATCAGGAACCACTGATCAATTTTTATTTTACCAATTTAATTCTGAATTCTGGTGAAGGCAGTCACAAGGGGTTAAACACAAAAAATTATGTTATTATACTGTGGCCCTCATAATACTAAGCAACATTTGCCAGAAACATTTTTTCGAATTTTTCGTTATACCGGAAATTTTTGAAGTGAAGCAAAGTGAAGCAAAGTTACCGGTTGCATCTTGTATTTTAGAAAAGGAAGAGTTTCTCCATGTATATTAATACGACTCTTTTCCATCCTTAGGAATTCCTGAATATGATGCCATGTAGATACCCAGGTCAACCTTTACACTCAATAAGCAATTCGCAAGCAACAACTTCCAAACGAGAGACTCAAAAAACCCGCATCCAAAGTCTTCGACATACTTCCCTGCATAGAATTATCTCTCTCGCAATGACTCGCGCCATTCATTATGAAAGATCAGCACACAGCAATGTACCCCACGATGATACGCGATAATAAAACCGTCCACTTATTGTCTTATTGTCAGAAGAAAGCGAATGACGTGTCAAAGAGACGTCTCGATGTCTGTCGGCCTTCGGATCGGGCGATTTTAGCGGTCCGGTGTTTGGCTCGCAAATCTTACCCCGAGGCGAAGCGGCATTAATGCCAGTAATTCGAGAATCGAGGCGCTCGCGTGCGCTCGTCTTGCACATGTTACAACGAGCTGCCGATTCGAACTACCGGCCATTCTCCTCTATCCTCCACCTCCTCCCTGGGCTGTCGATCGGGGCTTGCCGCGCTATCGGTGCTTCTTAAAATCGAGTCGACTGAAGAGGACCGACTGGTCCCAGTCGGCAGACATCAGCTGTGCACATGCAAATTACAGTTCGACGATGTAACGCGTCCATATGGTGGTCCACCATTATCCGCACGCTCGGTTTCGACGGTCTCTCGTAGGCGACTTAAGAGTATCTTCGTGTCTTCGTTAACGTTACTATTATTGCTGAAATAGAACGACGAGCACAGGCGGGAATACTTGAAATGTTGAAGAGAATCGTCGAGGGATGATGGCTGTTGTTTTGGAAATGAAATCGTCCAAAGGTATAGTTTAAGCAGTCGTGCAAGGTTGGGAAGAATTGAGAAGGTTACGTTAGAAGAGGTTCAATCGTTTAAGTATAAAATTGTGTGGATGCGAGACAAGAGAAGCGAATACCAGTCTAATTGCGGGTAGAAATACTGACAATGAGAACTGATTCGTGCAGGATCGTTAGATCGACGTTGATTCGGACATGATCTGCGATTAATGAACGATGTGGTTTGAGTTTCAAGAAGAGGCTGCGAATAGAAGTGGAATCAGGGCATCATTGGCTCTATGATGATTGTCAGTCGGAACAGGCATCTGTTTCAAGGTAACGTCGACTAGAGATTGCGGAACAAGTAACTAGTACGTTGATATTGGAATGTTATCGGATTTGCTACTCCCTATTCCTGCCGTGAAATAGCCGCGTATAGAGGAAAAGACTTTGGAAATGTTTACTAAATTTCAACCCCGTGGCTATGATACTGATTTAACAACAAAACCTTTTGTTTCTACTTATCAAATATGCAAATGTTCTTTCGATTGTACTTGTAGGTACATCAATTGAAAGTTTTCTAGATTATACCTTCCGTTCGAGTAAGGTCTGATAAAATTGATAAAAGTGCCGTTAGCGATCAATTTTTTGCATCATACTGATTGTGAGAAGCAGAAAACAACTCATAATTTTAGCATTCGCGTACAACTCTAAGCAACCATTAGATTTAACCAAACGTACTAAATTCGAATACTTTAACTGAACTTGTAATCTAATTAGTAATAACATTTAAGCAGAAAAATACGCATGGCAATCAACTAGAAAAGGAGCTCTTAATGTCAATTTTCTTGAACTCCGGATAGGATATACGAGAAAATGCGTGGGCCCTGTGTATTAATCTGTGTAGTTTTAAAAAAATGGCCTAATAATTTATTTATCGTTTGTTTTTTTTTTCTCCCTCTACCTTCTTTTCTTTCCTTTATTTTATATCACATCGCTTGCGTTATCTTATCCTGTGCAAGCTACGTGAATAAGTAATAGGTACAAATTTTCTGCTCAATTAATTGCTCATGAAAAACATATATGAAATGGTATTCATGCATTTATGATGTCCGATTCTCACAGCCTTCGCGCGACAAACTGAGAATTATCTAAAACTTCCTGTTTTATCATTCTTTGTTCATCTTGTCACGCCGAAAATGACCTATTCGTATCCGCAAGCAGGTGTGTACGGTCCATCAACTGAAAGATGGCTAAAGCTCGCAAAAATTGAGATGGTTCGCGCTATGAGTCACGGGAAAGGGGAGAGTGTCGCTCGTACCGCCAATCCGCACCATATCGGTCCTGGAAACCTGAAGATCGGCCAATAAGAGCCGAAAACCAAAGGCACTTTCGTTGTTCCCATGACGACGTAACGAATGAGCATCTTGCCCATGAATGGATGTCTCTATCCGCCAGGCGAATCAGAACAAAACGCATGCCAGAGGACAACTCAATTTTTGCCGGCTATAGGGAGCGGTGGGGCCTCTCGTTTCAACCGTCTATTCCGGCCATTTCGTTTTTGGAATCCCCGAACCTAGCCACCTATAGCAATATGACTATGCGGAGTGTTTACTTTAGGAGACTGGGTTTGGAAATTCCAAAAACGAAATGGCGGGAATAGGCGTTTGAAAACGAGAGGTTCCGCAACTCCCTAGACATCTTTCAGTTGCCGGACCGTAGGTGATGTACCAAAGAAAATCAACATCTACTGCCAAGACAAGAAAAAAGTAATACTAGCCATAAAACAAGTAATACCCCGATCTCCTCTACTAGGTAAGTATGATATTTTCATGACAGACGGCGAAAAGTAAAGAAGTCGAGTCTCGATCGAAGAATTCGACGTATGTATATTCTTGCCGGGATAATGTTAACGGAAGAAAATGGAATCGGATCCAGGAACGGTAGCCGAATAAATGGATCTCAAAGGACGTAGCGCGCCGTCGAACGTAGGTAGGACTTGGAGGAAGATCGAATTAAACGATTCGCACGATGTCCCACGGGACAGAAGCGAAAATCGCGAGGCAGGGCACGGCTCAAACGAAGGAAGGAAAGCGGAAAAAGGGGGAAAAGTCGAGGTTGCCTCTTATCGAGAACAGAATATCTCCTTTTCCACGACTCTTACGAATACACAGGTAAGAAAGCGTTCCGTGATCCGTGAAAAAAGTTGAACACACTGAGGACACAGAGGCAAAGGTAAGCGCGAAAAAAGAAGAAGGAGGGAAGGGGAGGAGGAAGGAAGATGAAGAGAAAAAGGGAAAGCAGGTGAGTGAAAGAAGTCCGACGAAGAAGAGCATGATGCAGTTCGCGCCAACATGTAAATGCATGGAAGAAATTATTCATGAAAGATGCCAAGCTTTGGGTGCAACGAGATGAAACGAGATTCACGAGGCAGGTCGAACTAACAACGCCCGTCGTCCTCGTCCTCGTCCTCGTCGCCGCCGTCACCGGCTGCTGGGGAGATACGGATCGGTGCTAATGCTTACTTTATGGGTCAGCTCGACTCTGCTACCGCACGGTCACGTACCGCCATGGTTTGCACGGAATTTAAAAAACAAAGGAAAAAGAACGGTACGTCACCTGCAACCCTCGAGCTTCCACTCACGGCAAAACCCATCAACGTCTTCTTTCATCGCGCAATATTCATAAGCGCTCTTTCCTAGAACTACCCTAATCTGCGTTCTCTTGGCAACCGCTAACTATTCACGCGCCGACGTCTTTCCTTCGATGCCTATCCCCGAATCTGTTGTACTTATCGCATTTTGTAACGGTTATTGAACAAAGGTGCACTTCAGGTAAATTATCCAAACTGTATTTCAAAATAACGACTAAGTTGTGCAAAACATCTAGGAGAATAATAAGGAGTTTACAGCTAGGAAAGTCTCTGTTTAAAGAAGCTTTACAAATCTGTATTATACGCTTCAAAGTAGGTGTCTTTAAAGGTTATACATACGCAGTTGAGAGCGTTGCTTTTACTGTTCATGAGAGTGTTAAAAGTCACGTAACCTTGCGCGGTCTGCATAACTTTTGCAATCTACTGTCAGTTTACCCGTCCCTCAAATTCCGCGAATCTCAGTTCCAAGTGGTTTTGATTTACGCGAATGAAAATAGCGTAAATTGAGTCTGTCAGAACAAAAGAAAAAATATTGGAAATAAAGGCTAGTCAAAGTTTTAGAATTATATATTAATTTCATATAACTTAACAAAAACATAATTAACACTAAACCTACCAAGCCGGTGAAAATGACCGGTTCTCAATTTTTTCTGAAAATTACCTAAATTGGTAGGGGAGACATGAAGTAAATATTCCACTTCTACCTTATAAGACCTAAATAAATTAATTAGTCATTTTTTTCACCTCTTGATTTCTCTTTTTCCAAAGTACTTGTTCAGTATATCTAAATTTTAGTAATTATAAAGTCGGTAGGTTTCGTGTTAAGACATTTCAGAAAACAGAAGTATGTAAGTTTTGCTCGATGTTACTATCATTATTGTAATTGAAAGCAATAAACCTTTTCTTTTTAATTCGTATAAACTCATCACCTTCATCGCTTGAAATATTTGGAAGTCCGTCTTCAATTTCATTTTGAATGTAAATTTTTTCGGATGAGTGTTTTTCCCAATATTTTCTGCTACTAAGTTTTCTTAAATTTGTAGATATTCGCTGCAACATTTCATCAAACTCTGACGAAATTTTAACCGCACTCACAATACTTACTGCATAAAATTGTCAATCTTAGAACTTATAAGAAAATACTTAAATACAAACATATCTGGCCGCGTAAAATAAGGTCGCGTTAATCAATTCCGCGTAAAAGGAATACTCGCATAAAAAAGTGCCGCGAAAATTGAGGGATGGCTGTATATCGAAGTTATTATGAGACAATACTTTCTACCGTTAAATACACGTATACTAGTTTCTTGACGATGACAGCGACCACAGCTAAATATCCGAAGACCTTGGGAAACATACAAAATAATTGCTAATCCGAAAGTCAAAATGTTTTTGGTAGGAAAATAACAATCACAGTGTTACGTGAAATGTACCTCGGAAAAAGACCGTTAAAAGGTTAAAGTTAACTCCTTCAATTGCTCTGTCACAGTTTTTTGTATGTTTGTCAAATGTCGGTCGAGGAGTAGGAGCTGTGGAATCACTGGTACATTAACACTTTTATTACTATTTTTACTCGTACTATAATATTTACAGCTGTATGTATCGAAGCAATCAACTTTATTATTTAAACTTTTACTTGCGCTCGAAATATAGAAAAAGGTTTGAAATGTATAACGGAATGAATATAATGACACCAGATTTCAAATAAATTAAATATGAACGTGAAAAAACTTCAACTTCATATAACTACTCCAAGTATGGCAGTTACAAGATTAATTATAATAACGCGTAAGAGAAAGTTTCACCATATCCTAAATGACCAACTACTGAAATGGTTACTCTATCACGGGAACTGAAACGAAACTCCAATAATATTAATGGGAGAAAGGTGTCCGGAATGATAATCTCAGCGGTTTTCAAGATTATTAACCGTTTGCGGTCCGAATTATTTTGTCAAGTTTGTAGCAAGCTAAGTGAAATTAATTGCACAACATTTTCTGTCGTCGGTTATCCATTCTCTTTAACGATAGTAAGAACTATAATTTCTGTCGGATATTTATGTGATAATACAAAATCATTATGAATTTGAAAAGTCGATATTAATTTGTTAGAAGATAAAATGAAATGAAAATCTATGTCGAGTACAGAGCGACATAGGAATGTAAAGGGTTAAAGTTGCTGAGATATACTTATCTCCGAATAATTATCATTTCAATTACAATGACCACTTTAGTTGCCGAGATACACCCACTATTGTCAATAAAAAAGTACCTAAAAGTAGTTTCGGTATTTTTT
The DNA here is from genome assembly GCA_963989415.1 of Cerceris ruficornis. NCBI lineage: Eukaryota > Metazoa > Arthropoda > Insecta > Hymenoptera > Crabronidae > Cerceris > Cerceris ruficornis. The sequence goes on from OZ022528.1 coordinate 13,492,439, forward strand.
TGCCGCATCTCGTAAAACCCGGTTGGTCTGTGAAAGATTACATTTAAATTTCTTAGTACCTTCATAATCAACCAAACGGTGTTGCCAAAACTGTGAAGACAATACGTGTTAATTGCAAACGATCTAAAAGGCCGTAATCTTATCCAAATATTTTCACCCTTTCCCCGATATTTCTTTCAACCTTAAAACGAATCACGCTGTTCAAATACAAATGTCGATCGTCGAGAAGAAGCGTGAGCAATACGACTGACAACAAGGAGAACTTTTTCGATACTAAGAAAAAGAGAGAGACAAGGAAAAGAAAAGAGTATTATGGTTCGTATCTTTGTACGCGACACACCCTCTCAGCATCGGTTCTCCAGGATCGCCTTCGCATACACTTTTTTTCTCATCGTTTACACAAGCTCGTTCGCATGCACGCGCGACACAACACACGTATACAGAGACCGGCGCCTGATCGCGGGCGGGCGCTCGCCTCTTTTGAATTACCGACTATACGTATTCAAATGATCGGTCGTTTGCATTTTTATAAAGGCAAGAGGTAAGGTCCGCGCCACTAACCCTCTCTCTCTCTAACCCTCCCTCCTCCTTGTGGCTGTGCGCCACCTTCTTACCCCTTCGAATCTGCTCTCTCTCCAACGCCGACTCCCTTCGACCTCGTTCCTACTCGTGTTTCCTATGATTGCCCTTTATGTCTTTTACGTACCCGTCTTTACCTAAAGATCCTCCCTTGTTTCCGTAACACGGTTATCTTAGGCGTTACGTCGTCGTACGAAGCACCTCGAGTGTGCCGAACCGAAAGCCGCTGAGCCGTGAGATGCTCACCCGAGGGACTCGTAGACGACTTTGCGCCGTTGTATCATCGTCGGACTACAAATGGTCCGATGAAAGGCCAAGTGATCGTGCTCCTTCGCCGATTTCGAATATGACGTTCGGCGTTTTTCGTTTCATGGCACTCGTTTCGAGACGGAAATTGGTTCGCCGTATTCTCCGTCGGTGGATAGGATTGGTTGGTGTGCTTGTGGATGAATGTTGTATAGTTTCTTATTAGTAGCAAATAATTGAAGATTGTGCCATCGGTATAACAATTTTAGACACTTTTATAAACGAGATATTTGCGCTGGTTTATAGATTGGTACATTTTTTATTTTTGACTGATATTGATTATATTCATCTTATCCTGGTCTTGTATTTTTGGTTGGTTTTTCTGAATCATAGATCTTTTTAATTGATTTGCATCGTTTCGTAAAAACTATTGTCACATTGGAGATAGGTGAAAATTCTTTTTGGGAACTTATGTTAATGTAAAATATTACAAATGTGAATCGGTTACCGGAGCATGCAGGTACTACTATGGTAGAAAAATATGTTACAGGTTAAAGTAAAGTTTTCTCGGTAGAAAAACAATTTACAATAGAACACGATACAGGGACTATACCAAAAATACAATTTATGCTTAAATATTGTTGCGGCGAGTGTTACCGCGCGACATAATAAAACAACTAATCGTTTATAAAAATACCGATTCTATTTAAACAAGTCCGGCCAATCGGACAGCTCACAGACAACTCTCTCACATATTATTATAAACATTCGCATCTCGTTGCTGTTGTTCTAGGGATCGATAACATATAGAGGGGAGATAATTTCGTAACTCATAATAATTCGTAACAATATGTTGAGTAAATACTTTGAAAAAAGAGATATTAAGCGGCAAGCAGCAGAATATGATCAGCTAAATAATTTGTGCGTTGTAAGATTCACGCGAAATATCTACTCTACTGCTTCTCTATTTTGTGAAATGTTTATAAAATGAGGCACCTCGTGCTACAATGCGTCGATCGCGTTGCCATCCGGCAACGATGATGGGGGGCGATCGCTTTTGTTCTTTTCCACGTTTCTGTAACGTGGCATCAGGCTTCTCAGATAGGCTACTAACTCGTCAATGTAAGCGTCGCGCGATCAGTAATATAAAAAATTCGAAATCATTCTAACACGCAATTAGAGTCGTGTGAGTTTTTTACTCTGACCACACGGCTCCCGAGTATCCGCATATTACTCGACAGGAGTAACTCGTCAATTTTACGGCTTCCGTAGATCTAATGTTAAATATATAATTTTAATAGTAAAAAAAGCAGACCTTAATATTAGGGGGACCGGAAAGTAATGTCGTTGCTCCAGATATTTTGCTCAAAAACCAATTGATTTTTATCGATCTGGCATTGAAAATTTGCACACTAGATGACAAAAGGTTGATGATAACGAGGGCAAGTACATCATTCATTAAAAATAAAAACTTGTTACACATTTATTTGTCTGAATCTAATATAAAAAAACGACATTACTTTCCGGAATGTCTTTACAAAATTTTAAGTTGAAATTCATAAAATTTCCAAAGTTATAGACTTTTAAAGCATGCCTATTTACTTGGCGGCATGCGCTCGAGCAAAAAACGCGTTTTTCTCGGAACACTGTTCTCGCAGCCCGTTGACACGATTAAAAAAAAAGTGTTGGACCGATCAACTTGATGTTTTAACTGTATGCTAAAACGGTATCCCCTTATCGTTTGGCCTACAGGCAAGACGATAGGTTGTATACTTTTATTTTAATTATGGGGAATTCAGAAAATTCTTGTAGAGAAATCGAATATTTGGCTTTAGACTGTTATCATTTCTCGAAAAATAATAATTTTTTCTTGATTGTAAATCGGACGAAAACTATATGCGTATAGAATAAAACTTCCCTAGAATTTTTTATTTCGAATGAACTGGGGTAGCGAATGAATGATGCAGAAATTGTGTGCAGGGTCCTAATTCAATTCAAACAGTATTTTTAAGTGTACAAAATTGAGAAAATTTATGTAATACAACGAAGGTATAACTAAAACGCACACAAACTTTCAAATTCGTTGCGGTTATAGTTTTTTGTATAAAAAAATACTGAAACATCGACCTTTCTGTCCAAAAAAACGGTAGCACCCCCTCCTTAACCCTTTACCCTACAACAACGAGTGACACTCGTGATGCGGTTGATGGAACAAAAAATTTTGGAACTACCCAAAAATTCTCAAATTGAAAATATCAGTGGAACACGAGACGATAATATTATTCCTATGTTATTAATATTGCTTTAAATTCTAAGATACATCAGGAATCACTGACTCATTTTTATTTTAGCAATTTAATTTTCAACTATTGCGGAGGCGGACACAAAACCGACGAAACCCAAACAAACTGAAACTTTCCATCGACGCGTTATTGCAACGTTAATACTTCCTTCCGCAAGTGGAAAGCTCATGTCTCCAACATCACTGAAGACGATAAACTGTTCGATGCAACTCGATACTAACTTCTTCCACTTACTGTAAGAGGTCCTCAATCTACGTCAGATTATTAACATCGGCAATATTAAACCGCGTGTCCTAATACGACGATATTAAGGAGTTCCACCCTCCAAATTCTTCTCCCCCTGCACAATATTGCCACGACTTGCATGCATCCCAACTGACCCATCTTTCCCGAACGATGGAAGCGTTGAAAATCGGCTTTCTACGAGGCCGCATATTACAACCTATCGAGGAAGTAGATCGTATCTTCCGACGAAGACTCGTCGATCCCATCCCTCTTCCTCTCATTCCAGCCACCTCTCCCCAACCCGTCCTCTCATCCCTTCCTTCCTTCCTGCCGATCCCATTCTCTCTGGCTGCTTTCGAATTTATATCGGGCCTGTTGCCCGCCCCCGGGCATGGGTCAGATTATACATTAAGTAGCACGTGCCTGCACGCGACATGTTGCGTTCTGCGAAGCCGTGAGGCCGGTCAAACAGAGTCAAGGAGCAAAACCGGCCGCGAGCCAAGGCGGGCGAGGAGCAAACGTTACAGACCGTCGAACCTCACCCAAGAACTGGACATCTGTTAAGGGTCTCGAGTGACGGGTGACTAAAGCAAGTGTACTGTGTAATTACCTGCGATTACCGCTAAGGCGAGGTAATGCACAGGCAGCTTCAAAGACGTACTGCGAGGAACTTTAACACTTTATCGACCGCTAGCAAAATAATCGGCTTTGCTGAGGTTAACGTTCGTAATGTAATGTACCGACCCTTCGACGTTAGGATTAGTAATATCTTGACAAATATTGGGTGATTGCATAAGTTCGTGCCCAATTTTCATGGGTGGCGTAAACTGATCTGCAGAGTGTAGTTGTGGTGTTTTTGTTTGGTTTTGTTGCTTGCACTGGTTAAATGATAGTATTATCTGTCAGTTTACCATCAAACAGCGTTCTGGTAATTTTATTTTTGCTTAAGAGAATTCTTCAACATAGAGGTCGGAAAGTGACATTTGCGGCATGTAAGATGTATAAGCTTTGGAGGGGCGTTAATGTTGGAATGGCACAGAAAAAACATTTAGAGCATTTATTTGGACCGTGATCCTGCTTTTAGGACAATTAAAAGGTGATTTGGCTGATTTCGAAGTTATGATTTCAACTTGGAAGATCAACCCCGCATTGGACGGCCTTCCGGAAGTTATAACGACATTGTGTATGCTTTGGCGGAAGAAAATGCAAGGATTACAACTGAGGAGATTGCTGCGAATGTGAACATTGATAATTCGACCGCATTTCAGCATTTAAAGAAGAATGGACGAATTTCCAAACTTCATACACGGGATGCCGCACTTTTTAATTAGAGGAATAATCTGCACCGTATGAACGTGGCCATTTCGTTCCTGGCCGGAATGAAAAGGAGTTACGATCGGAAATTTTGCAGTACCTACCATACTCTCCAAATATGACACGTTCAGATTTTCGTCTGTTCCGATCTTTGCACAATCATTTGAATGCCAAAAATCTTAATTCTGAGGAAGCTGTCGAAAATCACCCCAACATCTTTTTTCAAGGAAAGCCAAGCTCTCTTCTCAAAAATGGAATCGACAAGCTTGTAGATCGTTGGAAAAGAATTCTACAGAAGAATGGTTACTACACAATTAGTTAATAAAATTTTATTCCTGAAAATTTAGCTTACTGAATTTTATTCTTCAATCGGGCACGAACTTATGCAATCACCCAATATTTTGTACTTCAATGCCGTGACTCGATCCTCAGTCGCCACTATTATTACTCACCCCCGAATCACCGTTTCAAGTCTAAAATCCCTCTTTCCCATCTTTACCCTTCGACTCCCAAACTCTGTCATCCTTCTCCCACTCCTTTCCCTAAAGTCTTTAAAACCCTTCGTCTCTTTCCGTCGACTCTCATAATTTCTCATTAACTGTCAATTCGCTCATAATCCACTCATAACTCACATAATTCTCATAATTCTACCAAACGCTCAATTCGCTTAATTCCATCGAAGCTCATAATTCTATTCATACATAACTCTTACTCGATACCGTCTCCCTGCACAAACGTATCTAAATCAGAATAAATCAACTCAAAAGTAAAAGTTCTCTTGTTTGGTGACTCCGGCAAACGCGAAAGTCTGAGTTCGCATTACAGTAAGCCGATTCACTGCTACAAATGGCAATAAAACGGAGTTGCCCTGTTTTCGAGCAAATGAAATCGAAATGGCATTATGAGTATTTGTTAACATTTTAATGTTAACCTTCATCGGTCCCTGGGGTCTTTTCTTACCAAAATCGAGATTTAATTCGACCCGAATCGAGACAAATTGTATACAATGAATAAGTAAATATTACTCCCAATAAAGTTATTATAAAGAAAATCTTCTTTTTTAATAGCAAATGAACTACGAGTTAGGAAAAGAACAGGGACTTTAGTGTGACTTTTTTTTATGGAGCAGATGAAGGTTAAAGAAATAAAGCTTTACAAGTAGATACAGGCAGGATATGCAACAAAGTGGGCGTTAAATAGTGTTAATATTTAAAAGTCTTGAAGGTATTCTTTTGCTGGTCTTTTTATGTTGAGAAACCCAGAAGTTCGTCCTTTCTCTGATTATCATATTTTTATAACCTACCTCTAAATTGATAATGATTGCTGCACTGTAATAATTCGCGTAGACATCAAAATGTTGAAAGCAGAACAGTACTTTTTTTCAAGAAACGCTCATATCGAATTTCACATTATTCAAACGGAAAAAGAGCTATTTAATTATTCGCTACAAAACCAACGATTTTGAAACTTAGGATACAAGCGTATAAATAGTTAGAAGTTGGTGTTGCCACTTAGAAAAAGAATAACCGATTAATATGTGTATCACAATAAATAAGATATCATTACAGGGTAATTCTGCAGACAAACATGAGCCGAAAGAAGAAGAAATAACATCTTTTCATTTACGACATCGTTTCGACAAACATGTGCGCGAAATTTTATTCCGATTAAATATAAGATGAAGGAAGATAATAATACAGGCCGATATCAGGGAAATAAGATAGATGTAATGTCAGGAAGTGAACCGTGAAGTTCTATGTTTGCACGTTGAAAGATAAGCAAAAACGGAATTCAATGCTACGAAATTTATAATCAACGCACCCTTACCTGTCAGACTTTCAGACTTACTTTTGTACTTACTTACAGTTTTGTACGCTTACATTTTTGCAAAGTGTTACGAAGGTACTACCTTTTCCAACGAAAAAAGTTTCAACTCGTAGAACGAAACCTTCTTCATTCTCAAAACGAAAATTTCTCGTTAACCCTTCATGGTGAAAATTATTTTGCCAATTTTTCGTTAGCTAAGTGAAAATAATTATCGAAAATATTCTACCATTGATTATCCATTTTTCTTTGATAATAACATTGTATTATTTCTGTTATTTTGGAATAGCTACAGGTATCGAAGAATATTTAAGTGTAAGTTTAAGTAGGGATTTACTAAGTAAAATATTAATTACCGAAGAAAACTGTATCCAACGTGGCAGAACATAGGACAGCAAAGGGTTAAATCGCATAGTCTTCTCAAATCGCCAAAACTTCGACATATAACTCTTAATTGCCATTACATTCAACAAATTAAAGGACGTCATGAAACACTCAATGTCAATTTAGAAACACAGATTTGAATTTATCAAGAAGCACAGCAAAGTTAGAATAACGTGACGCATTCATAAAAACGAATAGTGCATGCGGAAACAAGCAGATGTCAAAGAAAGGAAGGACACCGGCAGAGCAACGGAAACTTTCTCGTGCATGTATGCACCCATTTCGTTGGAAATGGTTGTGGAAACTGGACACTGCGACAAAAGGTTTAACCATGACATGGCATTTAGTTCCATTCTCCACTCGTTGTATGATACAATATAATCACATTTCATGCGCGAAAGCTAAGCAGCCGGCGTAGAATCCGTTAAAATTCATCGAAAAATTAATATTTCCGTTTCCTCTGATTATAGTACTTGTTCTAATTATAGGAATCGTCCAGGTAATTCCAAAGCGCAACATCTGGGCAGCAAACGTTACTTATATCGCAGATATCCACCGACAAATACGAAATTCCAGTTCCTCTACCAGGTCGTTCAATAAGTTTTGTCGTTCGATAAGAAAAACACGATTTTATGGTTTGAAAGACATTTTATTATTCAATATACTCTCCCTGAACTTCAATGCACTTGTTCCAGTGATCTTCTAATTTATGGATTCCATCCCTGAAGTGAGAATCCGGAAGACTGTCGAAATACGCTTCCACGGCTGCTATTACCTCCTTGTTCGATGAAAATTGTTTCCCACGCATGAATTTTTTGAGATGTGAGAACAACCAGAAGTCAGAGGGAGCTAAATCTGGCGAATAGGGTGGATGTTGCAACAATTCGTACTTTAATTCACTGATTTTCGCGATGGTTTTTTTTGAGCTGTGTGAGAGGGTGCGTTGTCTTGATGAAAAATGATTTTTTTCTTCTGTAAACCAGGTCTTTACTCAAGAATTTTTACATCTAGCTGGTCCAAAAGGTTACAATAATAATCTGAGTTTATTGCTTTACCAGTTTGGAGGTAATCCACGAACAAAATTCCTTTTGCATCCCAAAAAACTGATGCTAACACTTTCTTGGCCGATTTCTGGATCCTAACTCGCTTCGGAGCCGAAGTACCGAGTTCACACCACTCCTTACCCTCTTGTTTTGATTTAGCATCATGGTGGTAGATCCAAGTCTCATCCATAGTGAGGAAACGACGCATAAAATCCTTTTTATCCTTTCTAAAATGCTCCAAATGTTGCTGAGAATGTCGCATTCGAATGTTTTTGTTCCATTGTTAGCGAATGCGGCACCCATTGTGCACACAGCTTTTTAAAACCCAAAACTTCAGCCAAAATGTTGCTCACATTGCCTAATGAAATCCCTAGGGCTTCTATTAAATCGCTCTCGGTTAATCGACGGTCTTCTAAAACCATATCCTGTATTTTTGCTATGATTTCTGGTGTTGATGCACTTTTTGGACGTCCTTCACGTGAATCGTCTTTAAGACTTGTACGACCACGTTTAAAATCAGCAACCCATCTTTCTACTGTTCTAATTGAAGGTGAAGAGTCCTTATACACTTTTAATAATCGTTCATGAATTTGTTGTGGTGCTACACCTTCCAAAAATAAAAATTTTATCACTGCACGATATTCAGTTTTTTCCATTGTAAAAAAATACTACGACACGTCAACTTTGAACAGCTGTAAATATACGAAAGAGTTGACAGATCTACATTGATCTTCACACGTGTTTATCAAACAGTAGTGCCATCTTTAAAAAAATAAAACGACGAACCTAGTAGCGCTATCTCTTATTGAACGACAAAACTTATTGCACAACCTAGTACTTACGTGAAATTCTGTAGCGATCAAACCGAATGCGCATTTACTCATTGTCAGTGCAAAGTCTCGAGCAAAATCGCGTGTAAATAATTCTCGAAAGAAGATTTAAATGAGAGTACTTACATATACATATATACAAAGCACAATGTAGTTCGTGCAAAAACCTCGCGACCAATCAATCTTTCAAGGTGAGCCTGCCGATAATGCAGCGAAAATATAGAGAAAGGATGCAACCTACTCTGTGAAAGGCGCGCGTACGAAGAAAAAATCCGATGTATAGGCACAAAGTCGGAAGAACCTCCAATCGTCCCGGACGGCAGAGGAGCAGGTAAACGTCGGAGGTGAAACGAAACGATTGGGAAAAAGCCTGAGAGAGGAGGGAATAACGGAGAGGAGAGTGAGACCGACGGGTGTTCCCGTAGCTGCCAAAAATCCAAAGCGAATTCAGGGAGAACGAGCCTCCCGGCCACAATTTCACGCGATCGAATCGACCCGGAGCAAATTAAAAACTAATCGTTTTCCCGCGGCCTGCCGGCACGCGCTTTACCTCCGTTGCTCGAGCCGCGTAGGAGGGCGAATGCAAAAAAAAAAAGAAAAAAAAACACTGGAGAACTGGAGGGACGTGCATGACTCGTCCGCAGGACGAAACCCACGCGGACTGAACTCAGCGAGCGGTTGCTCTTAGGAGGGTGAGTCCGCATCGGACAAATTGTTTTTCCCTTCTTTTCACCCTCATCTCCCTTTTCTGCTGATTGATCTCCGACAGAGACCCGGCCATGGTGAAACGCAAGATACGCTGGGTAATTCGTGACACGATCGTCGACAGAAGTCATGTTGGGATGTAGACCTTTTTCTTCTGTTTCATTTAGTTTGAACCGTTGTTGTAACCCTCCTGTTCCGGCTGATGGAACGTACGTCAAGTTTGCGTGGAGTTTCGTGTGGTCTCGGTATCTTTATGATTGTATATTGTATGCATTAAGAAATGGGTAATTTGTAGAATGGTTAGGAAAATGAATTTCGGTTAATCGTCCTTCTTATCTCTGTTGTATGTGGAATAATCTTTGGAAGATGAGGAAAAACTTCAAGCTTAAAATTTAATTTGGATGTCTGCTGTTACCGAACGTTTACTATTAGTCAACTGAAATTCTGCAATTTTAGCTAACTTAATTGTAGTGCCATTTTGCGATATATGAATCAGATTTTAGTAATTCATTAACAATTATAGGCAAAAAATAATTTTTCTTTTACACATACTTTCTTCTTTCTGTATTTGTTGTGGCCACTACAATTTTTGAAACATTGGGCATCTTTCGCGCATTTTCTTTACATGAAAATTATGTTAGTGTTGCTTTCGTATGATTATGAAATTTCACAAGCGTAATTGTATACCATGTAAATTGAAAAATAAACTAAAACGTGCATAATTCATTTACATATATCGACGTAATATAAAAGTAAAATATCTTGAAAAAAAGAAATAAAGTCCTTTATTAAAGTGACGATTGTATAAGTATGTAATTCATTTTGCATACAGGAACAAGAAATATAAGATTCTTAAAAAATGTAACCGCAATGTATTTTAAATATTGTATAAAATCGAAATCGTGCAAATAAAGTATCGTGTAAATCGGGGGATAGGCGTACCACATTTTATGACCATATGAAATGAAATATGCATTCTATAAAATAATAGGTTACTCCATTATGCTTGTTTAACCCTTTGAGCACTACGGACGCATAAATGTGGTCTGAGAAAAATTCTGATTATACTTTATCCATGCAAATATACGCGGTTAGAGTTATAAAATTGTAATATAACCGTTGCAATATGATTACGCAAATAGTAATTTATAACGTCTATACGTTAATACTATGACTTTCCGACAAAGGGTTTTTGGTTTTTGGTCGCCAAGGTTTTTGATCGCCAAAGAAGTGCTTATTGCTCAATATTGAAAAAAGACTCCGTACGCAAAGTGTTAAACATTCGTATTTTTACATAACTTGAATAGAAAATTAACTCCAATGGAGAGTATATCTTCATTTTATGATGGAATTTCTATCCTATCAAAAGAATTGAACGATAAAGCCGTTGTTGAAATAGTGACGTCATAACTGTACTTCTATTATCAGGCACATAACGAAATGAGATAAAAACTCTATGAATTATACATTCATGTGACAATCAAATTAGAATTTTCGTTGCTATTCCAATATTTGCACGGATATATTTTCTAATTTTATAAAAAGCTTCACTTTCTCAGAAGTAGGACGAGACATGAAAAATACATAGAGTTCTTAATATTCTGATTTTATCTTCCTGCTTAACTCCCGGTTATCTACGATGAAACGTTACTATTCCTTTTTTTGTCATCCTTACTTCCTGTGACATTGAGAAAATATCGCAATCGCGTAAAAGCTTCGACCGTCGTTTCTGTCTTTTCTGCTCGATCCTCTTTCCTTGGTATAAGTGACATATTATCTTGCGGAAAGAAACAGGAAGAGATGCTGGATGAATCAGCACCATCAGATATTATTCTGTTATTCAAATTAACGAGCTGTAACGTCACTGCAACGTCTCGTTATTTATTATTGCATTAACACTAGAAGTACCGATGATTAATCCGGTATCTTTAAAGATGCTAGATAAAGACTTCAGAAGAGAAGAAACGAAGGAAGCAAAAAGTTGATTGATTTTATCTCTTGAATTTCAAAGGAAGCACGCAAAATATTAAGCAACGGCAGGGTTTAAAACTTCAAGGGCATTTAAAATAATTTCGAAAAAGTCATTTTAATAACTTTGATAGGTTTAGTGTCGAGGAAACGTAAGGGATATGTCCTTCCCAACGTCTTCTGAATTTTGTAGTCAACATTATTGTGTCGGTATATACTAAACAGATGAGAAACTGTATACAAAGGAATAATTAATTGTTGGTGACTCTTCGTGATTTTTAGGTAAAACACAGTGTTTTCCAAAGTTTTGTTGTTTACTACGGTCCTTCTAAGTTTGTCAACTGTTACAGCTACATTCAGGAAGGTCACAATCTTTATTTGCAGTGGAATGCTTTTCATTAAAAGATATCTGAAACTTGGGTGCTCTTCTGGTAGAACCTTGATTATTTGAACTTTGATTACTCGAGTAAATATTTTGAATGACTATGTATTCAATAAAATTTGAAATAACGGCGACATAATATTGGCAGTTCAGAAAGGTATGTAATTCAACAACTCAAAAATATCGGTCAAACAAAGATAATTAGATAATTAATAAGTATATACGTAATATGTTCGTTTATCCGAAAAATTCGGCTACCGAATTATCCTGAATTCAATTACCTTTGATAATCAATATCCCAGTGTATTCACATTATCCCATGATCTACAGCTAAGTTAATTTTCAAATGACAAAGAATTTACGTTGTCGAGAGTGAAACGTTAAATAATTAAAACTATCCAAAAGCACGGCGTGGCTCTACGTATTTTCATATTCACATTTTCGCGCCTAAAACAAGATTGCATTACCGTTTACTTAAATAATGAAAATTTTGTTATAAAAATCTTCAGAGACTACTTTAAATTCCATTAAAGATCTGATAGATTGTTCTGAGAACTTTAGTGATTGCCAAGCCTTATTATCCACATTTGGCCGCAAGTAGTGATGTAGATTACGAATATTGCATTTACTTATTTGTATGGTAAAATTACTTTTCATCGACACCTTTACCTAATGAATAGCAAAAAGTACAATGATGCATACAAATATATCAAATAAAAGTAATATAATTAAATCATTACCACCGATTATACAACATCTTGAGTATAAAATTTTATATTTCCTGTATTATATTATAATTAATATTTTATTATATTGAAATTACAACAAATTTTTTGAAGGCCATTGTATAGGTAACTGTTATTGTATTACGAACGTTGATACTTAATCTTGGTAAGGCAAAATGGTAACAATATTTAATCAACCCATAAAAATTCAATGTATAAACTCGCGACTCCTTCTTTTATTTAATAGATAGCAATTCTTCGTAGTTTTTCATTTTAGGTATTTTCATTTAACTCTTTGCCCGTTAAATTCAGTGAAATTTACGGGTGTGCATTCATTCGCTTTAGCATCACAAACGTGGAATTCGATAGCCTTGATTCCCCAAATTCGATCAAAATAGTTGACTTTTATCCGATATAATTATTGGTTTATTTTCTACCTGAATGAGAGAAACCGAAAATTGAACGTATTTGTGTCACCTGTCGTTATTCTATTATACACTCCAATGCAGTTGATGCTTTTTTCCAACAGTGCATGAAAAAAATTTGTATTCTAAATTTCTATCGTTGTCAATCCCAAAATTTTAGCCTCCTTCTAACATTATATTGCGTTGTATATAAGTTTCTGTATATCATAGGGCTTATCCCGTAAATTGAATTAAATTTTGAACATTTCTGAAATATTTACAATTTTTACACCATCTATAAATGACATTTGTGCAATCAAATTTTGAAGTGAACATCGAGAAATACTGAAAACTGTCGGATAAGATCCAAAAGCTAGCATATTATTAAATATATCTGAAAGTTCTGTTGACTTTTTGTAAACTAAGTCAACGGCTCTTGTCTCTCTGCATTTTGTAAAAGTGTGATCAGGTATTTACCATAGAAATTCAAGAGTTAGAAATCATCTAGCATTCACTACTTTGACTAAAATGTTTATTGACTAAAAAATGTTTAGTTAATGGAAGCTGGAAAATTCACTTTGCCATAATTATTCTATTCCGTTAATTTCGACTTCCACCGCTGCCGATGATTATCACCTGCATCTGATGTCAATGAATGATCTGCGGTACAGATTTTCCTCAACTTAATTTCACTTACAAGGGAAAATATCGAACCCGTACACGTCGATTTTGATGAAGTTTCCGTGAGTGGCAGTTCTCGAAAAAATATTTGACACGTATTATTTTTCAACGTCCATTGTCCATACTGAAGGGGTAAAAATACTCTTCGCAGTTACCAGTTGAAAATGCATTTTTTACAATATCACGGTAACTAGAGCATATAAAAAATATTTTTTTTATATTGTGTATTCTTTAATAGACCATTTCGCTGCTTAACCCTCGAGAGGGCGCGCTATTGAGAGTTACACGAACGGCTGCGTGGTGAATTAATTGTAAGTTCACCAACTGAAAATTATCGTCTTAACCGCGTTATATTTGAAATATACGCTTCATAAACGGTTTTTCTACCAACAAATGGTAATTTCTGAATGATGTGATGGAAAAATAATAGCAATGTATCCAAAAATACAGTAAATGCATTAGAGAAACAGAAAAAAATTATTATTTCAGCACATTTTAAATAGCACATGAGGAAAGAAGTGAATAAAAGTCAGAAGTGAAATTTAGAAGTCATAAAAGTTCATATTATTCATCTCTTCCGATTCACAATAACAGCAGAGAACAAAATCTATCGAATGCTCTTTGAAAACACGATTTAAACACGTCCCACACATTCTTATTGTAACTTAATTTTTGGCCCTATCGCAATAGACTTCGACTTTTCTTTAACTGTGACTTTTCTGTTGCGTTTTCTTTTTTGCCGTTTTCTTTCTTGCATTTTTGCAAGAAGCAATGTAAGTCAGAGAAATGATTTTCGCGCGCTCAGCGAATATCGCTCCTTGCGACATTACTTTTGCCCTATAAGATGTTACTTTGTAGAAAATATCCCATTTTTATATAATTGGATGCATATGGATAAGACAGAGAGTGAAATTTAATTTTCAACATAATTATGGAATTACTAACACGATGACGCAGTGTGAATTGCGCGATTTCAACGGTTAAAACAACGGACACTAACTTGGTTAAATGATTAAAAGTAAGCTTGCAAAAGCGTCAAAGGATGGTTGAAACTTAACACGAGCGCATAGAACATTTGTTTTTTTTCTCGATACGTAAACTATTAAATACGGGCCGTGGTGAACTAACAATAAATTCACCAGCGCTCCCGCTTCACGGTTAAGAAAAGTTGTCGCACAGAATACTAGTTCTTTCAATAAAATCAGCTTTGTTTTGAAAGAAGTCCGTTTCGGTTGAATAGTTTCGTACGGCGGGAGAGAATCTTAAACACCAAATAATAAGGAATAGTGTTGAAAACCAAAAAATACCAAAAGCACGTACCAACTAATTTGGATCATAGTTTACGTACGTAAATCAAATCGATAACGAAAGAATGTTTATTTAAAAGAAATAACAAAAACATTCAAATCTTCAGTATATTATTTAAATAAATAATGTTTGTGCAACGCCACTTATGCAGCTAAATTCTCTGTTAAAGAATGCACGATTAAAAAGACATTATTTTTTTATGCTCTCGGAGTTACGGAGTTATACCAAAAAATGTATTTACGACCCTCCACCTTGTGGTTTTTTAACATCACTCCCTCCCCTCCAATATGGGCGATGGTCAATGAAAAAAAAATACGTGTCAAATACTTTTTCGAGGACTCTAGAAAACTATTTCAAACCACAAACAGTTAAACACGATGTTCGATCTCCACGGTGAAAACGATTTCGCTGCATGAGCTCAATAACACGTAGATATATGTTAGGGTCATTGATATAACACATTTTTTTCCATATAGTTGCTTTGACATTGGTAAAAAGAAGTTCTCAATGACTTCCTTTTTATAATTTTCATAAATACTTGGTCATACACGAATTACTATATAGTCATTTAAATCATTATTGCAGAACTTGTACATCATTGCGCGCTAAGTTGGCGAAGTTCTTAGGATATCATCGTAAAACAGATTCAGAGGATTTAAATAGGGGGACCGAGGAGACCATGAGACCGGTCCATCCTGTCCCATACATCTTTCGCCGAAAGTCTGATTTAATGCCCGTGATTCAGTTAGTAAAGTACTGTCTACATTAAAAACACCTTTTACACGTCAAAGAAAGTACGTGGTAGAATAATATCTCCGAATTCTTTATTTACCTGTACCACGGGATGAACTAGAGCATGTCCATTACATTATTACAATTGATAATATCATTTATCATTACTTACGTCTATTTTCACACCTCAATTGAGCATGTTTTATTTATTTATTGAATACTGTATGCTCTTCTACTTCTAAATTCTTCTTCTAATCATTTACGCAGCGCTCGGAAGCCAGCAACTCGAGCATTATCTCTGTAATCTTTGTAAATTTCAAAGGACTGCTACTTATTAAGCCAGTACTTTTAAATATTTTGTATTAATATTTTTAAAAAATGATTAGAATTTATCAGAAATTATCACTTTGTAATATAAGTTATCACAGTGGCTTAGCGCGCTTTGTTGTTTTTAAATTGAATTTTCAGGCTTCCGTTTAAATAACAATTTTCTACATTAAAAACTTGTTGTCCCATTACTATATTGATGTTATATTATACACACTGATAATTTGCTTAAAATATCTTAATCAAAATATTAGTGATCTGTGCATTAATTACTCTTAAATCAATCAGTTTTATCGTGTACTGACAGACTGTTCAGACTTTGAAGATCGTATAGCAAACAAATTCAATTTTGTCGCGCGCCAGTCAACTTCATATTTTCCGGATTTCATTGATTTGAAAGAAGGTAACTGTAAAAATAAATGATTGACTAATTACAAATTAGTTTATATCATAGCCTCGGTAATTCCGAATCCACTGAAAACAGTAGATCTTTAGCAAAATGATCAAGAAGTCACAGACAAAAAGTATAAAGAAGAAAGAAAAATTGACAGTCGCAATCACTGCCTTGCGGATAGACGACACACATACAAAACCCTACAACATCAAAATCGAAAGATAAATACAATTTTCTTAAAAATATCAGTTATAAATGTCTTTTCTACGATAGAACTCAACAGTTTTAACATTCACCAAAATCCTAGAATTAAAATTTGAAATTATTAAAGCATCAATGAAACTTGGAAGGTGTACCTACTGAAGACTTGCAAACAAAAACATCTTATTACATCATTAAAAGGTGACGCCATTCCGAAAAAAATGCAACGAATAACTGATATTTCACAGTTATTAAACAACATCGATAGCCAAGGAATTATACTCTGAAAAAATGATGTAAAAAACTCAATTTTTACAACAATAATAACGAGCAAATTATTTCAGCAGAATTGCCTGTCACGACAACGTCGAACTAGAACTAGGTGACAGTCGAAAGTCTCTTACAGAATAAAAATTGTCAGTAATGGTGAAATACGATGTCGCCGTACCCGTACCATCGTTGGGCGCACGCAATGAGCAAGCATGCACGCACGCAATGTTATACCGTGCCTGTTGCGGCTGGTTAATTACGACAATCGATATCGTTTGAATTGCAGGCTGCGCCTGCGTGCGATATCACGAGCTAAGCTAAGAGAACAAGCAAAAAAGAACAGAAGAGAACTTGGGAAAAGAAGTAAGATAGTGACCGCTATACAATAATGAGACAGCAGTAATTTTGAAAATTTCACTTCAATATCCAAGAAAGTCTTGAACTCGGAACGTAATGTCTGCACTGGAAGAGAATTATACCGTTCAGATTTTTGTGTTCTAAGCGAAAATTTGTCACACACAGCGATTCCTTCGAACATCACAAAAAATGTGGTATCTAATGGTTTAGAGATATTATAAAAACTTTATCCATCTTTAGAAGAGTGTTACGAGGACAACAGTTCAAAAATGAGCTTACGTTATCACCTTGAATGCCATAGAGGTCACCAGCGGCTGGTATCACGAAAATCGATGAAAATTTTCATAATACTTAAACAGTAATATCAAGTACTCTTTAATATAAAAGTTGCCGTAAACAAACAATGCTACAAGGTTGATGAAATATCGAATGTGCTACAAGTTTTATCGATAATACTTGTATTCCCCATTACATAGTTTTGACAATCAAACTTTCGGATGTTAAATGGGAGTATCAGTACAAGAGAATAATTAGGAAGTAGGATTATCCTTAAAGCAAAACTTTCCGTTAGCCTTCCGCCGTTATGAATAACAATGTAAATACCACCTCTCCTTCTCCCGATTTCCTAAAAGTTGGCGTTTCTTCACAGTGTTATTTCTCCTTCGTCCGACATGATCAAAGTGGCAGAAACTCGACAAAAGACACTTGTCATGCCAGGCAGGAAAAGGGGAAGCAAGCGAAGTTATCATTGTTTCTTTAAAGGGCATCACGTTAATGAAAATAGCGTTCTATTCATGACCGAGAAGTTGTTACGGCGTTGGTGAGTACCTTCGCAAGACCAAGTATAATCAAGTGTGCCGGCGCGTGCCAAGAGTACCTGTGTCGCCACCTGCCGGCAGTAAAAGTAAACCACGACCATTGTTGCATCTCCCCTACCATTAACAACGGCAACAACACGACGGTACCACCGAGAACACCGTCAACTTTGTCGCCGACCGACTTATACCGTCGTGTTCCTCTTCCACTTCGCCTACCTCTTTGCCCCCCTTCGGTGTCCGTAATTCCACGAGCGAACATCGTTTGCCTCCCCCCTGCTGCTAACATCCCGCAGGATCGTGACCTCTACCTCTTCCATCTCCATTTGCGCCAACATTCTTCCCCCGTTTTTGCCCCGATCCTTCTAGGCACCGTAAAATCATGTGACTTTACGAGCTTTTCAGGTTTCGATCGTTTTGAAATCATTTGCCACGTCTTTACGGCACGGTTGTAAATATGCGGAACAGTTGATGATTTCGTTATCGTTACTCCTATCAATAGCGCAATCATGAGATGGGCTTGTGAATGTACAACCGTTCTGAAGTCTGTTTGAAACTTTTGATATAAGCTGGATGCGTTAAACGAAGGTCGTATTTTGTCTGTGTCTCCGTTTTGTATCGAAGAGATACATTTTTTTTTAAAACTAAATCGTTGTTGTTTTGTATTTCGGCTTCGGCAGCTATAATCATTTTGCCTAGAACATACTGTTTTAGGTAGATTCTGAGTCATCGAACTACATCGTTATAATAACCCTTTGCACTCTCGGTCACTACTTGATTTGATGCGGTAACTCGAGGAGTGACACTCGCTCACCACTCGGTTTGACGCGATAAATCGAGCAGTGACGATGTTTATTTACGATTGAATTCTTTGAGAAATTGCGCAAACTAAAGTGTCACTTAACTGGGACGATCCTAACAAATAGGAAAAAGCTGCAATGTCAAATAAAAAGAAAACTCCAGAAGAAATTCACAGTTGCATATCGCAGAGGTAATACTTTAATTTTAGCATGCAAGGACAAAAGAACTGTGACATCTTCCACCACTTGGAACAATGCGGGAATAACTCGAGAAAAAGGATTTTACGGGGCGGTATTGAAGTTACTGTAAAAAACCCATGTTACTGTAACCTATACACAATATATGAGCGGTGTTGATCCAGCTAATCAATACCCCTCGACATACTATTTTCTAAGGAAGTCCTTAAAATGGTGGCGAAAAAAAATTTTTTTTTTGACGTTTAGATATCTGTTCCATCAACTCTTATATTCTCTATAAAACATTTTAAGCTAGCTGTAAGAAGTTCACCAAATATGCGGGAAACCCTTTCGAGTTGCTGGTTCGCCCGACCGAAAAAGGCCTCAAGTGTAAAAGGATAATATGCTGAGTCCCTTTAATATCCTGACAATGATATGATGATATGTTGAGTTTACAAGAAACCCTTCACGCAATATATTGATTTATTGATATCGATCATCAGTAATCCTTATTGCGTTCAAGATACTAAACGTGAAAGTTGACGTTATTTTTATTTTATAAATTAAGTGCTCGAATTGCAATTCATAGGGCAATATAGTCCGATACTGACGGTCGTCGTCGAATCAGAGATTTGATGAAATTCCATTAGCTCTTTTATTAATTAGCGAACAACCGTAACGAATATTGAGGATAATTCCTTTTATTGCAGGATTCTTACTTTATTATAAACTGACAGGGACAATTGCGACCTCAGTTTAAGACGTAGGTTTATTTTTCGTCATCAAACAAATTAACTTGTCAATTTAAGTATCTTTCATAATTCTGATCAATGTTCTATTCGACTATTTCACAGTTTGGTTACAGAGGATTATATTTTAATCTACCTCTAAATTCTCTTCAAATCAATGTTAAGCTCAACGACTGTTGAACAAGTTCAATCCAACGTAATCAGTGAGAGATTTACGGGCTGTATTTCTAGGTTATTTACTCTTATAACTTAAAAGAAAATGATTTAACAGAAGATTTAATAAGCTGTAGCTCAGTCGAAACTCATTATGCACGACTTTGAAAAGTGTTTAGGTTGTCAGATAAACCGTGAACTAAAATACAGACACAAAAAGAAAAATTGTTTAAAATTTTTCGCCTACATTTATAACGTATAATTTTCAATAGTCGTCTCAATAAGGATGTATGACCTGCTGATTACAAAAAATCAATTTTTACAACATGAACGAAAGGTATTAAATTAATCAGTGCTGATTGTGAGTTGCGCGACGTTTTTGTGTTATGATCTGCCAAATTTTTCCGAAAAAGCACACACAGAACTGACTACATTTCAATTTTTGTTGCAACATAAAATAATTTGAAAAGTAAACTACAACAATTCTAACGTTTCATCATCATTCGTATCATAATTAATATGTTGAATGCCACCAGTATTTCGCTAGCTTCATCATTTCTACCGAACTGAAAATTTTTCTATTAAAATCATATCTTTATTGAATGGAACCGTTAAAGGTAAAAGCGGTTCTATGCCGAACGATACTTTACTTTCCTAACAACAATATTTGAATATTGAATATATTAGCAAATCACAGAATATTGCACTTTAAAAGTCATAAGAAACATCGAATTCAACAGCGCAGGTCACCGGTGATCCCTATGGCATTCAATGTATTAAAATTGAAAATAATAAACTGTATCTTTTAATTGGGAAATTGGATATTTTTATTTTGCATAGTAAATCTCGTAGCAGGTATCGATATCAATTTCATAATTTCACACCTCGGTTTTTTGAACGTAACGAACAAAAGTCAAGTTATTTCCTGTGATACATATATCAGAGCCTTAGTAATTCGGAAACCACTGTAACCAACGCATACTAAGCGAAAGGACCATAGTTGTCGAAGCCGAAAAAAATTGCAAAGCATACTACAAAGAGGAATATATACCTGCACAGCTCACAGCAAACAATGCCAGTCTACATATACCTAAGTCTATACTAAAATGGTTCAAAGCTTGACTAGGAACACCCAGAACTTATCCCAGGACATGCTTATCTTTAACGCTAGATCTACAAAGCGTTCGAATCTCGTATACTTAAATATATTAAACATGTACTTTGAAAGACGAGGGATGTAACGGCAAAGGAAATGATAAGTTAAGTAATTTGTGTATTATAAGATAGACGTGAAAGGTCTACTGTTATGCTTCTCTATAAAGTTGAAAAATGTTTATAAAAAAAATACAAACCCGTCAATTTCACAGCTTCCGTACACCTAGTGCTAACATTACGTTTACGGGGCGCATCATTCTGACGTGTTTCAATTTTCTTGAGAAAAATGTCAAAAACCGTTTACATTTTTCTTCTACCACTTGTACTGACTTTTATCCATTTAAAGAATATTCAAAATCATTCTCTTCAAAGCTTTCTAATTTTGAAGTTATCTGTGTGATATACCTATCTCTGCGTACACGTATCAATTTTTCGCGATCGTAAAGCATAAATGTTAATAAATTCACTTCTCTCATAAAAATTGCTGTAATAATAAATATGAACGTGACAAAAGATTTAGTTCTTTAAGAAGTTAAACGTCAAACGTAAACATAAACAGTGCATTGGCGACACTTCGAACCCGACATTTCAAATCTAAAATCTTGCGGATTTACGTTGGAAAACCCTAACGCAGAAAAGTGATATGCATCAGATTAAAACTAAACTCAGTATGCTGGTTTACAGTCATAGTGTGAAGACGTTTCTGTAGTTACAGTTACTATTTTTCTTGTGCATTCAAGAAGAATGTACTAGTACACGTTGTGTTTTGATAATATTATTGAGAAATCCAATTTTACTCTAATTAGGTAAATAGCCCTTCTCTATTCATACGAATATGTTTGGAAGAGGTAATGTAATATTTAAAAAAATAGTCCACACACGGTAAGTGAGATGTGAAGACGAAGAAAACGAAGTGACATAAAACAAGGATAAAATTTAAGTTCTCAAGTCATATGAACGTTAATACTAAATAACGTTGAGTATTACAAATTTTATATAAATATATATCTCATAGTATCATTTATGAGTTAATAGAATATAATTATGATCCTTTTTATGTTGTTATTTAGTATGAATGGATTTTTATATATGATTGTACCGCATGAGTTGTTTGCCATGAATATGCAGGAGCATCGGGAGACTTCCGACAAGAAGATTTGCAATTGCTTAGAGGTCGATGACTTCGGAGCTATCGATCGGCAATCACTATGACAAGCAACTGATCACCAGAGTGCGAGTGATGTGCGATTATCCTTGGAGAATATCATAAATATACCCCGAAATCGAGAAATTCCAAAGTGTTCTGTGAGTTTTAAGTGAGATCAGTGAGATAGTTCTATGAGATTTGAAAGAGATCTGTGAGAGTTTGGAGAGAGAATTGCAACAGTCGCGTAGTTTGAGTTGTTTTCTGTGTTACACAGTTATTTGTTATTTTATTCGTGCCGTTTTGTGTTGTTCTTGTGTTAATATTCTTTATCCTTGTTCATATATTAAAATAAACTTTTTTGTTGACTGTTAAGGTAAAGCCACCAGTAATTAATCTTGTATCAAAAGTTGATCATTTTTCACCAAAATGCGAAAAATCAGCTTTTTTAAAGTAATCGTATGTCGAAAAAAGTGCGGTAGATGTGCTACGCCCTCTACCAGTGCGATGATAATATACTTTTCCTTGGATATGATCGTTTATCGTAACAACAGACGATTAATATTAGTAATGTCAGCCGTATTACCTCATATAGTAATTTTCTTAACACTATCATTTAAAAAAAGTGTATAGTTCACGGTAAGTAATTTCTCAGCTTTTAACTCTTTATGCCTGAAACTTTCACGATTTTAATTGCCATTAAATTTGATATTCACTAAACACACTGCTTTTCTCATCTAAATATTAAAAACTTAATTGACCGACGGGTCAAATACCGAATCGTATCATTTTGATTATTTCTAAAAGTTGACAGACATGGTCAATTTTCTAACACAAACTAATCTAATTTATGTACTAGTCATATTATACATATCTATTTTACACTTAATTTCCTTAGAAACGAGGAATATTTTCCTGGAAAAATCCTTTGTGTTACTGAAGCTAAAGCGACTATATCTTCTAAGCAGAAGCATGGACGATTGTGGAAATGGGCAGAAACTCCTGATGTATTAGATTACGAATGGGAAAATGAACTTTTTCATATTAATGGCCCTACCAAAGCGAGCAAAATGCAAAATATTTACTCTGTACCTGAATTAAATTCGATATGGAATAAATTAACTTCGTCTGCTATTAACACGTTCGGCACGGTGTGGCATAACGCTGAGGCCTCACTAGCTGCCTTACTTAAAGACGATGAGGTATAAACATGATGCCTCATAATTTAACTAACTAAAAATTGATTAACCTGGTTGTTTGAAACTATGTGAAATATTTGTTATAAATTTTTTGCAGATGAAACACTACCAAAATGGTTCGCAGTCCTTTGTGACAAAAAGTCTGCTCTACACCCGCGCTTAACGTGTTAACTTTCAGAAATTAACTTCTTTTTATTTGTATTTACCCTTTTACTTGTTATCTATTAACGTCAACAACCAATTAACACGTGGTCAGTTACTAGTTCTCCCATTTTCAAAAACGGTCAACTTCTAAAGCAATTAATGATTTTTTAAAATATTTATTAAATTTATGTAACATAGCATTTTAGAAAACAGTATGCTGTGTTATACGATATAGAAAGTTTAAAGAGCATCTTCACCCATAGAGACTCTACTGTTGGACACCGACCTAATTCTATAAGATAAAATGCCAAATATTGTCAAACGTGATTCAGGATTCAAACGGGAAATCTTATTTATTTGTTATCACACATATTTATTTACACACAAAAAGTCTCTTAACTGGTCAGCTACTTGTGCTTCTACCTTAAATCCTACATTATTTCGAAAAGATGTGTTATGCCGTTCATGCATGAAATTGACGCATGTCCGTGGACATAGATAAGATATATAAAAAAATGTCTGTAGAGCTAGTGCTAAAAGCGTCACGCTCATTATCTGCATCAAGTTAAATCTGTTAAAATCTAATTCGATCTTGTCGAAACGCGCGTTCAACTGCCCCGTCAATTTACACCTGTCTCGTTGCAGCGAACCGTAAAATGTGAGATAACGCAGATAAGGCCTCCCTTGCGAAATCTTGGAGACTTTGGAGGCATTGAAATTCATGGAGAGAAATCGAGCGAGAAAGACAGTCGGTCGGCGGAGGAGGACGATGTTGCGTGGGTCGAGTGGAACGCGAGAAGGAAGAAGGAGAAAGAGCAGACAGGAAGCAGCTGGGCGTCGAGTCGCGTGCCCCGTAGGAAACGCAGGCGGATTCTACCGAGAAAGACTGCATCGTTGCTTTAGCTGCCCCCGAGCGCAAGCAAACGCGGGGAAGGATCGAGTGGCTGCGGAGAGCCTCCAGTCCGTAGAGAGAGAGAGAGAGAGGCTTTTATTGCTAGAACTACATCCTGACACGTGCTCTCCGAGGATATCTCCGTTAAACGTTTGCCAACGGGACTCTTAATGGCACGCGACGACATCCTCCAGGTGGTACAACCTTTCGTAAACGCATGCAACAATAAGTGCAACACCGTACGACCATGGTACCGTAATATCGACGAAGGATGCTCTATCGATTTTACCTTCGTTGAGCACCGAAGATTTGAGGATACAGCTGAATGTACTGTATTCTTCTTCTTGCAAAAAATATAAACTTTGTATCTTCAGAGATCTGAATATTTCATATTATCAAGAACGGAGGTGAAGGATGGGACGAATGGAAGTGGAATGGGCACTCTGTGAGGCTTCCTGGAAACCGTAAACGAGGCGTCAAGAGGAAAAGGGATTTCACGGTGACAGAGGGAAACGCTCAATGAATTCATACCACTTCAAGCAACCCAATTCAGACAAGTATTAAGTTTAGATATCCACGACACTTCTAGGAGGAAAAAAGCGATTATGCATAAAATAAGCATTAAAGTTGTGCTGCCTAAAATTTCGTATTATCTGAGACAAGAGAACATAAATTGATAAACGTCATCGTGCAAGAAAAGTGCGACAAAGATACCGATCAAAGAGAGAAAGGATCGAATGGCATCTGAAGCCGCATTGCGTTTAATCGATCTCATAAAGGCACTATAAAACGATGGAGAAGTTTCCTCCGCTGGTCGTTTTGCGATCAAATTATCGAATGCATTGAGGGAGCAGCGAGGAAAAAGGAAAAAGGACTCGCCTTCAGACAGGAAGAAAAAGGAAGAGGAGAAAACGGGGCACGTGTTCGGATGGCTATCCGGTGAAATAAGAGACCGGAAGCATCTGGGGGAAGCCGTATTGTTTGTTCGAGTGCTTTATTCGGTCGAGCCGCCCAGCATTGGAAGTTTCACTCGCCTACGGGGTGACTCGAGCAAAACGAGCGCAATCTCCAATCTCGACGACGCAATACCTCCGACCGTCTCCTGGTCCTCAAGACAAAGCTGCGTGCAACCTTCTTTGTTCTCTGCTTACTCGCTCGATTGCCGCTCCGCGAGCTGGAACGTTATACGATAAACCAGTAGCTCGATTATGACGTCCATGGAATTGGGACAGGTTCAAAGAGCCGACGTTTCCGGTATTTATAATCCAAGGCGTTCTCGATCGTTGTGACGTTTTCGCGCAAAGTCGATGAATAAGTGATATTTCTGGTAATTAACTCTCTATGCGCCCGTGTAACTTTGAAGTAACACAAGACAAATCTAAGATTTTATTCTTCGAAGTCAATTTTTTAACATTGTCAAATATTACAATTTAGTTTTTACAGATCATGAAATTCTTTACAATTCAATGTTTCAAAATCAAGTTAAATATATCATTTATAACAGTATTTTTTTCATTTTCTAGTGCGCTATCGTACAACTGATTTTCAGATCCCACAGAAAATTCGGATTATAGAGGGTTAAGGTAACTTGAGGTAGTAAGGTGTTAGCAAACGTTGCGTGGATCCTCGCATGGTTCAACCGGGAAAGTAATGATGTTTTCCAAAAAAATGTACACCTATCTCTCGATTTACACGATTTCGCTTTTACGCGGTTTTTAAAATAAGGAATTTTATAAAAAAATTGCTTTTAGTTATTTCTATTTAACCATTTGAGGACTAGCGACGCATATATATGGTCTGAGAAGAAATTTAATTATAGTTTATCGCTGCTTGTATACACAGTCAGAGTTGAAAAATTGAAATACAACCGTTGGAATGTGATTAAACATATAATAATTTATAATGTATATACATTAACAGCCTAACTTGCTGAAAGAAAGGTGGTTTTGGATCGCAAAATAAATGGCTTTCTCCCAATATTCAAAAATGTGTCCGTCTGCAAAGGGTTAACGTTCAAATAGATGACTGATTTATATACGTTTAAGTTTGTTTCCGATTTACGCAGTTTTACGTATCAAAATTCACGATTTCGATTTACACCGTTTTCTAAGGAAGCTATCTTCCGTGTAAATCGGGGGATAGACGTACAAAGATGTAAAATATGAGTTTCCTCCTTTTTCTGTTATTATGGTGCGAAAAGTTTTTGGGTATTCGATATAAGGTTTGAACTAAGATTTAAGACGGTATGCAAAATAGTGGAGCGTCGGTTTTAAGAGTGTGAGGGGAAATGAGAGGTATGACTGCTGATTTAAAACGGTGGAATTATTCTTGGGTAGATGCGAAAAGACTGTAATATATGGTAGGAAACTTTCTGCCAATAAATAATCAAAATCTAGCGTTCAGACAATGAGCGCGTACTGATCAAATTTTTAATTTACTTTCCATATAAAATCATTATTTCCTCAGTCATATGAGTTATTAATGATTGTTCTATACATTAAACAAATTAGTTACCGTCAACTCTTTGAAAAATACATTTATACAGCAGGCAGTATTAATAATATGTTATAATATAAATTGAACATTAATGGAAGCTATAATAAATTATCAAATAAATACGTCGGAAGAGAAGAAAGGAAGGAGACCAAGAGCTTAATCGATATAATCGCTCGCAGTCTACAAGTAGGCATTCAAAATTGAAAAAGACAGCGTAAGAAATTTCAGGAACATTTATAAAAAATTCATAATAAGACATTTTGACGAGATTCATACATCTAGTATCAATATTTAAGCAATGAATTTTCAAAATATTTTTTAATAAGTTCTTTTAATAAGTTTAATAAGTGATATTCGAACGACGTATAAATATTTATTCTCTCTTTACGTATTCTACCAAATACATGAAAGAATTACAACTTTTAAACTGCTTTTGCTGTTTCTTTCAGCTAACTTTAAATTAATTTCGTAAAACGTTTCATGTTTATCGAATGTCAGCAATAACTGTAAGTACTATAGGACATTTCAGTGAAAATGTATATGTATAATCAGTGTCAAATTCTAAAGTTAAAGTTAAATCTACAGAAAAGTGACCTCTTTAGAACGTAATAGTGTATGCAGCCATAAGTTTCGTTCAACGATATTCCACTTTATGCACAAGGACGAATAAATAGCACTTACGAATTCGAACACTGATGGCAGCAGTTTGCAATCGTGTATCGAGGATAAAATTCTCAACATATTCTACATTATAAAACGAATCTTATCTCTGTTTTTGTGCAGTTTTCGAGAATACTTTAATGCTGCATACCCTTAATCGGAACAATAGAAATATTTTATTGAATACGCTTGAGAAATTGACGAATACAATGAATGACGATCCTAATAGTGCTTACAGGATGTGTATTATCTTTACGTATATCACAAACAAAAACGCCATCACCATTAGAATTAGCATCACTTACAATTAGTAGATTAGTATCACTTACATCAGTATGATCAGTTTGGCGTATTGTGGACAATAGAAATTCGTAAATATCGAATATTGAACTTCAAAGAGGTCTTGAATTCTTAAATCAATCATATGATACGACTTTTGACGATTTATGAATTACACATGCTACATTAAATACAATGATATTGTGATACAAATAATATGGAAGAATATACTTCATCTTATACAAAGTAGCTTTTCTACTTTGTTAAACTAGAATGAATTCATCGATAGGGTCTTATAAAAATGTTCTGGCCGTGCAGCAATTTTATCGTGGAAACGATATAATTGCTATAATTACTTTATAGCTTCGCTGCACTATCTAATGTATTTAGATTAAACAGGAAGTAATTTGAATATTATTGTGACAAATGAATATTATTTTATATTTTCTTTATATGTTCGAGCATCTAATGTTTCAAGACTTTATAAATTTTATCAAAGTCCACCAAATCTTTCAGTTTACAGGACATAAAGGAATTTCTGGCTTTGAATAATTACTGAAAAAATGAGAAAATTTATGGAACTAAGCTGCTTAGACACTTGGAAGAAAGGGATTCGAACATTCACTGCTATTCGTAAAACTTAGAAACTCAATGAATGTTAATAACAATTTAAGAAGAAATAAAAAGGAATACTAATATTCTTAAATATCTCCTAGAAAATGTAAAGTAATCCGTGTTGTCCGTTGAATTTCCCTCGTTACAAAGAATTAAACGTTGTATTCTCCCATTAAATTACGTGTAACCAAGGATACCACTATTCTGATGATTTTTATGGCGCCTTGGTTAAAAGAAATTAAAGATAATGTAAAAAGAACTGTCGTCGTTGTGATAGAACCTAAGTAATAGCTAACAAATTATCGGCATTGCACCCTTCACTTTTCGGTAAATATTGAGCAATATGTACCTTCGAGATGTTAAAATGAGACATGATCCAAAAACTGTTGGAAAAAGCTATTCTAAGGTGTCAAGTATTGCAGAAAAGAAGGAATGTTATAGGATTTGCCAGTGATCGACACTTTGAATATAACCAAATTGCTTATTATATGATCAATTTTCTCTTCTGATTCAAAGATAGCTTAATTCAGTGAATAACATGAGAAAACCTTCCACACATTAATGTTCGAATAGTGTTTCAATATATTCAACATTATAAAGCAACCACTTATTTGCAACGTAAGGGAATACAATATCCTTTGCCGTAAAAAAAATATTTTACTGCAACTGAATTTTCCAGTTTTCCGCAATTACAAAATCGTGTTAATAACGTTAATACGATGAATGATATTCGTTATTTGAATCGTATTTACTTTAACATACAGTATTTCCTCGTTTCTCACAACTTAAATTTACAATTGCTACATTTACTGACCATTTAACGAATATATTCGTCATCGTCTGGCAACAATAATTACGCATGCAGATACTTCCACATTCAGAAATCGAAATTCCACCGTCAAAGGCTGAAACTTATTGTTAGATAGGCATCTGAAACGCCCAGGCCGTAGCTTATTTGTAACGCGGACGATAATAAATAGATACTTGAAGCAAGAAAAATCGTTTCTAAAACGTTTTCTTACATTTCGTTGGGAGGATACTAAGCACAACCTCTGTTCCTGCTTCCGAGGCGAAACGAGAGGAACATCTGGCGCGGGTGCCAAAGAGCAGGCAGGTTGCGTACACCCAGACTACGAGGCCCATTCCTTCCTTCTTTCGCCTCAGCTTTCTTTTCTCTCCCTCTAACTTTCTTGCACTTTTCTCTATCCCTTCGACCCACCCCGGTGTCTCGTTACCAACAGGAGCCAAACCACCTGGACTGCAAGGGTTACATACTAGCAGCCCCTTCCTACGTTTTTACACCACTTTTTCCTCCCATGAATGACCGGGAAGCATTTTTACCCTGTTCGAATATTCAGGAGATGGTCAGTATAATCTTATTTTTCCACGGGATGCTGCTAAACTTTTGGCAAATAGTATGGCATCAGTTTAGTGAAGTGATCATCGGCGACTCATAGCGCTACAGCTATGGTTCGATTATCGAATCATATATTAAAGCATTCCAAGGCATTGGTTTGCTTTTTGCATTGGTGTGTTACAATTGCGATTTATAATGTAAGCCAGAGGTGGTCAAGAAGTCGAAGGGGTACTTGGTCGATCACAATAGATGAGAGACGATTTCAACAAACAAACCTCCTCCCTCATAGTCAATTATTAGTACACAAGACACAAGTTTGAATGTGTTAAATGTCAAGATTATGGTAGGTACATCGTGACTAGGGATTGCAATATCGGACCAAAAGTTCAATACCGGTATTCGGTATTTTTTAGATCTTAATACCGGAATACCGGTTTTAATACCGGTAGTAGAAATTTTAGAAAAAGAAAGAAAACACAGAATTCTTCTGAATATGGACAGGTTTGCGGGTAAAAAATTTTAAGAAAATTTACTATAAACTTGATCAAATTTGAATTGGTTAGTCCCTTTTCTTCTTTTTCATTTTCATTTCTAAAATCATTATAATTATGTAAATACCGTAAGACGTTTTTTATTTCGGTATGCCTATCTTCTGTGCGATTTTTCAATGTAATATATAATTCTTCAGATAGAGATGTGCGCTGTTCTTTCAGTGACTGCAACATCAAATTTATTGTTGCATTAGCTGTTAATAAATTACAATCTCTCTGACATAATGCCTCCACAGCCAGTTTTAGTGGAAGTAGAGCTAATACAGTTCTGGATATTAAGTCGAATTCACTATCGGAAAAATTAATTTGCAGGTTTAAGTCGATTACTGCTTTTTGGATTGGATTTTTCAGTTTCAAAAATCGTTCCACCATTAGGAGTAAACTCTTCCAACGTGTTTTAGAATCTAATATTAACATATGTTCTGTTTTATTATCAGTTAGTATATATTTTTGTAATAAAGCATTTTTTGTAGGGGAACGTTTAAATATCTTAACAATTTTTCGAACTTTATTAATTATAGGAAGCAATTCTTGATGAGTTAATATTTCATCCTCATTAGCAATATCTTCTTCAACAATTACATTGTCATTATGTTCATTGTCAGTATCACTCTCACTCTCACTCCCTTCAAAGTCGGAATTAGAAATTTCTGTATCCACAGTATTTGGGTTATTCTGTTTTTTATTTTTCTGGTATAATACATCTATTACTCCTAATTGAATTCCATGAGCATAGCACAATTGCTGATTTGCACCTGAACATATAGTGGAGGCAATTTAACAAATTTCTAGTAAATACCGAAAAAAACGGTATTTAAACTTGTGAATACCGGTATTGCAAAATTGTATTAGGTTGGTGCATATGAAATGTCGGATTGCATACGGCGAAATCAAAATGCCACTGTTTTTGCAAAATGGATGTTTATAAATCAAAATAATATCCATCGTCATCAATACACTTCTGCCAAAGAACCACAAGGGCTTTTATACGATTTTTAATAACATCTGAGTTTTTAGAAACAATGGAATTGGAGGCGACTTTTTTAAGGTCACCTTCATTATTGAATTTTTATTCTGTAATGAAGTGGTCTAAGTGTTTAAAAATGTGATAATCCGTTAAAGGAAAATCATGTGAATAAGGTGAGTACCGTAAAATTTCATGGTACAATTCACGAAATTTTGTTAAGTTCACTTTTGACGGATATGGACTTGCGTTGTCGTACAATAAAAGAGGCCACTGCCGACTAATCGAAACCGAACGCAGTATTTTCAATTCTGCAAGCATTTATTCAATTTTTTACAGTATCTGTCAGGATTAAGGCTTTCATCGCATTGCAAAAAAGGAAATTCAGCTTTCTCTGTATAGATTAGGACGTCATTATGGCGTACGTTTGTGGGTCTCCCACAAGGCGCATTACGAAGATACTTATATCCAGAACGAAACTTTTTGAACCAACATTGTACGATTTTTTTATTACCAATTGCCTCCCATATGCTCTGTTTATGTTAAGACTTGCAGCAGCAGCATTCTTACCAAGCTTAATTTTGTATCGGATTAGCACTCGTATTTCACTAGTACTCACGTTGCACGAAAAAGTATATTTCTTTATAGAAATTAGGAATCTTCCAAAAAAAACACACTCAGTATTGAGTGTATAGACCAATTAACCTGTTTCAACTATAAAATTGTTCATTTTGCAGCTACTTATTTACAAACTCTGGCCAAAATGTAGTGCATTGAACTAATCCGACATTTGATATGCACCAACCTAATACAAATGGCTCAAAATACCGGTAGTCGGTATCCCGGTATACCGATATTGCAATACCTAATCGTGACATAGTTGTAAGAAAAAAAGTCAATCATATATATGCAATAATTGGCCACCCCTGATATGGACCTACATTCCTGAATGCGGGACCGAAAAGAATACAGTGTCTCATGATATTGTCAAGGCAATTCTAAATCACGAAATTGGCAATGATTCGGAGTATTATGATCGATCTACAACTCTGTAGGTTTTTTATTTTTTCAGAAATATATAACTGTCATTTTTGCTTTCCGCTTATAGGTATTTACGGAAATGAAGAGGAATATTGCTTGAACGATATTCTTCGTTGCTATTACTGTTATTAGTATATTAGTTATTAGTACATTACAGATATGTGCATTTTTTAAGGAATTGAAGATAGCGAAAGATACCATAAGGCAAAATAAAATGATGAAACCCTATATATTTCTATGAAAAATTTATGTATTTTTGTGCAACGGTACAATTGCAAGGTGCAATTGCACTCTTTTTCTAAAGCAAAACTTTGAATACATTAGTCGAAGCAGTTTTTCACTATTAACAAAACATGTTAACAACGTTATGTCTGAAAATGGTTAGTTTTAGCAGTGTGTGCTATTTTAATTTTCAGCATACTGAATTATTTCAGTGTTTCAATGCCCTTACAATTGTAAGGGTAATGTACGACACTTTATTGTTAGATGAAGATAATCATATATGTAATTAACAAGTCGTGTTGCCTCAACTATTTCACCCCTCGGTTGAAGTTTGAGACTCGGCTTGACGAGTACTTTGCATAGCATTTTAATTATTGCAAATATTATTCAGTTTATAACTCAATTATCTTTAACTCTCATAGATTCTCCAAAAATAGTTGAACAAAACATCCTCGGCTGATTTTTCACCGGTTTTCCTTTTACGCTTTAATTAATGTTATTTGTTATGTATTATACTGTGTTTCACTGAAACTAAATCAGGTTATAACATTCAGGTTATAAAATGTTTTAATAACATTACTAAGAAAGTAAACATTATATGTATAGTATCTGAAAACGGAGATTGGATAAAATTCCAGCCGTGGAGCGTATGAGGGTTGATTTCTTATGATATAAAAGTTTTAAGAAACTTTTTCTGTAAGATTGCAATTTATTATTTCTATGGGTAAGCAGATGACAATAGAAAACATTTTATTACTTTGTTCCAAGCTCAATACCACAAGGAGATTTCCCGCTAGCATACCTGAGTTTTATTACTTTACCGTAGACTTTTTGTGTAAGTTTCCCGAATTTTTGGAAAACAAATGTGAATATGTAAGTAGGCAGCATTTGTCATGGAAATGTAAACAGAGGAATATAATTAGATAATTTTCATTCATATATTATATTAATTTATTATATACCTATGTATGTGTGTTTGCGCCTTTCTTCATCGGCCTTCGTAGAAAACAAAACATGCACTTCACTGTTTGGAATGTATAACATAAGAGTAAGGAATTCTCAAAGAGACACGTTTTATGTGAAAAGTTGATTGTGTTTATTGTGAAAAGAGAAGTGGAATTTCTATTGACATAATTTCGAAAATAAATTAAATTTTAGTTTTGATATTTTGGATAACCATTATCAGAATATGCTACAGAATTCCTCTAACAGCTTTACCTTCACGTCAATTATTGCAAACTGGTATGAAACATCTACATTCTGGACACAGACTGATGCTTGAAGTGTTGGAATTCTATAATTCAGCTTCGTTAAATTTTTATTAAGTGATCGTCAAATATTAATAAATTACATTTTAGCCTGTTCAATTATTTTGTACCAAATAACTCAAATGCAATAAAACAATGATTAAATATAAAAATGATATTTAACGATGACCATTTAACAGTGTTTTTGCGGTAAAGCGTTTCATTTTCACAATTCAAATTAAACTCGTCTTGATAACTATTGATTGACGAAAATTACCATCACAACTAAATATATTTAAGTCGAGCGTCAGTTGCATGCATTAATAGAAATCACTCGCCCAGAGATTTGTCCTGTAGAAAAATTGCTTTAAGATCATCAAAGTGTACAAAAAATTCAAACCTCAAAATAATTACCATAATTAATTTCTCTATTAACATCAGCCAATTATATATTTATATTTAATGGTTCAAATGTCTCGGGATGTTCCTCTGATGTCACTTGAATATAAACTCACAATCAGTTGCTATTATTACCGCTTACATGTAAATCGACTGGGTAGCGTGGACTATGTTGAGAAAAATATTTCTGTCTCCCTGCAGATAGACAAAACAGAAATTCACGAAGAAAATTAATCTTCGAGTTATCGAGCCGTAAGACGAAGAGAACCAGTTTCTCTGCAGATACTTATATATATATGTATATCGAGTTTCCTCGTCCCGTTGCTATCGAGTACCACTCGTCGCAAGTTAGAAACAGCGTGGAAAGAGGAAGGGAAGAAAAAGGTCGAATCGCTCGATTGGATTTATATGGTGACAGAACGAATGCTAGGGGATCGTGCAATGATTAATGCACCTCCGAAGAAGGAATTTAAAAAGAAGACAGGCCGCGCTACGAGCCTCGATACGTCAAATGCCTTTACAGAGTCGTAATGTTCATCGAAAGCTACAAAACTAAAAGGACGCACTACGAAGTCGTCGTTAGTCACGGAAAGCTTGCTCTTTCCCTGCAAGGAAATACATTTAAGAATATCAAAGTATCTTTAATGGGAAGAAGCAGAGGAGGGAAAAACAGTCGGAAATGTCTGATTAAATATTCACCGATTTAAATATTATTCGAACGATGTTTCGATTCGGTAAACACCGTAGGATTTATTAAAGAGTGACAGTCGCTTCCCTGAAATTATTCGGAAGAATGATTGACCGTATATCGTGGCTGTGAGTGCTCATAAACTAAATAACATTAAAATAGTTTAACGCGGGACGTCACTTTATTAATAAACCATTTATTCTTTTCTTCCGTCTGAAAAAAATCATCATTTATTCTTCATCGACTGTTTATTTCAGTTAAAAATCTATTTGCACTACAGTTTTAAGAAATCGGTTGGTAGAAATTAATTCGACGATAGGTGCTTAAATATATTCTTTCGTTCTTTTTCAGCATTGTAGTTACTGTAAGTCCTAATTGAGGTAACGATTAAACACGAAATATCAAACATTCAAGTTTTAATTAATATCACAGAAGATTATGCTATATACGCGACTAGGTGGAACATATTTTAGCACGTGAACGTAAAAAATTCAAACGATTTAATGTGATCATCGTCAACGTAATCCTGTATAATTGTCATATGGGTTAGCGCATAAATAAAACATAATCGCTATCAATGTTTTTATTCGAATGTTATGATACTTTTTATATTTGCAAATACTGTCCTCTTATTTGTAACTCTTTACCAACGGTCTAACTACTTGCAGAATTTATGGAGAGTATGAAGTTAAAGTCGAAGTCGCAGTTAGTGAATACAAGTTCAAAACTCTGTTATCACTATGCAATTTTTCCTGTGGGTTCTGTAAATAAATGAAATGTATTGTATAAATTAAATTAAATGTCTCTTTCGGTGGTTTGGAATCCACGTAAAACGGTAAGACCTAGGTGAAATCACCATTGCAATTAAAACCGAATAATTATAAAAGAAAACTATTTGTACTATACAACTAAGAATAAGTACATTCCCGTATCAATTGCGTTATTTGGCATGCATCGGATTTATAGTTGATACAATGTTTTGTCATAGCTGATCTGCAACAGTAATTTCAAACTTGCGGTATTATCAACCTGTCCCATCATTCCTTCAGTTAATGTTATCGTCGAAGGAAATGAAATATTCAACGATAATATTAAATTAATTTTAAGTTATTGGCAATAAGTTGAAAACTTTTTTTGAATCACAAAGGGTCGATCCTCATTGTTAGACTCGTCGAATGCTAATAAAATGCTCGTAATTGCAGAAGAATTATATATAATATGGCAACCTGAGAACAATGAATATATGTGAAAAGGTATTTTGGCTATCGTGAATGATAGAATCGGTATACAAAGAAATGAACACATTTCAATGTTATAGATGGTAGGGATAAGTTAAGAATTTTATCCGTTTTGACGAAAGCAATAGGGTGAAATCATAAAGCAGTTTTATTTAGAATCGTTATTACTACAGATTTCGTTTTCTTTGAAAATAATAAAGAAACGTTACTATAACAATAGTTTAATGCTAATTGTCGTGCAATTCAAAGAATGCTTCAATAAACTACACGTTGAGTTTAGTTTACTTATATAAATTTCAGAGTTATGTTATTTCACTCCTAAGATTCGAATCTTACCCTATTAAATATTTATCTAATTCTTTTCTGCATTATTGAAAAAGGCTTCTAACACGTCTTGTTAAAATCCCGGCCATTGTTTATCTGCTCTTTTATTGAGAGTGTAATTTCTAGGGCAAATGCAATAAAAACAGACGCAAATACCGTACAATTTTCCTACGTTCCTTCCCTCCCAAAGAGACTTATTCTGTGTTGGTAACACAATCGGGATATCAGTAAGAGTAAAATACGAAATGTCCGAACTTAAAATGCGTATAGGAGTAAAACGAAAGAAAGAGGATCGCGACGTTATATCGACAGCTTCCGATATATCGAGGAGTTTCGATGGGGTCGATCTTGTGGTCGAAAAGGCCGAAAAAAAGCACGTCGGCTGGTTTGCGGCAATATGCCAATGTGGCAATAAAGCGATCTCCCTCCTCTTCTCCCCCTCGCGATATAAACAGACGCACAATGTCGATGCAAAAGTGCCGACAGATGGGATTCTTCTCTCCCTCCCTCTATCCATCCCCTCTTATCCTGCATTCCCTTGGATACAGAACGGCAACGTGAGCCTACCACCCCTCTCGCCTCTCACCCCTTCATTCCCTCTCTCCTTCACACACACTTTTTTCTCCACTTATGAAACCACCCACAATATGCTCCCTTTTACGGAATTTCATCGTTTTTTCCTGGTTTCCCAATGCACCGTGTATACACGTCGTCTGTAGGCTCTTGAATTACGCGTGGAGAGCCAATAATGGACGTGGTTGGGTGCAACCAGCGAGGAAATCGATTGTACGAAGCCGATAGGTGGAAATTATGTAGTATATAACCATTTGAGACGGTCTACACCTCTCGATTATCCTCGTACCAGCACACGTGCTGTGTCGTTGAACATATTATTGTTTAAATGTCCCGTCTTCGTTGTCTTTCGAAATATTTATCATCCTCTTGCTAGATATCGGATTTGGATTTGTAAAATTAAACGGTGGCTGGCAAGAAGGATACCAGCGTGGTTAAATATACATAGGAGCAACGAGTATCATCGATGACCTTTTTTTTAACCTCTTGCTCTGTGACTTCCTTTGTTTTTTAAATTGTTGTAACAATAAATTGCCAATGATTTCTATTGTATTGTGTTGTACAATTTAGCAGGCACCTAATGCAGTAGCGAAGAACAAAGCTGCGATACCTCTGCAAAATATAATTTTGACCTTCAAGTGGCCACTTTGTAAGTGATGAGGTGCCCTATGCAAAACAGGAAGAAAAATTATGTGTTGTTAGTCGGTGTATTTTTAATTTACTTTAAATTAGAGACAATTTTAGAAAAATTAAGGAAATGTTGAATCAACAAATGTTGGGCCCCTTCCAACTTTGGGCCCCCCGGGCGCTGCAGCGTTGTGGGGTCGTGCGGTATTGAATTGGCCCCCATGCAGTTTCTCGGAATTTAATGCTATATTGGGTGTAACAAAGGCATTTTCACAATAGTTTTCCCACTGCTCTAATGACGTGAAAATAATTCGATGCTGTCATGACTACTGATCTTTTGAACTTGCACAGTTTTCAAAAAAATCAAAGATTTCTTATTCCACTGTTTTGCACCACTAGCATTACTTGTTATTACAGGTTACGGAATTAATAGAGAAGTTTGAAAGCCTCAAATGTTATGTATATTACAATATGTCCATTGCTATGCAAAAGTTCACAATTTAACACTCCGGAGTGTATATTTATCGAAATTAATTCAGAAAATCTGATACATCCTGCTCATTGATTATTTTGAAAATTATTTTAAAATAAATCACGTTTTACTTACTGTCAAAAAATTATGAAAAGCGCAAGGACTGATCGTCGTGAGCTAATACACAATGAAAGAAAAGTGCGTATCTTGAACAAAAGACAGTTTGTAAATTATAGAAAACAAGTACCAAAAAGTAATTCTATCTTTAATACGTCTTATTAAACTGCAGTGGCGATCGAAACAGAAAATCGCTCTTTTAAGTCGGTCTCTTAAAATCTATAATCAGAACTTTTTGTTGACTCAATTTTTGAAGGGGTTTTGTTACAAACCACAAAACTAACAAAGAAAACCGACACAAAACGTCATCGTAAATTACATGCTTCGGGAAATGACAACAGACAGCCACGAAATTCTTCAATTAGTATCTTGAGCGACTTCTACAGGGTTAACGAAGGGCATACCAGTGATGTCATCTTTCGGCATCATTTACAACTACTCTCAAAAGAAAATTAACGTTTAAAATCTATATTACAATATTCTCCTTGGCTTGTGGAGAGTTTCCTAATAAAAAAATATTGAACTTTCAATTCCGACACCTAAATTATTTCCAGAAATAATTATTCAATTACGTCTCGCGTGAGGACATCGTGCTGCGATAAAAAGACAACTACCAAGGAAGAATTCTAACTTAAAACGTGATTTATTTTAAAATAATCTTTAAAATGATCAACAATCAGAATATATCACATTTTCTTGATTAACGGGGCTAAATATGCAGTCCAGGGTGTTACATTATAAACTTTTGCGCGCCGATAAATGCGTTAAAAGTATATTTGAAACGTGAGGCTTTCAGTCCCAAAAAATACTATCATTCGCGAAAAGCTTGCACGAGAAGATTAAATGTGACACCGTATTTCACGGCATACTCGTGAATAGGAACACGGCAAAAAGGATTATACCGAAAAACGCGTCCAGTAAGGAATTTAACAAACGGTCTCGCAGATCCGCGAAGCAGCTGCGGGGGATGCAGAATATAAGGAATGAGTAGCGAAACGCGGAAAGAAGAGAATGCGAAAGAGTAAAAGACCGCTGGAAAATTTATTCTTCGAGCGGCTTCGAGGGTTCGGCGTTCGATCAAAGGAAACGAGTGCACGAAAGCGAACCAGGACCAAAATCCTATCTGGCCGTCTAGTTTTGTTATTGAAATGGCATTCGCAGCTGTTTACGCCGTTCTGCATGCTGCTCGCTGGTTGACAAAAGGGTTCTGCTGGCTCTCTCAGCCCTGGCTGCCAATTTCCTCGAAGAGAACGTGTATAGAAAGAAAGAGAGAAGGAAACTCTAAAGCAAAGGACGCCCGTACGATGAACCATTTTTCAGATTACGTTCATCCGTAAGTTTAGTCGCAAATCAAACTTTTCTGCACGTCGAAAGTGTAACAGGAAAGGCACTGTTTGCCGCAGAAAAGCACGCAACAACGTCGTTTAATATCGCATCAGGAAGTAATTGGGGAGGGAATAGTAGGTCGAAGAAACGCTTCGTAATATTTGCGATATACGCCGGGAGCCTTCGATCGCCGAATGGAAAAAATATGCATGATATGGCAGACGGAAACGGAAATGGAAACGATGTAATATCCTATCGTATTGTGTTATGGTCGTATAACGTTTTATGTACGTTTGTCCATGTATACTCTTTATGTGAATATAAATTTACGTATTCGTACTTGTTATTTATGGAATGTATTCTTTTTTAAGAGCGAGCGATTTATTGCATTTCGTTATAATTTTGACTAAACAGTGGTTTTTAAACATCCCTTGTTGACGAAAACACGATCGTATCCGCTCCCTTCGAATCAAATTCTACATGAAGTTATACAGAATATACATTTAATTCTGGTCGAAAAACATTACTGTTATTCGTTAATGAGCAACAAACTGTTCCATAATATCATTTTGCAATCACGTGGCGAGTAATAAATATATGACAGACTTATTACTTCTTATAGGGGACAGTTGCCTAAATCGTTCTGGCCTGCAAAATCGTACCAGGTGTATTTTTCTTTTAACCCTTTTCACCCATTTTTACTAACAGCTACCACCTGCTTCAGCGCTATTTACAACTGTGCGAGTGCACATCTGTAGAAAATTGAAAATCTTGCTCTGTCATTAAAAAGGAGCGTATGCATTTTAAAATTATGTTTTACAATATGAAAAAATATAGAAATACTCCGGAATTATCAGCTTCTATTACAATATCGATTCTGCGGCGACAACGGAGTGCAAAGGGTTAATATTGAAAAACAGTGTTATCTATCTATTGACATGTCTTAACATTAAGGTTACTGTTTTCACGATATGAGCTCATTTTGAAAGTGGCATAAGTAAGTTGCTTTTTAAATCGAGATATTTCGAACTTTTGTTTTAACTCGTTTTAAAATAGTGATGCCAATTTTTGAGAAGATTTACTTGCACTTGTTATCTCGTAATTTTATATTTTTCTCGGTATAAATAATTTCGTATAGTCTTTGAAAAATCATCATTTCTCATTATGGAAAGTGACTTATGTCAGTTTCAAAATAAACTGCTCATATAATGTATGATCTATAAAAGTATGTGTAATGTGTATGCTCCTGGTCGACTTTTAAAAAACTGGCAGATATATCTATTTTGTGTGAGAAAATTCGGCTTGAAAACGTGATTCAACGTATGTAATATTTATAAATACATAATTTTTTGGCAAATATCATTATTATTTGAAAATAAACGATACAGATATGATTTGGGACATCGACACAACAAGAAAAACACGTTTTTGGATACGTTGCCAAAACCGAACTCTTTCGTTATTAAAAAGAAGAATTCATTTTTATCGTAATACTTTTATTGTCAGAAGATGACTAAAAGCAAATGCCATTCTATCATTTGAGCGAATTACTTTTGCAAATCAGTTTACCGATTTTCTTTATTTTACAGATTTTCTTGATTGGTACGATCATGGCGACTTTCCCCTATTATACAAGTTAAAAGTTACTTAAACCTCCGCGTTCAGCTTTGCAAATGTTTTATTAATTATTTGGCTTTAACAGTCGAGGTTCTTCTTCATAATCTTTTCCTCGAATAAATAAAATTCCTAGAATGAGATTATAAACTTTAAGATTCTAATGTAAGAGCTCATTCTATGTTACAAAAACTATTCAGTTTGAAAACATGTATACACTTTTCTATATCAGTTGATTTATTTTATATATGAATAAAGTTAGTACTATTATTACAAAAATATGATTGATGACACAAAACACGAATAAATTAAATCCTTTCCGTAAGATTTCTTTTGTGACTGCCCCTGCAATAATTCAAAATTAAATTGGCAAAATAAAAATAAATCAGTGATTCTTCATATATTGTATAATTTAACGTAATATTAATATTATAGAAATAATTTTATCGTGTTGCATCTCATTGATATACTTCGAACTTGATAGGCTTTGCAAATTTGCTATCGAGTTTACCGCATCACGAGTGTTACTCGTTGTTGTACGGCCATGAGTTAATATTACATGGTCTGTACCTGAATTAAAAACTCATCATCATTGGATTCTTCGTCTCACCTTCAATACGCCATGTCTTTTTACAATCAAAGCGCGCTTCTCATTTACGCCACTCTGAAATACTCGAATCTTCGTTCGATCCAGAGAATGAGAAACTAAAGGCATAAATTCGAAAAAACGAGGATTTCAATGGCAATGAAAGTTTTACCGCCTCGTCGATGATTACGGGTTAACGAGGCGGCAGTGGGTACCCATTCGTTCGAACGATAATTGGTCACTGATCGATTCGTGCCGCGAAACAACCCGCAATCGGTTGGCCTGCAAATGCGAAAATCTGCCTCGGTTATTTCGCTCGTACCGCTCAAACATGTCTATGCAAGTACAGTCGGCTCGATTAATATACCGTGGATGGGGTGCTCTCAACACGTGGCTGGTGTCAAGGCATCCATCAAAGCCATATGAGAAACTACAATTAAAATGTATAAGAGTGTACGGCAGAGAAAGAGGTAAAGTTTTTGATTCGCAAATAAGCCCAAGTTCAGATTGCCCCACTATTAACATAAACAGGGATTCTCAGCGTATTTTGACCTCTTGATTTCTTCGCTATAGTAGTGGAGCATATTCCCGTATTATTAATTTTTTCGTAAGTGGGCCCATCAAGGTCATACGAAGGTCAATTTTGTTTTTTTCGGATAGAGTGGGATCTTTTTTATATAGCAATTGATGAAGCTAGACCGTCTTTATTAAAAAAATACTGATCTATGTATGTCGAAAAGTTAATAGTTTAGGAGATATTTCAATTAAAATAATTCTAAAATTCGTATTAATATTAACGATTATTTAAAAGAATGATTCATGAAAACATAACGATCATTCGGTCGAAGGACTGGCCTAAGTTATTTAATATATCGGACGGTATTTTGCAACATTTAGAAATAATACGCTGAAGAAAGTTGTAGAAGATGTCAAAATGGACTGAGATATCCTGTATAATACGTACTAACTCTAAAAGACACTGAAAATATGTAATATCACAAAAAACCAAACTTAAACCACAGAAACAAGAAATCGATTAACTGTCTCCTTGAAGAATACATATCAAATCGCCTAGATACCTTAACTTTAACCGTTTGCGTACCAGAGGGTTTTGAAAAAACACGATCGAAAAGCGCCAAGGAGCGCGATCGCGCTTCTTTGATTACGTGCCGAAAAAAGCCAAAGAGCGCGATAGCGCTCCTTCGATTACGTGTCGAAAAAAGCCGAAGAGCGCAATAGCGCTCCTTCGATTATGTGTCGAAAAAAAAAACAAATTTCGGGTGGGCCGTCAGTTGTCTGTTTCGGCCAAATGCCCTGGCTTTACTCGACACAAAATCTGACGAGCGCGAAAGTGGCTCGTGGTACGCAAACAGTTAAACTATTTCAGGTACAATTCTGAATGGTATTACCCGGAAATAGGGTTTCCTTATTGTTATCCAGGTATCTAGAGGTTTGCAAATACTCATTACAAAAAAATGTAGGCACCTCAAAATTTTGATTTTCTTCAAGCTACATTTCGAAAATCAATCATTGTGCACCCGTCACTTCCAGGAAATTTTACTTAAATTAGGGTTTAGTGTATCATAGCCTCGGTAGTTTGGAATTCACCAAAACAATGGTTCTAGCTAACGGACCATAGCAGTTGACGCAATAAGAAATTGTTTTAATTGTAGAATTTTGAAGAATTTTACCAAACATCACCAAAT
This sequence comes from Cerceris ruficornis, assembly GCA_963989415.1. Classification (NCBI taxonomy): domain Eukaryota; kingdom Metazoa; phylum Arthropoda; class Insecta; order Hymenoptera; family Crabronidae; genus Cerceris; species Cerceris ruficornis. The sequence continues at coordinate 13,535,971 of OZ022528.1, forward strand.
CGCATCATAAACCAATTAGCACTTCTAATTGTGAGATCGGCCGTTCAAAAATTACGCACGAACACCTTTGACAGAAAAGTACGTGAAAATTACAGTAAACTTTTTCGAGTGATGACATTTTTGACGTTTAAGACAAAAACCGGTTCTGTCACGCCGTTAAGAACTTTCCAGTCCAGACGACGTTAGAAACAATTCACAAGAGTAAAAGGGGTTTATTTTCGTAAAATTAACATCTCCGAATAAAGATGAAAGGGTAAAGGCAATCTCACTCTTTTGACTAGAAGCACGCCGTTTGAATCTCGCTTGTTAAATATAATTAACAATCACTGATCTGATATTGACTGGATTAAGCGCGGGCCGTTCAAATAATTAATAATTAAGTGCGAATTGCACTTAAACTTCTTCATTTCAATATTCATTTTCATTCAGTCACATCACGAATTATGTGTATGCAGAAACCGACAGATATTTACACAAATCAGTGAAAACATAGTAAAAGAAATGAATTTTGAATATATCATTTCAGCTTGATAATATGTAATTACCTCAACTAAGACGTAACAAAAGGACACATAAACATGTTTTATTTTTCTTTTATCGTTTTCTATCATAAGCTGTGCGATTTAGGTGGTGCTGTTACAAAAGGACAGCCTTAGGAGCCGACATTCTGCTGTTGAAGTGCGAGAAGAATATGAAATATTGCAATTCTTTTGGAAGATAAGCTTACATCTAAACAAGAGATACATTATTGAAAGAATGAGAAAATTTTCGAAGGTGAATTGTCAAGAGAGTGAATATAAATTAATTCCCTAATATGATAACTGGAAGCATTCATATTTATTTAATTTTTGGTACCAAAAATTAAAACTCCGATGACAAAATGTTCAACAAAAATTCAATACAAGAACGATTGTCAGAGTTAATTATTTAAATCAAAGACAAAACCACTAGTAAAACGTAGGTGCAAGAAATGAACATTACTTTCAAATGCTTGACAATTTTCGTCATTTTGATTTAATATTTATGAATTTTCAAAGGTGTGCTATACATAAGCAAAATTGCAGTACGATAAAAAACAATATAACTGTAAAATTTATAGTACAAAACAACGAAACGACCATCTTCCGTTGGTTCGAATAAACTATTTACCTCTATACAGCGACGATACGATTGACAAAAACTGCAAATGTAGAAAAGCTTGAGGCAGGTAGAAAGCCATCTTATTGAAGCATATGCAAATATTTCAGTTCACGAAGGGCGCGCCCCAACCGCAGTCAGTTAATCGAGCAAAGTGTACATACATGCGTACGGAAGCCTTGCGCAGAAATATAAAAGCGTTTTAAGCACAGTTATGTGCGCATTTGCACGAATCTCGTGTCTCGATGAATTGGTGCGAAAAAATTACGATCGGTACAATCAATTTCGTACCTTTTTCTACGGATGATGCGATCAAGGAGAAATAAGATTAACTCCGAAATGGAGAAGGATTTGTGCGTAAACGATCTTGAGAAGGAGCGCATAATTTAGTTCTGTTGAAGATCCGTTTCGTGATAAGCCTCGATAGCCATATTCAGGCACGAAATTAGCATTCTAAAGTAGGGAGATTCAAGCAATAAAAGTTGCAAATGATGCGTGGAAAAATGTATAATTGAAATTACTTCCCGTGAAAGTTATTGTGCCGATGATATTACTTGGTATTAATAGTTTTATTATGAAAGATTGGACATATGTAGAAATGATTTTATAAACATTTTGGTCACTTAAATTATGGGGTATATATTTTGTTTGGACATCTTCAAACGTATTCTAGAACTTTAATTTTCTACTGATATGTATTTATTGTTAGTTTAACTTTGAATTTAGTAGTGATTAAACGTTACATTATGTAACGTACTTTTGAATGGTGAAGTAGGACAAAAAAACTGAAAAAAGCTGAATAAGTCGGGCAGTTGGTTGAAAAAAAGTAAACGTTACTGACACAGAGCTTCAAAGTATAATTTTATAATACAATATCAACAGAGAACAGACAACGTATTTTAACTTCTTCTGTTATATTTTATTTGATTAATATCCCATCGATGCACTAGTATAATTTTTTTTCGTTAACACACAACTAGAAAAATGAAGCGTTGAACTGCACAATGTGTCACATACAAAATTCGAAAACAAAACAGATTCAACACTACGGCTACCGCATTTTACTTTGATATAAATTGAACACAATAGATAAATATGTCGGAAGAAAAGAAACAGTTGTAAAGTGAGTCATTGAAAGTAATTATTAAAACTTTCCAATATAAACTGTAGGAAGCCAAAGGAGAAACAACATAAAAAATCTCAGGAACTTTTCAACAAAATAAAGAATGAGATATTTTGACCACCTTAACCCTTTGCACTCGAGAGGGTGACTCTCGCTCACCATGTGGTTTGATGCCGCAACTCGAGAGGTGACTCTCACTCAACACTTGGTTTTATGCGGAATTTCAATGTGCGACAATAACTGTTTACGTTTAGTTTATTCGAAGCGGGTTCCTACGTTCTTTCTGGAGAAGCTTATGAAGTGTAAAATGAAACAACAAATAAAAAAAAACAAAATTCGGAAAAAATCGACTGTAGCATACCGGAAAAAAATACATTAGTTTTAGCATGGAAGGACAAGAGAGTTGTCACATGCTTGACGAACTGGAACAATGCAGGAATGACTCCTGTAAAACGAATTTTACGAGGTGGCGTAGAAGTTACCGTCAAGAAACCTAACGCAATAATAGATTATATAAAACATATGGGCGGTGTTGATCGTGCAGATCAGTATGCCTCGACGTACTGTTTTTTAAGAAAATCCCTGAAATGGTGGCGTAAGCTGTTTTTTGGGGGTTTAGGAATTTGTTTGATAAGTTCGCGTATTTTATATAAAGCTACTAAACAGCAGAGAAACGAACAGCCGCAAAATCACTTGCGATATTTGAAAATATTAGTCCACCAATTGACTGGAGATTTTTGCCAGCCACGCGATCGAGCCTCGTCTTCAACCTCCGATTCCGAAGAAATCCGATTGAATGGAAAGCTACACAATATTCTGATAGGAGTTAGGAAGGACTGCAAAGTCTGTTCTAAGAGAAATAAACCCGGAAAAAGGCATCAAACGACATATTACTGTAATACTTGCCCCGACAAGCCGGGCATGCATCTTGGGAATTGTTACATGAAATACCGTACACGGAAAAATTACGGAGAATAATATTTAAGAAATTATGTTTATTAAGGTGTAAAGATATGTAAAATGTTAAAATATAAAATTTTTATACATTAATTAGTGTGTGTAATGATTTTAAGTTAGAGGTAAGAAATTCACCAAGAATGCTGCGGAGCGTCTCGAGTTGCTGGTTCGTCCGCGCGAAAAAGGCCTCGAGTGCAAAGGGTTAATAGTAAACGATAAGTACGATAAATAAAAAGCATCTTTTAATGAATCAACGATGAAAAAGAAAAATTATTCCTCTATTATATTTTGTTACCCTCACACTTTCTCACGCAGTTTCGCTAATTCTTCCTGGTCTCATACCCCAATTTCCACAAAACCCTCTGACAATACCCTCAAACAAAAGTCCACATTGAAAACTCAATAACGGCACGTTTAACGTAACTATTTCAACGTTCAGACCTACTTCTTCCTCAAATACGCGTGTATCTACACATGTACATCGTTTTATAACGATAAAATTCCCGGAGCAATAAAGTATACGCAAAGGCGCAATGTAAATGGTGAAATGGCGCGTGATGTCCTTGCGAATACTTAATAGATACACCCATACAGATTCGCACCTTGGAACGTTCCAATGCACATAGCAGCCGGTATGGATTGCAGATTCCCTACAGTGCCGTATTCCGAGTAATCCTCGGTAGTGAGGAACGAGCACGCACGGCATTCTGACAATTCTCACGATTCCCCCGTCGCCCTTAACTTGCCCCATAGTCCTACGCTTATACAGGACCCCATGCGTCCCATCCCCGACTGACGTTCACTGCAACCGTGTTCACATAGCTGTTGTTCAGGTGCGCCTTTCTCTTCTCCCCTCTCTTTCTCTCTCTCTCTCTTTCGTCTCTACAAGTTTCTAGGTTTATTCCGGTGAAGGTAGCGGCAATGGCGAGGGCCACAAACGACAGAAAGCGACAGCACTTGGGTAGTCTTTCGAGGCTCGCATACAGCCTTGCTGAATAGTCCTAGTCTTCGTCCGTAGCAATTTAACGATCCGTTAAAAACATAAATTTACAAACTAACCCCCGCAAATGCGATTTTCCCTCCGTTGGGTGGTTTCTCGGACTCTCGTATAAAGCCATAATGGGCAATTCGTGATTTGGAATAAGTTAAACTGATTTTCAAAGCTGAAGAAACCTGGACGCGGTATATGGCCACTTTTAACAGCTCAACAATGACGACCAGCCCTCCACTATAAGCAATAGCACAATGGGTAGTGCTGGTGCCTCTACTGTCCCTCTGTCGTGCCCTCTAAATCTTTCTCGTGTACTTTTTGCCGGTCGTTCGACGAACTGGCTGTACGGGCTTGCAATTGTCGGTGCTGAGGTTGTTCTATTGATTCGACGAAATGTTTCGAGTGTCCTTGTAATCCACGAGGAGACACTTCCCCGTAAACAAGGGGTGCACCGTACTTAAATCTTTATTATGAAACGTTTAAGGGTACAGGTCGATCGACGATAATATTTCTGTTTCGATGAAATAACATGCTTGCTTTGGCTTTCTTTAATTTAGTATTATTTCTAAGAAACGTAAAGAAAATTTTTCAGAAATTGACGACGTATGAAGCTCAAGTAGCAAGAATGAATTGTAGTATAATGTACAGCTATTACAATGTATAGCTGAAATTTTATTTTAAAACTTCTATTTGCTCGGCTAATGACATGTTATCTAAAGTATATGAATATTAGTCAAAGAGAGCGCCCACTTGTTCGATATATTTTCCATCACTGTTTTCTTTAATGAGGCTATTACAATGCAATGGTTATATAATGCTTACGAGAAGAAAACTTTGAGACAGCAAGACTGTGCAAACAAACGTTCATCGAAGGAAAGAATAAATTGAATAAATACCGTTACAACTTATTGACCCCGCCTTAATAATATACACCTATCCCTCAATTTACACGTAAGATCGGTTACTTAGAATGCCGTGTAAATCGAAGTCGTGTATTGTAACATATTTGTTGGCAGAAAAAATATTTATTTCTAGCATTTCTCTCTGAAATCCGTTACTTTAAAAACTGCGTAAAAGCAAAATCGTACAAATAAAGTGCCGTGTAAATCGAGGGATAGGTGTATTTGGTTTCAGTGTTTAGTAACGATACGTAGTTGTAAAAAACAATCAGATGTTGAAAGAGTAATCTACAAGTTTCGTACAAGACCAGTCGAACTAACTACTATTTCTGCTGTAACTAATTGCTTCTTAAAATAAGGTTTACAGTTTTATAAATTGCTTGCTTTATAAATTGTTTCTGAGTATAACTTGCTACAAGCGTAAATCGCGAAATATCTTTTTTAAAAAGTACATGTAAGAAAGTAATAAGCTCTGATGTTCCACTACTGCCTTTTATAAAGAATTTGATATATTTCTTTTTCAACCCTAGATCTACCAACAATTAATACAATTCGTTTACACCGATGCAATACACCTTATTCGGTACACACTTCTGATTGTGAGTAACAAAAGAGATTCAAAAATGGCTAATGATTTAATCGCATCCAAAGATGCAACATTCTTTCGAGAAAAAATTCTACACTGTAGATATCCAGTCCTAACAGGTCAAGAAAGTTAAAGTACTTGGGTGCATGCGTATATGCACGGTATTGCAGGTACACTCATTGTCAGTTTAAAGATAAACAAATGCAACGAGACTAATTGCAAGTGTATCGAGAGGTGCAGTCTTTGTACACTCTTCGGAGGACACTTTCGAAGAGAGTCTACAACAGTCTTTATTTTTATATTTATTTAATCATCTTTCTAAATAAACACATACTATGCAGAGATGGTAAGTTGTCGAATCCCTACAAACTAAACGACAGAGGGGCAAGAAAAGTGGGCATAGCGGTCCATCTTATTCCCTCCAGTTTGGACACAATGCATGGGGATAAAGCTTTCGTATCCGCAGAGGTACATGAAAGGGCAATATAAATTTAATTCTAGATATACATGTTTTCAAGTTGGAATTCTTTTCTTAGATATTTGATTATTCTTTTTTAATTTTAATACTCTTAAAATCTTAAAGCTTATTTTTATCCTGTTAATAAATATTAATCCTTATTATTCTGAGCCGATCCCTACGCCAATGCGTTTGAGCAGTCGCTCTTTATCACTCTGTCTCATTTTATTTAGATGCTTTACCTTTGCGACTTCTGTCGTGAGATAAACTTGTAGATGTGATTGACTCACAATCAGACAATAGCAACGAAAAGGAGCAAATACGTGTGACTGGGACGGGAAAACTAATTTGATTAGACGGCAACTTACCATCTCTGTAAAGTATATGTAACGACGCAAAATTATATTAAACAATGGCGAATTATTTGATTAGAAAACTTCCATTGCCTGATCTCAAAGTAAACCTATCATTTGAGGTTTGAAAATTCATAAGAGGTAATGGATCCTCAAAAATTTCGAATACTTTTCACTGTTAACCGTTTTAGTGCCAAGCAGCGCGATCGCACTTCTTCTGTTCAGTACTGAAGAGTGCCAAGCTGATCGACCTAAAGAATTAATGACTCTTTTGCACAACAATAAAAATAGTTCCGTCATATGTTCTGATTACGACAATATAGGTATAATGTAGACAATATCATTAACTAACAAACAAAACAACAATATTTACCACTAATAAGCAGAATAATATCGAAATCTTTCTTTGTTGCATTCCCCCGATGCAAAACGAAAGAAGCGCGATTTCGTTGCTTGGCACTTTTCGACCAGGTGTTCGCATAGAGCTCTGCTACTTCAACGGTTAATATTATACAAAAAGGAAACAATAAACTGGACTTTACCTCCTTCCCTTTCGTTGCCTAACAGCTTTCTCGACGCACTTTATGATAGTCTAGCTGTACCCGAAATAAGAACGAAAAATAATTACTCGATCTATCTAATGAAAATTGTCGCAAAACGCTAGCAGACATTTCAACCTCAACGAATATGGACGATATAAATGGCGTCTTTTGTAGGATCGAGGATTTTACGTAAAAAGATGAAGAAAGCACACGAGAATACCTTGCGTCAGGAATAGAAGCCGAAGAAACGTGGCGTACGTGAGCGGGCATTTCGATGACACGTTTCATAGAAAAATACAAGAAAGAGACCGAATTTATTCGTCACGTCGAAGTATCGACTGTTGTGACAGTATTACCTCTGCGTATTTGTGAACGTGTTACCTGCCTAACTTTTAAACGAACAAAGGCACAGTGAACACGGAGTAAAATCATTATTGATGTGTTTCGAAAGATCTTTTAGACATTTTTTTCTGTAATGCATAGTATAATTGATCGATATATTCTAGAAGGAGGCAAGTTTGTACGCTAGAGTAATACGGGAATGTAAAACGAAAATTATCATGAAATTTTTACATTTCATAATGTTTTAAATTTTTGGATTGGAAAACATACCTTGTTTGCACTTATATCAATTTTTTTACAAAAATTCCACAGTAAAGCTTCCTTTATTTCAGTGTCTAAACGGTAATTATATTATGCAAGTTCATTTTGTTAACCTACTGCCTGTTTGTATTGGTCGAAATAATATTTCTCATGTTCAGCTAAAAATTTCTCGTTTACCAAATTTGTCAGAATAACTCTTACAATAATATACATTAGATGTACAACGTGACAACCCACACGTCTAACGTAAAAACCTGACTTAAGAGAATTTCAACTAAATTATATTCTGTTAAAAATCTAATCTACTCTACATCATATATAATATGTAATATACACACGAATAAATCGTAAGTCTAGCTTAAAAAGATCGGCTAAATTTGAAACGTTCAACTAAATTATTTTCTATTAAAAATATAATCTATTGTGTTATGCATCCTATGTAATACACAAGGGGGTAAAGCATGAGTCGTGTACATCATTTATGATGCACAGGACAGGTAATGAGTTAACATGTTGAATGCCACCGGTATTTCTCTAGTTTCATAATTTCTACTGAAGGCAAACTTTTTCTATTAAAATCGCAGTTTTATAGCGGAAGAACGTTAAAAGTAAAAAAAATTCTATGTTCAGCAGTACTGAGTTTCTTTCAACACCAATGAATAAATATTGAATATAACAGTTAGTACGAAAAGAAATCTTTTTTTTATGTGTTTTTCGTGGGACATTCCTGGTGTGATTCATTCTGAATTATTAAAATCTGGTCAGTCTATCACAGCCGAAGTCTACTATGAACAATCAGAAGGAATAAATATTAAATATTCATTTTGAAAATCAACTTTTTACACAGTGGAAGAAAAAACGACACTTCTTTCCGCATTACCTAATATTAACAACTTCGTGAATATTATCATTTCGAATTCAGTACAAACTTCATTGAATTCGAAAGTATGCAAATAAACAATTCCATACCTTACTAACAACGCAAACAATTGAAGGAAAAACGACATTGAAACAGTACGCGGCACGTGTCATTCGAATCGAAGAATCAACGGAACACGCTTAAGAAGTGCCGTATTTTCATCCCTCACAAAAGCGGCCTAAAAGTATCCGGTAAGAGCGCGTAAATAGAGACACCAAACGAGGGAAGAATAGAAAAGTGGTAGCCACAGGTCGTGCCCTCCTTACCGTGAGGCTTAACGACGGTAGGCGTGGAAGCAACGGGCCGCCTTTGTCCTCCTAGGCGGTCCAAATTATGTCGAGCGGACCCAAAATCACCCCGTCGTAATTGGCAAGCTGTTTGTTTTGTCACAAGCCGCGCCGACAACAGATGGCCATGCTTGGTCTTGCTTCGCAGCCCTTATTACGATCTGCTATTACTGCTTGACCGGCTAAAATCGATTTCACCGTCCTTTTAAAGAGACTCTTAAGGCAGAGAGTCACGCTGAACATCAGCGAATTCAAGTATATAGGATAATGCGAAAATAAACATTACGACCGGATTGTAAGCTGTCTTTACTTTGGTACGAACTTTATTTTCTGACCTGTAATATCAAGTTCTTCTCATTCGTTTCCTACGTATTGTTTGCAGTTATGGTGGAAAGAATAACCCTGTATTTCAGGTTAAATGACATCACAAGGGAAAGGCTGTTTGCGTTAAAAATTCTCGTATTACAACTCTAAGGGAGGGTATTAATAAAAAATTGTAGTAAACCATAGGAAACTGATGGAAAATAGCTTTTGATGTATAAATTATTAAGCCTGTTAATGGTAGAAACATATGTATGCTAAGATAAACGGGTATTTATAAAGCATGTCCTTGGACTTTGTAATATGACATATCTCAATCCTTTCCGTTGAATTTCTTTTCGAAATTGGGTCTCTTTGAGTTGAATGAATTTTGGTACATCATTAAATGTTCTTATAACGACACGAAGAGTTTTAAATAATTGTTTTCATTTATACCAACAGTACGAACTGTTTGAATCGTACATTAAGTTTATTGGTTTCATGTGCAGTTTATAGGATATCTCTACTATTTATTTAAATATAAGTGACGGAGTTTCTAAAAATACGCAGCAATGTTTTCAGCATTTTATGGAAATATTTTCTCCAATTCTAACATTGTTGATAACTTTACACTAAATATGTTATTTAGTGTAGATATAAATAGTAATAATTCATAATATTAAATAGTAATAATAAAGAGCTATTACAATACAAAGTTCTGATAACAAAACAAATGTCTGCAAAACAGTTTAATGATAAAAGAAATATAAGAAATCGTGTAATTTGGACATATCTATTGCTGACACTGAGATACAACTTTATCTTTTGTAAATCATCGCTAATATTTTGACGACATGGAAAAGTGTACAAGCTATTCAGTGTAGTCGAACACCTGTGGAATCACGAGAGGGGAAATGAAGCTTTAAGGTCAAGGGTAAGTACAGGGTTGGAAAAAAGATGAGCAGGCAGATCTTCGACGAAATTCGTCAGTTGGCGACACAGTACAGCCCCCATTGAAACTGCATCAGCTACCCGAACGGGGGCAGCACATACCAAGACACGCTTTTAGTTTGAAACTATGAACATATTGTTACATTACATAATTTCGTAGCAAGAAAGCTGTCTTCTTGGCGAAGCAAAATATATAATTATAATCTTCCTGTACGCAAAATAATAGAAGCCTTGAAACTTCAATTTAGAGATATCTAAACGTGTTAATCATTTTCTTACATGCAATCCACTCAAACTGAACGATAATTCGATATTTGAACACATTCGGCAATTTCTCAGTATATTCTGTATTGAATTACTAAAAGATAGTAAAATAGTTAAACTGCTATAGAATATGTAATTATTATTAGTTTCAACATTGCTCTTGTATAAATATATGGTCTGAATAGAAAGCGTTCCATTTCGTTACAAATAGAAAGATGAGAGAAATTCGATCGACACTAACCGCGTTTAGAAGTCTTATAGCAACAAGATAGACCTATCTATCCTGAGAAAAAAAACTCGAATTTTTCAGTTCGACAAGGACGTTCTCAAAATTCCTATGGTACTCGGAACATGAATATGAATGCACGTACTAACATAATAATTTTAATACGAATGGTTATAATAACTTGAATACTAATACGCATAAGCACATAATAAATAAACGAAAGCACTCTACGAATATAATTAACACAGTAAAACAAGAAAAATGAAAAAATTCACTACTAACAAATTCACTTGTGTAACAAAACATTTTTGTAAGAACGTATAAACCTCGGTACTCTTCTGTTACTGCTATTGGAAATGTCCTGTATTTTAAGACTTTATGGACGTATAACTCAATACCGTCAAATTGAATATTGTCATCTGTTGCGAATGACATGAAGATGCATCGAGTGAATATCACGTTAAAGAAGGAACAAGAATGCGCTTTCCACCAAAAATTCTATTATTATAAGTATGTATTATTTATTTTATTATTTATTATATTTCTATCAATATATATTTCTATAATTTCTACTTGTAATTTATTTAAAACGAAGACTATTACAGTTAAAATCTCACAATTCAAACGTATTCTATTATGCATCATTGTTATAATAAACGCTGCATATTTGTGTATGTCTATAAAAGAACCACTAAACGATATAATTTTTGCAAATGTAAAAATTCTTTGTAATATTAAATCCAAGATTAATAAATTATCAATTCTCCTATTAAAACTAAAATTATATTTTTGGCGTTCTAAAATAATTAGCGTTATGATTTTGATGGCTATTTAATACCTGAGTTAAACAAGAGAAAAATTTATAAATAATATTTGCGAGACACCATTTTTGTAATGTGTTGCTATTATTATACGTATAAGTCGGATATAGAAATTTCAATCATAAATTATTTATTATTTTTAAGTATCTGATATTTTTAAGTTGTTTAAATATGAGCTTAGTGTTGCTCTTATAGGTTGCTCTTAAAGATCTTGCTGCCAATTATCAAATGAAAGATTTTCGGCGTATGTAATACCGTTCGTACTTTCTGATATGTATTACGTTTTCCACAGTGCCATTAAAACCACAATACATAAAAATTTTGATCGATTAATGTCGATCCTAACTAGTAAATTATTTTTACTATCATCGAAAGCACACGTTCATCCCGTAAAACAATTGGTTTCTAAGTCATTTTCGCATTTGCCAAAACCAAATATTTTGATTTTTCAATGCAGCAAATTGTTTCCGTGCCTGAGTGGCATGCTTCGAATATTTCGACAAACTTTGACAATGCCTGGAAGCAGTACTTCGTGTGCTCAGGGTTAACTTTGAAAATCCACCACTCACCCCTTACCGTTCAGTAGTTTCTTATCGCATAACTCGCTCCCAGCGTATCTCAACAAAGAAAAAATCCTGTTCACCGAAACGTTAACTAGAGCATTTAATTATAATACAAAGCTTCAACTACTATGGCCATTCCCGTGCAGATTTATCTCCAGAATGCAAGCATCATAAATCTACGGCTGCGATATGATATCGAAGGACACGGCGCGTTATCTGAGCAGACACATCCTAGCAAGACGAAATCGATAACTTTTCTTTAAAGACACAGAGAAACGGTATCTTGTCGAGCGTTCCCCGCCGTTGCGAGACGTGGTATGCGAGTGGACCGATGTTGCCTATCTGAAATGTTGCCGAGATTGGGCATGTTTTGTTTCCACTGTCCCCTAATTAGAAGTCGTTTAGACTTTTAAGTCGGCCCAAATGAAGTCCAAGCGAGACAGATGGAGAGAACGATAGGGTGAGAGGATTGGCTGCGTAACGACATCCTGGATGCCTCTTCTTAATTCCACGACCTATTCGATGAAACCTAGGATACTACGCGCTTCGTAAGTGCTTCAGGCTCTTTCTCTCTGAACACGGACGTAACTGTCGTCACTCGGGGCTCTCGTCTTTGCGGCCAACTTCGTGAAAGAAGAGAAGGACGCACGAGAGGAGAGTCGCTGACCGTGAAGTATTCGATCCACATAGATAAGGTTGCGTATTTAAAAATGCTTTTAGCGGGACGACCAGAGTCAATTGTCCCTAATAGGGGAATCTTGTCGTTACTCCTTCGGCGGTGCATCCTTCGTCCCTGACTCGCGCGGTTAGCAAGCAAGTAGACAGAATTTACCGAACAATTGACAAACCTATCCTGCGAGTCTATGGGTTTTAAAATCGTAAAATTTTACGACCGTTGAACAGGGTTGCAAATCCTACTGCTGGAATTTTTGTCAATGTTGAAAGGCTTTTACAACGCGGCCCGTTGAAATTAGTTGTAACAGACATATTGGCGGAACGTGGGGTGCAAAAGAGAGAAATTTTCTGCGATCGTATGAAGTAAGTTTCATCTGACACTCTTTCGTTTTTTAACAAACCTCATTAAACTAAATACAAATCAATGTCATAGTTTACTGTAATAACCAGGGTCGGATATTTAATTTTTGTTAAGTTACTTCACTTTTCGTTTAAATTCTCTAAATTTTCGCAATTTTCATACGTTTCCTTTACGATTTTAGCGTATTATTTGTCAATATGCAGAGTGGGGGAATAACTATGCCCACCTTGAATATTGCCGTTGTTTGCAATAATATGAAAAAATGCTATATACAAAATTTACACCGTATAGAGGAGGACATATTGTGACACAAACATTTTTTGCTTGCGTGGAGGCATAAAGGCGATTTCAAGGTCATCTCTATTTTTTTAAACAGAATCCTATGTTTATTCTTACATTAACGCAAGCTGTCACCACTTCGAAAATCTATTGCAATATAAAAAAGATAATCGTAATTATTATCACATTTAACCCTTTACGGTCGGCAGATTTCTCTAACGGGAGTACCAGCTAGTTGGGGCATAAGCTTTTTGGAGTCATTTTTCCTAAATGATTTAAGGCAAATATATGGATATTAAAAAATACAGAATATGTTGAAGCTGATCTATAGTGTTTAATAGTACTTGTACTACATAAAACCAGAAAGTTTTAACTTTTGTAATTTTCCAAAGCATAGTATTTCTCAAAACAATCGCCGATATAAAGCCCTGGGCATGACCTTCCACGATAGCTTTTTAAAATCGTCTCAAAATCGTCTATCACATTATGAAAAAAATATATATCATTCCAATTAAAAAAGTAGAGATGACCTTGAAATCTTCTATATACTTCCCCCCACGGGAAACACGTTTGCATCGCAATATGTCTCCTTCTATACCGTGCAAATTTTGTATATATCCCTTTTTCATATTATTACAAATAACGACAATATTCAAGGTGGACATAGAAATTGCCCCACCCTGTATAATATATAATTGCAATGCTTCTTATTACTAGAAAGTAGAAAATTTCGTTTATAACTTGTTCCCGATAAAGGTGTACAAACGTTGCTTCGGTAAAATGTTATAACATATTTATATACATGCTCGTAAGCCACTTTGCCTGAAACGATGGCAAAGAAAATTTGCAAATCAACATCCTCGCATTTGTACGATACTTCAAAAAAGCCCGCGATATTCCAGATTCTCTGAACATTTGAAGATTGCGTTACATATCCGAAAACTGTTTTTCAACGAATCCATAAAAAGTATAAATACAAAAACTCGATTCTAGCACTACAATTCCATTAACACTAACTATACCCGCACTTTATGCATACTAATTCTCACTACATCCTGTAATTTCATCGGTTATGAAATAACAAATATTATTTTGGTGAAAGAAATGCAGGTGATTGTTAATTTCTTATAGGAAACAATGCAGAAAACAGCATTTAGTTAAAACTAGATTTACGGGACATTCAGGTTTATATTTTTCTGCTATTACTTGTACTGACTATTATCCTCTTAACGAGACCAAAATATATTGAAATTTATTTTCTTCAAAACTTTATAATTGTGATATTATCGATGTGATATACCTATTTCTACGAATCTACGTCCATTTGACGTGATTGTAACGTAAACATAAATGTTGATAAATTCACTTCACTCATGAAAGCATTGCTGCAGTAATAAATAAGATCGTGATAAATGAGTTAGTTCTTCAAGAAATTAAACGTCAAACGTAAACGTGAACAATACAGTGGCGATACTTCGTACCCGGTATCGCAAATCTGAAATCTTACGTATTTACATTGGAAAAGCCTGATGCAGAAAAGGAATATGCATCAGAATTAAAACGAAACTCAAATCAGTATGTGACTTCCAGTCGTAGTGTCGAGACGTTTTTGCAGTTACAGTTACTATTTTTTTGTGCATTCAAGAAGGAAGTACTAGCGCACGTTGTGTACTAGTAATATTATTGTGAAATCCAATTTTACTCTCTTTTGATAAATGGCCATTTTTTAGTCATCCGAATATGTCTGAAGAGGTGATAATATGTTAAAAAAACTAGTCAATATAATTAAGCAGTGCTCTGACACAAGGTGTGAAGAGGAAGAAAACGAAGTGACTCAAAACGGAAGTGTTGTTCAGATCCTCGAATCAGATGGATGTTAATACTATAATAATGTAGGATATTAGAAATTTTATATAAATGTATATCTCACAGCTTCATTTATAAGTTAGTAGAGTATAATTATATTGTTTTTTAAGTTATTTCTTAAGAAAATATACGAATTCGTTCATGCCTCAAATTGACGCGTGGCCATAGAGATAGATAAGATATATAACAAATGTCCATAAACCCAGTGTTATTAACACGCAAAATGGCATATTTTCATTTCATTGAACCAATCATTTAACCAAGTAGAAGAAAACTCCAAATAACGAGTCCCGAAATGACCAAATCGAGCAACGCACGCCTAGGTGGCTGCTATCGGTAGGCCGAGGCATTTTGACAAGCAAATCATTAATAACGGCCAGCTCTGTTGTAACTCGGACAGACAAAGGTTCATAAATGAACGAAAAATATTCACGGCCTAAATCACCCACCACTAGAAGCGTATGTAGACGCATAGAGGCCGAGGAGGTGATGGGCTCGATGGAGGTTACAACGAAGGGGCACGGTGGAAGGCTCAAAGGGATCGAGGCGCGCCTCGATCCTGAGAATGGAGATTTAAGGGTCCGACGTGTGGGTGTAGGTGGCTGTGGGGTTTCTGCCGATGGCGTCGTCCTCATCGTTGTCGCCGCCAACGTGACGCCCCTGCGCTTGTTCCAGCGGGGCCCCCCTCGCGTATATACGGCCCTTCTACGTATACTACGTGGCATTTACATTATTCGGCCCCGACTCGAATCTAATATTATGAATCACGCGTCCTGTCCGGGCCGTGCATAATAGGGTCGTAGGTCGACACCGCCTCACGCGGAATTCTTCTTCGCTCGTCCCGCTTGTCCTCTGGGAGAACAAGAGTGAAACAAAGGGTTCCGTATTCCTTTCGAAGAGTATGCTGATTTTTGCAATTATGTGGAATTTAGTTGCGTCAACGAGAAATGTAGAAGATACTTTGGATTTTGTGGCGCCTCACCGTGGAGAATATGATTGGGGCTGTGTAAGCTGTGACGAACTTGGTTTAAGTTTTTTATTATGTTCATATGTAAGTGCGATGGGTAACATTAGATCTACACAAGCTGATAGACTGACGGATTCCTATCTTTTTATGAACATTTCTCAAATTTATAGGGAAGCAGTGTAGTAGAGATTTCAAGTGTATCTTATAACACAAATTATTATTCTTAACTTATCATCTGATTTTCGGCTTGGTCCCTTTCTTTCAAAGTAGTTATTTGATATATTTAACACTAGAATTGCCAAGGCAGTAAAAATAACTAATTCCTCCTTTTTTACGAAAAATTCTCCAAATTTATAGGGGAGCCATAGAGTAAATACTCTACGTCTATGTTATAAAACATAAATTAGTAAATTAATCATCTTTTCCAGTTTTTAATTCCTCTTTTTCTAAAGCACTTATTTAAGTTATTTAATATATTTAAATATAATAGCTTTAACGCCGGTAGCTCTAGTGTTAAGTGTAAGAGATTTAACACCCGTGGATCTAGTGTTCAATGAACGAGGTAAACTGAAAAATTCAAGATTGAGACGGAAATGCTTAAAAGAACAGGTTGACGCAACGTATGGAACAAGAAAGTACCTTCTATCTCTAATTAAGGTAGTCTCCTTGTAAGTTATATTAAGGAGTGTAAAACTCTGCAGTACATTTCTGCTGCTTTTCGTATTACTCATTAACTAATGGCAGTAAGCAATAAGAAAATTCCAGATGTAAGGAGTTGCATAAAGTATAAGTGTTCTACAAGAAGCATCGACATTTAGAAAACATAAATAAATATTATTTTAATTACTCCATTACTTTTCGCAAGTTTCTGACTAAAAAGCGAATGGAATTCAAGAACATTTCACGTTTTTTATTTAAATATGAAAGACGTGAATAAAGTATTATCGCGGATACTACAGGCCTACATAAACATTCAATTGCGTTAGTTTCACCGAATTTGAATTGCAGCAGAGCTACAAAATCAACAACCAAGGACACAAACTTTAAAACTATCCCTTCAAATATCTTAACCTATGTCAGTTCCGTGGAGTTTTTGACTGCAAACGAGATTTAATTTGACCCAAATCGAGACAAATTGTACACAGTGAACAGAAATTATTCTCAATAAAGTTATCGAAGAAAAAGTAAAAAACATCTTGTCTTTTAATAAAAAATAAACTGCGGATCAGAAAAAATCCTAGGGTTCTTTACTGTGATTTTTTAAAGAATCGGTTGAAGGCTAAAATGTGACATTTGAATATGCACAATTTTTAAGCTTCTAGATTCAAATATATTTTGTGTATTTATACTATCAAGCATGTGTATATACAAATGTATAATGGCGTTCCCTGGATATCAGATAGCTAAAAAATAAGATGTAATTTACTTTTTCTGTGGTTTTAAAAGTTGTTACAAGATTGGAATGAAAGTACACGGCAAAAGGCAACATTGTTTTGAATAAAAATTACTTGTCTCATTACTGAAATTATTCATCAGATGTACCTAACGACTGCAGATACCAAAATTAAATGTATCGTTTTTCGATGACAATCACTTAGTAGTATGTTTATTTACAAATATTCGGTATGCTAATGACGTACGAAATTATTCTATGTGCTCCAAGCAGCTCAGCAATATAAACTATACTTTAATTTTTCGTAAACTCTGTTAAAGAATACCTTGCAATTGATATTTAAAAAAGAATGCCATTTAAAGTTAAATCTAATGCAAACTGTTTGCCTGGTTAACGAAAGTGTTCATCAAATGTAACGGCTAACTAAATAGAAAACAGCTGTGAAATTCATAATTATAAATTTAACTTCAAATATCCATTGAAATTGAAGAGAATTATTAATTGAAATAATACTTATAAATGTTTACGTTATTTAAAAACTCTGCAAGAAAAGCCAACGCAGTTCGATTTATTTGATGACTTGTAATTTTATTCCTTATATATTTTCAGGAAACGTTATTCCTGCGGAAACGAAATATTTCTATAATTTAATTAGCGGTTATTGTAGCGGAACAAAATCTATAATAAAAAGTGCTATTCTTCACAAGTGTCTTTGTAAACAATGCAAACTCTTTTGCTATTAGATAAATCCGACCAACAAAAAATACCGTTTCCACGTTATAACGAAGAACTGTAAATAACATCACGCATTTGTGCCAAAATAGCGGCGAAGCAGCACGAAAATAAGAGCATTCAAAGGACGTCGATGAAGCGAGAAAGTGGAAAAAATTCAGCAAATAAGTCCAATCGCAGGCCGCCGAGAGTAGCAGGATTTATCGTCGAGATTTCGAAATAAGAGGGAGCAACATCGTGACGGTTATAACGAGACGAGAGAGCAAACGAGAGAGAAAGTGAGAGAGACGGGAGAAGTGAGAGAGGAGGGAATTTTCTTAAATTGCACTTTGTAGCTCCTGAGAGACCTTACACAGGGATTTCGACGCCCACGGCGAGGGATAACGAGGCGAGCCAAGGGTCTCCTTCGTGGAGGTGAGACACACACCGGTGGGTCCTTCGTAGGAACGCGCGGCCCACAGGGACATAATTGATATCCGGCAAGAGCAAAGGAGAGAAGAACGAATCCGAAGACGCCTCAGACGTGGTTGAGAGCAAGAGGAAAAAATTACCTTACGGAGGATAACGGACACGAAAGAAAGAAGGACGGAGGACCACCGAGATCGTGTCCAGAATCGCCGACTTGCCGAAACTCTGGCAAAGGCCACCTGAGCGCCAACAGCATTCGTATGCCTTTCTCTTTCCTTTTCTCGTCTCTTTCAGATCTTTCGTCTTTCTCTTTAATGGCCGGTTCAGCACTGTGCAAACATCGAGTGACCACCACCGTCTGAACTAATTGCTAATCGCAGCTTTGCCAGGAGATCCTCCTCCTCCTGCATTCCCTTATCTTGGTCGTTCTTTTCCTTTATCTATCTATCCTCCGTCTTTGTCGTTGCCCCTCGAGTCCTTTCGTTCGCGTGCGCAGCCACACGTTTCCGAATACTTTTTAGCGCACTATTGAAAGACGCGAAATGGCGAGAACCTGTGTAATTTGATCCAATAGCGTCTCGAACGTTTTGCACATCGAAAAGCCATTTCGGTAGATTGAAGGGAAAGCACTCCGTTGTAATGGCATAAAGTGTCCATCATCGAGAAATGGAGAATAAACTCGATTCACCGTTTATTCATAAGCGGTAAACCGGATTTGGCTCGATGGCAAAGGCGATTTAGAACGATATATTGTCCGGTGCATTACAGCGCTGAATTCGACTAATACGATTCCCGAAATTAAATTTACGGTGAACGCAAAGTTGCTAAAGTCGACGAAAAAGTGTTTCAAAGAATTCGTATCTATTTAATCTCTTTCTAACCGCACATTTTAAATTCGTCACATTTGTAGGATCAGTACCACAGTAGTAGAGTATTGCGATAACTTTGAACAACGGCGAAAATGTTAACTATCATACATTTAACAAATTTTATTTTATGGAACCTGAGCATATTAAAAAGATACTTTATGAATCGTGACATTAGTGTTAAAGTAACATGTGCATAATTAAAGTCTCTGTATTCCCGTTGTCAAAAATTGAGCTAACGCGTCGACTACCGTATTGTTTTCATCCTATAATTTTTTCGTTGAAAACATTAGATAAAAACTGACAAACAATTTAGTTGTGCAAATTTTTGAATTCCTAGATAATCCGAAAGTTGCCTTAAGTCTCTTTGTTAACGAACTAATACGAAAGAGTATACTGGCCTTTTGTTAAATATAATTTATATCACAATATATCGATGGTCACTGGTACAAAAGGTATTACGATTGTTTTGTTTTATATAATGCAGATAACTCGAAGACATTCCAAACTGCTTAAATAGTTAATTTTACAATTTTAATAATTGAAATTTTGTGCCCTTCCGCTGTTAATACTCGTGGAACAGTGATATACATTTTTATCCTTCAGTTGCCAATATTTATGGACGAAGGGCACACCCTTTTCTTTTACATGCTCGTTTCTCATTTTAACGCCTTTTTTTTTAATGCCAAATGGTATTTGAAATTTTTTTAAAGTAAAATACACTATCACATTTCGCTACACATTGTTCTTAATTTGTGTAGAATTAAGAATGATTATAGAACGAATTCAACCTTACAGTAATCAAGAATAATACGTTAATTTGTGCCCGCGGAAAATAATAAGAATGAGAACGTATCTGGTGCAGGAAGAAATATGCATGCACGGAAACCCCGGTTACCGTCGTTCGATCCTGTCAACCGTAAATCATACTACCATGGAGGGAGAATGCTTGCGATTCCACGCTTCTGAATAATTGCATCTGCTTTCAACCACCTGCGAGTTTAATCCTATCATCCTTCGTCGTCCCCTGCGGTAAAAGTAGACTCTCGGTATTCCGCTATGGATAACAGCTATGAGACAGACAGATACCTGGGTCGATTTTCAGAATGCTTCTCAAATGGCTACACGGCGATGTGCGTGTGTTCAAATGTTTTTACGTGTGAAAATTGGCGGTAACTCGTGAGCCAACGAGATATCGAGGGTGTATTTTGGGCCCTAGGGCTATCTTTGTTTTTCTTAATCTCTCTCCTGCCCTTCGGTGTCGCACGATACCAGGGTGAAGTTAATCAGTAACCAGTTATCCACGTTTATCCGTATAATCTTGTGTTGTAATGAAGCATTCATTAACTATACACGCGACTCCATGACCTCACAATCCTTGCAATATTAGGCATGCGTCGTAAATCATTGACAATAGTTGTGCAAAAACAGCAGGCATCGGTGTAATGCGATTAACACGTTAAACGGCACACCGGTCCCCAAGGACCAGATGTAATGAATATATTATTTGTTAAATTATCCAGGTGATTTCAAAACAGGATTAAAGGTACTCAGTAAGTAATGGACGATACTCCGGTCCAATGTCATAAATGCGCTGCCTCTGGAATGACGCGCACGACAGAAGATAACAATAACTCACGGAGTAGCCGAACGTAGCAACAAAACTCAACCGATCTTTCTTTGAAAACCTTCAAACCTTATCTTAAAAAAAAGAGGCCAGGGAATCTTAGGTTATTCGCAACTATTCCGTAAGGAGACGAAAAAACATAGATCTTACATCTTTTTCCATTACAGTTGTAAAATGTTAAATAAAAAAAAAAAAAAACAAGACATTTATAAATTTGAAACATGCCAAACAGCTACCAATGCTGAAAAAAATGAATCTTACTTTGATGTTACATCGAAAACGTATTTTCAATTGTGAAATGGAAACGTTATCCAAGTTACAACTTTGAGACTGTATATCTCTAACAGTAAGAATATTGTGCAGTAAAAAGTAGGCCGCTAAGTGTCACAAATCAAATGCAATTGCTAGATTTCTAAAACCGCGAGAAGAATTTGTGGGTTTTTGGTGAGGTATTTGGCGAAATCGACAACTGTGCGGCGGTTGGCTTTTGATTTAACCCTTAAATGCATAGTGTCTCAAAAACGAAACACTGTCTTTAAGTCATAATTAAAGTATTAACCGTAGTGAAAGTTTTACTTTTGGCTGTCGTCCGAAGGTGTTTCGCTCGCTTTTCAATATGACATTTAGATTGACGAATTGTTTTGGCGCGTCCAAAGAAGTTTGTGAAAGTTAGAAGTGACAATAACATTCATTTTTTTTTGAGATTTATTCTTGCTTATTCTTATTTATTCATAATAATTAGTGAGTAAATATATGCATACTTTTTTCTCAGCAATTAAACAAGATTATTTATGTTTGTACTGCGTGGTGTATCATTTTCTAAACACTTCATTTTCAAACAAAAAATTAATTTTTGCATAAACCTATATAATAATCTACATTAATAGAATTTTTTCGGTCAAAGATAAGAAATCATGCATTTTAGGGTTAAGCTACGCTGTCGCACCTGTCCGAGCCTTAATTAAGTGTTTTAAGTAGGAAATACAGTAGACTCGCGTATTACACGATTAAAGTGTACCGTGTTGTAGGAATACGCGGTATAGGAAATAGCGCAGCCCAATAATTGTTTTCGTAGCATGCGAATAATCTAAACTGATAAATTTGAAACGGTTATTGCCCTATTCATTTTCATTTTTTATATTTTATTAAATACTAACAATAAGTTAACTGAACGTGACTAATTCCTAGGGCTTCTTTTAGTACTGGTGCTCAGACAGTTACATTGATATTTGAGTACTCAATACACGGGAAATCTTATCTATGAATTTGGTGATATATGGTGACAGGCTTGTTGTCAATTCTTTCGAATTCAAAGAAATTTCATTTTTAATAGCGATAATGAACGCATTAATTATCTGTTAATACATGTTATCTGTAATTAAATTTAGACTGTCACCTTCATGGTTTCATGAGGATTATTTTGTGTAATTTTCGTGCGCATTTCTTATGTTTCGGTAACAAAATGACTTTTACTTATTTTCAAAGAATAGTTTTCTAATAATATTCCAAGTTACACCTGTTTCACTCTTTTTTTTTTATCGTAAAATATAATTTTGTAAGTATCAATGTTGTATTTAACATGTTAAGTGCTATGTAACTTCTGGATAATCTTTTCGTTTAAAATATTTGTCGAAAAGTAACATTAAAAAGTTTAGATATAATAAATTATAAGTTTGTAGGTAATTTAAGAATCCCATGAGTTATCATTTTTAGCAAAAAGTTAATACAAAGGATTAGAATATCGTCATCGGCAATTAACCCATTGCATGTCCATGTTGAACATGTCTCAAATAACAATGTCTTGAACGTTCAACTAAAAGTTTTTTTACTGTTGTATTTTTTTTGTTAGGAATGAATAGAATTACTTTAGTGTATTTATGCTTTTAAAAAATGAAGCCCTTGTAATCTTGTAAAATTAATGTTGCAGCACTTTAGAAATATTGTGTGATATATAATACGTCATATCTGATTCACAGGTGGATAAAGCATGCATCTAACTAAAAAAACTGTCTGAACTTGAGCTGTTAAACTAAATTAATTTCTGTTAAAAGTATAATCTATTTTACGTCATGTATGATACATGAGCATATACAGCATCATATGAGCCGTTTATTTTGAAAGTGGCTTGAATCACTTCCTTTTTAAATCGAGATATTTAGTGTTTGCGTTTCAACGTGTATTAAAATATTGATGTTAATTTGCGACAAGATTTATTAGGACTTGTTATCTTGGATGCTTATATTTTTGTCAGTATAAATAATGTCGCATAATCATTAAAAGATCGCCTTTTTATATTACGGTAAAATGGCTCTTGCTACTCTCAAAATAAACGACTCATATATAATGTATGTACAGAACGAGAATGAGTTAAATATAATTTTAAGTTCCAATAAAGTGCCGATCGATGGTAACCGATAACGGCAGTTCGCGCTTTAAACATTGATAACTACCTTTCTTATCGTCGTACGATATCTTTCCACAATCAAATTTATTTTCACGGTAAAACTGACGACTTTCAAATATAGCAAGAAAAGAAATTTATGTTACGTCTAATCAAACGATACTCAGGTGAAAATGTTATGCTACGTGCACGAATATAATTATCGAAGTTTACAAAAGATTCCAGGCAGGCTGTACCCTATGAGGAAAAATATAAATAAGGTCCCGATTAACGATAAGAGATGTACCTTTAAAGTACTTCCATTACAAGTGGATTCTATTTGTACGACCGTATTTGCCACAAAAATGGATAAACTTTGAAGAAGAGGTTGAAAAGGATTTTCAGTGGCTTATTCCCCTTTACCGTAGCTATTTACAAACCCCAAATTCGCTAGTAATCTGCGAGCGAGTTTTGCCTCAAGAAACCAGGTAAGCGCAGAAAACCAGATAAACGGATTAGCCTTTGACAAGAAAGAATTCCGGTCCATGAGAATAATAAGAAAGCGAGGCGAGCGTACCAGCAACAGGGTAAACCACAAGCGTTCCTCACAAATTTTTCCGCTTTGAGGGTTTTGTATAAACTACCGAGTATAAGAAAAATTACAGAACGTGCAGTACATCCGCATACTTCAGTTTTTAACACGTTAATTGTCTGGAGAATTTGGGCGAAATTTTCATTGACAATGTCTCGCGGAGAACTGTATTACAAAATAGAGTTATGCGAAGCTGTCGATTTCTATAAGTAATTTAAAAAATCGCTCTGATTCTGTTTGACAGAGTCTCGACACAAAAGATTATACTTAATACAATTTATGGAATAGATCTCAGATTAATTAATTTTATATTAAGGTAAAATTAATAGAATATAAATTATAGATAATTTAATATTAGATCTTTAGAGATAGTCAAACTGAATCTTTACTTGCTTTTAAATTACTGAAATTTTTTATAGCGCAATTCGTTTAATTTTCCGTATCTATCTTGTAAGATATAAATATTATTGTAAGACATAAATAGATTTAGACTCGCAAAACTTGTTACCCATAACAAAACTCTTGACGACATGTATCTGTTAATTGCAGTACTATCGTTAACATTTAACAAGATGCTAATTTAAAACAAACATGAGTATTATAATATATATATATATATATATATATATAATAAAAGATAACTCGATTTACTTAGTCTTGTGATGCTAGAATTCTAGAACAAAGTTTGATGGTCTTTAATGGGTTCCCATAAAACCTTACTTTCCTTGGGTATATATTATTCACAAAAACTATAAAAATAATAGACTTGTTAAGAAGCAAATAATATCATCAAATCACGAACAACCTCAATTACTATAGACCTACAGTAGGTAATAGACGGTTAAGGTACATTTCCTCGTTTTCGAGGAATTCCGTCTACTTATCCATTAACCCTTTGTCGTTCACATGATTTTCTCAATTTTTTATCAGCTAACCAAAAATAATTTCGGTAAATGTTCTACCGTTGATTATTCTTTTTTATTTAACAAGAGGAATAACTATGATACTCCGAGATATTCATCAAATTTTAAAGCAAAATTATAATAAATAAAGTATTAATTACAATGAAAACCTGTGTCCATTGTAGCTGAGCATAAGATTGTAACGGATTAATATTTGTTATTTTGAAAATGAAGTTATCTGGGTTTGTAATTGAGAACATCATTGGCTGACGGCGGAGGATTAATATTTGTAAGACAATTATCTAAATGTATATTAAATATCAAAAATATAAATGTGAAACAAGGCTGATAAATTGCTTACATTTGAATAAATTGAATACAATTTCGCTATTATCGTTTAAATTCACATAAAGTTTGAATTCACAATTATGTGATAATTCACATAAACTCTTTCGAATTGGAAGCAATATTCAGCATATCAGATTTTTAAGAAATTTTAAAGCCGAAGTATAAATACTGAAAAGTTGCAGTAATTGCACACAAATTTCATTATGTACAGAATTGCAGGACACTCAAAAATTTTGATCGGCTCTTTTCCCTTTGTTACATTGTCAAAATAAAAACATTAAATGTTTGATTATTTGTTGCAGCAAGTTCTACTTACACCTTTACAAGCTTTGGTCTATTGACCTTAGAAATTTTATTAAGAATCTGGATTTACTCCAATTTTTTTAAATGGGTAAAAAAATGTATTCAACAGTTAAGATAAAATAATTCTACGTTCCAAACATAATTTTTAAAATAAAAAAATCGGCCTCATTTATTACGAAAGATCACGTAATAGAGTGATAGATTCATATATGTATATACAGTTTCTTCTCTCACATTATCATCAGTATAAATTATGAATTTCCAAAGGTCGCGATTCAATAATTATTATTTATTCAATGCACAAATGTAAATATGTTAAGGCAGATCATTTATATCCTCGATTTATCTCCTATATTACAACATAATTTGCAAAACGTTCTCTGCATTGTTGATGAGATTGCATGATAAAATCAGAAACGTTCAGAATCCAATTTTCCGAGCAGCGCCAGCACGAAACGCACTTCATTATCAATTTCATCAAGCGCAGAGAAATTCAACTCTCTTGATAATACGGAAATATGTCACAGTATGCTCTTTTCGAAACGTCAGTGTCAATAGTGCAAGAACGGTTTTGTCAGGAGTCTCCTTCCGCATCGTTTAACCGACATTCCGGATCGTCTCGATTTGTACGCGGACAATTTTCCACCACTCAACGTCAGGTCTGCTTACCTCCCCGAAATCGAGGTAAACCTGAGTATGAGAGTGCCACGAAAAACTTGTCGGAAAGTTTGAACGCGAACAAAAGCCGGCTTGCTGTCGTACTAAACTTCTAAACGGCAAGATTATCATTGTTCCGATATTTAACTGGCAGTTTCTGGCCGCATTTCTCCCTCTTTCTGTTTCGTCTTATTATTGTCGTTCTATTGCCAACGAAATTCCATGGTATGCTCCGTATTTTTCGAGTTGTCAAATAAACGAACAATGAAAGGTTCCCGGCCTGTCCACCGAGTAGAATAAGTCTATTTAACTGCCGCAAATCTTTCATGTTTCACGTTCCTTCCTTTCTGCTTTAACCTGCTACAACCTGTACTGTCGCATTCGCAAAAACCAATGGAGCCTAAATGTGTCTTTATCCTACATTCATCCTATACTCTTAAACGGATTATATTGCCGAGCTCTCGAATGTATGAAGGGTATTTTGAGATAATTTCGTTTAATTTGAAAACAACACTACGTGATGGAGCTTAACTCTTTGCAATATTACTCGAACCTCTAGCCAATGTAACTTTCTGTACGGAAATTTTGAAAGTTTATTTGGAGATAATCTTGTTTCAATTTAAAACAACGCTCTGTGCTGGAACTTAACCCTTTGAAATCTTACGTAAACCTATAACCAATGTAACTTTTTATACGTGAATGTTACACCTACCCCCCCCCCCCCCCCATTTACACAGAAGAGAGGTTCCTTGGAACACCGTATAAATCGAAATCTTCAATTTTGATACGTGAAACTGCGTAAATCGAAAACAAACTAAAACGTGTATAATTCAGTCATCTATAATATTTCAACGTTAACCCTTTGCGGACGGAGACATTTTTGAATGTTGAGAGTCAGCCATTTATTTTGCAATCTAAAACCACCATTTTATCGGCATGATAGGCTGTTAATGTATATAAATTATAAATTATTATTTGTTTCATCATATTTCAACGGTTATATTTCAATTTTTCAACTCTAACTGTGCATACAAGCAGCGATAAGCTATAATTAAATGTTTTCTCAGACCACATATATGCGTCGCTGGTCCTCAAAGGATTAAATAGAAATAACTAAAAGCAAATTTTTTTAAAAATCTCTTATTTTAACCCTTTGCACTCGAGAGATCCGAAGCGGAGCCATTTAAAATTTGTCTTCAAGCTCGAGGGTTCCGCTAGGGAGACAATGCAAATAATTTTCAGTTCATAACATAAGGACAAAAACAAATATTTAATTTTTATGCTTTTATATATTATAACATTTGTATCCATAATCAATTAAAAAAACAATAACATACAACAGTGAGTTTTCTTTTAATGCGCATATCATTTGCTTATATGTGAATATGATTTTTCTATTGAAATTGCTTCGAGTTGCAGGTAATATGAATGAAAAAAAACTTCGAGTGCAAAGGGTTAAAAACCGTGTAAATAAAGTACCGTGCAAATCACGGGTAGGTGTATACTGTATAAAAATTTGGAAAATTTACTTGAAGATAATTTGGTTTAATTTGAAAACAACACTCTATGACGGAGTCCAATCCTTTGCAGTCTTACTTCAACCTATGGGTCATGTACCTTGCTGTAGGGTAAGCTTGCTAAATCCTACTTGCGCTTAAGGGTGTACTCCCATTTTTCTTTGTCAGAAATGCCGATATTTATCATTTCTTACAGAGAAAATTGTAACAGTAATTAATTTGAAAGTTTCTGTATATTTTAGTTGTACCTTCCTTGTAGTACATCAATTTTTTCAATCGGATAGACTTTGAAAAATACAGTTTAAATCGACTATGAACTAGAACACTCCGCATAATTTTTTTATTAACGGTTGACATATAAAAAATTCTAGTGTGGTTTTATTTTATGCAGATACAATTATCGTTTGACCTACAATCAAGAAAGAAGAATTATTTTTGGAGAAATGGGAACTGTCATATTTGGTAATAAAAACAAATTACAAAATTTATCGTCTTGCTTCTAGGTCAAACGATAAAAGGATTCTTTTTTAGCGTAAAGGTAAAATTTCAAGTTGATCGGACCAACTTTAAAAGTTTTACAAGTCTATAACTTTGGGAATTTTATGAATTTTATCTTAAAATGTTGTAGAGACATACCTATAAAGTTAACCTACAAGAGTCAGTAAAAAAAAGTGATTTTTTGACAGTAAAAGCAGGAGTACCTCTTTAATTCGTACCGCCACATTTATTTGTGACTTATAATACGTATACATAATATTACTGTTAACACTAACATCGGAGTATCCTCATTGACGGTTCATGATTGTTGTGATTCAATATAATTTTATTGAAAAAGGTAAGTTTATTTGACTTTATAAGCATTCCCATGTTTCGTAACGATTTTAAGGAAATTCTGTAAAGCATAAATTGAAAGGCTTGATATTCTATAAAACTATATTTCTTTGCGATCTTACACACCATGGATTTGCCACGCTGCTGGCTTCCATTGCCTAAAATAATCATTTGCAATTCTTTATCGACCTTACGCCGAATTGTTTGTATAGCAGTCTAACTTAATTTTTTTTCCCGCCTATCGTAATTACATAAATTACACATAAAACAATGAACTACCTTAGAAATTATGTTAACACATTGCGTATCGAATACGAGATATCTCGTATATAGCAGACCGAGAGGCATACTTTATACGCGCGCATAAATGACTATAAACTACGCAATGAAACTAGAGAATTTCTATGATTCAATGCACAAGATGCATGATATGGGTGCGTGCTGAATGCTCGAGATGAAATAAGAATACATTTTCCTACTGCTGTGGCGACTGCGACAAGAGTACGATTTTGGAATAGCGCAGTACGACTTACTCTTTGTGATCCTATATCGTACATTTTACATTTTTAAAAACATTTTATTTTGGTTCAATTAAATGTGATTTCTATTTATTTAAAAAATTTAGATATTACTTTTATTGATAAAGATATCACTACTGTAATATCATGTTTTTCTACTCATTTTTTAACCACTTATAACAGTTTGTTCTAACCTGTTACGAATGAAACAAGCATACCCTACATGAATGATACTTTGTATAGAACTTTTGAAAGCTATTTTTAGAATTTTTATAACTACTGTGCAAATTTAACCGAATAATACTGTGATACTTGTAGTTACTGGTACTATTGAACGCAATCAAGTATTTAATGCTAAGGAATAATGTCAAATTAAATTCAGTTAACCAGAAATACATTACAGTAGACTCCCGTATAACGCGAATTCCTACAAGGTGGCAAATATACTGCGTTCACTGTTTTCTTACAGTGCAGTATCCCATACAGCGCGCTATGTAATTTATAATTCAATGCAAGAATTTCCCCCATTCAATACTTATGGTTAGATCAACTTTAGTACAGTATTACGCTGTTTCGTCCATATTTTTTTAGCCCAACTACTCTTAACGTATCTGCACGACCATTACTGATTAGTAAATGAACGTCCAAGGAATAAGAAACGTATGAATATCCTATTTGATGAAACATACAAAATAAAAATGGGCAGGGTAATAATTATTCGTAAAATGACACATTTAGATTATTCTTTTCTCGCAATTCTCGCACTTCCTATTTCCGCCATATCGTTCCTGAGAACCTCAAACTCGGCTAATAACTACCAAAAACAAAACACTTCTATCGTCGTTCACATAGATAACGGCGTAAGGAATGTGCGTTTTTTACGACCCGTAAAGCGTTGCAATCAACAATACGTGTCAACGAGGAATGTCTCTAACCGACTAGCTGCATAATATACGCATAACGTATTATTCACGTTGTACTGGAGCCTACCGTAACTGAATTATTCGAATTGCACCGAATACAATTATTTCTTCGGGAATCAAAGACTTAAATAGCACCGTTGCCTAATATCAGGCTGGAATTTCTCTTATGATATCAACTGACTGCACCATGAAAAACGTATATTAAAAAAAAGTGTAAAAACTGTCATAATAAGGACCATTCAAAGAACCTCATATATAGGTATCTACACATTAACTATAGTAATGCAGTCCACAAAAAATATAATTTCTTACAAGATTAATAATTGCTCCGATAGCATTTTCTTTTAAGTGAAATATCTGGCCGATTTCACGCTGCTACTTCTTCGAGTTATTATACACTAATTTTTGTACTTATGTTAGATGGTTGCCACATTAATTGCTATCAATATCCATGTCATTGGTTTCATCAAGCATTCTAAATCAATTTAGAACCTAGATTACCGATTTCGTTCCACTGTGCTGTGGTAGGGTAGCTATCCACTGATAGGGACGAGACCTTCCTAAACCTCCACTGATTTTGCCGATGCCGTGTCCGCGTCGCAGCTGTTAGTGCAGCTCACTCATAGAGGTCCCGTAGGATCCTCTAACCTGCGACGCGTTGTCGGGTCATAGGCTGCAGTATTACCCCCACGAGTCTAACTCAAATAGCTGGGACCAGATGCAAAGTCCTGGTGCTAAACCCAGCCCCCCTGGTACCAACTTTACCCTTGGCAGGGCCATAGCTCAAGCCACTGCCAATATGCTACTCCCAATAGCATTGATCGGCATGTAGGCTCGGGTATCCCAGGTTCGCCAAACCCATACTTGGGAGATCTCAAGCCCCTGTGGGGGAGGCATACATGGAATAAATGTCCCTGGATGGGTTAATTTCACTTCGACGCTGAAATATCTGCTAATGCTGTAAGAATTATCAACGCGTTTTCCTGCCGCCGCTTAATTTTTCCCAGAGTACTCAAGAAGCTTTGGAGAGAAGAAAGATCATCTGTACGATTTTTATGGAAATCATTTAATGCACTTACAAAGGAACATCCCGATGTATGAATCACCGATTTTGATGACATTTTAGTATGATATAGTTAGTATTAAAATGTTTTACACGTATTTTTTTATCGGCAGTTATCCATGCTAAAGGGGTGAAAACCGCCCTCAGACTTGGGATTGCGAAACCTGTTTATCGAATATCTCGGAAATTATTATACATACCGAAACTTTTTAGAGTGAAAAATAACGCCTTTTGATGGCGAACCCAATGGTGTAAACATTGTTTTAAAAAATCCATTTCTCACAATTTTTTTCATAATTCATAATTCTTTTCATCATTTTTCCAGTTAAATTTCAACCCATTTTCTTGAGTATTTGTTTGTAAAAAGTATATAGTTAAACACGAAACACGGATAAATTAGAAATTTGATATTTGTGTTACACAAAAGTTATTGTATTTTCAATTGTATTTTTTAACATATTATTTAAACAAGCGGATTTTTTAAAAAAAATGTTTACACCATCGGGTTCGCCGTCAAAAGACATTAATTTTCACTTTGTGCCAAATTTCCGTGTCT
This sequence comes from Cerceris ruficornis, assembly GCA_963989415.1. Taxonomy (NCBI): domain Eukaryota; kingdom Metazoa; phylum Arthropoda; class Insecta; order Hymenoptera; family Crabronidae; genus Cerceris; species Cerceris ruficornis. Next base: position 13,567,714 of record OZ022528.1, read on the forward strand.
CTAATAGTTTCCGAGATATTCCATAAATAGTTTTCGCAACCCTAAGTTTTAGAGCGGTTTTCGGTCCTCTAACGCGGATGATTTCCGATTAAAAAAATAAGTGTCAAATATTATCACGAAAAGTATATCATATTAAAATTTCATAAAAATCGGTCATTTACACTTCGGGATGTTCCCTTCTTAGTCTGATGAAGTTACGACAGACTAAGTGGTATAAAATATTTAACTCTAGATCTACGGATGTTAACCCTTTGCACTCCGAGTAATTTATACTGTCAGCTACCAGTTACTCCAGAACTATTTACACGGTGCGAGTGCATATTTGTGGAAAATTGAAAATCTCTCTTTGTCCTTAAAAAAGAAGCGTATACATTTTCAAATTATTGTTTACGATATAAAAAAAATATAAAAATACACAAGATTTACCTGACAACGGAGTTATCAGCTTCTATTATAATGTCGCCGTTGCGGCGACCACGAAGTGCAAAGGGTTACATTTGTTATACGTAAATACATTAAATAAGTATTTTGAAGAAAGAGGAATTAAGGGGAAGGAAGATGATCGGTTAAGTAATTCGTGTATTGTAAGATAAACGTGAAGTATTTACTGTACTGCTTCTCTACAAATTAGAGAAATGTTTGTAAGAAAGTAGGAACCCATCAATTTTACGGCTTCCGTGTATCAAGTGTTAATATTTATATGTACCACAAACAGTAAACCACTCTCACATATAAATTTTTCTCTAACACTAGAACTACTGGCGTTCAAAGTATCTATTATATTTATACAGGGTGGTCCACACAACGTGTGCACCTCGAATAACTTTTAAAGTATGCGTTGCACGAAAGAATGTTATATACAAAAGTTACATGGTTTAAAAGGGTACACTATGAAGTGTGTCAATTTTTTCTATAGGTGGAGGCATTTCGGAGACTTGAAGGTCAACTTTGTTTTTTTAAATGGAATGATACGTTTTTTTATTAACCATGAAATAGCACGTTTTCAGACGAGTTCAATGACCTGTGGCTCAAGGTCATTCAAGGTCAAACTTGCTTGAATATTAAGTAACTATAATTCAAAGTATGTCGTGTTTGGTATCATTTTAATCAGAAAAATCGGGAGGATCGGCCGTTTTCATTTTCGATTTTTTTTTAAACCTTTGCTAACGTATTTGTGAGATTTTTCTGATTAAAATGGTACCAAACACGATATACTTTGAATTATAGTTACTTAATATTCAAGCAAGTTTGACCTTGAATGAACTTGAGTCATAGGTCATTGAACTCGTCTTGAAACGTACTATATCATGATGAATAAAAAAACATATCATTCCATTTAAAAAAACAAAGTTGACCTTCAAATCTCCGAAACACCTCCACCTATAAAAAAAGTTAACACACTACATAGTGCACCCTTTTAAACCATGTAACTTTTGTATATAACATTCTTTCGTGCAACGCATACTTTAAAAGCTAATCGAGGTGCACAAGTTACGTGGACCACCCTGTATATACGGAAAAGTACTTTGAAAAAATAGAAATCAAAAGGTGAAAGAGATGGCCAATTAAATAATTTAGGTTTTATGAGATAGAAGTGGAATATTTGTTGCATGTCTCCTCTATTTTAGGAAATTTGTAGGAAAAACTGAGAGCCGAACATTTTGCCCGCTTTGGTAGTTTTAGTGTTAAATGTATTCGGTACGACAGTTGTTTTATAAATTCTAACTGTAATACACATGATAAATGCATATTATAGCGTATGCACATAATAGCGCGTTTCGAAGTTCTGATAGATCCATTAAAATAAACATTGTCTTTTATAAATATGATACTTTCAGCTGTTGTAATAAACATGAAATTATGAAACATAATAGTAGTATGTTTTTATACTTAACACGTCGAACGCCACCGGTATTTCGCTAGTTTCATCAGTTTTACTCGAGTGAAACATTTTTTATTAAAATCATATCTTTACAAAGCAGAAGCCTTAAAGACACAACTAGATGTTTATATTGTCAGCAGGACTTTATCTTTTAATGCCAATATTTAAATAGTGAATATATTAAAAAATACTTAAATATTACAATTCTAAAGTCAAATGACACTGGATTCAATAGAGTCGGTCACCGGTGACACCCGTGACGTTCAACGTATTAAAATAAAGAAATACGAATTTGAAAAACAGGACAGATGTATTCGAAGTGTCGTTTTTAATACGTTTTGCAGTCATTTAGTGTAGAGACACATGTAATTATTGTGGAAATAGTATACTGCAACATCTTCTGCATGTATAACAAGCTTTATTTTATACGGTGGCGTAAAACTGATTGTCATACAATACAATGGAAATATACGGACAGGAATGAAAATAAGTACCTCAATGATTAGGTGTAATTAAAAATGTGTTATTGATAATGATAGCTGTATTATTATCATTACTATTAACACTCGTTTCTATTCATCGATATTGCAAAATTTTGAAATCGGAAAATATGAAATAAATCTCTCAATTTCAAATAGATAACCTAAATTGAAATCCTTTCGAGTGTATTATATTATTTATTCATTTTCCTAATGGTAAGACACCTTCAAGGATTACCCGTAATTTGATAAAATTTTTTTAAATATTTATTTAGAATCCTTCAAGTTCAAATTCACACTTAACCCATCGATAAATTCGAATAAGTAAGATTCATCAAATCGTTGCCCTACAACGAGTGACGCCTATGACGCAGTAAATGAAATAGAAAATTTTAAAAATTTCCCAAAACTGTCAAGGTGAAAATATTAGTTGGATATAATGCGATAAAATTATTTCCATGCTATTAACATTACGTTAAAGAATTCGATGTACTAGAAGTCACTGATTAATTTGAATTTCAATCATTTAATTTTGAGTTACTGCTTGCACAGTCACAAAAGTAATCGTAGGAAAAAGATTTAATACTGGACGTATTTTTATCGCTAATACCAAGAGAAACAAAAATACTAAAAATATCCAGAAGACTTACCACATTGACGAAATCCTGAAACGTCACTGCTGAAACATGAGACTCCTTCGCCCTGCTGAGTAAAATATCGCGTTTATTCGGTGGTATCTCGGCCTTCCACTCAGGACTTCTCAAAGCTGCCAAAAAATCCTCCAACGGTATCTCCCCAAAGCCCTCGGGATCAAACTGATAGAAAAAACATCGGTCATCGTTTCAACCCCATAATACATAAAGAAATCACAAACAGAATTTATAAGATAACCGTCAACATACCTTATCGAATAGCATCCGCCATTTCTGGAATCAGAAGAGAACATATTGAATGTTTTCTATTCATTTCATATTGCACCACACAGTTCTAAGTGTACACTATTCTTTATAATAAGACAGAACGGTTTAATTAATGACTTTTACTTTAAACACGCACTTTAAAGTCAAAGGTATGCATTTTGTCACGTGACTACGAAATGGGGGAAGAATTCGCAATGAGAAATCAAAGACGATCACTACACTCTAACAAGAAATGAATGTATCATAGCAATGAACTCCTTACATCGCCATCATCCGATCTTTTTTATCTTTCAACCGGACATAGCGAGTTAATTTGTCATTTGAGCACGACTTTATAAAACCCGGAACGAATACGATGGAAAACTTTACTAACTAACAAATTATGCCTCAACTGTATCTACCGGCTCTCTTTACTCACTATTCCAAACTGTGAGAAGCGCCACCTTAAAAAATTTAGTAGAAATAGAACTACCTTCCGAGCGTAATTTATCGATAAAAAGGACACATCTTAAAATGTAAGTTTGACGACACTCAACAAATGCCGAATACGGAAACGTGAATGGCATGTCTAGTCAACGATATGTGGAAGAAGAAAAAAACATCTAAACATCATATTGCACGTTGTGAAGAATGTTTGAAATTGTATTTACATCATTGAGAAGCTCCCGCCTATACTCGGATTCGTCGATATCGATTTCAGAGGCGAGATCGGTATGATCGGTAACGTATCCATCGTAGTGTGCGCTATTCGCCTCGCTACGTGCATATTCCTCCTCCTCTTCGACGGTACCGGCGATGGTCGGTATCGAAGCACCGCTTGCCAGTAGCATTACCGCTTGTGGCACGAGGTCACCGAGCGAATCTCCTCATTCCACCCTCTTCCGTACGTTTTCTGAAACACCGTAACAACATCCAATCGGAAACAATTTATTGGATTAGATTATCCCCGAATTTTCTTCGCAAAAGGGTCTAGCAGGATAAGGAGGTCAAAAGTGCCCTTGAAGCTATTTTAGGTAACCAGGGTAGGTAACCATAATAAACCATTGTACACAAATTTTCAATCCGATAGCTTAACCGGGAGGGTAGTTATGGGGTAAATTTGAAAAACCAGTTTTTGCCTCATTTTCGCCACTTATTGATGTGTAAAACTGTCGAAAAAATTCTGACACATCCTAAACATGATTGCACACGTTACGAATGATTTTCAGATTCTTCCGTTGCAAGTGCCATGCGCAAAAAATCAAAAATGAAAAAAAAATTGGGAAAATGTAGATTTTTCACTGAAATCTGCAGGGCACAATTTTTAAATAATTACAGTAAGTACCTGATGTAACCATTATTATGCTCAATTTTTTTCATATTTTTTTGATATGGTGCAACACTGTCGGAAAAATCAAAAACCGATTTCTGGGACGCATTTTGGGCTGAAACGCAATCAGTAGTTGCTATCTTTGCATTATTTTAATTCAGTATGTTCATTTTATTACCTTCAATGTCTTTGAATGCGAAAAGATACGGGTTAAGGAAGAGAATCAAGAAAATGAAGTAAATTGTTAATTGTATGCTCCTTATATGCTAGAATTTTGAACCTTCTTTCAAGAGATGAAATGGTGCAGTGGCTAGAGTGTCTGCCTGTGGAACCGCTCGAAACTTTTTGTCGCGAGTTCGAATCCCCATGGGGGACTTAATTTTTTTCTGTAATTTTTTTTTTATTATTAAACACATAGCAATAATCAATAGTCGCTTTAAGGTGTTTCATAAATATTTTTAAAAATAATTATATGTACTGTTTTTAATAATGCCACGATTTGCGATTACTAGTATTTTTAAACATTTCGTATATTGAATAAACATCGATTTATTAAGACATTTGAAAATGTATGTTACATGTAAAAGGATCAGTATTTGCTATCTTTGCATTATTTTAATTCAGTATGTTCATTTTATTACCTTCAATGTCTCTGAATGCGAAAAGATATGTGTTAAAGAAGAGAATCAAGAAAATTAAGTAAATTGTTAATTGTATGCTACTTATGTGCTAGAATTCTGAACCTTCTTTCAAGAGATGAAATGGTGCAGTGGCTAGAGTGTGTGCCTGTGGAACCGCTAGAAACTTTTTGTCGATAGTTCAAATCCCCATGGGGGACTTAATTTTTTTTTTAAATTATTAAACACATAGCAATAATCAATAATCGCTTTAAGGTGTTTCACAGATATTTTGATGTCTTCAAAAAATATAAAACCTGCATGAAAATAATCATACGGTATGCTTTTCCTAGTTTTGCCATATTTTGCAATTATGGGTATTTTCAAACATTTTGTATGCTTAATAGATATTGGTTTATTATAATGGATGAAAATATATGTTAAATAATAAAGGCACAAAATATTATATCTTGGAATGTTATAATAAGGAAGAGGAAGGAAGAGTTTCTTCCTTTCTATAGATTATAACTTTTCATGATCCTTTTACATGTAACATACATTTTCAAATGTCTTAATAAATCGATGTTTATTCAATATACGAAATGTTTAAAAATACTAGTAATCGCAAATCGTGGCATTATTAAAAACAGTACATATAATTATTTTTAAAAATATTTATGAAACACCTTAAAGCGACTATTGATTATTGCTATGTGTTTAATAATAAAAAAAAAATTACAGAAAAAAATTAAGTCCCCCATGGGGATTCGAACTCGCGACAAAAAGTTTCGAGCGGTTCCACAGGCAGACACTCTAGCCACTGCACCATTTCATCTCTTGAAAGAAGGTTCAAAATTCTAGCATATAAGGAGCATACAATTAACAATTTACTTCATTTTCTTGATTCTCTTCCTTAACCCGTATCTTTTCGCATTCAAAGACATTGAAGGTAATAAAATGAACATACTGAATTAAAATAATGCAAAGATAGCAACTACTGATTGCGTTTCAGCCCAAAATGCGTCCCAGAAATCGGTTTTTGATTTTTCCGACAGTGTTGCACCATATCAAAAAAATATGAAAAAAATTGAGCATAATAATGGTTACATCAGGTACTTACTGTAATTATTTAAAAATTGTGCCCTGCAGATTTCAGTGAAAAATCTACATTTTCCCAATTTTTTTTTCATTTTTGATTTTTTGCGCATGGCACTTGCAACGGAAGAATCTGAAAATCATTCGTAACGTGTGCAATCATGTTTAGGATGTGTCAGAATTTTTTCGACAGTTTTACACATCAATAAGTGGCGAAAATGAGGCAAAAACTGGTTTTTCAAATTTACCCCATAACTACCCTCCCGGTCAAGCTACCGGATTAAAAATTGGTGTACAATGGTTTCTTATGGTTACCTATCGAATGACGTATCGTGGAATAAAATAGCTTCAAGGGCACTTTTCACCCCCTTATCCTGCTATACCCTTTGATGGCATCTTTCATATTGTATCTTAGGAATCGTTGTACAAATTATACAGTTTATACGTTCTTTGTCCTTCTTTCTTATAAAAATTATACAATACAAATTATCGAATAGTAAGCGTGGGAAACGGTTGTAATTAAATCAGCGCACGTGAAGTAAGTCCAAAGTTAGTACAACTTCTTTAGACGAATCATCATGGTCGATCAGAACAATTACGTAAAGAATATTGATCGGTCTGCTCTCTTTAAAGCATAAGTGGTGTCCTTGAAACTAGCCTATCTTTCTAGCACTACGCAATGGGGTTATGCAGCAAAGTATATTCGCGCGACGGTGCCGTTTCCATGGCAATGCATCGTCGATGGGTCTGGGAGTAAGCCAACCACCTACCACCACACGTATTGTACGTATTATGCACGGAATGCACCAGGAGTTATCGTTTTTTATAAAACTATAAGCACTGTAGTCGCATGTATATCATCTTGCACAATTTTTCAATCGTTCGACGGTACGTATTTGATTTAAGAAGTAAAGGCAGTTCGTCTTATTTCATAATTCCTTTTATACAACGAGATATTAAAAAATACTTTGTAATTGGTGCAGTGCTGAGATGCTACTACCCATGTGCTTATCATATTTTGTTTATTATGAAAATAAAATAATGACTGACAAGAAACAGCAAATATTTCAATTATTTCCACATCAATAAACAATGTAATACGTGGTTCATAATTGATATTCTTGAATATAAAGTAATTGATTCGCTCTATGGTTCAGAACCCACCTAAAACCATAGGACCTAGACGAAATAACCATGATAGTTACCAAAAAATGCAAAACAAAATAAAGCGAAAAGAATTCGTCCCAATATCGGAAAATCATCGTTAAATAATATTTACTAAAGACTGTTAATTGCCCAATGAAAAGTTATCAGACCAATGCATTTTCAATCGAAGATCTAATACGATACGTAAACCTATAACCACGATGCAACCAACGCGTCCACGCGCTAACCCATACCACCCCTATTCACTTTCCCTTTCCCCTTCTGTTCCTGATTCAGTCACTACCCTCAGTTTCGTCACGACGCCAGTGAAATTCACCCCAGGCCCTCCCCCACTGTCTAACGTTGTCGCCATACCAACCCCACAGAACCACCCCCACGGCCCTGGTGCACTCTCTCACCCCGTCCCTCTCCTATCTTGCTTGTCTGTTCTTCGTGCTGCGCCATCTTCTAAGCGCAATTACAACGTCTCGTGCAAACAGGTCTACATGCACGAGACAGTCTAAGGTCGACGACCTTGAAGAACGTCCGACGACGCATCGTCATGGACGGTGCCTCGTACGTATACCTGCGTATCTTCTTACGACTCTCCCTACCGTGGCATTATGTTACTTCGTACCCTTATCGCGAGCCGTGAAACAGGCTGTCTACCGTTCGCCTACCTTGTAATCTCTATGCAGGAATACACGTATATGATGATTCAACTTCTATTTACGACAATCTCCGGGCTATGATAATCGAAACTTATGTGTTTACAGATTGTTTAGTGATCTTTAAATAGCTAGTATTTCAGGGTCCAGTATATTTCACTATTTTGAGTACTGGTACAATTGACTGTGTAATTGAGCTAGGGATCAGAGTGTTAATGATACTGATTGTAAGAGAGGAAGTGAGTTGCTATGATTTGCAAAGTTAAAAATGTAAATTATGCCGCAATGAGAGTATGAACGTAGTTCTCCAAGTTCCACATCGAGGCACACTTCATTTTTGCTTTAATTGATTTATTTGATACGTGACCTCAATTTAATAACGCGTCAAATCGAGGTTATGTACAATCGAGTAAAATTTTTCGAATATAAGAAAAGTTTTGAACGAGTAATCATGTTGCATTACATACAAAATTCCGATGTTTTTTCTTGGCATTTAGTGTTATGTTATATTCGTTCAAAAAAATCATGATAATAACACATCGTAATAACAGCACAAGTATACTACTTACCTTTTACGACGTAAATGGGAGACCGAGGATGCTTTCCAAAACAGAGTATTCATAAAAGATGGACTGAGAAGTATGAAGAGAATGCTAGCTGTGATTCCATGATTGCACGAAAACCACAATTCGGCATGAACACATTCTGATAAATTCACACGCGGTGTACCGTGAGTGCGTATAGCACGCAATAAACACTTCTATTGCACGAAGAAACTGTATTTTCCTGAAGATTGTACGATTTCATCAAGGATAATGAGTACAAACATTCAACAACAACCACTTTTTTCTTTTGTCACTTTCATTGACGGGTCACCAGCAAATACACGACAATGTAACAAGCTTTTCGCGCCATTCTATTCACAAATTGTAGACCTGTGACATCGATAAAACAGTTTGAAAATCGATCGAAAATCACAGAGGGCACCAAGCTAACTCAAAACATACCCACGTTCTAACTTCTCCGAATCGTCAAACAAACCACAATAAATTGTAACCTACGTTTCACGAGCTGTATGTTTTCTCTTCCATAATAACAAGAAAGCACGCACTAGACTGTCAATTTTTTCACTAATACCCTACATACAGAATTTTAAATGAAACATGGCCGCTGAATAAGACTTCGGTAGCATTTGTTTACGAGATAATAACCGTTGACAAATTCTTCTATTGAAAAGGGTGAAATAAAATTGAGAGCTTACAGTGTAAATTCAATTAAAAATTAAGTTAAGTCGTCTAACAATATCGTACAAATGTCACGAGGAGGCCGCTACGCGTGATAGTAGTGGCAGCTCCATGAGCGAACTGCGGCAACGTGCGCGAGGGACGTTCGATCGATAATACAGGTTACCGCGGAACTGCGATAGTACGCAGCAATCTCTCGTGAGACACACGCGAGAAACACGTGGAAGCTGGAAATGCAATCGCGACTTAAAATATCGGCGATATACTAGACGTTGTCAGCGGGAAACGCGTCACGCGACTGACGAGTGCTTTACCACCCTCGCCGATTCCCCCTCCTCCCCCTCTCTTCGACCCCTGATACAGTTCACCCCAGACTCGTTCGTTCAACCCCAACGTTCAAGAATATGCACGCGGTTGCTTGTTTCATTATCGGCACCATGGAAATTGATGCTTCTCCAGTCGCCAAATAATCTTATTGTTAGAAAACTGTATCCTCTACAAATGTGCATATCGCAGAGTTAGTTCTTGAACAGTTTTATTTGATCGTAAAATTGGAGCATCTTTAATCTAACGTTACGGTTTATGCAATTTATTTTAAATCAAATGCCTTTGTTCGTAGAATACTTCAGATAGTATATCGGCAAATCTAAGCATAATGCACATGGCTCAGACAGAAAGGAATTACCAACCGCAAGAAGCTTGCACCATTATATGTGCCACAGGCATTGGATTTGAATCAAGTCGAGTAGGAAAGTCGTACACAGTCAGTAGTAGGGCAGCATGCAGTCGGGGTGAACTGCCATAATAGTAAAGGGGCGAATTACGTACCTGTGTTGATGACACATGTGTATATGTGACTGCATCTAACATTGTCCCAGATAAAAGTCGGTTGATTTTCTCGTACTTCGGTATCAACCAAGCGCTGATTAATTTATGATATTAATAAAAGAACATGTAATGCAAATTCGCTTTGTAAACTTTTCGATAAAACCAACTGCTTATAAATTATCTTGCACCTACAATTTTTCTACCTTAACTGCTGCACTATTACATCATGTAGGTCAAATACTTAACTGCTATATATGCTGTTACTTTAGGATATCAGCCAATGGAGCCATCTTTTCGCCATCGGATAGAATAATTTAGCTTGTTATCGCTAATACTTTTAAATATATGAATGTTTGACTTACAAAAATTTCAAAATCTCTAAGTGTAGAGACTTTTGCAAAACATACCTTTGTTTGTATTTTATTTTAGATTTCTTGCAAAGGAAAATAAACAAACGTTTATTGGTCATTTCTTTTTATCGTTCTCAAATTCGAAATTCTATTTTACTTCGTTTCAGATGGCGCTGCATTTGCTTTCGCTTGCACTTCCCTTTCACCGTTTTCAATCATGACGGGGAAAGAGGTTAAATTAGGTTAAATTAGTTTCCCATTTATCTATCTAAAGCAATAATACTCCACACCTATTGTGACTTCATTACTTTGACATGGTATGAAACGAATGCGAATGTATAACGGAAGTAAAGAAACCATGTCATATCTACGTGACTGGAGGCAAGCTTTACGTGCTCCTCATGTTTATCGAGTTGCCAATAGTACGTTTCGTATACAGAACCAATATTTGGCTCTCATCTTTCTCTTATTAACCGCTCCTGTCTTTTTACTTGGTTTTCCACTACTGCGTGACCTCTTGTACCCGTCAACATCCAGTCAAACTTTACCGTTATGTCGGTATTACAAATATAACAAAACGTATCCTCTGTCAACGCCAATTAGAACTTCCAAGGGAATTACTTATAGGATAGCAATAGTGAGCGATCTCGATCATGATTCCAAGAGTATAGATATGAAGAATACATGGTACAGCATAATGAAAACTGGAAGTCTGTTTTGGAATCCCGATGCAAATTTTCTTTCCATTATTTGGGATGATAGAACATTGACGTTGTCGTCATCTTTGGCAATGAAAGGCCGTGGCATGGAATTATCAGAATTAATTACTTTCGATGGACATTTGATATCCTTTGACGACCGTACTGGAATGGTTTACTTAATCGAAGGCGAAGAAGCCCATCCATGGGTTATTCTCACAGATGGCAATGGTAAAAACTCTAAAGGTAATTGACATTGTACTAAGATAGAGATGTAGTAACACCATAAAGCATAATATACATATATTCGTATAACAAATGTATTCATATCGAACATATTGATAAATTTACAGGGTTTAAATCCGAATGGGCCACTATCAAAGATGAACATCTGTACGTTGGCAGTATGGGTAAAGAATGGACAACTCCTTCCGGAGAATTTGTACACAATAATCCGCTTTGGATAAAAGTGATATCTCCTCACGGTGAAGTTCAATCAGTCAATTGGATTTCAAATTACAAAAGATTAAGGCAAGCGATTAATATTGAATATCCAGGTACGAAAATATTTGACATGGCAGTGTACACATTGATTTGAATATAATACATAACATTTGTTACAGGTTATATGATACATGAATCCGGAGCTTGGAGCGAAATACACAGAAGTTGGTTCTTTTTACCAAGAAGATGCTCTCATGAACGTTATAATGAAACTACAGATGAAACAATGAGTTGCAATATTTTATTGAAAACGGACGAAAACTTTGTAGACATTAAGGTCTTTATATTTACACAATATCAAATTAACCCCTCGAACGGAAATGGCAATTATTGCCAGTATCGAGCACCTGTTTTAAATTCAACTCTCACAAGCTACTCCCCACCTATGTCTTGCAACCCTCTTTAATAAGATGTAGCAGTTTAAATTTTTCATCGTAAATTATCGTATATAATATTAATTTAAATCGATTTACAACAATGCATTCTAATACGAAAGTGAATAGTGTATCTATGCTCGAAACATCGGAATTAAATTGTCAGGCACGGGATTAAACAAGAATAAATACATTTTTATTTACAGGTAACCAGAATTGGTAATTTAATACCGATTAGAGGTTTTTCAAGTTTCAAATTTCTACCTGGCTCTCGGGATTCGATTATCGTTGCTTTAAAAACGGAGGAATATCAAGGACGGACGGCCACTTACATTACGGCATTTACAACCGAAGGAGTCACTATAATGCCTGAAACTAAGATAATAGACAAAAAATTTGAAGGACTAGAATTTATATGACATTCCATATAAGAATAGTTATTATGCAATTGAAGAATTGTAAATAATTGTACAGATTTTATAGTTCCACGTGTACACTGTGATCAAACATTCGGTGAGAAAACAGTGTAGACTAGTTAAAGAAATTTTCTCAGATCAGTATTGTATTACAGAAAGCGTGATTGTATCAAACATGTTCTGATTTTTGACTAGATGCTGTTATTTAATGCAACATTTGTATCTTATGCAATAATTGTAAATACATTGTACATACAGATATTCTGTATACTTAAATTGTGCGTATTTTAACGATCACATAAAAGAAGCAACAGTCTCGCATACAATTAGTACTATCTGAAAATTGTGCAAAAAATATTTGCTAGTACTGTTTTATACTTTTGATCATTATACTGCCTTACTGCCTGCATCGAAATATCTTGCAGTTTATCTCTTTCAGTTCACCTTCCCCTTTAAACGTTTCCTTACGAATTAATCTTTTCCGAATTTGAAACTATGCCAGGAAAGTATTCATCTGGCGTCATGACGCACTTTCAGGGTTGTAATATGTATATGCTAAAATCAATAACATCTGTACACGGCAACTCAAGGTGGCGTCAGCAGCATTGCGCTACATCGGGAGAGTTTAGTCAACTCGTGACAGCGTAGGAACAAAATTCTAGTTTAACAAATATCATACATCGTTTTTCGTATATCTTTAAACAGTTTTATTAATTAATTGCGCTCAAGGTGATGCTAGTGAAATCAGTGATAATGTGCAGCTTCGCGCGAAAAATTATAAACTGCTCAAAAACATCAAATTCTTAATATACAAATAATAGAATTTATATCATTTTCAAACAAGAACAAACGATAACTAAAGTCTGTCCGTCTCAAAAAAGTATTGGCATTGTTGAAATAGTTATGATGTACCATTTATGAAAAATAAATACTCCAAAACATCCGAGTAAATTCTGCATTCTATAAACCGATACGTGAAAAATTAGGGGAAATCGTGAAACAAACTTATCTTCGACTTTTAACATCAAGACATTTTATTACATCATAACAGTTAACTGTATAACTTTTTCTTTGACCTGACGGGATATTCGTGACCTACTTTATGATGTGGTGAAAACAAACAGATTAAATCAGCTCCAATCTTCAAATTTAGTACACCGCAAGAAGGAATCATCTCCGACTCTTTAAGAAAATCTTCCCACTTATTATGGCAAACAGTTCCAGCGTTATTTGTCGTTCCTTCCTATGCATTGCAATGGAAAAATGCACAGTTCCGACCGGAATATTTTGCATACTTATTCATGGCCATGCCCGAATCGCAACGTGCTCGGCACAACCGTGACGCAAATTCGTGGATTACACACGTGTTTCTTCCGACCACCGCATTTCATCGTTCTGAAGGCGAACTGGCTGCAAGAAGACTGTCATTGGTGCTGATTATTTAACTTAAGAGAGTAATCCTAATTTCGACAGTGTCCGATATCCGGTGAGATGTGTCTTACCTGACGAACACGTGACTTTCATGTCGCAATAGCTGCATGAAGCGACGGAAAAGCTTTTCCTCGATTTCACCTGATCTACATTGTAAAACTTGGAATTAGCGGAAGAGATGGCGAAAAAACCGGAAAACAGAAAAGGATGGAGCATTGCCAGAGTAGGAATTTCACTTCTTTTGAATAATAAGACCGAGGAAGCCGAAGCCTTATTTACCGAGCATCCCCACAGTTTCCATATAAAAGCAGGTCGCTGCTTCGTTCTGTTCATGGTATGTTGACGCCAAATAATGTCTTCGGGAAAAGTTGTAAATTCCTTTTCTAATTTTACTTACAATTAGTTACTTGAACGCGACGTAATCCCAGTTAAGAGAGAATATTTAAAGCGACCCGTGACATTTTAAGTTTTTGCCGTTTTATTACCAACCGGATTTTATGGTCTCTGCAAAAAGGGCTGGCAGAAAATACCGCATCGCGTGCTTCCCTATGTACCATTATTTATCAACCGCTGTTCTATTTAAATCTACTTTTATTCTACCTTGCAACGCTGCATAATGTATGGAAATTTCGCAGCACAGTAGCAGTAACGATAAAATTATTTTGTAGAACGCATTAATGACATTCGAGGATGATAAACTCCAGCAGGCCATGATCCTCCTGAAAGATATGGAAAGGGAATGTGCCAGTGATATAGGCTGGCTGAAGTCCATGAGAAGCCGGGTCTTTAGAACAGAAGAAACAGGCGTAATTATATCTCCGCATACGTATACACATATGTATAAAAAAAATTAAAATTATTTTATGGTTGTGTTATTACATCAGCATGTGATAAGGATTTACGGCGATCTTACGCGGATTAAAAATTAATCACAATCATGTCTGTTTACTTTTCGAAAAAGAAGCGATTTCATAATGAAAAATAATGAATTTACATAATTATTTTATTTTAAGCCTAATCATTCGCTATTGTAAAAGAATGCAAGTAAACTCAGAAAGACATTCAGTTTACACATATAATTGTGTACTATGTGATTAATTTCAAGGACTGTAATGTACCTTCTAGTCAAGATCAACATTATTTATATCTTCCCCGTATCGTTACAACTTTTCTAATGTATTTTGATTTAATAATCGTATTAAAAATTGAACTCCACTTACACATTTACAAACGTTCCAATATATTTTTAAATATAACTGATTATTATTACTACTATACTTTTTATCGATTGGACTTTATAACTAATTCAGAACACGTTATTGATTGAACATCACGTAAGAGCACCGTACATATTTATTACTGGAAAATATTTATTAAAGAAACTCTTTTTTTATAATGAATTAACTCTTTGCGGTCCGAACAATTTTTCCAGCCTGTTATCATTTCATTGGAATTAATTCGCTAATATTCTCTACCGTTAGATATTTATTTATTCCCCAAACCATGATATTGCGGGACACTTCAATTGAATGTATAACATACATATAAATCTCAAAATTGAAATTATTTCAACAAAAAATGAATTATTATCTGAAGTATATGAACTATAAGTCAGCATACGATCGCAGAGGGTTGACAATACCCGTTGCATTATATAATTCGTAGCGGACATTCATGTAAAATTGAATATTATAGAGAGAATACGTGAACAAATTGGAAAAGCAAATAGTTCTGGCAGATTCTCAAGTCTGTTCTGCGATACTGACATTGCTTCAGCAAGAATTAACGGGTTACGTGCGGGGCGGTTGGATGCTGCGGAAGGCATGGCGAGTTTATCAACATGCATACACACAGATTTCGCAACTTTATCGTCGTACCTTTGGTACATGCCCATCAGGTATGTAACTATAATAAAATTTTATCTTATTCGAACACTATTAACCCTTTGACTGCGGCGCACTTTTGCATGAAGCCATCGATATAAACGACACGATAACGTTATTCGCTGAGTCTGACCGCTGTGATTGTTGTGCTCATTAACAGAAATGCAAATTTCGTTCACATAGGCGTGCAATATGATTACTTGCAAAGTAAATATAAATGTGAATAAATATAAAAAAAATTCAGTATCAGGACATATGAGGTGATTATTTTCAAAGTGGCATAAGTCACTTTCTCTTTAATTCAAGATATTTAAGGGCTCATGTTTTAACATGCTTGCAAATATTGATGCGAACTTTCAAGAAGATTTACTTGTATTTCTTCTTTCAAGATAGTTAAATTTTTCTTAGCATAAATAATTTCGTATAGTCATTGAAAAATAATCATTTTTCATTACGTTAACGTGGCTTATGCAACTTTCAAAATAAAACGCTCATATAGTACGTCTATCAGTAAGAAAAATTTCGGGAACGTGTATATACGTCGTCCATACATATTGATAGATCTTTAATAGCGCATATATACGCCTTTCGTTTAAAGTGGTAGATTTTCGATAGCGTATATATACGTCTTTCGATTATATATTGATCGATCTTCGATAGTGCTTATACACACCTTTTGTATTTAAAAGGTTAATAGTAATAAAAAATGTTAGCTTATATTGTTGCGGCGCTGCATAATAAATTAACATAGGTGTTGAGGCGTAATTGACAACGCGGGCCTTGAGGTTGCGAGAGAGAAAATTTATAACTTTATATTTATTTCCGCAAGCCTTGCAAGCCTGGCCCACCTGGCAAACACCTTTCGATGACCGAAGGGTCGCACGTGGCCACCAGGTTTTGCACGCGTAAATTCTTCCAAGGCTGGATTTATGACAGGTGTCATAAATCTAGCATCTACTCGCCAAGTCTCGTCAATCTCGCAACCCAAGGCCCCCCTCTGCCTGGGCCTTCGGTGGGTTGGCAAAAACCAATGCAAACTCCGCATTTTGGTAGCCACCCACGAAGCCCAGGCAGAACCAATAACATTTTTGCACGGGCCCAACATCCTCCTCCCTACCAAGTCACCACTTCCTCCTCGGAAGGGATGTCGACGGAGGAAGGGGTGCTTGGAAAATTAATAAAGGGACCGAACAAGCGTCCCGAGGAGGCTTTTTCACACAACATTTTCATACATACATTTTACCACGTCTTTTCTTACACTTCGTTGTGCTCGTTTGTTATATTTTTTGTTATCTGTTATATTTCTATCTTGTTCTGTATATATCTCGTTTTCGTTATAAATAAACACAAAACACGCTAAGTTACGGAGTGTCAAGTTTATTTCCGGGAGAAGAACATAACTAAATTCCGACGACTTAACTTTCGACGAGTCACTCAACAATAGGGTTTATAAAAAAGCAATTATATTTGTATGTACACGTCCGGGCGATCTCAAAGGTCACGGACAACTCCCTGACATATTGTTATTAACAAATGCAACACGTTGCTATCCCTCTATCATCGATATTATACAGAGGGGAGACAATTTCATAACAATATTACTGAAGAATATAATACTGAAGTCTGCAGATATGTTATTATTTGCCAATTATGCTGGCCAAAAAAATCAACTTTTCTTTGGCGCAAAAAACATTTACATTGATGCTTATATATTTTATGGCCCCGGACACGAATATGAAAACAGTTTTTTTCTGTCGGCTTCCATTTCTTAGAAAATTGATATTGGGAAAAATGCAAATTTTCAACTTTGTCAGCCGAAAATAAAATATGTGTTGCAACTTTCTTTTATTGTTTTTCCAAAAAAGATGTCTGCTATTAAATTTTCTCCTGGACGGTTAATTCTTAAGATAAATTGGTAGTTTTCGCATCATTTTGAACATTGTTTACACTTGTTTAAATGTTTAGAAAATTAAAGTACCATGAATCATCATATTCGGGAGGGTTTATAGAATCATTTTGTGTAAAAAGTATTTCAATAACTTTTATGATCGAAATACAGAAAATGTTGAAAGTTGCAAAGTTGCACCTACACTTTTTCAACACTGGTTTTCTAAAAAATGGAGACCCATGGGGAAAAAACCGTCTTCATATTCCTGTTCAGCGCCACAAAACACATAAGAATCAATGTAAGTATTCCGTGTGCCGAAAATCGTCCTGACCAGTATTATTTTACATCTGCTAAACATTCCACTGAATATGTCCAAAAGATACTTCTCCAAGTGCAATAAAAGAACAATAAAAGATACTATGTGGTTAGAATTATCGAAGGCAATTATTTTTCTGAATTTTTGTAGCAGGCTTCGATGTAAGGCCCAGCATTCCATCCTGTAACGGCTCTTCTTATTCCCTACAAAGTCCACAGAGTCCAGGCTCTTCGGAATGGTCTATACCGTCTTGCAACGGTTCAGCAGGCCACTCGACACCAATATCGTCGCCCTCAGGTCTGCGAAGCTCTCTATCAATGTTCTTCTCGCTCACTGGAATCACGTCCGAACAACAGACACCGTAATTGTTGTTTCTTCTTACAAAAATTTGTCGTTCCACTTGTTTAATCCCATCTTCCTAATTCCCTTTACACAAATAAGATCATTTTCTGATGGTAGCCATTGACTTTGGCATATACGATAAGTTTCGTTAGAATTCCATTTCGTTTGAAACACACATATCGGTTTAAGATTGTCGAGATTCGATGAACCTAAAGCTGCAGGTGCATGAAATGTTGGCTAATATGATTCTGAACTTTTGTATGGAAGTTATAGTGTAAGTGAACCTCCCGCGAACGACGCCATCAATTTCGACGAAAACTTGCGGGATTGTAGAGTGATTCAGGACGCAGGAATGGACGATCTTTATATTTGCTTGCGCTTTGCGTAAAACTAATAATCTTTCATTAA
Organism: Cerceris ruficornis; assembly: GCA_963989415.1. Taxonomy (NCBI): domain Eukaryota; kingdom Metazoa; phylum Arthropoda; class Insecta; order Hymenoptera; family Crabronidae; genus Cerceris; species Cerceris ruficornis. The sequence goes on from OZ022528.1 coordinate 13,586,512, forward strand.
AGTATCGTAAGCTCTTTTACTTTTTGACGTGATCATTTCATTGCACGGAATCGAGAAAAGTATTCGAAAGAAGAACTTGTTAGCGCAAAAGGGGACGTGAAATTCCTTAAACTAAACTCAGAAAACTATTAAACAATGAAATATAAAAAATACTGAATATATCTCCAGATAAGAAAAGAGCAAACTTTAAAAATTCTGTCTGCCCAATTTAGCTCTTGTACTAAAATAAGCAACTGTGAGCAAGACACTTAATATTACATAGCATAGATGCAAACGAAGAATATATATTTATTTTTAGTTAAAATCATTCTATAGTCTCATAAAATTTCCTCTAAATCGATGAGTTCAGATGTACAGTACAAGTTCTTTCGTCAAATAGGAACTAGAAAGACTTCATTTTTCAAATTGAATATAAATGAAGAAATGAAAAAATGATATACTTTATAGCTTTGTGGAGCCGAATGAGGTGTCACGGCTGATGTCGGCAGTCAGCTTCGGCTATGGGATTTATCAACTTTGCGTAAGCTTGTTGCCACCCTCATTGCTAAAGGTGATTCACTTTTTGGGCTTCGAAGGCGAGAGAGAGGCTGGTCTCACCGCCCTGATGTATGCACGCCTTAGTGAAGATATGCGTGCTCCACTTGCTACGTGAGTTTATATAAAAAATAATATTATTGCCTCTAGTACTATTTCTTTAAATTATGAAACTCTAATTTTTATTACATAATATCATGTTTCTAAATTTGACATTTGTCACTGTAAGTTTATTATCTATATGATCTGTATAAATAAAAATGTAAATGTTCGTTTCTTCAAAAGCTTAAATCTCCGAAAGTTCTTTATCGTTTAATTTGAAATTTTGACACAACGTTGCATTCGAATACGCGCGTGTTTTTATATAACAAATTATATAGATGTCACACCTGTGGCAGGTAAAAACATGCTCCACAGCAACGCGTGCCGGGTACATCTAGTTATAAATAAATTTTCTTTTTATTTCTTTTCACGACTTTTAACATAACTAACATATTTTTGCTTCTACCATAACTTTAATATTACACAATGTGAACAATTTTCAGCTATCGGGTCTCAGTTTCTCGTAGTCCGTAGTTCCCTTTAACACAAGTTTCTTACGACTTTAAAACGATAGAATTCACGAATTCGCTACTACATTTAATATGTAACTGCTGCAATTAAAAAACTAAAGTACTGCTTAATATTGTTACCTTTTGTTACTATTGGTATACTTTTGGTAACTATTTTTAACTTTTAATATTTTTGCTCTCTAAAGATACGGTTTTAATAGAAACACGCTCCCTTCAGTAGAAACAGCGAAACTAGCGAAATACGGGTGATATTCATCGTGTTAGAATTAAATAATTAAAATGTTCAAATTTTTCTCCGTGGTGTTTGACCAGACAACCGTTTTGTTTCTTCGTCGGCAAACGCCCGTTATTAGTCCGGGTATTGCCTTCAAAAATAAATTGGTAAGCACGGGATGACTAATTATAAGGGTAGCATGGCTGTATCGTTATTATTGATTGTTGGTTACATAAAGTTCTTTTCAGTCGAACCGTTCGATATCCCTTCAATTTTTTCATCCTGCTATAACGAAATAAATGCGCAAGACTAATTATAACTTCGTTATTCTTCCTATCCATTATTCACGAAGAAACAACTTCTGTCGTTTAAATTATTTATAATGCAAAGTTCGATGTTCGAAATTTGCCCAAAACTAGGTCTTATTGTTAGGCAAAGTGACCACAGTAGTTAAAATCCAAATACAGTGCAATGTTATATAATACAAATTGTGACATTATGTATCAACAACATATACAACGAAATAATTCCCTTAAAACTCGCAATTTTCAAGATTTCACAATTAATAAAGATGCGCTCCCTAACTAGATTACATAGTATTAAAATAACTTGACAGCGTTCGTTTCTTTGTTGCTATAGACTGTCTTTACTATGGTATCACACAATTGTACGTCCATTTTTCGCCCTTGATGGAAGCAACCTAAGAGCCGGTGTTCATGCTGCAAAACAATTAATTGCGGAGTGTCATCCAGAGTTTCACAGTTCCGCCCTTTTTCTCTTCTTCGCTGGTCGTATAGAACGATTAGAGGTAATGAATAAAATCGATCGGACTTCGATAATTACATTTTCATTGCGTTGAACAAACGCGTTTCACAGTCAAACGTAAACGGCGCGCTTCAAGCATACGGGAAGGCTGTCGAGGCCTCAAATCAGAGGGAAGTGAAATTGCTCTGTCTACATGAGGTGGCATGGTGTCACCTGATTCGGTTGAGTTACGAAGAAGCTTATCGATCATTGATGCAATTACAACAGCAATCGAGATGGTCCAAGAGCTTTTATGCTTATTTAGCAACAGGTGAATGGTGTTTTGTTACTATTACAGCCTGTAATTTTATTAGAAACACAACGTCGAGGAAGAAATCCAACGTAAAATTAGAAACATGATCATTAAGACAATCAGACCAGAATCGGGTAAGGGGTAGTTAGAAAGTTTCGTCGGAGCTGTTGAGTTGTATAATGCAAATCCTTTCAGTGCTAATTTAACCCTTCTTATTAAACTTTTAGCTCAATTGCGAGTCAAAAGAGAAATATAAGAAAACGTAAAATTTTAAGATTTAATATAAATTACTTGGAATTATAGTTCTAAGAACTTTATTATATCTTTAACGTGCAATTAAATGTGAGACCTGTCCTTTGAAAAAAATTTCGCCGTTCTTGCTATATTGATCGATCATTGAATTTGACCGCTCATAAAATTATTCCACTTTGAAAAATTGAAATCTAAAATCTAAACTGTTTGACATTCCATATTTTGATAATTCGTTTATCGAAGCTCCATTAACGATACCTTTTTCCAGTGTGTTGTGGAGCGATTGGTAAATTCGATGTTTTGGTTACAACTTACCGAAAAATCGTTCATCTAGCCAATGGAATGAACAGAGAGACTCAACTCGGCCTTTTTATACTGCGTCGAGCACCTAAACTCGTCGATCAAGAGACTGGACAACCCTACACGGTTTTGTACTATAGATTGCTCGTGTACGAGCTACTTTACCTGTGGAACGCGATGCCATCGTGTTCTCCGGAATCGTTACGTGGAATTTTATTTGGTAACAAAGCTGTTTCTATTAATCGAAAGCTTTACGAATAAAGACGAAACTTTGCTTTCCTTTTATTCCTACATTTTCTGTCACAGAGTGCAAAGGCAATCGGTGCAACGAACCGATGGTCGGATTAGCTGATCTTATCGAAGGAGCAGCTAACTCCTATCTCGGTGACAAGGAGGCATCAATTAAAAGTTACAGAAATTGTCTGAAATGTCGCAGTCCGTCCAACGATGCGTATGATCAACACGTCAGCGCATTTGCCCTTTATGAACTCGGCAGCGCGCTTTGTAACAGCAATGTAAGTATTAACACGGGAAAGATTGATGTATATTATACATGATGAGTCTCGAAAAGTGAACAGCGAAGTAATTGATAAAATATGTACAGTATGAGAAAATGTTTCGGACAAAAGTTGCACAGTTACGAAGGGGGCATTCAATTTATTGTTTTATTGAAATATGCAGGTGGTTTTCATTTTTTTAAGTGGTATACATATATTTTCTTTGTAAATTCTGTTAAAGTATCGAATTTTGTATAAACAAATCATCATACTATGTAGGGTCTGAAACGAATAAGTACTGTGATATTCACGAAATAGTTATCCTGCATTACGGGGCGTACTCATTCAACTGAACTGTTATAATTTAGAGGACAACTTTGTTTACATCGACATATAATTTTATTACCACGATCCTAGGTATTAGACATCGTCAATATGTAATATCAGCTAAGCTTACAATTAAGAATGATAGAAGTCGTACAGAGAAAAATACTATATTTGAGCTATTCGCTTGCCGAATCGATTAATTCCATAAACCCTAAAGTGGAGAAATGTGATGAAATAGTATAAACTCTTTTTCAGAACTCCCTTCAAAATATAAATACAAATAAATATTGTAAAATGTATAATCGCATGTAGATGTTCTCTAACGAAGTATAAAATGAATAAGGTGGAATAACCTTGGAATTAGTTAAATTGACTTCTGAAATCAATTATTTACTATTCGATGATCAAACAAATTTTGTCATTTAATGGTGCTAATCGTTATTATTACGGAAATTTATTCTAAACATAAAAATTTAGCATTCAATCAAGTACTGTGAGACTTACATTTTTTAAAAATTCAAAGAGCGGAGTTAATAGATTTGGTCTGTGAACGGCTCATTTATTAACACTTGGCCGTCCGCACGATTCGTAAATATTTATTCGCTTGGCGCCGGCAGCGCTAATTCGGATCACTTGACTTGTCGCCGGCCGTTCTTGACATTATCGGGAGATTATAAATTGTTAAGTTTTACTAATCTCGTCGTTAGTTCTCATAAGTTCTCAACCCTGTTCCCCTACTTTCATGAAATTTCGAAGATATACATATGTAAATAAATACAAAATTTGTTTCTTTTATATATTTGTTTATTTGCATTTTCTTTGGTACTTAGTATTTCTCTTTCGTATGGTACGCAGCAAAACAATCTCCAAGATGTAAGGCAACTCCACAAGACTTGCACATAAAGTTTGTTATTTTTCTTTTTTTGTTTTTGGAACATACATGGCAGTTTCTTCGTTTTCGTTTATTCGTTTCGGAAATAAGGACTAGTTGGTGTTGCTTTATGTGACCGGAAAGTCTGTCAATCGGATCATGATGAGACGCACGCGATGTAGTGGCAACTTCCAAGTTTTGCTCAGAAGCAGGTACATGGTCTTTTATCCACGAATCGCACACTTTCAATAAAAAATCGTGAAATCGGAGACTCTTCTGTTCTGTATTGAAATATTGACATGTACGGAATGCATTAAATAATGCGCAATTAAAAAGGTACATGCAAACTTTTTTTGACCATTTTATAGATTTTCTGTATATAGGGTAATAACTCAAATATTGGTCTGCCCGATCCACTCCTTTCATGTATTTGTTATAGTCTAATACACTTTCAGGTTTTTTTATTGTGCAATTAGTTTTTCTACATGTTCTTTGCGTGTTAATCAAAGTGGCATTATGTATTGTAGAGATCATTCGTACCGTTTTAGTTTTCGAAGCTCTCCATACCTGTGCGAGTACTTCACCTTTCCGTTGATGACAAGCTTCAAATACATTGACATTTGCGCGCTTTAATTTTTCCGCAAATCCTCTATTTTGCCTTATTGTTCCACAAACTCGAATTTTCTTCTCAAGCAAATTCTCTGCAAGTTCTACACTGTTGTAATAATTATCCATGTAGAGGTGATGCCACTTTCCATAGGAAGGTGTCAATAGTTCCATTACTGTTTTTGCTAAAGGCTGTCCAACGCCGGAATATATCTTGAATGAAGAAATGTATCCCGTAATCGAATCACACATCATCCGAATGAGTATGCCATATTTCGTAATTTTCGACGGATTGTAAACTTTAAAATTCAACCATCCACGCCACGGTATCATTCCTTCATCAATTGAAATGTTTTGACTTAGATTAAAATTTTCTTTAAACTTTTTGGAAAAGTAATCAATTATGAATTGCACTTTGAAAAGCCGGTCGGCATTATTCGGTTTATTGTTGTTGTCAGAAAAATGCAAAAATGATAATATTTGTCTGAATCGGTTGCGGGACATCGTTTTGCGAAATATCGGTGTGTCTATCAACGGATTCGTTGACCAATAATCATCGATCCTTGCTTTTTTTACAATACCCATAAGGATAGCAAGCCCAAACCATTTTCTCAGTTCGAGTGCCGTAACATCCACAAATTTGGCATTTTTTTTATCCTGTTTCCTTTTATCGCAATTTTGACTGTGGTACTTGTTGGTTTCATTGCAAATATATTCAAATAAATCGTTCCCAATATATAATCCTGTGATATCCTCGACGCTCTTCGTATCCTTGGGAAATATGTTTGGACCCGGAGATCCTTCAAATTCATTATTGGTCCTCGGTAAATCAAACTCCGACCATTGTGCACTGTCTTCTTCGTCTGACTCATCCGAATCAGTTGGCAACCGTAGCATTCGCCGAATTCTTCTTGGAAGTATTTTACTATCTTCCGACGATTCTGCTTCACTTTCACTTTTTTGATTTTCAATGTCTTCCCAATCGGCCAAGTCGTCCGGAACGTCAGACAAGACGTCCGCGCATTCGTCGTAAATATTTGTATCGTCTCTTTCGTCTGCCATGATAAAAGGGCACAAGAACTTATACAAATAAAAAACTTGATGACTTGTGTAACTTAGTGTTACCGAAACAAAGCACCAGCAGAAAGCAAAAGATACTAAAGTGCTGTCGCTGACCACTGAGCGATACTGTGCTCACTACACCACTGTAATGTCGCCGGCCACTGAGCGATGCTATGCACATGACACCACTGTGGTGTCGCCGGCCGTTGGCCGCTAATTTGCGCATGACACCACTGTGGTGTCACCGGCCATTGACCGCTAGTTTGCGCACGTCACCACTGTGGTGTCGCCGGACGGTATAGTGTTAAGATGATCAGTCACAGAGAGAAATATTATATAATGTAATAATTGTTTACGGCGCGTGCGATGAGAATGCTGTCAGATCTGAAATATGATGTCTTGCAATCGTAGCATTACGAAGCTTTGGTGACATTTCATATCGACGATGTCTAATCCCTAGGATTGTGGTTAACAATATTATCCGTCGTCATAAACAAAGTTGCCTTCCAAATTATAACAGTCCGTTGAATCAGCATATCTTGTAATGCAGGATAATTATTTTGTGAATATTCATTCGTTGTGTATTGTAAGACTATGACGGTGGTTTAACCATTAAATGCATGATTTTTTAATTTTTACGGAAAAAATCTATTATATGTAGATTATTATATAAGTTTAAGCAAAAATATAATTAATATGTAGGTATTAATTTTTTTGTTTGAAAAATAAAGTGTTTCAAAAATGATACACCATGCAGTACAAACATAAATAATATCGTTTAATTGCTAAGAAAACAGTGAGTAACAGCGAGAGGATAGACAACGTAAGTTGAGCAGCGATAGTGTTTTCTAGAGTACTGTTTTGAGTGAATGTAAATGTTACTTGTGTGTTTAGTGTGTTTTGTATTTTACGTTTTATACTTTTTTATCTTTTATACTAAACATTTTTTATCTTTCATTATAACTCTACAATATAAAGAATACTGGGTTTAACACATGATATGATAGGATGATGGATATGTAAATTGTTGTTTTGGAATGACGTAAGAAAGAGAAGTGATTCGCCGGGTTGCAATCACCTATATTTATCTGTTTCGTTCTCGAGTGTATGTGATGTGTAGGTATAGATGTTTTACTAGGTGTATGCATAGATCTGCTAAGAATTGTCTATGGATGGGTGAGAAATGCATGTAATGTTTTTTTAATTACCGCGTGTATCGAAATGTTTGGAAACTTCGATGCACAGTTGTGTGAATATGTGAATGGATGCTTTTTTATTGGCGTGTAGCGTTGCTGTCAAATGTTTTTAGCCGACTTCGATGACCTCGGCTTTGCCAAGGAAAATCAAGCGAAAACAGCTGATGATGTATGTATGTGATGCATAAACGCAAATGAGAAAAAATATGTAGAGATCAGATAAATACAGCTAAATTACATATTACTATCCTTTCGAAGGCAGTAATAAATATTTCTGTAATTACTCGTTTTAGACCCTACATAGCATAATGAATTTTTATGCAGAATTCGATGCTTCATCAGAATTTAGAAAGAAAATATAGACATTACATTTGATAAATGATATTTGCCTATCTTGATGAAACAGCAAAACAGCATAATATCCATATTACTATTGAATGTCCCTTCTGTTAACGTAAAACTTCTGTCCGAGCCTTTTTTTCGTACAGTACATATAGTTTATGACTTACTTGGAAGCGTCACCTTGCGTGAGTCACCCTGTACATTACAGTTACATATCCTGTGTACTCTTTTCCAGTTTTTAATGAATATTTACAAATGATTAATTTTTAGTTATTTTCAATACAGTGAGAAACGAGAAAAACATTATATTTCAAGTATCACAATTTCTTTTCAATTTGGACAGAGTAATTAATAAATTATCTGCTTAAGAAACTTCGTTACTATTTCCTAAATGTAAAATTGTAAAAGTATTCCTTCGTCAACAAAGTTTAAAAAAAATCGATGGGCGAAGCGTTTCACACTTTTCTCTGTTTTACTATTTTTTCATTTTTAATTTTCAGAAAATCGAAGAGGGAAGAAGCGTTCTTCTAAGAGCTCAAAATCAATATAAAGAGTATGATTTCGAAAGCCGTCTAAACGTCCGCATACATGCAACTTTGAAAACCTTAAATTGACGACGAAGGGAATTCCAGAAATTGCATTTATATCTGTTATGCAAGTTACCTGTGGGATCATGGATATTAACGAACAGTGGTCGTTCGATATTTTAATCGTATATACAATATGATAACATATTATCCTACAATATTCCGTCTACACGATTTAAAGCAGACCTGGGTATTTGTTATTCAAAGTGAAATAATATTCCACAGAGTTATGTACTTAAGTATTCTATTTAGAAATAAATCACATAAAAATGAGTTAATACTTCAAGAGAAAAAATTATTCTAAGGTGCAAAATTTTTATTTCACTTTGCTATGAGTGAATGTTATTATTGAGGTAGTCCTATATTTTGTTGACTTTAATCAATAAACAATAACTGTCAAGTATTCTGTCTGATAGAACGGGATTATGGCTTTTCACAGTGGCCTACGTAAAATTTTACAAGTTTTTCTCGTCAAAACTACTGAGAATATTTAGCAGTGAAAAACGTTGAAAACGCTAGGTAAAACAGTTTTTACCACATACGATATTCGTTTTATCATTAATACTTTTTGTCGTAGTCTTTAACCCTCTGCAGTTTGTTTGTTTTCCAATTTTTCCTTTATAAATTCATTTCAAATTCGTTAATACATTTAATTGTCAGCCTTTAGATCCCGTTTAATTAACAAAAAATAAGGCCCGCATCTTTGTGAGTTTCGAAGAAAACAGTTTGTGATACTTTTCATAGGCCAGCTTCTAAATTGTGTACCTTGAAGTATTCCACTACCATCTTGTAGATTAAAAACAGTATTACAACAAATTTTCATATTTTATCTGAAAATAAACAAATTCGGATAAAAATGAATATGAACAACATGTTACTAAAGAATTGAACATCAGAATAATTATTTCAAGAAAATGTATATTACTTTCATGAATAATAAATGAATAAATCCGGACAAAAGTTAATATGAACAATATGTTGCTAAAGCATTAAACATCATAATAATTATATGAAGCAATAATCGTTAAAAAAAGGAATAACTAATTATTCTTATAACCACTTCCAAATAATTTAAATACAAAGTGACCCAGGTCTACCTCGACGAAGAAGTCCGTCTATACCGGTAACTTTAATGCAAATATATTGCATCCGTAATAAAACGTTTGATATTTAGCGATACGTATAGTTTCGCTAGAATTCCGCAAATGAGACCATGAGTGTTCTTCCATTCCGTCAATGAAAACGTCAATGTCGCAATAGTAAGACTCGATTGCATCTAATTGTAAAAGAATTGTAAATCCTATTGTTATGCATAATGTACATAAATATATTCGTCCTATTGTTACGAATGTATATACGTATATATATACACACATATATTTGACTTATTATTATGTATAAATGCTTAAATCTGTACGAAGCTCAGAAAAAATGTACTCTAGTATACCGATGTATCACGTTAATTACATGGATTTATAAAGTTTTCATTTAACTCAACCTTCCTTTCTTTATTTCAATGAAGATACTTGTTCCCAATAAAATCGTCTATAATGAGAGTTCACGTATTAGAGGGATACTTTGAAAATACGAATTAATATTCACTTTTATCGAAGAGAAACGTGTATGAAAATTAATTTGCTTGTTACTCAGTCTATAAACTATAAATTTCATTATTCTAAGTATGATTTATTATTTTAATGAATTCATAAAATAGTCATTTTAAGTTGTGTACGAAAATTAAGAAATTTATCTGTTTTGATTAATTTTTTCAACATGTATGTGAAAGCAAGAAAAAGGAAAGAAATATGTAAACTTGGAATTCTTACGCTGTACGATTGAAATGAAATATGTTTCGAATACCCACGTTTTTGAGATTAAATTCGAAAATATCAGGCAGATACATATTTTCAATAAATATCACTATAAATTTTTGTTACATTTTTCTCATCATTGCACAAAGTTTTATCTCGTGTAAGATAAATGTCCTGCGAGTCAAGCGTATTTAATTAAAATAAAAAGCACTCTGCCCTATTTTGAAATATTTGTCTTGTAACATTTTCTAACAATCAATAATATGATGAGAGTGGTAGTATGGTGGAAAAAATCCTGAGGAGAAAGAAAAGTGGCATCACTCAATAAAAATCATGTTTTAACCTAAAAAGATACGTAATTCTACCTTGGAGCATCTAAAATTCGACGAAATAACGCAAAATCAAACAAAACAAATTTCATTTCGATGAAGTCCCCGTATTTATGATGAAGCCACCTATAGTGACTGTAAATTAAAAATTTGCCAAGATGAAAGAAACCGGAAGAAGCCCAAAGAAGCCAGAAGAAGCCAAAAGAAGCCGTACGAAGCCGAAATGACTTGCTGTAACGTCAAGATTTTCACGAAATGGAATGTAAAAAGTAGGGCCAGTAAAAATGAAGTAGTAATTAAACACGTTTAGGTAATACTCAAAACAAAAACGGCGCATCATTTCTTCGAAATAGCACAAAACATTATAAATGTAATACTAGGGAATCAACTGATTGCAATTTCATTGAAGTTCATGTACAAAGTATTAAAATAATGAAAACAGAACGAACAAAGTATTCGTATTTCGAGAGATTTTAAAGTAACGCGGAGTACGGTCATGACCGTCACATGTCCACCGTGCCAGTAGGCTGCGGTTACGAAAATTTGTCGCCACCTGTGAAAATATCAGTCGTTCAGACGAAAAACAGTACTTTTTCAAATAAAAATGAAAATGATTTCTATGCAAATTGTTATTTTTTTGCTTATTTAACCCTTTCGCTACGGAGTGCTTGTGACAAAATGTGATCGCTGTGTACGGAGCGCATTACTGAGTAGTTGACACTGAGGTACGGAATGTTCCGAAGTAATTAGAAGTCGTTTCTTGCTCTTTAAATTTTACAATGATATTTATTATATTTAGTAATATCATTTTACTTTCTAAAATATAAAAATTTATGATAATAATTTATTTTTTAAATATTATATTATAATGTTCATATAATATTTCTTATTATAATATAACAAAATTGCTACTGTATTTAAAGGCGAACACATAATCAATAATCAACTTTGGTATGATAAAGCTCAAAACATGGAGCCACACATAAACCAACATTGTGAACAATAGTAATGTCTGGACTCACGTCTTTTTCCTTGTTTACTACAGATGACACATTTTCGAACTGGATTTTTCTTTTTTGCCGCCTTATTCGAATATACGAACGAAAGTATCTTGTTGGGGCGTGGTATTCGTGTATTTGAATTCGCCCTTTGAATTCAGCAAACACTTTCTTTTTTATCAGTGGACTGTATTTTACAAATAAACTGAGCAAACTTAACAAGGTGTGACTTAAAATAACAAACTATTGCTCAGTTGCTAGTAAGAAATCCGGACGAGACGCTACTCGTGTACGGAAATATGAATGTGTAAGTGCCGAGCTGTGCACTGTTTGAAAGTCGGTTTGTTTTTGATCTGAAGTTCTTCGTGAAGCTCTTCCCCCGTTCTTTTCCCCTTCCGAGGGCACCTTGCTGAAAAGGATGTGATTTGAACGCCCTCGGAAGTTGTGCGGAAAATACGTTATTTAAAAGATGGGCGCGCCCTCTTTTTGGTAGCCGATAGAGGCGTATAGGCCTGTGGGGGAAGAAAGAGGCCCGCGGGAGGAGAAGGAGGCCCGCGGGAGGAGAAGGTGGCCCGCTCGAGGGTTGCTCGAGGGCCGAGGCACGCGCTCCGGCGCGCCGAGTTTATTGCACGGCAATAACTATTGAGTCTTTGTCAAAATATGAAAATAATCAAATTCGCAGGCGAGGATTTTCTTGGAAAAGGGGCCCGCAGAAGTCGCGCATCTGGCAATTCTGCGTCCCGTTATACTAACTGTTAAATCTCAAAAATAGTTGCCTCTTCGTCCGTGTAATAACCTAATACATTAAGGGCTTAGGCCTTAACATATCTCATATGTCAAATATGAAACAATAGTATATATGGTATGAACGTATATATACGCTCTTCGTACCCGAGCGCCCACTTTTCGAGGGCATATATATACGCTCTTCGTATATGAATGTTCATTCTTCGAGGGCGTGTATATACGCCCTTCGGAGCGAAAGAGTTAACGACGTAATGAATGACCGGGAAATAATTGTCAAATTCTTCATTCTGAATTACGAACGTTTGGAACATAATTTTAGAGATGGGAAATTAAAGAAAGACATCTAGAAAATTCTAGATTCTTTGGAATTCGCATTCATTTGCTTATTACTGCTTTCAATGCGGGGAGAATAACATGCAGTAAAAGTTCTCGTTTCATTGTGAGCAATAATTGTTGGAGTACAACGATGTAATGCTCAACGGCCGTTGAGGAAACGATAACGGCGATTTTCAAACATTGTTGACACCAAAGCAGAGCCGCTCCTCGTGCTGTAAAACCATCGTTCAGTTCCAAAGTCAAAGCCGCAGAGAGCACATTATACGTTATTTTCATCATTTCTTATTCTTCATTTTATATTTTAAAACAGCTTAATATTATTGTATCTTTAAATTAATAAAACCATATTAAACAAAAATTTCATCAATAATGAATACCAGGACTCACGACTCGGAGATTGCTGTGACGGGGGACCCAAAAGATAGCCAACCACTTCTGAAGTAGTTACGTGGAAATTCTTTCTAGTTTGATATTTGCAATGTTACTTTAAAACTCGTCTATTGCCATTTCATGGCTATCATTCATAGTATTATTTAATAAATAATCGCGTACCGCCATTTCGAGGCTTTCATTGTTCGCAATGTTACCTCAAAACCCGCCTACTGCCATTCCGGGGGCTCTCATAATTCGCAACACTACCTGTCTGGAAAAAAAGGAAATCGTTGGTGTCAAGCCTACCGAGGCACTCCATGGAGAGTTGCAATTTTGCAACTCCAATGGCTGAGACTCAGCTCAGCAAGTGCGCTTCTCTCAGCTGCTTTTGTATTTACCAAGGATAATTTCGCAATTGATCAAAGAAAAACGCGTCTGATTCATATTTCGCAACGCTAATTTAGAATTTATTGAGAACAAACTCCCGTTCACCTATTTCAGGTGTCAAATCGCGATGCTATACTCTGCAGATTAATAAAAAATTCTAATTTGCAACAATATTGTTGTGCCTGGCGGAGGAGCGTCTGAGTCTCGGTATTTTAGAATTTCTCAATTACAATGAAATAAGTATGAGCTGCTTTCGAACGTCCGTATCGTTCGAGAGTACAGTGGCAACTTCCGGTATCAACACTTCCGGTCTTTATGCAACGCGACCGACCGATCGTTATCCCGATTCGATCCTCGAATCTGACAGGTTCGCGGGAGCAGCTTCGTTCGGTACGCCAACTTCATGCCGGTGTAACAATATTCTGTAAAATTCTAAAACAAACTCCCGTGCTCCTTGTTCAAGGGCTATGTCGCAACGCTACTTTAGCAATTAATTATTCAAAGACAAACCGGGACTACCTTAATTTCGCAACACTAACGAGCAAGGTAAATGCACCTCTAACTTCGCGATCAAAAACCGCTTGCAGCCAAGGTGCGCTCGTTGGACGAAAATATCACATCCGTCATTGCCGTTAAACGGCAGAGGACAAACACAGAAAGCGAGCATAGCGAATTAACAAATACTAACAATGACTTTCCATGCTAGAACCCATAAGAGATTCGAGGATGAAAAGCCATTCGCTGCAGCCCTCTTCGTGACAGTTTGTCGGCCCTCTTCGGCACTTTTTAGCCACTTCTTATGTCGCTAGAGAATGCTTAAATACTTTGCACCAATATAATTCTTACTATTATTAAAATTCGACAGTGAAAACCACACCACGAGTTTGCAGAACGCATTCGCTGCTCGTGTAGCACAATTTTCATAAAAAAAGGCAAAGTATTCGAGTCTTGTTCGAAAATTGTTTTTAAACTTTGTTAATTTTTTAAAAATTAATTTGCCAACCAAAAAATCTGAAAAAATTCAGAAGTATGTACACCACTAGGTACAATATCTGTGATTTTTTCCTGAATTTTGAATGAAGCTAAACAGGAGAAATCGGGCAAAAACTGTAAAATACGTTTCACCCTGTAACTACCTTTCCGGTAAGGGTAACGGATTCATAATTTGCAGGAAGGGTTTTTTTTCAGAGACCTATCGAATGGTATGCCCCAAAATTAATTTCCTTTGGGGGCACTTTTCCATCCTTATCCGGCTAGACCCTATACTAGTACTTGTAATAGCGGGTTGCAAACACTGGCTCTACTTTCGCGTGAATTTAATATAACTTATTAAAAGTTAATATATGCAGATATGAATGCAAAGTCAGTACGAAACAACCACTGACTCTACATCACATTGCGCGCGGCCACAAGTATTACTGAAGATAAAAGAGTTGGGTGGGGAGACATAAGAAAATCAGTAAACCATGTTTTTCTTTTTCACAGCTGATCAAGTGCTTGCTTCAAGAAATACTGCTTTGAAATTATGTCTTACACATTGAGTCGTAATATTCTTTGTGTAATACAATATACTACTAGTTAAATGTATGAACAAGAAATGGAAAGATTGTAGGCTGTCACTGTTAAAGTTATACAATTAGTCATGCTTATTCCCTATTACATATGAACATTGTAACCCCCCTCGATAAATTCACGAAAATCTTTATAGAAATTACGGATGAATCTAATGCAGGATCTTAATATCCTACATCGGCAAATACGATTTTTAATTACTTCTACACTCATTCCCTAAAACCTAAGTAAAACCATTATGGCGTCTCAAAACGGAAGGATAAGTCGTAACATACAAATACTAATTGTGAGTAAAAACGATTCGCGATTTATTTGTAGCATAGAATTGCAGCCGTCGAAATTAAACACCAGAATTGGTAAACCCGGACACAATAGCGGGCAGCTTTGTTATTGTTAGAAGTCGACTATCGTATTGTAAATATTGACTAAATACTCGTATACCGTAAACGGTTTCAAGTAATACCGAAAGATTTCAATCGTTGCATGCTTCCATAGAACCGTATTAATTCGTAGAAATGTAAAATCAACTCGTCGGATGTTTGACTCGATATCAATTAATATGAATACTACGCAAATTCAAGCAAAATATCACGGATACCTGAAGTAAATAAAAGTATTACTTGCGTATCGCATCGTAATATCTTGCTCTGTGTTGTTCCACTGTGCAGGTGTTCGATCCTGCCAGCTCCCTAGGTCGTACAAAGGGTACTCTGAGTTCTGCAAGCACACGCGAGTAAACTATTAAATAACTGTGTAAAAGTACAAAATTCCGTATAATCACGTTTCAGAGCTACAGTAATCGTGTTTTTCATCAATAAAATCGAAATTTGAAACTATAGAACAAGTATTAATGTTGTAGACGAGAAAAGTGATGCGTAAATGTTACGATAGGTTAAGGACGCTACCAATTGCGTCGTAGTTATTCCGCGATTGTTACTAAATTCGTAATTATTATTGTCAAAATTGATGGATCCAGAACAGTAGAAGGATATTACGTAGTAGATAAACGAGAGAACCATTTTTTAGCGATCGGTAATTAAGGAAAATGTAAGGAACAACGGCACTCACAGTGGGTACGTGTTGCAAGTACGGGGAGAGGAAGAGGCAGACGCTCCCCCTGGTAGGAGTGGGGATAACTTGCGGCGGCACGACTGCCGCTTGATAGGTGAAAGGCAGGCCAATCGGAATGGCCATCGAAAACACGACATACTTTGAATTATATTTACTTAATGTTCAAGCAAGTTTGACCTTGAATGAACTTGAGTCATAGGTCATTGAACTTGTCTAGAAACGTACTATTTCATGATGAATAAAAAAACATATCATTCCATTTAAAAAAACAAAGTTGACCTTCAAATCTCCGAAACGCCTCCACCTATAAAAAAAATTAACACACTACATAGTGTACCCTTTTAAACCATGTAACTTTTGTATATAACATAATTTCGTGCAACGCATACTTTAAAAGTTATTCGAGGTGCACAAGTTACGTGGACCACCCTGTATAGAAGACATATCGCTGAGTGCAGAGAAACCAATCCTTTTACTCATTTTAATTAAGAGAAGTTGTTTTTTATTAGATATTATATCATATAGTATTAATATTCACTGATGTTATAAACTAATGACGGAATTTAAACAACTTTCGGTACCAAAAACCGTGAGCAAGGATGGTAAAACTTTAAAAATATTCAAAATTCTGCTTTCTTTCACGTGGTCCTATGTTCGCAGCTTCATCATGAAGACGATCTTTCTAATACCTCCAAGTTACATTCGTATAACGGCAACGTAATATAGTCACATTATGTATTATGCTATGTGTGTGTGTGTGTGTGTGTGTATGTATGAGTTAATGAACAACGAAATCAGTAGATATAAAGAGGAAATAACTTCCCACCATTAAATCTCCTTCGTCGCGAAGATTAATTTCTATTTAATCACGAAATCTTAAAGTTAACTTAAACTCAAAGTCTTAGATGTAACTTAACCCTTATAGTGCCGGGAGCCGATATATCGACTCTTGCTGCACTGGCGAGAAGTGCCAGAGCCGATATATCGGCCCGCACCTTTGTAGCGCTTTACTATTTGCATTTCGGGAGAACTCTATCTCAAAATAAATTTATAAAACGTTATAAATGGTCTAATTTCATTTCATGTCGACAGCGTAATATATAAACAATTGTTTGAAGACTCTCACGAAATAAAATCGCATTGCCGCAGCGACATGTAGGATCAGTTAGTTTTTCCTCGATAGTTGTCGTTAGCAGTATGTAGCGACACGCGGTTTGCTATTGCTTATGCCGACTTGGAACTGCCGACGGTCAAACTACGGACTCTCAAAAAGCAATTACAAGTCGCAGTTTTTCTATACGACAATGGGTAATAAATAAATAAACTTTTGCCCGCGTACCGGTCGCGCCGAGCCACCTCGAGCCACCGCTTACCGTGTACCTTCGTGTTATTTTTTATTTTTGTTATATAATATTATTTATCTTGTTACAAAATATATTGGAAATGCAAAGTATATAATTTGTAATAAATGGTCTATATAAAATTATAATGAAAAGATGACTTTTTGTATGTGCAAATACGTTTTGTAAGAGAGAACTCAACTTTTACTTTCTTTATGCTCTTTTATATCTTTGTTATTTATATAATTTTCAATGAATATAGAAAAACTAGTGTCATTGTTTTGTTCTCTATTTCGTCCCTGATATACTGCTTTTTGAATCATGTAAATATTGTTTCTTGTTTGGTTTTTATGAGCATTTTCCCAAACCCTAGTAAAACCGTGAAATTCGGCCGGTTATTCTCGCATAGGCACCTCTTTTTCGCCCGGCACTAAAAGGGTTAAACTAGGAATCCGAACAATCGGTAGTCGTAGCTACTGAATATTTGAATTTCGTGCCCATTCGCTCGATACCATTTACTATTCAACATTACTATTGAATAAAATATCGTACTAAAAGCACATCAAAGGAAATCTAAAATGATAGTAAATGATATCAACCCAGGTCCCACTGCGAGGAGGTTGTCACGAAACGGGACCCAAAAATGCATGCCCAACCAACCTCCGTTTCGTTCTGCGTTTCTTTGAGACACTTTCTCTCGACATCGACAACTTTAAAGTTTACTCAATCGCTTGCTGCCAAGTACAGAACCGTGTTTTGAAAGTTTGTAACTTTGGGAATTTTATGACTTTTAACTTAAAATGCTGCAAGACATTCGTCTAATGTTAATCCACAAGATTCATTAACAACAAAAAAATTGTTTTTTTTACCATAGGAATGGGAGTGCCACGTAAGTTATTTTAGCTGAGCGTAAGTGTCTTCTTTCCGAATTTCAAATGACATAGTAAACAGATGAACAATGAAATATCCTCATGATTTCGTCGAAAAAGGTTTAAATAGTACATATTGCAGCATGAACGTTTTTGTACGAATTCTTAAAGGTCTCATATATGGTCTCAACATAAGAAGAAAGGGACTTGTATCGCTTTCAAATATAACAGCTCATATGTTGAAACCGACGCACTGCAACTTGCGGAGTACTTGCAAGTGCTTCCCCTGGAAGGACACGATGTCTAGTGGGCGATCCTTGAACTAGACGAGAGGGTAACGGCGACCGATAAATCGTTTACCGCGTGGGAGATCGTGCCGTTAGAAACGCATTTTCCATTCCGACGTGAAAGCATTATAAAAATACCAACTTTGAGATTTTACATCACTAGGTGTATTATGTAAAAAAAGTATTAGTGCAAAAGTGTGTTATGACATGCCGTAACGCAAATGCGATCGCCAGATCTTTAATATCAAAGAAAAAGAGAAAGGATGCGATTGTGATGAGCGAATTGAAAAGCTTGTTGGTACACACGATGACCGGGATGATATTCTTAATTATTTAAGAGGTATAGTGCATAATATTTCTTATTAATTTACATACAATAAAATTATATATATTATGTGTATTGCTTGACGATAAAATATGCTAGTTATCATTTTGTAGGCAATGAATTGTTTATATACTAAATTAACGCGGCAACACACTTCTAGCTATTAGTTGCTGGTTGTTAATTTTCCGGACAATATAGCATTTACTATGCACCTATCCCCCAACTTACACGATTTCGCTTATACACAGCTTTCTGAGGAAACGATCATTCGTGAAAATCGGGGGATTGGCGTGCAATTGAACATATGCCAAATTAATTTTACTGTATCTCGGTTGGTTCTCTGTTGCCGAGAAAAGAGAAATTTTGTTTATTAAACATTGTTTCGCTTAAAAATGTATCACATGTAGATTAACAGAAAGACATTTCTACTTGCAGGTGATAAAGATGTTCCCTGCTCTGGCTACTGAAACTCATGAGGGACATTTCGTAATCTTCAAACAAGTAAGTTTTAAACTTTACCAACATCCTAGATAAAATTCAACATTTTACAATTCACAAGGATATTAACGAAAATAAATGTCTCCACAATTTCATATTCACATCTACAGTGAGCCTTAAAAAGTTAATATTGAAAATGTTGAGGTGTTTTTTTAGTCTTACTTGAATTCCAGTATTCAATAGCTTTCTCGCAAAATGCCAAAATGCCTCGCAAAAATTCACCTCTCTTGCAATATTTATGAAATTGATATCTATTTTTAATATTCATATGGGATATATAGTTTTTACACGAGTAAAAGCAATCGTCTATGATCAGGGAAGACAGTTGAATATGTACTGTTTATTTTAACAAGTGGCATAACTCGCTTTACCGCAATGAGCAATGGTGATTTTTCAGTAAGTATATGAAATTATTTGTACTGAGAAAAATATAAGTATCCAAAATAACAAGTATAAGAACATCGTCTTGAAAATTGGCAACAATATTTTTAAATAAGTCAACTCAAACCTTTAAATACCTCGATTTAAATTAAAACTGACTTATGCCGCTTTTAAAATAAACGGCACATGCAAAATTGTAGTAGGTAGGTGAACGGGGATCTTGATTGATTGAATACACACACAAATTGATAAATATGATAATGAAAAGTATATATATTTAGAGAGAGAGAGAGAGAGAGAGAGAGAGAGAGAGAGAGAGAGAGAGAGAGAGAGAGAGAGAGAGAGAGAGAGAGTGAGAATGAGAGAAAGAGAGAGAAAATAAATAGCAAGAAATGAAATTCAGAATAAAATACTAACTAATTAATGTATTTAACAAACTAAAATAAGATTATTTCTCATCGCAAAAGGCCTTCCGCCTAAAGTCAAGAAGCGAACTTAACTGAACTCGTCATGAGATGCAACCTCTTGAAACGCGATCATCCCCACTTCTTTCCAATATGTGATTCATTGCTACGAAATGTTATTTCACTTTGAGTAATATAATGTAAAAAAGTACTCAAATCTATATGAAAAAGTGACGGGAAACGGAAAAATATAGAGAAAACTTGCCTACGAATTGAAGAAGCACATTCCTCTGGCAACGAACCAGATTCCCAATAATTTCGGAGGACAATGCGTTTACCTATGCGTACACACAGGCTTACCGAAAACGCGAAGCGGTTAGCGCACACATAACGCGTGCAAACGGTGGATTACGAATGGAGCAGTCTAGATCTGTCATTCAGTTTAATCGTTTCCTATGCACTCCGCCGTACCCATTGTCGACCGAGCTCTATAATAA
This sequence comes from Cerceris ruficornis, assembly GCA_963989415.1. Lineage (NCBI taxonomy): Eukaryota > Metazoa > Arthropoda > Insecta > Hymenoptera > Crabronidae > Cerceris > Cerceris ruficornis. The sequence goes on from OZ022528.1 coordinate 13,607,153, forward strand.
TTTAATGCCAGATATAATAAGTTACTTGCTGTCTGGCCGGTTGCCAGGGTTGCCCTATTCATTCCTCTATGAAAGCTGAAAAGCGGCCACCCCCGGCCGAACAGATGGAGCGTTAACTTATGGACTCTGCGCCTCGCGGTGCAGCCGCATCAGGGCGCTGTGCAGCACGCTTGAGTCAATTTAAACGTCCTCCGATCTTAATTGGTCAGCCTCTAATTGAGACGGCCATTATAGGCCATTAACGTGCGATTAACGGACATTATCATTTTTACCGACGGAAGGGAAACAATAACGCACCGATTACCGTCGGGTTTCTCGGATTTCGGCCACCATGGTTTCGATGGTTGGAATCACTAGATTTTAATGAGTGCACTCCGAGCCGTATTGAGGCGCCAAGTAATTTGTGGATCACGTTCATTTCTGTTCACGGATATTCGACGAATATTTCAGGTAATAGGGGATATCGGTGCGATATGGAGTTAATTGTGTTTAGCGTTTAATATACGGACTAGAGTCGATGCGCTTTGTCGAGTGTCTCGTTACGAAATTTGAACAATTTATTGGGATCTTTGTTGACGCAATGGGTAGGACGTGATGCGTTTTATTTCATAAAACAAAACGAGTTTCGATGTACCTTTGTTTCGTGATTTCATTGGTATATTTCAATGAAGGTAATAGAATTAATTGATATAAAAAGAAAAAGCAGCAAAATAAAGTATCTTGTTGCCCGTTTCAATCTCGATTAAAAAGTGTTTTAGGAATACGATCATTTTTACATTCGTCTGAGTGAATTCGAAATTTACCTGCTCGATACGTATTCCTTATACCAGTGATGGGTAAACTTTACGTGAGCGGGCTAGAAAAAGGACAATATTTTGGCGGTGCAATATGATTCATTAAAAATTTTAATATCTATGGAAAGTTTTGCATTTGGAAAAAAGGGAATACCCACTTAACCCTTTGCGGACGGCTGTCTGCGGACCGCAGCCCAAGCACTTTTACCGTTCTGGACGCATGCCTGCGGACAGCAGCCCAAGCAAATAGCAAATTTGTCATGATGATAATGAAAACTGCAGGGACTACATTGTGTGCTCAAATATGAAAATAAAAGGAGGAAGGGAATAAACACGTTTCTACTGTGACACATGTCCAAAAAAACATTTATGTGCATAGGCAACTGTTTTCAGAAATATCACACTCTAGAAAATTTTAAAATATAAAATTGAAATTATCAATAAAAGTCTATTAGACTTTGTGACACATGTCCGAAAAGAACATTTATGTGCATAGGCAACTGTTTTCAGAAATATCACACTCTAGAAAATTTTAAAATATAAAATTGAAATTATCAATAAAAAGTCTATTAGACTTTGTGACACATGTCCGAAAAGAACATTTATGTGCATAGGCAACTGTTTTCAGAAATATCACACTCTAGAAAATTTTAAAATATAAAATTGAAATTATCAATAAAAAGTCTATTAGAATTTGTGACACATGTCCGAAAAGAACATTTATTTGCATAGGCAACTGTTTTCAGAAATATCACACTCTAGAAAATTTTAAAATATAAAATTGAAATTATCAATAAAAAGTCTATTAGACTTGTTATTGTTAATTTCAATCTCATATTTTAAAATTTGACATGTTGTAAATCATTTAGCAAACATTTGTTTATATAGTACGAAATGTATAATTGGTGCAAACGAATCTTCATGCGTTTACTAATTTCCCACGAAATGCTCTCAAGCCTCCCCGTTCAGGCAGACACACGCGCGTCAGAGTGTCCCGTCCGAAAAGGGTTAAATGAATTTTTTTTTAATACACCGGAATTGAAAATTTCTATGCTATTATTTTCAAATCTACGGTGAATCGGAGTTTCGTCACCACTGCCTAATACAAACGTGTAATTTTGTAAAATTCCAAAACACTTCATGTTTGACAACAACTAATAAAATTCGGGTACACTGACTTAAATTTCTTCCGTTATCGATTTTCCAAAAAGATTGTAAAATGCTTTATTGCAGTGCAATATGGCTTCCCCAAATAACTTGAATCGTACCACTTTTTCTCTCTCTTCACGGAGAAATCCGAAGAAAGGTAAGACGAAAGAGTGAGGATTTAATAACGCTTAACGCACAAAAGAGTCGGCATAATGCGTCGGTTGCGCAGGATAGGAGAGATCCGGCGTTAATATTAGAAATCTGGAAATTTGTCGGCGGCCGTAAGACATTTTAATTACAGCAATTTAAATTCAATAATTTTGGTATTTTGCTCGGGTTGGAGGAGCTGCGCAGCTGTTCTGTGAATTAGCATACTAAACTTTATCACCAACAGCTCGACAAAGACGTGCCAAGACGGCTGAACTAATTTCGAAGATAGAATAAAGTTGGAAGCGCGCACGCTTCGTCTTTAGCCGCTTTCGAAAGTGATAACTTTAAGGGGAACCAACATCGTCATTATTATTTATTTTTCCAACCCGCCATTGAGTACGTTTACCAAGTAAGCGTGCATGCCGTGTGCAATTAACGATATGACAGTAAGCATCTTATGTAATTACAGATATGCAGCTGATACTCACTATTATACCGTATTACTTAATCAGGAAAGTTCATTCGTTTTAATTAATTTTAAGAACGATTGCTGGGTTCAACTTCAAACTCATTCGGCGGAGGCACGTCCGTAGTTATTTGTAACCGTGATCCCTGCAAACTGAAAAAGATCCGGAAAACAAGCTACCAGAATTTCGAAATTGTCGAAGTTATTATGCAATTAATATCGGTGGTGGTATTGTTCAAAATTGAGCGATTTATATTGAAAGTGACATAAATCACATTACAGTAATGAAAAAGGGTGATTTTTAAAAAATTATTTATACTGACAAAATTATAAATATCCAAGATAACAAGGCCAAATAAATTTTCTCGAAAATTGGGATCAATATTTTAGAACTCGTTGAAGCGCAAACCGTGAACATCTCGATTTAAATAGAAAGTCACTGATGCCACTTTTACAATAAAAGGCTCAATTATCCCGCAAAGGAATAAATAAAGTTTGCGATTATATTTTTAGTAGCTTATTAACTCTTTGTGGTTCTAATAATCTTCCCAAATAGCTGTTAATTAATTCAAATTAATTTGGTAATCTTTTCTATCGCTGGATTTTTATTTTTATTTAATGATAAGTAATAATTCCATAATTACAAAATAATTATTAAATGCTAATATCGAAATGACTTCAGTACACATAAAATCGGAAACGATTAATCACGTTTCTCGAAGCTAGTCGAGATCGAAAAAACTTCCAGTCCATTCGATACTTATTTTAATCAACGCCAAAACTACCAAGGCCTTCAAAATGTCGGGTTTTAATTTATTATAAAAGTTCTCCGAATTTATAGGGAGCAGCCATACACTAAATATTCCACATCTACATTATAAAACACAAGTTACTTAATTGATCATATTTTCTACTTCTTAATTCCTCTTCTTTCGAAGTACTCAGTTAATAGATTTAAATGGTAATAAAATTAATACCGGCAGTTCAAGCTGCATCTTCTATTATTTAAATAGAACATGCACGAAGCGTAATTGCAACGGTTAACGGTGAACCGGACGAATTTAAAAATTATCAAGATTTCAATTTCCCGGCCGTCGGCGGACACCTTAAAATACGGTACGCGATATTTCGCTCATTTTTATAGTCATTACCGGCGGCATAATTTTTCGTATATCCACAGAGAGAAAGTAGGTAAGTCGTCTCGTATTTCTGGCGAAGGCAACCCGGCGCGCCCCAACAGAAAGAACGGGAAACGTGGAAAAGGAGAGAGAAAGAGAGGGAAACGAGGGAAAGCCGAGGAAATTTGTATTCAATTTCAGTGGAACTGTTTTGTTTTACTCAGTTTCCCTGCATATATTACATCAGTAGACGTGCTCGGCTTTTCAAACGATCTTTATATTATCAATGTGGTTTTACAGCACCTTCTGACGTGAAAGAGAAGGAAAAAAAGGGAGAGACATATCTCGAAAGAATTTTCGTCGCTGCATATGTGCACTCGACGTTCGCGCATAGAGTACTCTACGGTTTTTCGTCCCTTGCTTCGGGGATTAGCTACGTACAACGCTTCAGCGAGATAAACGGTGATATTTTTCGGCGAGTTGCTTTTTCACGGTGCTCCATGTATTCTTTTAGAAGCGATGGTAAAAACTTTGATGCCTGCTTTGAAAGATAGACGTGACTCTATTTCATTCTGTTCCTTCAACAGAGAGTGCCTGCTGATAGTATAGTATTTTTGACGTGGGTAATTTTTGCATTTATTCCTAGCGAAATTGTTTGAAGTTTTTGGTCCTCTCAAAGTTGTAGATGTTTTTTAACAATAACAGAAGGCTTATCATACATTCTTCTGATAATAGAATTTGCTACAAAATTGTTTTTAATTTGAATTTTAATAGCTTAATTTAGATGCCGAATGAGTTATCTTGAAGGATTATGGACACATTACGTTTACTTTATAATTGCTACGGAAATACTATTTTCCTTAAACATTTTTACAAATGAGAATAAGACAAAGGGCAGGCAAATTTTCTCACGGAAAATGTTAGTCTTACAATTAGAAGGGAATGGATGTTCGCTCATTGATAATATGACGCATAGTTTAAAATATTATCTAAATATTGTAACGCTTTTGATAACTCGCACACGTCATAATGGATTGACACAATATTTATAAACGCAGTGATTGCATTTTCCGAATAGTAAGATCACGTTCAGCCTGTACGCAAGCTTACAAACAACTCTTTTAACGTCTCTTAACGTATTATTAATAATGACATCTTGTTGCTTAACATTAGCAGTCGATATGATATAAAGGACTGACCAAAAATTCGTAACAATATATTTGGCGTATAAAGAATAGATTCTTAGTCTTTGTACTGTAGTTATTATTTGTACACTAATATAATATTACTGTATTAGTATTTGTTACAATACATGATGTAGGAATCGGTTATGGCGATCTTGCCGATTGTGCTTTACCGCCCAGTCGGACGGATAAGTGATATGTGTGTATGCGAGTATTTTGTGAATGAGCGATAAGGAAGTAGGGCCGCAAGACGAGACGTTAGGACAGAAGATGTTAACACATTGTTGACCGGCAATTTTACGCAGAAGTTATCTCATGTCACCGGCAATTTTTTCATCATTGAGTGAGAATCTGGAACAATCTAAATACATGAACTTCAGTATATTGTATTTACACATAATGAATTTAAATGAAACGATGTACATATCTGCCAAATATTATATTTCATATATATTATATATCTCAGTAATTTTTGTTTCAAAAAAATAAAAACTTTTAGTTTATATTTAACAGAAAAATTTTAAACATAACGTTTTTTTTATTTTCACACTTGAAACGGAATCTCGTTTTTTGTAGTCTCGAACAACACGGTTTCAAAGAACACGGCACGGATTAATCGTGTTCTTCGCGGGATACCTGTATCTCGTTTGACTGCGCTTTCCTTTTAAAACACACACTTTACACGTTCCAGTTGATTTTTTTTATGCCAGCGACTATTTTTTCTAAATCTTAGTCTTTTAGTTGCTCTGAAATACTAAAAGGTGAATCAATGCAAGGAGTTCTTTTACTTACAATGACGCGATTTTTGCCGGTCCCATCTATCGCGTAACTTTGAGGTATTACTGTACTGCAATTGCGATAAAAACCTAAATATCACGACAAGTCACTTTTTTTATAGTAAACTGAACGCGATGGAACACAGCGAAGATAGATTTTACAACATCCTACATTATCCTGAGTTTCAAAGATTGCAATAGCTAAAGCCACTGTAAACACGAGTTAACTCGTGATCGGTCAACAACGATTTGGCATGAAAACACGAGTTAACTCGTGAGCGGTCAACAATGTGTTAAGACGCGACGAATACAAGACGAGTTTTTAAGACGACAGTTATAAGACGTATATTTTAAGACGATAATTTTTAAGACATAGTTATAGTTATTATCAGTTTAGTTTTTACTGTACTTTTACGTGTAAGAGTATATTAAACATTTGGTGTGCTGTTATATGTATATATACAAAGTGGTCCACACAACGTGTGCACCGTTAAAAACTTCCAAAATATGCGTTGCACAAAAAAGTTTTTATATAACAGTTGCATGGTCTGAAGGGGCACATTATATAGTGTAGTTATTTTTTTTATAGGTGGAGGCGTTTCGGAGATTTGAAGGTCAACTTTGTTTTTTTAAATGGAATGCTATATTTTTTATATCAAAATATGGAAGAATGTCGAATTCTGAGTAAAAAAGTATTGACCTTCATTTGCCCTAAACCTAATAACTAACGAGTAATTTCACTTTATTTCCTGAAAATTTTCTTCGCGTAATATCAAGTTAGAAATTCGACCTTATCACAGATTTCCGCAGAACAGCGATGTTTACGTGACAGTGTTTATCAACACAACATCTATCATGATTCGCAATCGTTTACATATTCGTAATCCAGTATTGAAGTTACCTTCGGTGTTGTGTGTATTTACCAGACAGATAAAAGTAAAAATGAAATTTTGTAATAGCGAAAAAGTTGATATGCTTTTAGTTTATGGTGAGTGCCATAAAAATGCAATAAGAGCCAAAGCCATGTATGCCGAAAGGTATCCTGAACGAAATCAGCCATCTCGAGCCATATGTGAGAGAATGTGTCAATCGCTTCGACGAACCGGAAGTCTTAATGTTACTAAACGTAACTTAACGAAAACTGCTACTTCTGATGCAAATGCTATTGCGGTCCAAGCAGCGGTAACAAATAACCCCCATATTAGTACACGGTAGATTTCACGAGGATCTGGAATTAGCAAAACAAGTATACTACGCATTTTTCATAATGAAAAACATCGTCCCTATCATCTAGCACTTCATCAGGAGCTCCATGGAACGGATTATGAAAACCGCGTTCGGTTCTGCCAGTGGTTCCTGCATCAAATGAACAGTGATAATTATTTTTTACAAAAAGTTTTGTTCACTGATGAAGCAACGTTTACTAATCGCAGGCAGATTAATTTGAAAGATATGCATTATTGGGCACCAGAAAATCCTCACTGGTTGAGAGAAGTCGACCACCAACGTCAATGGAGCGTTAATGTGTGGTGTGGAATACTGGGCAACCAATTGATTGGGCCATATTTTATTAATGATCGACTAACAGGACAAAAATATGCTAACTTTTTGAGAGACACTTGACCATCTTTATTGGAAAATGTACCTTTAAATATCCTTACACAAATCTGGTATCAATATGATGGTTGCCCTGCACATTACGCGCGTAATGTAAGGCAAGTACTGGATAGAAAATTTCCTAATCGATGGATTGGTCGTGGCGGACAATTTATGTGGCCTCCACGCTCACCGGACCTTACTCCTTTACTCTATTTTCTGTGGGGCACATTAAAAGACACAGTGTATCGCGAACCACCAACAACATCTGAGAATATGAAACATCGTATTCGTGAAGCATGCATTACACTACAATCAGTGCGGATATGATTCAGAATGCAGTTTCCTCATTAGTTAATAGAATGCATCACTGTATTAATGCCAATGGATATCACTTTGAACATTTACATTAGTTGCGTTAAGCCACTAGGTCACTCATATTAGTAAACACTGTCACGTAAACATCGCTGTCCTGCGGAAATCTGTGATAAGGTCGAATTTCTAACTTGATATTACGCGAAGAAAATTTTCACCATATATTCCATGATATTCACCATGATATTCACTACTTCTTAAATAGTCACGCACAGTACTAGCTGGCACACTTATGCTGTTGTTGTTTTTAAGTTCTGTTGCAATTTGTTCGGCAGTTATACGTGGATTGTGTTTCACTTTACGAATAATTAGTCGTCGATCATACTCGTTTATCTTACGCGGACGGCCACTTCTTCTTTTATTTGCAACAGTTTTTCGTTCTCCGGATCTGTCAATTATACTCTGAATAGTAGACCTTGCTCTATTCACTATGCAAGAAATATCACTAAGAGATTTACATTGATTATGTAATCCAATAATAATTTTGCGCTCTTCTTCCGTAGTTTCGCACCTTTTACGACCCATGTTGCAGTATATCACCAATTTCAAACTTGCTTCTATTAGTACTCTGTACAAACTAATCATCTTTGTTGTTATTAATCACATTCAGAAGGTCATATTCAGTTTACATCTAAAGTAAACGCAAGAAGTGTGAGACGTACGAATACTTTCTGTGCGTCTATTTCTTACGTTTATCTATGCTGGATGTATATTTTTGTTAACCTTGAAGCAAATAAAATTTAGTTTTTATGAAATCTTTTCTACAAATAACCAAGAATAGATATTAAACATTTTTTTCACTTAAAATTTGTAACTGAAGTTTACGCACTCAGTTTTATTTGAAATTGGTCGCTGTACGAATACTTTCCACACCGACTGTAGTTTTAGTTTAGTATATCCGTTTTCTTTTATTTTTCCTCTACAATCGCGTTCCGGAATCCTGTATTAATATAAACATTGCTTACTAATATCTGAACTAGATTGCATAAGATAACGTAAAGAAAAATATCTCAATGCTTACGACACCGCTACTTATTACGGAAGGAAGGACATTTTTTCTTTATTATATAGTTGTTATAAGAGCGCCACTTGCGCCACCTGAAGCGCGATCTTAACTACTTCTCCCAGTTAGTATTCTAAAATTTCACGAAACACTTTGATCTTTCGTCTTCTGATCTTTTCTCATCTTTCGAGCACATTTTCAGTGAACATAATAACAAAAGAAGCACTGTAACATTTAAAATTATTTTCTCGTTTCCGCCACATCGGTGCGGTGCGGACAATTTCACGGTTCTCTTGTTATTCTGCATTGGTTATTCCATTGACAATGATGTCATGGAATTTTGTAATTTACCACGGGTTTGCATTACAAAAACTCAGATATCAAAATTCGAGCAAAGGGTAATGTTACGTCGAAATAAGCGGATTTAAAACGCGACAAAAGGATTCTCTGATACAGCCAAATTATTCATCACGTTTCATCCGACGAGACTTAACTTTTTAATCGTTCTACAGTTTCGTTTAATTGTATATGCAACGAAATGAAATACGCATGGCAATGTTTTCTTCGGAAGCTTTCTAGCCACGGTATTTTCAAAGAAATAACATCGTAATCAGTTAAAAGCACGAAACACCCCCGCCCCTCGCTCTCCCCGGAAGTTTTTACGTACCAACTTTGAAAAAGGAAACATTAAGTCCTACGCAACACAAAGTTTACTTTGTTCGGATTTTTCAATTTTATTATTCTCGAAAATTAAATGTTCCATGAATTTTTTTGCAATGCTTTCCGAGAATGAATTTTTAATCGGTTATTATAATTTACAGATGGAAATATATATTTTTCTTTTTTTAATTTAACTTTAATACCGGAGCTACCGATGATTAAATCAGTATTGTTAGACAGATTAGATGAATACATTAAAAGGAAAAGAATTGGGACGATAAAACAATTGAACGAATAAATCAGTAAAATCGCGGTTACATTTCACAATATGGAAAATTACAGGAGAGACAGCGCGAGACGTATTTCAAACGTTTCAACAAGATTAATCGTCATCCCCTCCTTAAAAAAAGCATACCAAAGTCCCTATTGTCTTTTCTAACCCGCAATATATTTTCTATTAAAAAAAACGAGATTTCTTTTATTTTTTCTTTGTAATGGCTTTATTAAGAATAACATGTATTCACCTTGTACAATTAGTCTCGGTTTGGGTCAAAGTAAATCTCGATGTGAGTAGACAAAGACCCCAGAGACAGATGAATGTTAAAAGTCAGTCAATTTTACCATCATTAAAATTGTAGTGTTAATTACTCGAGCCATTTGATCTTGGACCTGTCTCACAATTAGATGAAATATAGACAATGCATATATGATATACATACATATCAATACATTGGTGATGGTATGCTTCGAAAAGCATAAAATAAATTAACAAAAATATTTAAAACCATTTAAAGTATAAGTATGTAAATAGCGATCGCTTACAACCCGAATTTGCATCGTGTAGACGCATTCAACCCACATTTTTTTATAGAACTCAGGGCACACATTGGCGTTTCATTTAACCCTTTTCATAGAACTATGTCTTTCGCGTATATTGTTCTACCGAACGTGTACTCAAAACGTGAACGTACAATACATTTCTTCACTGACAATAAGTGGATAAAGGATGAGTTATTATAACGTTGCGCATTATAAATATTCAAATTTTACAAATTGTTTAGTAGTTTAAGTCCGTGTGATAAATTTGAAAACACGGATACACGTATAAACCTACATCATATTATTGTAAGGGATGAAACGGAATCAACATGGAATAATTAATAACAAAACGAGTTTAATAAACAATTAATAACGTTGAACAAATACTAAAATGAACTTAAAACAGGAAAATATAACATAACTAATACCATAAAAGATCGGATACATAAAATAATTAATGGTCACGGCCACTTCTCGTAAAAGACTGAAGAAACGTTTTAGAAAAATGCGCCTCTCGTTGTTCCGGCAACGGAACCACGCGAGCCGGTCGTCGCAGCGGCGACGACATACATAACATACGCTAAACGCAAGTTCACACTCTTACATTCGGCCATCCTGACAGTCAATCGACCCGATTGATAACTTTGAACATTGCAAAAATCATAAACCGATATTCATAATATAATAAACTATATCACCCAAACTTAAAACATAAGAACTTAAGGTAATACATAAGGAAATATTCACTAAAGTCGTAAGCTAAATATCACATGGATCATAAACTTCATAATGTACATAATGCCCATAAGATTCATAAGATTCATAAAATACATGGAATACATAAGATACATAATGGTCTTAAAGGTAACATCATACAAATTATAAACTAAGTATCATAAATATCATAAGCTAAACATCATAAAAATCATAAAGAAAATACAACAGGAAATTAAAAATAAACATCATAACAACCATACAGGGGATATCATAACCATTTAACCCAAACATTATAACAAGCATAAATTGAACGTAATACCAAATAACTACGTATAAATTAACTTTAACAAACAAACAAAAAATACACAAAACAATAAGAAACTCAAAAGAAGATGAAATATTATTTACCCCGGTGCCCAAGGCCGCATGTTTGATGCCTCCCAAGTTCCATAGTATGGAGTTTTCGACAATTGGAAGCCATCCACATCCTTTACAACATAACGATCGTTCCTAAGTACACGATCAATTTGATACGGGCCTTTGAAACGCGATATCATTTTGTGCGAAACGCCCGGAGAATTTTCAAAGTTCTTAATCATTATTTTGTCGCCGACCCGATACACTTTCGCGTTCTTCCGCTTATGGTCATAAATCCGTTCATTTATCCGCTGATTTTTCGCGCCTTTCGCTGGTTTGGAATCCGTCGCTACTAATACCATTGTATTTTCAACGGCGGGTACCGTCGGCCTCTGCGCGTTAATGTAAACTTTTTCGAACATAACCCGCGATCGCATTTCAACGTCACGCGGCAGACCTTCATTTATTTGCATGTCTTGCGCCGTAATGCATGCATTTTCCTCTATCTCGATATTCGTAATATTGCTAACTTCACTCTTACTCTTTCTCTCTTTTTCTCTCTCGTCGTTCAAAGATAACCTAGCAAATTTCATGAAATCGCGCCCCAAAATCATAGAGCTCCTCATCGTATCGTCTGATACAACACGCAGCGTAACATCATATTTTACATAGTTAAAAACAAGCGTCGCGTCTATGCGGCCTATGATCTCTAAACCGGCCCCGTTTATACCATAAAATTTCTCGTCCACGCATTCCGAAATTGTATATCCCCGTGGGATGAAACTCTCCTTGACAAAACTAATAGGACTCCCAGAGTCAAGCAACGCGTCCAATCTTACAATAAAAATATCATTCTTATTATTCATACGTAGCTCTACGGTCCGTCGGAAGTCGTGGTCCTCGTCTTTGTCCTGTGTCACGTAGTTCACGAAATCGCGATCGCCGTCTTTCTCACAGTCTTTCTCCTGTGCCACGTAGTTGACGCCTCCTCTGGGGGGTTGGCACTGACCTGCATGGTGACCCATCTTGCCGCATAAGTAACAGGATCCCCTCTCTCTCCTCGGTTTCGGACAGCTCGTTGCAAAATGCCCTGGCTCGTTGCAATTATAACATTTCCGCGGATCATCCCTCTGTCTGTCTCGTACACGGTCCAACGGGCGGCTTCTCTCTGCTTCTTCTCGGCGTTGCGTATCCTGGTAATAGGACTGCTCTCGCGTTGGCGAAACATCCGCAAATGCATTTCTTAATGCGTCGATTGACCGGTAGCCTTGCACCTTGGCTTGCGTTCGTAATTCCGGTCTCGGAATACCGTCGATAACATAGGAAACTGTTTCCCTTTCTGTAATTGGTATACGATTAGCAAGCGTTACCTTATCGTGCAAATAACCCATAAAGCCTTCTCCCGATTTCCATTTCCTCGCTTCCAGCTCGCGTCTCAACGTCAGTCCATCCACCCTTTGTCCATACATTTCACGCAGAGCTCGCAAAAGGTCTTCGTGGCTCATATCGACGCAGTCAGCCCTCGAATAATACCATTTCAGCGCCTGTCCCGTCAATTTGTTGCATATTAACGCTTTCGCGTTGTGCTCGTCAAGCTCGTAGGAGGAAAGCAGTTTCCTCATCTGGTTCTCCCATCGTCGAAAATCCCTGACGTCGCCGTTGAAGTCGCCGATAACATCCTTGACCTCACGCCAGTTTTTAAGACTTGTATTAGAGGACGAACCTCCCTCCATTCGCGGTGTAGTCCTTAAAACGTCCAGCGCTCTTCGTAACAGCTCCGCATCCTGCATTGCTGCGTCTCTCTCTCTTCGCAGACGTTGAAATTCAGAAATACTAATGGCGGCGGCTTGAACTTGCCTACTCGATTCCTCACACTCGATCTGTTGTGTCTCTTCCGTTTCTCCCTGCGGACCTTCCGTTTCTCCCTGCGGACCTTCCGTTGCTCCAAGCAACTCTACAGGAGTCACACCGGCATCTAACAGCCGCTTCACCAGCTCTGCTTTTTGGCCTGTTGTGGGCAGATCCAGCAGCTTCAATTTTTCTTTAAGATCGGCTACCGTAAGCGTGCTCATTGTAACGCGTTATACCGTTCTCCGCACACAACAAAATCTGTTTCCCGATTCACCGAGTATAGAAAAAAAATCACGAAATGTCCACAAATTGCACCGGCTCAGATCGGTTTATCCCACTTCTGACTTTGTAAGGGATGAAACGGAATCAACATGGAATAATTAATAACAAAACGAGTTTAATAAACAATTAATAACGTTGAACAAATACTAAAATGAACTTAAAACAGGAAAATATAACATAACTAATACCATAAAAGATCGGATACATAAAATAATTAATGGTCACGGCCACTTCTCGTAAAAGACTGAAGAAACGTTTTAGAAAAATGCGCCTCTCGTTGTTCCGGCAACGGAACCACGCGAGCCGGTCGTCGCAGCGGCGACGACATACATAACATACGCTAAACGCAAGTTCACACTCTTACATTATGTACAACAATAATGCAAAATACTGCAGAAATAATTTATCGAAAATAAAATAAATTAAAGTGCAATTAGATAGTAATTGATAGAACCTACGTGGTAGGAAGGTTGAAGTACACCGTTACTACATCGCAGGTCTTTTCACTTAAAATTAACTATTGTCTTTTCGAATGCCTTTCAGCTGTTCTTAAGTGTCTAAACATTCCGTTACACACACACAGATGCGCGCGCACAAACACACATATTCACACTTCTAAGACACAAATTGCGGGTAACGACGTAATAAGGCTAAACATGCTGATTTCCTTTGTCTTCAGTAGGCCGGTAATTACCCTTATACACAAATCTCACTCATACATACTTCTTCATCCTACAATATCAATGACTATAGTCACCGACAGGACACTGTGAGCTTACAATGATGAATGACTGGGTGAATGAGTCGAAAGGGTTAACTATTACTATATTACTAGTTTTTTAGACCTCAGTGTGTCAAACTGTTTCCCATAATAAACATACACCAAGTAAAAAACTGCTAGAATCAATGGGAGTTTGAAAACGATCTCAAAAATTGGAAATCCCGGTCTTCAACGTTACAAATGCAGTAAATCTTACCTCTAGGAGTAGCCCACTCCATAAAAAATTAAGCACACAAATACACTCCTCAGGAGTATTTGGAAGCTTTGCTAGTTCCAAAATCAATTATACATTTTAGAGCTGCAACGAAAGGAGAGAGATATCGCACGAAAAAAGTGCCCTACTTCATCGTCGCGCGTCTCGTTCAGCATTTTTTTACGAATAGCACGATATTTACGTCTAATGAGATGTTACCAGAGACCATTTCCTGGAGAAATGGAACTCTATGGCAAGCGAATCGACGATTTTCAAGAGCTTCCCTGACGGAAGCTGCACTATTAACAAATACGACGATGAAATCAGAGAGTACAAGTGAAAATATTATCGGAAAGAAAGTATAAAATGTGAACCGTGAAAAAAATCGACCTCTCCCCTGTCTGTCTTTCGATGCGCCATATGGGACAAGGCTCCATTAAAATTTAATGGGATTATCGGTATAATTTTCCTGGTACTTGAAATGGCATTCTCGGGAACTTTCTGATCCATAACAATTACTGCTGGCTTTTATACGTGAATCATAAAGCAAGGTTACGGGAATTCGAGAAAATATAACCGTCTAACATTGTCGTTTAATTTATGGGATAAACTTTGAATGTTAAATAAACGGCGGAAAATGGTTGTAGCATTTACATCGTCATAATGAATGGCAGAACTGTGATTCAAATTAAAATTACAGGCAAGGCAGAGATACGATGGGAATCCAAATGCGGAATTACATTTTGTTAACGGTGAAAATACGATTAATTTTGTAACTTGAAATGGAAATTATGTTTATCGGTTTAAAAGCATTATAATACGATATATGATAGCGACAAGTGAAACATTCGTGTGCCAGAATAAACGTTATACATCGAGGGAGACAATAGTAAGCAATTTCAGTTTTCACTTTAAACTTAAACAAGCAGCGACCGTGTAAATACTTATTAAATTTTCTATCATCGTTCCAGTCCACCTTCCAGTTTTGCTCTTCTGTCGGTGAATTTATTCGCGCAATTTTATACCATCGTACAATATTTACATATGTCGTATTTGTACATCGAAAAGAGCATAAGGAAAAATGAAGATACCAATAACAATAAACTTCCCAATGTATTTTACGTTTGAGTATTAGCATTGGTTAGTATTATTTCTAACAGTGAATTATCTACAACGAAATATAGAAATATACTCTCAATATATTCTTTGAAAAGGAGAAGAATATTTGATGGAATTTTATTTAACTTCGTAAAACCGATTCCTCATTATTTATACAATCATACATACATAAATGCTCGAACTGACCTATTTCTTAACAATATTTCCACATTTTTTTTAATATTCTAAGTAATTTTTACAACTATCCCACTAATTGGTTTGTCAACCTCAAGAATTATACGATACAGTAATTAAAAGAACAAGATCATCCATAATTCCACCAATTTTACAATGCAGTTACAGTACAATATATTCCCACGATTGGAAACTTATAAAATTTCCATGTAGCAAGGAAGTGTTTAGCATAAATATTATATGGAAGAAGAAATCAAACCCGTACGATCATCGGTGTGTGAAAAATGTAGAACTCTAATGCATAACGGTCCGGTAAACTGTAGAAAGCGTTAAAGTCAAATTAAAAGCGAATTGAGAAGAAATCGTATTTACCTCGGTGCATCGGTACAATCCCCAAAGGCTATCGTGATAGCACGTGTGTCAGTAGCAGGTAACGATTTCACGGGCAACTTTATCCGCCGTGTACGGTTTTATCAGAATTGCAATTAATCTTGTCGATGTAACATCCAACGAAATATAACTTATGTGTGGTATTACTCTTACGCAACATTGATACACCGGTGTCTTTTGTTTTACATACTTATTTTCAGGATGGGCAGAAAGTATCATATTTATCTTGATCGGATAGTCTTAATCCTAAGGGTTAACTCAACTTTGTTGGCAAATAATTGGTTCGTTATTTCCAAGTAACGTATTTTTTTTAACGTATTTTCACAAAACCGTTATTGCTTTCAACTTTTATTGTTTTAACATACTAAATGTTGTAACGTTGACGCTTGTTTACAAATAGATATCAATATTTGGACTCTATTAGCTTGTTATTTACTTTTGGTGGCGAAATACATCTTGAGAATTTTGATTTTTTGTAAAATTAATTTTAGATGTAAGATATGCAGCAGCTTATATTTTCTGGAGTTGTATCTTATTGGCTATCTTTTTGAATTATTCGTTTAGGAATTAATGTATAATAGGTTTAATAAGTGAAAATATTGATTGTGGCTCGGCGATGAGCCATGGTGTTGAATGTGATAGAACATTAGTAAAACAAGATTACAACAGACATTATTTTCGCTTGACGATTGCATCTTCAAATAATTAATCTTCAACAATAATTGTGTCGTAACAATCATTAAATAGTATGCAGATTTCAGTTCTAAATATATGTAGAAACATTTACAATTTTAATTCGAAAACTTTCGATTTAATTGCACTGCAACATTTACGAAGTGAAATTAATTACGAAGAGTTTGAATTTTATGTTATATGATAAACTATAGCTTCATATTGTTGACGCATAATATTAAACAGCTTACGGAATAATTTTAGTAATGTAACCTTAATTAGGTGCAAACTCGGTGCGTTTGCAACGATTGGAATTCAAGAAATTAAATCTTCATGCGAAACGAATTTAACCACGCCATAAGCTTTGATTTACTGCAAAAAACCGTGGTTAGTCGTGAGATCGATCAAGGACAGAGTTTCATACTTCATGTTTGATGCTTTATAAACGTAATTTTCTTGCAATCGATCCTACGGCAAATACAAATATTTGCTTGACATCAAAGCTCCTCGTTTTAAAAAAACACGAGGTTCTAAAATTGGAACGGTAGGGCGCGCAAAAAGTTCGTATTTAAATCCTATTACAATTTTAAAGCCATTACACAGTGCTCACAGACACGTTAAAAATATTAAATCTAGATAACATACTGTTGAAATTCTATAGAGTTTTAATATATAACCCCCCCCCCCCCCCGTCCGTTCCCCTCCACTCTTTCCCCATCCATTAATGAATTAATTCAACTGAATTTCGCGGTAATATTAATGAAGTCACGGACGAAAATTCTGAAACGAATATTTTAAATAGTAAACGTTATTTATTTTACATCACTTTATTCTGCGTACAAGCTGAAAGTTGTAATTCTACAGAAATATCGAATGAAATTATTCCGCTCCGATTTTTACAATGAATTATGTGGCGAATGTTATGACTTTGCGGCTTGAATGTGTACATGACCTGCATGCACTGTGCAAATATTATGCACACTTAAACGTTTCACGTTACGCCGATAATACATATATCCTCTGTCGATTTACCTGAAGTATTTGCAGTATCATCAAAATGTTTTTCCAGTTCGTTTCAATATTTTTCTTAATTTAGTGATATTAAAACGTGGAATTTTAACGGCACGTATTATAATTGAGTCGTATATTTTGACGGTGACGTAGGTCACTTTACCGTAATGAAAAAAGGTGATTTTCAATTACAATACGAGATTATTTATGCTGAGAGAAATATGGGTATCCGAGACAAAAAGTACAAGTAAAACTTCTCAAAAATTGGATTCAACATTTTTTAACGCGTTAAAACGCAAACACGAAATGTCTTGATTCAAAAATAAAGTGGCTCATATGTCATGTTTAATTACTAAATATGTATATACTCCATGAAATATTTATATTTGTCAATTGATAACCACGTATGATATTACAATGAGATAAATTATATTTTGCTTGATATTGAATGAAAATAATGATAGAAGTATCGGGATTAAGAATCGTTCCTTCTTGAAGTAGTTGGAATGGAGAAAACTTTTCATCGCGAATCGGGAGATATATCAGCCTTAAAGCAACAAGTTCATCCGGGTTTGTCCAAGTTCGTTTTGTCCTGCGGAAGTAATAAATACATTATGCATTTATTTGAGATTCAAATAAGCTGGAGCTTTGTATAAATGAAAGTTTCGTGTCAAGTGCAATGCGCTGCTTCAAACAATATTATTATTTGCCACGAACAGTTTAATCGGTGCAATATCGACCGCTCAATGCCATCCAGGTGACAAAAGGTAGTCGTAATAGTCGACTAATTGTTTTAAACACTTCCTATTAATAAGCTTATCTAAGTCGAATCGAAGCTTGCCTAGAAAATAATTTCACTTTTATCGATTGGATTCTTTGACTTACTTTTAACACATATAAATTCTTGTATATTCGTTATTCTATCTTTCTAAACAATGATACAACTTTAAGGTAAAATTGACAAAAAAATCGTTGAATATTCGAAAAACAATATTTCATTATTTTTAGCAGAAATCAATCAACAATTTTACATAGTTCGACCACTTTATTAATCCCTTAACATTAATCTGTGCCATCCTTCCGTTTAATGCCGGCAAAACAAATTAAAATATTAATCACGTTTCATTCATGAGAGAGTAATTTGACAACATTCGATGATAAATTACTATATGCGCGCGATATTTATCCGCTCCCGTTTCTTTGGAAATAATTGAATTTCCGTCGACCGAAATAACGCGAGAGAGTTTCTTAGTTTCTCAAGGAAATTAAAAGTCTGAGATCGATGAAGAAGACGTCTTAACTTGTTTTTATAAACGTTACCGCCCTTCTCCACAAATTTGATTGTAAAAGTAATCTGTATTTATGTTGTAAAACAATTTCACTATTTTCCAGAGAAACATATTTTTTCCAATTGGGATACTTCTTTCGCAATTCTGCAATATCTTTTATCATTTCACTGCGGATTTTTGTCTGTATCATTTACGAGAGATTTAAAACAGGAAATGTACTCAGAATGCGTATAACAGAAGGACATACAAAGTATGCCAAGCCTGAAACTCCCTACACATTTAGAAAATATTTTCAAGCAAATCAAAATTTTAAAATGCGCTCACAAAAATGAAAATATTCCAGAACATTCGCATTCCATTTATCATATTCCAAATTTACAATCTTCGTTTCAAAGCTCATCAAAATATGCGAAAAAGAATTTGAACGACGAAATTAAGCAGTTCGAATATCAATTACACTGTGGTTAAACATTCGTGCATTATTTCGATGTGATGAATCCCCAGCCAGAACGAGTCTACACACACTTCGAGTCCATAAAATAGTGGAAAAATTGATACAGCACCGTTTAACAGAGGAAAACAAGCACGATTATTTGTTTTCGTTCGATAAAAAATAACGGAAGTTGCATAGGAATTTTTACCGCATCCTCTTTTAGTCTTCATTTGTCTCCTTTTGATAAACATCTACTTTTATCATTACCAAATTTCATTGCCCATAAGAATTTCAAAAGTAACGCCAAGGTCAAAGCGACAATTATCGTAGCGGGAGAGCGGTCGGCATAAGTTGATGATGGATATTTTTTTTAATTTATGCCAAAACGAAAACAGTTATAACATTTATCACCGATATTTTTTTCTTAAGAAATGTTCGCAGAATTCAATTATTTGTAGTAAATTTGTCATAGCAATAGTACGTGAAAATGCAAAGCTGTGTACAAAAACGTTTTTTTTTTCGAAAACAGAGGTTGATAGAGAAATTCCGTTGGCGGATTCGTGTTCAGGACAACGGTCCCTATAAGAATCACTCTATGGTTATTTGGAAACAAAAAAAGTTTTGAATTTGTTGGACAGTATTGTCATGCGATCTTGCACCTAATGATTATTTCATCAAGTCTGTTCATCACGCTGAGATATGGTTCATAACTGTCTTTTATTTTTTATTATTAGGTATAGTAAAAAGTTCTTTCCGATGAGTTTCATCTGTCTCCTACATTTATTTGACCCGAAAGAATCTCCCGGTCTTTTAGCAATCTGAAGAACAGAGATTAAGAATAATAAAATTCTGTGATTCGAAAAACTTCACAATACAACATCCTTAAGTTAAATTATAAACAATGGTGCCAATGATAGAGTATATTCGGCATGTATTGTATAAACAAAACTACGGCGTGCATGTAGTTCAACGAACAAAGGAAGTGATTTTTTGATTAGAGTGGATAATTTTTCCACATGCGCCGTACAGCCAGATATAATTCCGTCTGATCTTCACCTATTTCGCGCACTGTAACATTATTTGGTCGACATAAAGTTTCAAGAAATTGATGATGTCAAAAGATGCCTAGATGAATTCATTTCACCAAAAGGTTCCAATTTCTATTGCGAGGGGACTCCTATGCTGACAGAAAAGTGGCTGAAAATTATAAATAACAATGGCCATTATTTCAATAATCAAGCATTTGTACTTTATTCGAATAAAATGTTGATGTTATCAAAAAATCGGAAAGAACGTTTTACTATACCTAAGAATTTATTTTTTTTTAATGAACGTCTCGATTTTTCAAGAAACAGATAAATAAAATTGTGAAACGCTGGAAAATCGTCATTAACACTAGATTTACGGGCGTGAAATCTGTTACATTGCAATATATTAAATAAGTACTTTGAAAAAATAGGGATTAACCGGCAAAGAAAATAATCAGTTAAGTAATCTGTATATTATAAGATACATGTGAAATATCTGCCTTGCCGCGGCTCTATAAATTTGGAAACCGCTTCTAAAAAAAGTAAGAATCCGTCAATTTGACGGAGTCCGTAGATCTAGTGTTAAGGACAATAGTGACTACATCTTAAAAATATTGTAGAGTGTGAGAATGAGTGAAAATAATATGCGTGATTAGAGGTTGTATGGAGACAAGCAAACAGCTAATAGAAGTGAGTGACCGTGTACTGTAGGATTTGTAAATGAATGTGAGTGTGTTGGCTGTGAACTAGTCTGCATGAAGACGTTGTGGAAAATGCTCGAAAGCTCTCGAAGGGTGCGAGATATGTGTATGTGTCGCTGTACGCATCCATAGTACTAAAAGAATATGGATTACTGGAGAGCGACTGTCTTTTAATGCGAACGTGGTAAAAGGACGAGTCAGAAAGGGAACCGTTTGTTCTAATGAATAACATTTCATTTCCTACAATATTCAGAATGTTTGAATCTTCATCTAACAATAAGTGTCCGCACGAACCTTTTCTCGGTACCTAATATTAATTTCTCTCGCGTGCCGGTAATTAAACAATGTTCAATGTTAAATTAGTATATTCCAACGATATCCACGAGCGCATTTCCCCGACACTTTCGAAACTATCACTGCGTTTAACGAGACCAGCCAGAAGAGTGGGATGCATTTCTCGGAATGTCAACCGCGTCTCTGCTTATATGTACACCGGTGGTGTTACCGTCGTCGCATGGCGTCGCGACGCTCGTATACCGTGGCAATTGCGCGCGAGCTTCGGTATATAATTGGGATGAATATTGAGAAGTTGGCAGTGAAGTTGTAAGTAAACTTGGATGCCTCCGGGCGAGCCGGCTCCGCTTGAGAGCAGAGACGTGTTGCGGACAGATCTCCTCTCCTCTCCTCTCCTAACCTACTCTACCGGTTCACCTATCGCTCCAGACTCCTGTAAAACTATACGAATTCTGGATTATCTGGACCACTCAGACTGGTATTTGTCTCGCGCATTATATTCTCATCTTTCCCCGAGTCATGGTTGAAACGCGAGTGACCCAAAGAGGAAAGGCCTGTACGGGATGGATATTCGTTTATCTCTCTTTAACCCCTTGCCGTACGATAACGAGTGACACTTGTGACGCCGTAAATTGGATAGGAAATTTTGAAAAATCTGTTTTGAAAGATTTTGGAAAATCTGTCAAATTGAAAATATCAGTGAGACGCGACACGTAATTCTAAATTATTGCGGACGCAGTCTGTTAGGCTTTAAATAGCGTAGCGAGTGAAGGATCGTATCAAACAATGGTTCTAGATATTTTCCACATTGTATCGATTTATTCTGATTGCTTTACTGGTTTTTCTACACATGTTTTTATTGCTCAATAAATCTATACAGGAAGCAGTTATGAAGGTTAAGTTAAGTAGATGGTCCCACGTTGGACACGGTGAATATAAAATGTCAGTATTCTAACACAGTCAGAAAAGAAATCGTACGGCAAGGGGTTGATCGTTGGATGATTTGTCGGTGTTTAATGAAGGAATAATTTTTTGGTGGAAAAGAGTGTATCGTTTGTTTGAGTGTATGTATATCATTTGTAAGATATACTATGACTGATAGGATTTTATTTTTGTGCAATAACGAAAAGAGTAATTGTAATATTTACGAAGAAATTATAATGTTTATTGAGTCGATGACGTTAATGCAGCCGAGTTGGCAACATTTTATAAACACCGCGTGGGGAATTGAATATGTTCAGTTTATTTGTGTCGATACTTTAATGGAATGAAAATCTCGTTTTCTACTTTCCATTGACTTTTGTATTTTTTTTTCAGGTAAAAAATGTAATTTACATATTATTCATTATTTGAAACTAATAGAATCTCGGATGCCTCGGAACATTTGATAAAAATTAAACGACCCTGTTCAATTTAGCGGGTAGAAATAGCAGGTTCACTAGTTGACTCCAGCTCGTTTTTCACCGGTTAAACTACGTTTATTTGCGTATGGTCACTTCCTCTCTGCAGGTTGAACGAATATTCACGATTAATCGCCTTTCTCAGATAAACTGAAATTAAACATTCTCAGAGAGAAAAGAGACGCTGTTTCCTCACGTTTCGTTTAATGAGAAAATTCATCCTATGTATTAATAAACAGAATCCTAGTAATTTATTTATACGCAGTATCAATTAAATACGCACAGAAGTATGCACATGATAAATTAGATTAAGATATATATTATCAAATGGTCATAAAAAATGTAAAGATTCAAAAAGTGAAATCATACTATCAGAAAAATATTATCAGCGTTATGAACAATTATTAAATCCAGAGATGTAGAAATCAGGAAAACAGCAGTCATGATTTTATCGAGTTACAAAAAGCTAGATTGAAAATGAAAAGAAATGCGGGATTAAGCTGAAAAATGAAATTGAAATTCTTTCAAAAATGAAATTCTTACAAGTATGTATACACAATTATGGTAGAAATGTAAGGATGGGGATAGAAAAAAAACACACGATTTCACCAAGCAACAAAAATTCAGAGCAAAGATTCAGCAAGAAAAAAAAAGAGAAAATAGAACTCTTTAAAAAAAACGGAACTTATCACGAATATGAACAATTATTATACAAATGTAGGGAACAGGAAGTGGAAGTTGCTTGAAAGCAGAGACGTGTTGCGGATAGCTGGCACTCTGTTCTTCTCACCTTAACCACGTTATTCGCCTATCGGAGTTCTGGTGCAAAACTATGCGAATATTCTCGATCATCCGGCGACCTGATGGAATTCGTATTTCGTGCGGACGACGAGATATACGCGGACATTAGAATTGAGCAGAATAAAATCGACGAAACTCTTCGCTTTATTTCATTTTTTTTCCACCATCCGAACCCTTTCGTGCTTTAACGTGTCCCGATAAAGTGGTTGTAACAAGTTTGCGCATTGCAGTTTAATGCAACGCAACATGACCAATCGCTAAATATTTTTCGGATAAATTTGCTTTATGACATGAAATAATGGCGTGGATTATGCGAATGTATGTATTATTACGCCGTATTATCCGTCATTTATGCATCCTGTTCGTTTCGCTGTGCTTTTTTTAGGAGTAAAAGTATAAAATTCCTTGAAAATGAAATGTGCAGTTTCGTTTTTCTTCACGATTAATATAATGAAGCTGAATTTTATCATTTGTCGTTGCCATTTTTTATTACATTGTCGAAGAATTATTAGAAGTAATTGATACAGAATTGAAATGAAAATGACATGTGCACTGAAACATAACAATTTTTAAAAATTCTGTATTTTTAGGAGATTGAAAAGTGACATTTTTGTGTCACAACAGATTTTCCATTTGCATTAGGGGCGTAGTGTAATTACGTGAATTACGTTTCCATGATTTGAGAGAAACATGCCGCTGACAGGTATTGTGGCATTATTAACTTTAACCGAGCTTGATTCCTCACATGAACTTGTCTTGCGCTTCCAAGTTACACGTTTAATAATCTTGCATTTCAAGTACGTAATAATGCAAAAATCCATCGTGAATAACAGGCAACGTTGCGTAAAATGATATTTCAAATCTGGAAATAATAAAAAATCAAAAACACAATTTACGAACAAAGCTTCTCGCCGATAAAGAAAAATAACTTAAAATAAACGATTCTTCATAAGTAATAAACGATAATTTCACAAAAAAACAATGCATAAGATTTTTAGTAGTAAATTGTACATCAGTTTAAAAAAAGAGACGTATTACAACAAAATCCAAAATTGTGCGACATAAAGAGAACGATATGCGGGCCAAATGAAATTCGCAGTGCCATTGAAATGCGAAAAACGTGGGTGGTAAATTTTATTGCAAAACCCAGCACATCCGAAAACACTGTCCGCTCAATAAAACATAAAAGGAATCAGACCCACGCATTGTTATCGTATCGCGTGAAATTCAGCAACAAGTTTCGGCGGAGAAGTTTTTGTAAAACCGAAAGAGGAGGGTTCAACTAAATACAAACTTTCAGGACATAAATATTGAGTAAGTATATTCTTCACCAGCTGGCTTCTGTATACTGCTTTACGGTTCCGAAACTTCCCTCCGCCTTAGACACGAGTTTTGCATAAAGCCGGAGAAAGTTTCTTTATTTAAACATCGTCGATGTGTTCGCGGATTAAAATTTCTCCCAAGAATGTGCCGCCCACGTTTCTTCCTCGCGCTGCGATGGTGTCAAGGAAAATCGATAAGGTGCTTGGAAAAACAGGGCCAAAAATTTTGGTGGCCAATGGAGAGGAGTAATTAAGCATAGCCTCATTGTTTAAGTGTCCCTTTACCAATTGAAAATTTCTTGAATAAATAATGCAAAATGACAAGCCTCATACGGGGTGGTATCTTGGTCGACAGAATTGCGTCTTGGCTGACGTTCTCTCGAAAATGAGAAATTACGAGGTGGTGCAAACGGACAGAGAAATAAAATACGGAGAAGGGTGAAACTATGAAAGTAGGGTATGGTTTATTATGATGGATTGTTTAACGGTAGATTTTTCAAGGTATTTTTGTATTTGTGGTTTTCGATTTTTATTTCTCCTGACTTTAGTAACTTGCGTTGCATTAAGGGATGGAAGAACGTATCGAGAGCGAAACTTTTAATGGAAATTTCTTTCATTCCTGTTTTATTTGTATGCGAATTTATATACACAATATTGTATAAACAGGAAGTTTAGTAATATTATTAATGCGGCATAAAATATGCCATGATATGTGTACACGAATAAAATTCCAACGAAAACGATTCCATGTGTAATAAAATGAATAGGAGGAAAATATGTTGACTTAAAGGATCACAGACGAAAATAAAATTCGTCGATTTTAAAAGTATTAGAAAACTAGTAATTTAGCGTTAATTTGTATATAGGAATTTTACACACGTTTTCCAGACAACCAACTGCAAACTAGAATTTCTGGCAATATCCATTTAACCTAAAGTGTAATAAATACATATGTATGTAGGGATACTTGTATTGATGGTGATAAACAGTCGGGTTTATACGGACGTTTATTAAATTTAAAAAATATAACAGCACACACAATAAGAAATAACAAAAATAACGAATACGTTCCACAGTCCAGCAATGGCGTTCTCAATCTCTCTCTACATACTTTCCTTGCCGTCTTCTCCAACTCTACCGTCTCTTGTTTTTCATTCCCTACTCCGCACCATCCTTCCTCGCTCTCTGTCCATCAAACACTCTCACTCACTCGCTCATTCGCTCTGCATTACCACATGTATGTAAGGATACTTGTTTCGATGGTGTTGAACAGTCGGGTTAGACGTACGTTTATTAAATTTAAAAATATAACAGATAGACATAAAAAAGAAATAACAAAATACGAAATACGAATACGATACGCAGTCAAGCAGTGGCGCTCTGAATCTCTCTCTAGAGCCGGGGAACCGCTTCTTTGCAGCTGAGACGGAAGGGGAGATTGCTCTCGCACCGCCTATCCCCGCCATGTTGGTCCTGGAAACCTCAGATCGACGAATGACAATCGAAAATAAAACACTACTTTCGTCGTTCACATGACGACGCAACGAATGTGTCGGGCTCTCTTGCCAATAGCGCGTCAAAATCGAAAATGCGTGAGGGAGAGGGACGTCCCTAACCGTCGGGCGAATCAGAGCAAATTACCCCTCAGCTGCCAAGTAAATATTCCACCAGTATACCTTCCTTTTCGTCTTCTGAAACTCTACTGTCTTTTGTTTTTTCACTCCCTACTCCGCGCCATCCTTACTCGCTCTTTGTCCATCACACACCCTCTCAATCAGTCGCTCATTCGCTCTGCATTACCACATATATTTCATAATTTACAATTATTTCCCTCTATATTTATCCAGTCTATAATAATGTCTCTTATCGCTTTCTGCATTATTACTTTCTAAATAATTCACAAACGTTTCATTCTCTGATCTTCATTTCCACAAAAACAGAGAATTAGAATTGCATCGAGCAAATGCCTCGAGGAATCAGGCCCAAGAGAACGAATATAATGAAATTGAAACGCAATAAAGTCCGTAGCGAATCGAGGGACTTTCGATCCGCCATAAATCAGGCATTTCATCGAATCTGGGGCGAAGAAGTTTGATAATTCCGCAACTCGGTCGAACGAAGGCCAACATAAATTCCTCTTTCTTTTAGCAGATTACGTTATTTTATGCCTCGATTCGCACCGTCAAGCCTTGATACCAGTTACAATATCAAGCACTTACGGTTACAGAGTTAACTCGTCGGGTGAGCGCATAATTACTAACTGGAGTGGAGAATCTCGCGTAATTTTCGGCCGGTGAAAATTTCATGGGGAATACGTACTCACCATCCGTGCAAGACGTTTTAACGAAGCACGAGCTGTCGCCGTTTTTCACGGACGTCTTGGAGTTTACAGTATGATTCCCCGTTACCTCATTGAACCTCTTCGCAGGAACGATTCGGAGATGTTCCTTTCGCGAGATGCTCGAATAGAATGAGATTTCCTTTCGCCTTCAATACGATTTTCCTGATTTTGCCCACATTTCCCGACGTTTTTTTCCCCACGTTTCCCGGTGTTTTTTGACACCGGAGACATTCGTCCGTGATATAAACTTTTCAAATCGCCCTTTGAGAATTTTGGATGCGTTAGATTAGATTGGAGATTGGAGAAATGAAAGATGCAACGATGGACAGTGGAAGCCTGAGGGGGCGTGATGTACATATATTCCTGTTAAAAATGCAATATTCCAAGGGATTAATTATGAAGGAGAGAGGGAATTATTTACAGATTTTTTTCAAACTGAATTTTTCTAGTATTTAGCCTGTCTACTGAATTGCTCTGATGCAAGAATATTTTAGATTCTCCGCGGTGCACTTTCATTTCGAGCATGGAAATTATATAGGTATGTTACAAAAATATGTCATGTAAATGTTGATGTATCAAAAATAGTACATCGAGTGGACGGGTATCGGTAAAGGTCGAAATATTGCGTATATCATTGAAGTAAATGGCAAAATGAAAGAACTCGATGATTCGGTCGGAAGCGGAAAAAAATATTTCATGTCGGTCCTGTTGATATTCGATGCCGATAGTGTTCAATTACCGTTTTATATTCGTCAGACTACACAGAAATATTGTAACGAAAATATTGTTTCAAAATATTAAGTTGGATTGAATTAAAAGACGAGGATATTTCTGGATCCATGGAGAAATAGCTTTCCAATGTATTATCGCAATTATGGTAAATATTAAGTGGAGTAAAACTCTTTCCGATTGTTCGGCAATGTCAAAAACTTATGTAAAATACGATACGAATGCTTAATTAAAAAAAATAATCGCTATTTTTTATTTACAATCTTAGGCTACTTTTCCTAGGTAACATACGAATCCCATCACGATAGAAATGGAGAAGTTTTGATGAAATGAATTCATCTGTACATCTTCCGACATTTTCTTGAAATTTTGTGCCGATCAAGTAAAATTGTTGTGAAGATCTGTGATGAACATTGTGGAGAAAATCCTGCACTGTTATTATATCTGGCGAGTAAGCTACATGTGAAAATATTTTCCATCCTAATGAATAAATCACTTTCTTTGTTCCTTGAGCTACATGCAGATCGTTATATGCATTAGTTCATTGGCGGATTCTCATGCCTGGCGTAAATTTTATAGTACAGTCGAATCCCGATGTTTTTGTTTGTTCATGTTGCATGCACTGAATAAGCGATAGTATCACTGTAAAGTCAGTTTAGTGTCACCCATCGTTCTGAAAATTTAATTTGTGCTTAAGAGGATTTTTCAAAATGGGAAGCGAAAAGGTACACTTGCGGTATGTAATGCTATACGAGTTTCGGAAAGGCGTTAGTGGTGGACTAAAAAAAACATTCAGTGCGTTTATTTGTACCGTGCTTCTGCTCTGCGGGCAATTAACACTTTGGCGCCAGGACGATTTTACATCTTTCCTCGTAATCGCGTTACGTTGGAAACAACTGGTATGACTTTTTAACTAATTGATATGTTTTAAAGAAATTTTGGGGAAACGTGCACATACCATTTTTTGCGTAAAAATGTATACTTTTTAACGTCAAAACGTCAGAGGTTCTCAAACAATTTTGTTATAGAAATAATATATATATAGTATCTCGTAAAATTTAAAAAGAAAAACCGCATTTTGATATACCTTATTCTGATATATAAACAGAGTTGCATGAAATTTGTCATTTTGGTTTGAAACAACGCGCAAGCGCCGAATGTGTACCTCATCACGCTAATGTATCTATAGTTTCGTTATAAATAATCGCGGAATCCAATGGAAGTTAAAGCCAGAAATACTTTTTTCGTATAACGTCTGACAAATTTATGTTGGGACTGTGGTTTGACAGATTTCGAAATGATGATTTCAACTTGGAAGATCAACATCGCTCTCGATGGCCTTCTAGAATTGATGACGACATTGTGCGTGCTTTGGAGGAAGAAAATGGAAAGGTTATGTGGGAAACTGGCAGGAAGACTAAATAAGTTTTGTTTTGCTGGAAAAGACGTTCTTTATTCCTGTTGCGCGTGCAACGTGATCACCGGCGAGTATACAGTTCGACTGTTTTCTAAAACTAGTTTCGTTGCCCTTTTATGCGATTCATCGCTTCTTCGTCCCAACCAATCCCGTAGCAGATTTCCTTTGCTGTTTTCCCGGGATCGGTCGGGCTGCAAGGGCCCCGTTGACGCGATGACGGGCCGTTGCCAGGCTCAAGGGCCTCTTAGCGTAAATGTACAGGGTGTAAAAAATTAATGGTCATGGCTTGGAGGGGTTGTTCAACACCTCGGATTGGATGGACATTTGCAAAAAAAAACTGCCGCAAAATTCGCGATAAGCGAATATTTCAATTTATTTGTTTGACCAGCTTTTCGCATTCGTCTTGTTACGCAGGTAAAATGTCTGAGAGGAACCATGGGTCAGAAACGAACCGTTCTCTCGCAAATTGACTTGGGCCTCCGCGATGGAATTTTCGCTTAGTAAGTGAGACTACCAGCTGATCCTTCGGAATATTTCGACGTAACTTTTCGGAGGCTAGGAAAACGTTAATGACCTGCGTTCGGTTTCGGGTTCGCTCAAGGGCCCTCCCGGGGAGAAGAACATAAACACTTGCCATTTTCTTAGTGGTTCGGTGACCTAGTCCCCCAATTTGTAATGTCGTGTAGCACGCCTCTGCTTTACCTATTCGAACCAGCACGGATATCTCGTGAGTTTCTTTCCGAAGGATCAGCTGGTAGTCTCACTTACTAACAAGGGAACTACCCGAGGTGTCCGCCTCCGATTTTATTGAAACTTTGCAGATTTGTTAAGCACGTGAAAATAATCGATACCTATTTTTTTATATCGGCTAAGTCGCATGTTTAGGGGGTGAAACCACCCTTCAAAGTTTCGACATTTTTTCTTCTTTCGCTTATAACTTCAAAACGGTTAATGATAGAGATTTACGATACATGTACGAAATATTTACTTTTTTGTGTACTAAATGCCCATGGAATTTAAAATTTTATTTGACGATTATTTCTTAACTTTTTTATTAAAAAATGCCAAGTTTTTCGTTATATCTTTAAAGTTTGCGATGCGATTTTAACCGAACTTTTTTTAAATGATAGAGTAATAAAAATAAATGTTATAAGTTTTTTTGTTTTTCCGTAATTTACTCTGGTGTCGTGAAATTAACCCTTTTCTTTTGCCACTTTACGTTACTATATGTGATAAACGAGTGACAATGGACAAAATGTATTATGCAACAAATGCTTCCCTTGTACTGTAGAATATTGTTGTTTTTGTAAAAAATCAAAAGTAAAATTTTTTTGTTTTATTATACAATCCGTAGGCCGTGAGGATCCGCCACGATGCGGTAATCGTAAATTATCGTAGACACCAAAAAATGCCATAAGGAAATGTTTTATGGCTTTGTACATAGAAAAGGAAAATGTTTACAAAGAGTTTAAAACATAATTTATTTTTAACAAAAAAATTAATTGCGCGATGCGTGGCGAGCAACAGAGTTATCGTGATTATCATACTGTTTTACAAGGATACATCTTATCGTTAATCAATTACGTCGCATACAAAACAGCTCAAATGATTAATTATTACATGTGTATGGTGCAAAAAATCCCTTTGTTTTCAACACGAGGAGTATCATTTTTGTGAATTATATGTTCCATAGAAACTGTAATAGTACACATATTTTAAATTAATCAATTAAAGTAACTTTTTCGTTATAAATAAACTATGCTTTAAATAATTTGTAAACATATGCCTGTTGCATGTAAAAAAAAACCATAAAACTTTCTCTTATGGCATTTTTTGGTATCTACGATAGGGTACGATTACTGCGTCGTGGCGGATCCGCACGGCCTACGGATTTGTATAATAAAACAAAAAAATTTTACTTTTGATTTTTTACAAAAACAATAATATTCTACAGTACAAGGGAAGCATTTGTTGCATAATACATTTTTTCGATTGTCACTCGTTTATCACATATAGTAACGTAAAGCGGCAAAAGAAAAGGGTTTATTTCACGACACCAGAGTAAATTACGGAAAAACAAAAAAACTTATAACATTTATTTTTATTACTCTATCATTTAAAAAAAGTTCGGTTAAAATCGCATCGCAAACTTTAAAGATATAACGAAAAACTTGGCATTTTTTAATAAAAAAGTTAAGAAATAATCGTCAAATAAAATTTTAAATTCCATGGGCATTTAGTACACAAAAAAGTAAATATTTCGTACATTTATCGTAAATCTCTATCATTACCCGTTTTGAAGTTATAAGCGAAAGAAGGAAAAATGTCGAAACTTTGAAGGGTGGTTTCACCCCCTAAACGTGCGACTTAGCCGATATAAAAAAATAGGTATCGATTATTTTCACGTGCTTAACAAATCTGCAAAGTTTCATTAAAATCGGAGGCGGACACCTCGGGTAGTTCCCTTGTAAGCGAAAATTCCATCGCGGAGGCCCAATTAAAAGTCAATTTGCGAGAGAACGGTTCGTTTCTGACCCACGGTTCCTCTCAGACATTTTACCTGCGTAACAAGACGAATGCGAAAAGCTGGTCAAACAAATAAGTTGAAATATTCGCTTATCGCGAATTTTGCGGCAGGTTTTTTTTGCAAATCTCCATCCAATCCGAGGTGTTGAACAACCCCTCCAAGCCATGACCATTAATTTCTTTACACCCTGTACATATGTGGTGACGCGCTGTCGCGTTTTCGATGCGACGTGCTCGTTGCACGTCGCCGCCACAGGTTGCAACTGATTGTGAGAAGATTGCCGAAAGAATGAACGTTGACAATTTGACCGCGTTTCGGCATTTAAAAGAAGCTGGTTACATTTTCAAACTTGATACATGGGTACCGCAATTCTTGAATGAGCTGAACTGTGTGGCCATTTCTCTCTTGGCACATAATGAAAAAGAGTTCCGAAGGGAAATTCTGCAGCGCCAACCATACTCTCTCGATATGGTGCTTTTCAGATTTTCGTGTGCTCTGCTGTTTGCATAATAGTTGGAATGTCAAAGATTTTAATTCTGAGGAAGCTACCAAAAAACATCAGACCAGCTTTATCAAGGAACACCAAGTTCTTTCTTCAAAAATGCAATCGACAAGTTTGTAGATAGGTGGAAGAGAATTGTAGAGACGAACGGTAATTAGACAATTGACTACTGAAATCGTAATCTTTAAAATTAAACTTACTGAATTTTATTCTTCAGTTGCTCACGAACTTGTGTAATCATCTGATACGTTCCGAATATGCTCCTTACTTGGTAGCATTGTTTACGACGTAAATTAAGGAGGTTATATTGTAAACTTTTCCGAGTCACAGAATTTTATTATTCTTAATATCTGTTCTTCAGATTGCTAATAGACCGGGAGATTCTTTCGGATCAAACAAATGTAGCAGACAGATGGACCTCATCGGAAAGAACTTGTTACTTTACCTGATAATAAAAAATAAAGACAGTTATGAAACATATCTCAGCGTGATGAACAGACTTGATGAAATAATCATTAAGTGCAAGAGCGCATGATAACACTGTCCAACAAATTCAAAACTTTTTTGTTTCCCAATAGCCACATAGTGATTATTATAGGGACCGTTGTCCTGAACATGAATCCGCTAACGGAATTTCTCTATCAACCTCTGTTTTCGAAAAACATCAGTTTCCGTAAAAACGGTGGATTTCGACAAAGAAGCTGGTATTATGCGAAAACTAAAAACGGTAGACATTTCTTCTTGGTCTCAAAAAATAGAGGAGTGTTTCCTGAGTATATAGGTGGAGCAGTTATAATATTCCGTACTTTTGAATGGTAGTGAATAACTGCCGAAGTTTAAAAACGAGCGGTTGCGCGAACATTCTCCGCATTCACATTGCATTTTCACGTAGAGTACTATTACCAGCACAAATTTACTACACATTATTGGATTCTGCGGGCATTTCTGAAGAAAAAAATATCTGAGCAAAACGTTATAACTGTTTTCCTTTTGGCACAATTTAAGAAAATATCCGTCAACGTATGCCGACCGTTTTCCCGCTACGACACCACCGCTCACCGAACCGGCCTTGTCAGTGCCATAGCTATCTACGCATAATACTTTCACGGGCCCTGAACGCCAATGTATCCCGTCGATGTGTTATTCCCAACCCCTTTACTAATGTGGTGGCGGCTTTATCACGAAGACCATCTTTCTAATATTTCAGAGTTACATTCGCATAACTGTAACATAATATAGTCACTTTGTTATGCAATATATATGTACGAGTTAATGAACAACCAAATCAATAGATACAAAGAGGAAATAACTTCCCACCGTTGAATCTCCTTCGTTGCGAAGTTTAAATTCTACTTAATCACGAAATCTTATAGTTAACTTAAACGTAAAGTCTTAGATATGCGTAAAGCTAGGGATCCGAACGTTCAGTAGTCCCAGCTACCGAATATTCGGATTTCGTGGCCATTGGTTCGATACTATTCACTATTGAAGATTACTATTCAATAAAATATCGTGCTAAAATCACATTTTAAAATGATAATAAATTATATCGACCTGGGCCTCACCGTGAGGAGGTTGCCACGAGTAAGGATCCATAAATGCAAGCCCAACCGACCTCCACTTCATTCTGCGATCCTTTGAAACACTTCCTCTCGGCATTTATGAGTTTTTTGCCAAGAGAAAATGCAACAAAGGAATCGCCGACACTACTCTTTTTATTCTGTTTCGTGGAAAGAGACACAAAACTGTCACTTTACGTCACTGACACTTCCATAAAACATTGTATTTAATTGTCGAAATAATTTAAAAACACTTGCAGGTAACTGTCACTTGAGGTCACTGACACTTCCACAAAACGTTGCGTTTAGTTATCCAAATTATTTAAAGTCACTTGCAGGTAACTATGACTTGAGGTCACTCACACTTTCACAGAACGTTGTATTTAATTGTCAAAATGATTTAAAAATACTTGCCGGTGTCAGCCCGCGGTTATTGATTCATAAAATTCTCACACTGGTAATAAATGCGTTTTCATAAACCTTGTCTATTCCAAAACATAAAGACAGAAACGGTGGAATGAAACGAAGCACTTAATATGTCAGGAACTTTATTCTTCGGTGGTTGGGATGGACTGTCTCTCGGTCGACTATTTTGCCAAAGCATGGCAACGTCTGCAAAATTCGCAGATAGTAACGGCGAAGGTTTTACGTCGCGGCGAAACCGTCGGCACCCATTGATCTCGGCCCTTGATCAGTCGACGCATCGGCGACGCAGAGTGGCGGCTCTATGCTTACGCAGGTAACTGTTACTTGAGGCCGCTGACACTACCACAAATCATTGTATTTAAATTGTCGAAATAATTTAAAATCATCCGCAAAAAACTGCCACTTGAGGTCACTGCTACTTCCACAAAACACTGTATTTAATTGCCGAAATCATTTAAAATCACTAGCATAAAACTCCCACTTGAGGTCACTGCCACTTCCACAAAACATTGTATTTAATTGCCGAAATAATTTAAAATCACCAGCATAAAACTGCTACTTCCACAAAACATTGTATTTAATTGCCGAAATAATTTAAAATCACCAGCATAAGACTGCCACTTCCACAAAACATTGTATTTAATTGCCGAAATAATTTAAAATCACTAGCATAAAACTCCCACTTGAGGTCACTGCCACTTCCACAAAACATTGTATTTAATTGCCGAAATAATTTAAAATCACCAGCATAAAACTTCCACTTCCACAAAACATTGTATTTAATTGCCGAAATAATTTAAAATCACTAGCATAAAACTCCCACTTGAGGTCACTGCCACTTCCACAAAACATTGTATTTAATTGCCGAAATAATTTAAAATCACCAGGATAAAACTGCCACTTCTACAAAACATTGTATTTAATTGCCGAAATAATTTAAAATCACTAGCATAAAACTGCGACTTGAGGTCACTGTCACTTCCACAAAACATTGTATTTAATTGCCGAAATAATTTAAAATCACCAGCATAAAACTGCCACTTCCACAAAACATTGTATTTAATTACCGAAATAATTTAAAATCACTAGCATAAAACTCCCACTTGAGGTCACTGCCACTTCCACAAAACATTGTATTTAATTGCCGAAATAATTTAAAATCACCAGGATAAAACTGCCACTTCTACAAAACATTGTATTTAATTGCCGAAATAATTTAAAATCACTAGCATAAAACTGCGACTTGAGGTCACTGTCACTTCCACAAAACATTGTATTTAATTGCCGAAATAATTTAAAATCACCAGCATAAAACTGCCACTTCCACAAAACATTGTATTTAATTGCCGAAATAATTTAAAATCACTAGCATAAAACTGCGACTTGAGGTCACTGTCACTTCCACAAAACATTGTATTTAATTGCCGAAATAATTTAAAATCACCAGCATAAAACTGCCACTTCCACAAAACATTGTATTTAATTGCCGAAATAATTTAAAATCACTAGCATAAAACTCCCACTTGAGGTCACTGCCACTTCCACAAAACATTGTATTTAATTGCCGAAATAATTTAAAATCACTAGCATAAAACTGCGACTTGAGGTCACTGTCACTTCCACAAAACGTTGTATTTAATTGTCGAAATAATTGAAAATCACTTGCACAAAACTGCCACTTAAGGTCACTGACACTTCCACAAAACATTGTATGTAATTATTAAAATTATTTAAAATTACTGTTAATTTATTGTTTAAGTGGTTTAATATCATAGCACACATGCACTGATAGTCGTTATCCATGGTCAAAAGAGACTAGGAACCGATAGGCAACCGCAAGGATACACCTAGGGACCGTCCTGTCAAACCGCACGACCCATTCGGCCGCTGAAGCTGTACTGTGCTGTACTGGCTTATCGAGGCGGCCCGCTGAACGCGGAGCATGCGCAGTACATTTCGCTCACTGAGATCATTTTTCTCCATGAATAATTTTGCAAATGTCGATTATTACAACAATCTTCGTTAATAATTGTTTATTATAAATAAAATTATTATTTCATAACAGGATTCTGCTTAATTTTAATAAATGTTATGGTGAATAAAAATTATAGGAGTGAAGTTACGCCTGTTTATAATAGACGATTTACTTTTCAGAGCTTATAAACATTTGATTTTTAATGTAGTACTTTTATGTTATTAATAACTCATATGTTTTCAACTAGTTTGGATGATTTCAAATGGCCTTGGTTAGATCTAGGTAAGATTATTCAAATATTTGTAAGCTTTCGTTGGATGAGACTGAAGGAGCACAATTTCCTTATCGTTCACTTAATCGTTTCAACAATAATCCATGAAAGCAGCATTGGTTAGCAGCGAAAAGAGTCTTATGTTACCTGAGAGGAACGCAGACTCAAGGTTTAATGTTTGAACCCAGTGATAGACAATTAATACGCTACGTCGATGCTGTTTGATCAGCAGATCTGGACGATCACCGATTGTATGTAGATTTTGTATTTAAAGCTGCTAACGCACCAATTACATGGGAGTCTCGGAAAAAACAGTTCGTTGCCTTGTCAAGCACTGAGGCGGAATACATGGCCCTTTCAGATGCTTCAAAAGAAGCGGTTCATCTTCGAAGATTTTTCAAGGAATTAGGACACTTGAAAACAGTTTCAGATGCAACGAAGATATTTTGCGACAACCAGGGAGCACAGAA
The DNA here is from genome assembly GCA_963989415.1 of Cerceris ruficornis. NCBI lineage: Eukaryota > Metazoa > Arthropoda > Insecta > Hymenoptera > Crabronidae > Cerceris > Cerceris ruficornis. The sequence goes on from OZ022528.1 coordinate 13,644,275, forward strand.
AATCTTGAAAAACCCGGTTTATCATTCTCGGTTGAAGCACATAGAAGTACCATTTTGTGTGGGAACTGTATGAAAAACAAGAAATGAATGTAGAATACCTGCCGACAAATCAGATGGAGGCCGACATATTAACCGAAGGACTGTCTATACAAAGCCATCAAAGATCCATCGAAGAACGTGGCGCAAAATTTGTATGAACTACTAACGCGCCGAGAGGGGATGTTGGAATACTACTATAATTCAAAAGACCGCGCCGCGTTCGTAAACTGTACGGCGACATGTTTGTTTGCGATCGTCTTCTGTTAGCGACCTCTACTTCCGTTTCCGTTAAGTCCAGTCAGTCACATGTAAGAGCAATTGTACCAGTCATATGTATCTCTTTGAATAAAATATAAAGTTCGCCAAATTAACGCATCCTACAGTGACAGTTACTTGCAGTATTTTTAAATAATTTTAACAATTAAATATAACGTTTTGTGTAAGTGTCAGTGATATGAAGTAACAGTTACGTACATACGAAAACGATTGGCACACGTTGTTGACGGATATATTCTTAAATTGTGCCAAAACAAAAATAGTTATGGCATTTTTCGCCGATATCTTTTTCTTCAGAATTATCTGCAGAATCCAATAATGTGTAATAAATTTGTGCTAGCAATAGTACTCTACCTGAAAATGCAAAGTGAACGCGGAGAAAGTTCGCGCATTCGCACGCTTTTAAACTTTGGCAGTTACTCACTACCATTAAAAAGTACGGAATATTGCAACTGCTCACACCTGCATACTCAGGAAACACTCCCCTATTTTTTGAGATCAAGAAGAACTGTCTACAGTTTTTAGTTTGCACGTAATGCCAGCTTCTTTGCCGAAATCCACCGTTTTTACAAAAACTAATGTTTTTCGAAAATAGAGAGTGATAGAGAAATTTCGTTGGCGTATTCGTGTTCAAGACGACGAACCCTATAAGGATCACCCAGTGGCTATTAAAAAACAAAAATGATGTAGGACAGTGTAATTGTTTATATCAAATTAACGCGAACTTAGTTACTTCAATAAGTAACTACATTTAAATGCAACTTATGCAACAAGAAATTGTATATATTTACACGACTTAAAACCATAAATGAAAATAGACAGAAGCGATAGAACACAATATTAAGCTGAAAACAATAAATAAGTGCCAAATAGGTAACTTAAATTACCTAGATTTATCTTTGAGCAGGTATTCTCCCTGCATGTAATATTTGTCGCATTTCCTTCTTCTCTTCTTGCTTAAAATACTGACATGAATATATAATTTCATCTTCAGAAGGGACACACGTCTTGCAATGAATATTCATGATGTGCTTACTTTGTCAGAGATAAAGAAGGAATCCAAAGGACATCCGATGAAGTAGAATCGAAATGCTTTTTCTATTAAATATCATCGAGGAGAGACGTAGAGCTTTTTTACCCGTAACCTGGGAAGGATTCAGTTTTACTCTAGAAGAACGTATCGAAACTTTTGCGATTCCTTTGTTCGATTGATGTTCAATACGGGAAATGTGACGGCCGATACTTCACCCAGGCTACGATATTCCTTGGGATAAATGTCGACGAAGATCGCGGACGAGTATTCCGGAGACAAATAGTCGGACACCCGGACTCCTATCCTGTTCCTGGTAGAATGTGGATTCTATGAAATTTCACGGCCGCCGGATTCGTAGGTGTCCGTTTGATTAACTATTTTAATACACCACGATGATCCTACCGCTCTGGCTCTTCGATCGTGATTTTTATAGATTCGTACGATGTCAGGTAGATAAAGTTTTATCGCCGGAGTACATAATAGGACGCTATGAATTTTCATATTTTTTTAAACGATTTACACTCGTCGGAGACATGTGAAAATTACAACATTATTGTCCGGGCGTAGTATTATTATTTAATGCCGTCGCTACGATTTTAATGCTGACATTTTCTGCATTTTTTGGGTTTGAAAAGAAAATATTATTCCATGTTGTTGACATTTTATTGGATATTTTCAGTACTAATCCTGACGATATTTTGACATTTTATACATAATCATGAAGTGTTCATTCATTATATTTTTATTGTTAAAATGTAAAATAGGATATCATGTAAATTTCTGAGAATAATTTAACGTTGTTATTATTATAATTTTATTTTAACAGGGCATAAGTATAATTAATTTTTATAGAATTATTTTAATTATTGCAATAAAACACTTTTATATACTGACTTTCTAGATCTCATTAAAAATGATTTTTTAACGAGACAGCTATATTCTGAAGGGATGAACTTCTCTTGCATTTAACATTCAAATTTTATTTCTAGCTGCCCGACCTGCTCTGCTGAATGTCTCTGTATATTTATATTCAAAATCCGATTTGCATCGACATATTCATATCTTGAGAAGTTGAACTCAAGCCCTCTTAATGATAAATAAGTTTGTATTTAGCGGTTCTTTAATTGATATTTTGGCGAGCACCACATAATGTCTTTCGTGCCCTCTGTGGCCCGAGTGTCGCCACGAGACTTCACTTGGTCTTGGTCATCAAAAGTGTTAACCAACATCATGTATAACCTAATAAACTATCATATCTTGAATGTGTCACACATCTCAGAATAGTGAAATAAGTATAATATCGATTGCTTCCAAAAACAGCACTTTCAAAATTATGCAACAAATTAAATACTTGAATATGGAGAATATACCTTGCCGTTCGACAACATTTGTTTCATTGGCGCCAAGGTTTGAAACTATTTATTTACAAAATATTGAAATTTAACTGACACAAATGCAAATTTAATCTAACTGTTAAACGAATTTATAATTAAGCAAATTTAATTGGAACAGAAGAACCGCTTACTTGGACTAATACAAACTTATTTATTCTTTTACATGTTTCATATATGAAGAGCGTTATACTTACAATTAATAAAAATATCATAAAACAATTTTTTAGGGATGCGTAGTAATGCAAAGTGTTCACAAAACTCATTGCACTGAAAATTCCTGCTTCATGACAATAACGTCCTGTCGAATCAGGTTTTATATAAAAGTAGAGCATCCGAACAATTCAATCGTAACCACAAAAGATTAATATTAAATTTCCAGCACAAAAGTTCTTTCATGCTGTGTTTAAATAGAAATGGCTTACGAACGAACGATCATATTCCTTCCACAATTTATGCAATGTCGAATATCATAAAAACTTCTCCATACGTTCAAAATTATCATTTTCGAAAATTTGACTCTTAACATAATCAATCAAAACACTTCGAACACTGACAACAGTTCTAAAAGCACGAGTATCAAGTTCAATTATTATATATACGCAAGCGTAATTATTATGTAGAATGGTAAACAAAATTAAAGGCAAAGATAAAGCAGTAAAAACACGAGAAGCATAGTAACAAAATCCGATAATAATAACTTTGTACACCTCTCTAAAAATGGCAATATCCCGCTTCGCACTAAAACATGGCGATACTGTGCACGAGATTATACCATCGCCCTTTTTTTAAAACAAACGATTCTCTCATTCTCTCGTAGATCGTCACGCGCACACATGTTCCCCACGTTCCTCCGCACTGACGGGCGATGAAATTGTCAGCCAATCGTTTCTTATTGTCGTTGTTATATTTTCAGTCCCGCTCGTAGGATTAAGCGTTACAATAAACAGTTATGGTACAATTACACGAAAAATATTCTTCTGCACTTATTTCAAACGTTATTTAAAACTTATCAACGTGTTGGACTGGCCATCTGAATCACCTGATGCCAATCAAATAGAAAGTGTTTGGACCCTTATGAAGTACAATCTTCGAGAAAAGCGTATTTTAAAATTGAATTCCGTAGTTCCTCGCATTCGAGAAATATGGAGATCTCTTCCATATTTTTCTTATCCCAGACGTTGTTAAGCAATAATCGCAAACGATGGAGATTGGACGCACTACTAAGTAAGTGCGTATTAGCTTTTCAGGTTAGCCATCGATTTGTACAAAATTTCTTACAAAAACAGTTACTTACACAGAGATACCGTGCCCACGTTCTTATGATATAGACTGTACATACCAAAGCTAATTTTATTAACCCCTTCAGACCCGAATTCTTTTCTTTCGCCTAAGAAATATTATTTTTATATTGAGATTAACTTAATTCATATACACACAGAAAAAACAGATGACGTTGCAGACGTTATTTTTTCATATTAGACGATCACTGGTAGATACATTAGGTGTTGAAACTAAGTTTAAACGTATACGTAATAAGATACAGCACGAAAAGTATTATGTACATTACAATGTGCACAGGGTCCGAAGGGGTTCGAAGGCACTTTCCCCACGAGGCACGCTTCTTTATATCATTTATCCCTCTTCATTGCGCTCTTATTCATACAATCACTCACTCTCTCGCTTCCGATATACGTCCGGTTTATCATACCAAATAAACTGCATTACCTACGACCTATTCGTTCACGGTCGCAGAGTCACCTTCCTACATGAATGAAGCAGATATCATTGAACTGTTAAATGTTGACGGAGCATCTATATATATGTATGTTGAAACTACATAGGGTAAACGGGAGTCATCTACACGTGTTACCCGACCAAGTGACTTTAGTACAACAGGGAGCGTTGTTCTACACCTTTGGATCGACGGACATTTGTAAAGAAATCCAGCCACAAAATCCGAGACAGGGTGAAAAATTAAGGTCAAACTTTTTTAGTGGCTTATCGCATTCGTCTCGTTGCGTAGGTAAGATGTCCGAAAGGAACCATGGGACAGAAATTAATCAATTTCTAGCAAAATGTTAAAGTCCCAGTTTCGTGATTATCTTTCCAATCGGAAGGTCTTTCCAAAGAAGGACACATGACAAAAAACAAGCATACGAATTACGATTATTGGTCGATGTGTCACATCTACCAGTTTAAGGCAGATGCGCATAAGGGTTAAGCGGGGCTATGGTGTCATCAACCAGGTGGTGAAGGAATCTGCACGCCATCGCTGTCACTCGATGGACATTTGTTTTAAACTCATAGATGTGACACATCGGCCAATGACGGTATTTTGCGTGCATTCTTTTTCATACGCATCTGTGGCCTTCCGATCAGAAATCTAATCATGGAACTAGAACTTTAATATTAATTTGCAAGAAATCGGTTCGTTTCTTATTGTTATGACCGCAATGTTTTTGAGGGCTTCGGGATCTTCCGATAAGGAAATTCTCGGAACTGCGCCCAAAGTCTTCACTGACCGCTACTATCGTCTGCTACTTTCGGTTCTTTTTTTTGTGCGAGCTGAGCGTGGCAGGCAGTCTCGAGCTAACATCGCCTAGGAACGGTCCTAGGCTCAATAAAGCTAAAACGAAAATCAAATAACGGCTTTCTTAATTGAAACAGTTATTATCCGATGAAGTATTTTTCGATTGAGAATAGTGTGCCCTGACCTCCCATGTTTTTTGGTCCTCTCTATTCCTGCTACGATCGTATATATCTCATCGAACACTTATCCATGATTCCTTTCAGACATTCTACCTACGTAATAAGATAAATACGATGACCCAATAAAAAAGTTTGATCTAAATTAGCAACTGTTTCGCGAATTTTGCGGCGAGTTTGTCTTTGCAAATATCCATCGATCCAAAGGTGTAGAATAATGCCTGGTAGGATGTGACATATAATTTTGAAACACCCTGTACAAGTCCGCCACTTAACATGAATCGTCAAGAACCTAAAACCGGGATTTCCCAGTAGGAATTGAGCGAACAGTAGATTCTCCTTTCTTCCGTACCATTCTAACTTGTAGATGGTTTGCCAACATTTTCCGGTCCAACAGTAAATTAGGCTGTGAACAGAGTTATGGTGGACATGGAGTTAAGGACTTGAACGTTCAATTAAAACGACCTCTGATTGTGAGACGTGTTTCCTATTTTATATGTCATTGCCTTGGTGATTTGGAAGCCACTTAAAGTGCCAACGCGAAATGCCTACAGCACTTCGACAACATCATCCATTCAATACAATGGCGTCCATTCAAAAACTATTGTCGACTCGTCGGAATCAAATTCTGTTTAGCTCTGTCGAAAATAAACTTGACATTCCGTGATTTGGGTGTGTTTGTTTACTGTAAAGATATGAACGAGTATATGCACAGAATAAACAAGAAATTTAGCAGAATATAACAAATAATGAAAATAAATAAGCGAAGCGTACAACGAAGTATAACAGAAACTGGTAGAAATGTGTAATGTTGCAAAAGTAGTATTGAAAATTGTAATGCCTCGTCGGGATGCGTTTTTGGTCCTTTTATCAATTTACCAAGCACCCCTTCCTCGGTCGACATCTCTTGCGAGGAGGAAGTGGTGACTTGGTAGGTAGGAGGATTTTGGGCCCGAGAACAATGTTATTGGTTCTGCCTGGGCTTCGTGGATGGTTACCAAAAATGTAAAGTTTGCATTGATTTTGCCAACCCTGCGAGGGTCCAGGCAGAGGGTCATAATTCTAGCTTGGAGCAAAAGTGTCCGTGTAAAACCTGGTGGCCACGTGCGACCTTTCGGTCATCGAAGGGTGTTTGCTAGATGGGTCAGGTCTCCACGGCTACAGAAATAATTATCAATTATGTGGGATTATGCTGATCAACTGGCTAAATCGATAATTCGCGAGTAGTGCTTATCAATAAACTTAAAAATCTACACCGGCGCATCGGTCCGCGTCCGTTCGTCTCCGTAATCGTTCAAAAAGTCTCTGTTCGTTTCGTTCGTCGTGTCTATATGTTGCCGTTCGTTCGTCTTTGTCTTTCTTGTTTGTCACTGTCACTCGAGCAAAAACGGCACGTCCGCCCCAGTGCGCGTGCACTTTGACCGCTGGTCCTCAACCCCAGAAAATTCCCGGGCCTGCCAGCCACTTGCACTCTCCATTGTAGTACCGTTTTCCCCCAAGACGTCCGTTCTCGTCCTTCCGTGCACCCGTTGACGTGCGTCACATCGTCAGTTCGTGCCGTAATTAATAAAGTCGTAAATGTCCTGCCCATCATACTTAAATTTCTAGATCCTATACTAAACCTAAAAATTCCCGATATTACAATTATGAAAGGTTTTGGCACTCGCAACCTCAAGGCCCACTTTGTAAATTACGCCTCAACAAATACATATGGACCGTTCATTTTGAGAGTGGTGTTACGAAACGAGCACTACTTCGTCTTCGCGAGGGAAGGTATTAACTCGCGAATACTAGATGTATATGTTTTTTATAAATTGATATTTGTCGCTTTTATTTCTCTGTGTGTACTTGGTGAAAGGTTCTTAAGAAGTTTTGTTTGAGAGTGTTCGTGTAAGAGTGTTTTAGGGAAAGTCGTCGGTGCGGAAAATTAGGAGAGGTTAGGAGTGGGGGACAGGGACTTTTGTAAGTGGGGATGAGGTCTGTGAGGAGAGGGATGGGCCCTTAGAGTGGTCGGTGGGTATGCTGCGTGTATGTATATCTGGTTATGTGTATGTGTGTATGTATATATTACATGAAGTGCGAAAATTAATAGTAACAATAACAATAATAATAATAATGATAATAACAATAACAACAACAACAATAATAATAATAGTAATATAATAATAATAATGATGACGATGAGCGTTATAATGCGGAGTGTGTCGGTGGGGTTAGGACGTAACAGTGGCGTAAGTCTATTTTCCAAAAAAATCGAGTTAGCTACATTAATAGTTACATTTTTACATGATCTTTTCATTCTGAAGCAACTTGTTATTAATATGTTTAAAATCATTGAGATTTTGTAACATGAAAATTTGTTGGTTAATGAAGCGATAAAAAAGTTTATTTTGAAAGTGGTGTAAGTCCCACTGTGAGAGTTTCAAATGCATGTGGAAAATATTATGTAATAAAATTTTATGAGATTACATCTTTATGTTTCATTATCAAAGTAGCAGTTGAAATATCAATGTGCAATGAGTCTGTTATAAACAATTTAATTTCAAATTTCACTTTCGATCCGCTAACGGATTCATACGAGAAGACTGAATAGTAATTAACAAAACAATATTAATTTTAATGTCAAAATTATTTAATAAAGAATAAAAGTTGAATATTTTTTTGATTTTATAACATACAAGTGCATACATTTGTTTTTATTTCATGGGAAATGTACTGTTCCTATGGACTTGTGCTTTCTTAAGAATTGAAAACGTCATTTCATTGATCCTGAAAGTGGTGTAAGTCCATTCATACCCATCATAAACATATTATTTCTTAAATAATGTTAATTATGCTAATTGGGATGATAAATTTGACACCCTTAGAAACCCACAAACATTATTCTACTATGTTATCTGTTACCCATATTTTTAAATTTAGTCCAACGCAAACCCATCAATATCTCGATTCGAACATAAATGGACTTACACCACTTTCAAAATAAACGGTCCATATATTCCACAACAATCCATCAAATGCACCAAAGGATGCAACACATTATATTCATTTTAACGAACAATATAAAACTTTTATTGACTAAATTTCAAAGGTAAGGATCCACAACAACAATCAGGTATTTAATAAAAGTGACACCATCTCCTCGTATCACACGTAAAGCAGAGTCGAAAGAAATCACAGCAACCCAAGATGATGCTACATCAGGTACGGGGTCGCGAAAGGTTTCCTTCGCTTGGTTGAAGAAAGTTTCAGATACTTGGGCTGAACTCGGAGCGTTGTACTACGCACGTAGACCAGCAAACTTTCGGCGTGCCTACTTACCATTCGTTCGTGAAACAAGTCTTTCCCTTTTCCTGCTAGTTGGATCCTTGGTGGGGAGTCTCCGTAGCCTATTCGTAGGAGTCGTTATAAATAAGGATTAAGGGCTTCAGACGCGCTGAATTCCTGGCGCATTCTTTGCGTACTGGTACACTTTTCGCAGGGCCAAAAATAAATATTCGGACTCGGGTATCCCTGGTAACTAGATTTCTCGCTCGTCTTTTGGTTTATGGGGAACAAAACAACGGCTGCGGGATACGACAGATGTTCCGACAACGGGAATGAATTGGACGAGAGATAAATATGGCGATGAGAATTAGAAGTTATTGCGCGTGCAAATGGGAATGGTTTGCCATGGCCTTAAATGAAGTAATGAGATAGAAATTGACGTATGCTTTAAAGAGTGGTGGAGAGAGGTGGAAAGACAGAGAGAGAGAGAGTGAGAGAGAGAGAGGGAAGGGGCCGGGGGGGGGGGGGGAGGGGTAAAAAGAGAAGTGATCTTTCGATGTTGGAATTCTCTGTCGTAGTTTTATTTAACGAGAGTGACGAATGAAAGATACATGCGCAAAAGGGGATTTATAGAGACAGTCAGGGAACATTAGCTGTCAAATATACTTGTCCATAATAGATTCAGGATTACAATAGGTTTTTACGATGTTATTTTTTCCACTGATGACAGAAGCTTGTATATATTTTTGTAAAAGTGACCCACTTCTGTGATTTATTGAAAGAAAGAGAATGCGATCCGTCGCGTCGGTTAGCACAGATGACATAAAGACGACATCATTTTATGTGGAATAACTTTCAACGACGTAATAGAAACCGCAGAACAATTATTAAATTTCAATACAAAGTATCTAAATTTTTTCTCTCCAAAATGATCGTGAAAAATATGTTCTTAAGATTATAGCGACGACGAAAAAAAATGTGGTCCTACCTTATATTGGAATTTGGTAGCTGTTTTTTTGATGTTAAAGAGTATGATCTTATTATGATCTACCTATTCCTGATTAACTCTATTTTCATGTAATAGTTATTATCAGCTTTCAAAACTAATAAAATTCCGATACAAAACATCACGACATTTCCACCTCTAAAATCTTCCACCCTCGAGACACCAACGATTCAAACTTCTTCCCCTAACCCCAAACTTTCTTTCCCTATATTCTCTCACACCCCCTTATCGCAATGTGAGAATTTGAAAGAAGAAAATCACCGTACTATAGTACCGATACACTTTGACGATCACGAGACGGATAGTTCGACGGTGACATAGCGAAAAGGGAGATGGATAGACGCAAGGATCTGATAGAGCGACCGAGACAATGTCGGAATGAGAGACGACAGACAGTCTCTGGTATACAGTCACGAATGAGCGTAATTACACGCAACCTTTAATGATTGGCGCTATTACGAAGAAGAATTAGGCGTGAGCCTCTGCAGGACCAGCCTATATACCGTATTCTAATAGAGGGCGCACATATAAACGGCGGATAATAAGTCACTTACACGGATCCTGGACCAGGGGGTTGGCCGCACGCCAGTTCTATTCGCGCTTCGGTTGTTCCGATCTATTCTATACCGTGCACGTCACACGCATGACGCTCTTAACTAAATTATGGACAAAGTAGTCCGATTTCCCGGTTTAAGGGGGCACTCGCGAAGTTCCAGCTCAGTCGCGAATATCTCGACTCGGATCTGTAGTCGTGCGAATAGGGATACACACTGCGACAACGGTCTCGTGGAGAAGAATACGCGTTATTATTTTTATATTTTATTCTATTTGTTAACACGTTGAATGCCATCGAGCTCACCGAACACCAGCGCTGTTGAATTCGATGAAATTTCTTATGACTTCTGGATTGCAATATTTATGGATTTGCTAATATATTCGGTATTTAAATATTTCTGTTAGAAAAGTAAAATATCGTTACGAATATAACTATTTTTATGTTTAAAATTTCTATGGTTTTCTATGAAAGGTAAGATTTTAATAGAAAAATTTTCAATTTGGTAGAAATGATGAAACCAGCGAAGTACAGGTGTCGTTCAATAAAGGAACGAGAACAAATGATATGCATTTGTTCACGTTGGAAAGTTATAAATATAACGCGTGAAATCTGACTTCATTAAATATGAAGAGAATACTTAAAATTAGGCGTTAAATATCCTGAACAGTGACCGCTTGAACAAATACAGGGACATTGAAAATAAATCGACACTCACTAATTTCATTGGCGCAGTTGCAAATTCTGGAGATCGGGTTGTTAAAGCTGAAGTTACCGGAGGAAAAGTTTCTTCTAAAGGGCATGGTGCTACGCATAATGCACGTAGTTGCATTGAAATTGCACTGGAGAAGAGGAGGGCAATCAACTAAGTTATTTGTAACCTTAAATAGAAAGAGAGTATCAATAATTCCTTTCCTATTTTCAAGTATATGAGAATGTGCAATTTGTGCAAGATAATATTGTAATTATGAACACTACATAGCACGCGGTTCTCTAGTCGATGAGAAACAAAACGTGAAAAGTGCTGTACTCTTTTAACAAATTGTATATATTTGGCAAAATTGCCGAGGAGACGAAATAGATACTATCGTATTCAAGATGTGTTACAACAAGAGGGTAGTAAAGCTTTCGTAAGGGAAAGAGAAAAAGATTATTATATATTAAAAGGTTATTACATAAGATAAAGGTTATTATATATTTTAGACAGATATTATGGGGTTTCGTGTATATTTTAGATTGATGGATTTTGGAGAGACTTGTTTCGAATTACTCATATTTGTTATATTTAATCAATTGATTGGAAATGTTTTGAAGTACAAGAAATGTTTAAGGTTTTATAGCGTTCCTGAATTTATCAAAGGGCAGTAGATTTGCGAAATGAATGCCTGTAATTTTGCCGCCAAGAATTTACATTTTTCTTTCGAAAATAGAAATGTTGAGGTTTGATTTTGTAGAAGTCTGTATATAGAGCTTAGCGTGAGAAGATAAATGAAGTGTACACTTCTATATTAAACATGTAAAAACGTATTTAAATATATTTGATGATTAACATAAAGAAACATGGAATAGAAGAATTATTGATCGTTACAACAAAAACATCAGCGACAAGGTCTATTACAATATTCCAATGCCTTGCTTCTGTTGTCGTTTCACGCCAGATTCAACTCTCTAACAGGTTTGGTATTTTCAGAAGACGAAATACCACTAATGTGAAGAATGTTTTATTCGAAATATTTCATCACTCAAGGTTCAATAATTAAAAAATATGTGTCCCAAACGAATAGTTTTAAAACTGACTGCAAAACGTTACTATAATTTTCTTCAAATTGCATTCTCGGAATACAAGACATTGAACTTAATTTCACTATACATATATAATTAAATGTTTGTCTTTCTCATTTTATTTGAAAGAAGTGCTCCTTTAAATAATTGTATTGTTCCAAGACCATGCAACTTATTAAAACTGCATTTGTATTTTTTTCAGATAGATTGATGAGAGTAGTTCATACAAATGAGACATTGAATATAATCAATATCATTAATGCAATTTAATCTGTTTTTAAAATTGCCAGAGAAGTTACTTTTTAATTCTTCGTGGCTGAAGATACATTGGTATTTTCTCCTCCTTTGGGAACACAACATTGCGAATACGAAAATGCACAACTTATTTGTGAACAGGAAAATGCGCAAAATGTAGTTCAGGCAATATAGAGCAGAAGTCTAGCTTTCTTTAAATCGTTTATGTCGACAGAAATGTTTTTTCGTATTTTATATATTCCGTAAAATGGGTCATGCTTACTTGGTAATCGCATTATCGAATTTCAATCTTCATAGAAATGTCGATAAAATAACAAATCGTATTTCACAGCGAATGGAAATCAAATCTGACGTATCTACCGTGAAGGGATATTCAAAGAGGAGAATACCAAGCAACAGAATTGCTTATTTTCCAATAATCATCTCGCATAATTCTAAAAAAAGAAAGCAAACAAAACCTTCTTTACGTCTTTGTTCGTACATCCTCTTGAACAACGACGAACAACTCAACGAGCGAAAAACTTAACTTCAAGCGAATTTCGCGATAATTCGAGTATTTAACACGTTGAAATTCGAAAAATCTAAAGCCACGAACATTACATAATTAACTGACATGCACAGAAATGTACGTTTAAACTCACGTCACGTAATGTACGTTTATTTAATTTATCACCACTTTTAATTCTCACCAATTTCGATTACGGTTTACTTTAAATTAAACTCCGACCGCGCATTTAACGATATTCTCCCATCCGCGTTTATTTATTTTACGATGAACATTTTGTATCCATTGTCAGTCGGATTTTAATTTAATTTTTGCAAAGTCGTCAGATTGGTATTCGAATTAATTATCAGACTGATCATCGATTTGTTGGCGAGTACAAAAGAGAAGACCCCTGCAACGGTCTACATTTCCCCGAGAAATTTAAGCAGCGCCATTAAACCGGACGAAAATTTGGAAATGTAACCAGATAATTGAGATAGACGCGGCCTGACGGTGACATAATTACTGTCAGTGCCCGATTTACCGGGATAATTTCGTGATACGTGCTCCGAGTAGGATAATTTCATAATGCTCGCATCTCTCGACGGCGAAAACCTGAAAAATGCAAATTACTACGAGGTGATTAGAGAACAAGGCGATAATGAGTGGCACCGGAGAATTTTACGTACTCACGACTTATGCGTATTGCAGAGTTTATTTTACAAATATATCACGGTCTCTACCGTTTAGTTAAAGGGTCTCGATATTTCGCGATATTTGGTGCAGAGTTTCGGTAAACCGTGTGTAACAAACTCAGAGAGAATTTTAATCGGGGTAATCAAAAAATCGACCGACGTTTCGTTTAAATGAAACGCTATTCGCCTGAATTTGTCGGTGATGTTTTAAGAATTATTCGTATACACGTTACGCGTTGTAACTAATTGATGTTCGATCGAAATTTTCATGTTTTTAGATCTATGAAAGTAATTATTTACTATGTGAAAAGATTGAAATACTTTTTATTTACAAATGTTGAGTATATGTGTTTTTTTTTATTTGGAGTTCAGCAATTTACTTCGATACCAATCACACTGTCGACTTGTTCATTGATATTTTTGCTCTCGGAGTACTGTTTTTGAAATTTCGGGAAGCGATATTGGACACGAGTTTTTATTTGATCAATTAAAAACAAAATGAAAGTTAATATATCAAAGATTTACTTTTGGTATTAATACCGCAAACAATTTTTATTTCACAAAGTGTTTGTACAAATCTCATGTAAATTTAAATGCAATGGAAATTCTATCAAACTCATGTGTGCGGACATTAACGAAACAAAGTTACAATTATGTTAAGAAATTCCGTATTCCACAGTAATAATATTTCGACCCAAATGTATTACATTTATTTCATTAATCGAATCGAGTAGCACAAATAAAACGATACGTCGCAATTTCTTTCTATCCGGTAAATCTCAGCTGCCATTATTTTTCTGTACTCTTTATTCCCATTCCATGCATATTCCGAATTAATCAAAGCAAACGTACTTCGTGTTTCTTTAATTTAAAAATAATAGCATCAGCGGTGTTGTATGGTATCTCATAATGAAAAAGTCAGGATTATAATGCATCGTGGCCATCCAATTTTTATGCATAATTAAAAATGGCACGAATATCCCCGGTATAGGATAAGTGGGAAGAATGAATTTTCCATATAAAAACGCTATCTCACGTATCCTCTCGGCTTTAACAAGCAGGATATTCGAGACATCCTTGCAACGATTCGGGAACACAAGAGGATACTGTGGTCCGATGCGGGGAAACGTTGTCAAAGGGTCATCAGGGATTTCTTGCTATTTTGCACTTTCCTCTGTATCGAATTCTCTATGACCTTCCATACGTATTCCAACATTTTATCTCACCATGCTGTCTCGACTTTCGTGGAAGGAGAGAAAGATTTTCCTTACAGCTTTACGAGGAGAACTAATCTTTATCGCATCGGTGTTAAACAAAATTAATTTCACCTGCACTAGCGTCTTCACTGCTATGCTAACGTAACGAAACTTAATTTCATTTGGAAATTGATTGCCGCATCGTATGACTTAATACTGTTACGTGCAGGGTTGTGTCACGCGTCCGGCAATGCGAGGTTCGTTTGAATCGCGCACGCACGGTCTCGTCGTCCGTCGTCGAGCGGATGCCGACGGGCGGTGATTTCACGCGACCCGAACTATGGGAAACTTTAAATATGTAGGATAAAATGAATTTAAGATACTCTGCTTAGCAGATGGCTAAGAGAGGACAGGACGGGTGGGTGCCGATCTACAAGGTTCTATACACGTTCCA
Organism: Cerceris ruficornis; assembly: GCA_963989415.1. Taxonomy (NCBI): domain Eukaryota; kingdom Metazoa; phylum Arthropoda; class Insecta; order Hymenoptera; family Crabronidae; genus Cerceris; species Cerceris ruficornis. The sequence goes on from OZ022528.1 coordinate 13,659,415, forward strand.
GGACTATAAAATTAAAGTGGGCAATAATTTACAGAAATATATAAATAGAAGTAAAATATTATAATCTTTATTTTATCTTTGGTAAATGTTATAAACTCGGTTATAATTTGTTACAAACAATTAAATGAAATAAACATTGAATTTCAACAATCGAATTTAAATAAACAAAGATGAGAAATTAAAACTCACCCAGATTTACGGTGCTATGATTACAATCGGGTGTTTGTGTGTTTGTCTGTTTTTACGTCGATGCTAGCAGTGTTTTTTATGTATAGGTATAGTTGTACAAATTCTTTCCTAGAGCTGGACAGAAAACTGTATTAGTGTAAGTTAGAATATTTATTGCCTGCCTATAAACTAGTACGGATACTATAATTACAATAATTCGACGAATATAAAATATAATATAAAATAAATAATTAATAATAATAATAATTTTTGAACGAAAAAGTCACAATCACCAACGATCACGCACCTCGCGATTGTACGATCGTGTGCGACGGACGAATTTTATAAATTAACAAAAATATCACTTTTGTAAAATTGAAAAGAAAAGTTATTTGAGTGTTTGTGTTTTAGTCTGCTCTACCGATCACGCGCCTCGCGATTTGACGATCGGGAGTATTATACGTTTTCGAAGTGGTAAGTCTATTATTCGCGGCACTGCAACGAGATTAATGCGATTAATCTATGCTTTATAATACACCTCGGACTTTCTAACGCACCTCGCGACTGTTCAGGAAGAAGTGACGAGCTTAGCTCACTTTCGGGCTTTCGGTGGTGGGCCCTATGGTGGGGCAGTCGTTTGGAACACACGCAAAGTCGTTCTTAACGCGTGGCGAATTTCCTCCCTAACGTCTGGTGCGCGAGACGGTTTGTCTTCGTCGGAACAGAGACGTTCCTGCGACTTTTTCTGTTAGATGCGTGTGTGACATCTTTTCTTATTAGTTTGACGGAGAACGCACGATACACATTCTATGAAGTATGCTTCATTTTGACAGGTACGGCACGCAATCTCGTCTCCTGGAGGAAATCGGTACAAGATCACAATAGTCGATGCATGGATGAGCTCAACGCAGGGTTAACTTCCACAATACATAAGTATTTGAAGGTTCACCCGGCATCTGACCGATGTCTCTTTTCAAAGGTTCTGGAAACTTCTCCGAAGACGAGACTGCGTCAGGCGTTAAAAATCGATACTTTTAAATAACCTTGGGCCTCTCGTCGACGACGGAGTACCAGTCGGACGGTTTCGATGCGACGTAACAAAATAATATCTCAAACGATTCTGCTTCGCAGCTAGATGGTTAGTTATGCGTAAGCAACGCTGCGTATTTTGAATCGGAGAATAATAAATCTGCGTATTTGTCGAAGGAATCTCTCAGAATACATAGTATTGACAAATACGACAGAAAAATAAAATAAATGTAAGACCGAAATATAAATATAAATTTCCTTTTAAAATAATACAATGTTTGTGTACAATCACGTATAACAATTTGTCCGGAGGGACGTGGCGTTAGAACAACTTCTACAATTGTAATATCGGTTATGTTCGTGTACAGTGAGATATATATATAACAATCTTTGCGAAGATTGCGTAGCGCTCAAACAGTGTCTACAACGACAATACTAGTAATGTTCTCGCGGGCCCTGGAAGTCGTATATTTATACGACTTCCTTCCTCCTTTAAGCGAGCCTATCAGCGGCTTTCCTCGGAGAGGAACGTGGGCCTCTCCTTCCAAGGCCTCTTTTCCCCGAAAGGCCCCGTAGGGGCGAGGGTTGTCTTCCTCCCTCGCTAGCGAAAGGTCCTCTTGACGAAAGCCAGGCGTGAGAACGCCCGGCTCGGCGCCTCGCTGGCGCGGAGTCTTACATAAAATAAAAAGAATTTTGCCCTTCGGGACGTAACAATATAAACACGAACTTTTACCCGGTACATATAATGATTGACTGTCCCTTATTTTAATGATTATATCAACGATCCGTCTTGACTGTTTTCTTAACAATTTCACTGTTCAGAGGGGAATTACTTTTTATTACAATAAAGCATTTGCAATTCTTTACGCGATTGCAATTATAATTTTAAATTATCTACCTTAATTCGATATTTTTAACGTTACTGAAAAGCAATTATGTATTCGTTCGTAGAAAAAATCCAATTTGTTTTATAATTGTTTAATTGTGTCGTAATGTACGAAAAGGGAAACAAAGGTTTCCGTATTGTAGCTTATATCCGATGTCCCATTTCCGCTTGACAGGTGTTCTAAATTCCGACATTGTAATTCGAGAAGTAGCAGAATTCTGCGGTTTTCCATACGAGGTGTAAATATGAGATAATGAATGCCGTAAAGTGTATTTTCGCGTCGTTTTAGATACTTACAGTTCGTTGGTGCTCCCTTTATTTAAAGATACGTTGTCGTGGCTTAGAGTGTGCTTTATTGTAACAAAGAAATAAAGGAATTTCATTCGCCCTCGTCGCACATATGAAAATGATAAAATCGTATTATATGCACATTTAGCGCAATTTTGAAGACAATGTACAGACAAAATTATAAATTCGATACACATGGAGCCTTTATTTAATTGTATTCCAATTATTATACCATTGAAATACTTACTACTTCATTTTCGTGTTAGAATTTTAACTACACCGAATGAAATATTCTCATTTAATTAAAAAAAAATTGCGAGGATTTCACTTAAAAGTATTTAATTCTTACAAGGAAGATACGTAATGTAACTTTTTTAGGCGAGGTATGGGAATGTACAATACTATGAGCTTGTAATAATTCTATCTGCTTCGTGAACTCAAGTAATCGTCAATTAACTGACACTCTGCGATGGAAACTTTTTTAATCATCATAAAATTAGAAGTCCAGGCTTAATTACATCGTGCAACAGAAATTGTGGAAGTCAGGTAAATGTTTACGCCTATTTAAAGAAGATTTGTAATTTTTTTTATTTTTTATGATCACGGAATCGCGTTTAATCGCTTTCGTTATTACAAATATCAGTGTCATTAAAAACGCCATAAAAATTCCCCCTGTCAAATATAATCTTTCTCTATTCCAGAGGTTATATATTAATGGTTCTTTGACAAAACGCACTCTTGGTTTCATAAAAATGTTGAAATCGTCGCAATATCAATTCATCGTGCATTTTCAGACTTCCGCGACTCTGAATTCTCACTCGGTAAACTGACAAATTGAAAATAAAAACATTGTCGTATCTTTCTCCCGCTATCGACCCGCCAAAAGATTTAAACTGGACCCTTCTTCCGCGATACGTCTGAGATTCCATGAATAAGCAAGCATTAGCAAATCCACGAACGGTGATATTCCAAAACGTCGAAAGTATTCACTCGCCCTAAAGCTGTAAAGACGAGATCTACGAGGGACTGTCGTCCGAAATGTCCCATTTCCTCCACTCAACCCGGGACACCTCGGTCGTGCCCTTTAGCCAACGTAACAGCATTATCCGTAGCATCACGTCGAGGCAAGTTTTCCAAACGGTGCTCCACAACGAGGCTCGGCTTTCTCCTTCGAGTGACAGTCGAGGACGTGTTAAATGTTGCTGTGGTCCGCCACGAGGCAACAGAATTTTGCGGTTTCCCTCTGCGCTGACCGTTGGACTTCTCCGGTCTCGTTTCGTCCTCGGCATTCCCCTTTTGGACGGAGCCACGACGATCCTGTTGTGGCCCCCTCCAGTGGACACGTCAGGCGGTACTCTCTTGTAATTATCTGCAGCCCGGTACTCCGTAATTTTCTTTAATCACAGAACCTTGCGCTACCGGCTCACTTTGACGAGAGGAGCGAGTCGAAAGGATTCGGTTGGCCTGCCGGCCAAACAGGTCCGCCTGGACGTTACAATATCCGTGGGCGTGCACCCAGTTGCGAGGGTGAGTTCCGGATCCAAGGACAAAGTGCGCTGAGTGCGAAGAGAATCGGGGAAGGGTGAGACTAGCAGCCGCACTGTAGCCGGAAGAAAGGAAACAGAGGGAAACTGAGGAAAGAGAGAAACTGCCGGGCGGGGTTCTCTGGCAAAAAGGTAGATAGAGAAGTTGGGGTGGAGACAGAGACAGAGAAGGAAAAAGAGAGAGAGAGAGAGTGAGACTGGATGGAAGAGGGCGCGAACTTTGCCGATGGTGCTGGCCTTTGCGCCGCTGAACCGAATTAGAGCACTGAAACAGATGGGAGGGTAAATGCATCGATGTGTGTGGGCTCATGTGCGGGTACGTGGTCAATGGGTGGTGGTGTATGCATGTGCAGGTGCAAGAGGACAGGTATGTGAAATTATGCGCTGGGGAAAGGCACGTTGGTGTGGAAAATGACGGGTATGCGGACGAGGACGTATTCGAACGTTTGTAGAGGATCTGTGGGTAACTAATTGTAAGTAAGCATTCTTGAACAAAGATACCAGAAGGTGAATGCCTTACTTTGAAGATCTGCTTCTGTTCAAGTTGTTCGGTTTAATGCGAGCTTTGTAATTGTAGATTCGAAGGTAGTCCTTTTCTTCGTGACTCTGTATACATAGATACACCGCATAGTAATCAATCGCAACGTATTTCGCGTTCTCATGAATTTTAATTAACCCTTAGGGCTCTATGGACGCATATATGGGTTTGACGAAAGTCATCCGTGTGGCCTATGGCCGCATATATGTGTTTTCTCTAAGTCATCGGCCGGGACTAAGGGCGCATATATGCGTTTGTCGATTTTTTCAATCAATATGCAGTCATTTTCGTGTAAAATTAATACAGGGGCACTCGTTAGTAATTTGCCTTCCTTAGGTAGCGGTTGGACAGTATTAGGGTCATAAAAATCTCCGGGAATTATAATATATAATTAATTATTTATAGATAATTGTTTTGAAAATTGTCACACACAATTAAATTATTAATTTCTGTTGTAACTGTCAAATTAAGTTTTTTAGTTGATTGTAAAATTTAATGTTTTAAAATTTTAATGTTTATAATAAATAATTTTAATAATCAAAAATAACAGTCATTAATTAATTAACCTTCTGCAAAAGAATTACTATAATTTATTACTGTTTGCGCCTTGAATCGGTTTTTGATTTTTCCGACAGTGTTGCACCATATCAAAAAAATATGAAAAAATTTAGCATATTAATGGTTACATCAGGTACTTACTGTAATTATTTAAAAATTGTGTCTTGAAGATTTCAGTGCAAAATCTACATTTTTCCCATTTTTGTCCGTTTTTGATTTTTTGCGCGTGGCACTTGCAACGGAAGAATCTGAAAATCATTCCTAACGTGTGCAATCATGTTTAGAATGTATCAAAATTTTTTCGACATTTTAACACATCATTAAGTGGCGAAAATGAGGCAAAAACTGGATTTTCGAATTTACCCCATAACTACCCTCCCGGCCAAACAATCGGATTAAAAGTTGATGTACAATGGTTTCTTATGGTTACCTGTCGAATGACGCATCGTGGAATAAAATAGCTTCAGGGGCACTTTTGACCCCCTTATCCTGCTAGACCCTTTATAAAAAATCCATTATTACACGATGATAAATAATTCCTGGAATGGATGGAATGAATTTAATTTCTTCAAAACCATAAAGAACGAAATATTTGGCGGGCTCGTGTATTCAATACATCGTGCAACAAAAGAAGAACAAAGAACAATAAAGAACTTCCGCAGCTTTTTCACGGTACATTATGTTTCCACGTGTGCTTTAACTTAACAGAACTAATGAACTGTACGAAGCACACAAACAGATCGTCACACGCACAGACAAAGAACGAAAGAGAGAGGGGGAATACGAGGGAGGGGATTTATGGGCGAATACTCGTGTCTTCGCAAAAGTTGGACAAAAACGGAATTCCGAAAGACAAACAGAAACAGCTAATCGGATAAAGCAATAGGCTAGCATGAAGAATCTATAATGGATAAACTGATAAAATTATAACGTACGAACGGATTTCCTGCCTGTTTCCGACGTACTTATGTATATTCTACCGGAGGAGAAAATTCGGCTGAGGGGAGCTTTTAACGAGAGGAATTTCCATCCTGCAAAGCGGGACGTTGATAACGTTTTCTAATTTGCCCTAAGTCTGGCAAGGTTTAAAGGAGTCCTTCTCAGGGATTCGCAGTCGAAATTCGTGAAACGTTCTTTGCACCGGACTAAAATTGCGCCCTATGGAACGTTATTTTATCGTGGGCGCATGTAACTTTTACATTAATTACACCGTAAATTAAGTTTAATTATATCCGCGAAGTAAAATAATTATAATACGCCAATGGGCGCCGTAACAACGTTTCGTATCGGTTATTTGTTTCATTCGCTCAATTACATGTGTTTAATATTGCTTTCCATTGAATTGTTCTCCACTATCATTCCACTTACGTCGCTTCGCCAGTAGAGGTTGGCATTCTCTTTAATTATAATATTTAAATATACAATTAATCAAAACTAATATCAGACTTCGCAGACATTAATACGCATAAAAATTCAAATGAAAATTTTGAAAAAATATCTGGTATAAAATTTTCTATAAATCCTCAGTGGAACGCCAACAGTTCTTTTCATATCCGATAAAAAGTTTCTATCTTATTTCGCGAATTGTAGAGTCGTTGTACTTGCATTTCCGCTACAGAAAACTCCGCGAGCAAATCTTCGCTAAAAGACGAACACTTGTACCACAAAAATGTAAATTCTTTGACGCGTGTACCCCCGTTGAAATAAAAACGGGGAGAATTTTTTCTTTACCTGCAAGAATTCCAAACAGTTCAAGAATACTTTAAATCGAGGTTATTTCGGTATTGCTCGATTGCCGAACGGAAGTTGAGAGTGCCCTACAGAAAAATGAATTCAGTCGCTGAAAAGAAAAGTAATACGATTGTTTCTTAGACTCCGCATTGTCAGACGGTATATGGAATTTATAATTAGCAAATGCAAATGGTTATATCGAATAGAGGCTCCCCTTACCCTGACATTAATTCCATTTGCTTGAAACACGAAGTGCATCGATGACATTTGCGCGCTACTGTTACGGCGAGGCTGCTGTAGCAGCAACAGTTTCTGCAACCGGAACACCACGATTATCCGGGACATCTAACGTCAACCACTTTCCACTGACGTGGTTCCTGCGATAATGGAACGTATGCAAAGCCCCCGATATCGAAGTTTCGTTCTTCGGATAATAGAAGGACTTTTGCAAGAACTGTTCCTTTGCCTCGTGTCTATCTTAATGTCGATGCCGATGGAAGATCTTATGTAAAGGATGTAACGTTAGAAAATTCCTGATATACTTGGTATAGGAAGTTTTAAGAGTTAGGTATTCTGCCCTGTATACATATGATAGATAGGATCATTTATACAATAGATAGCCGTCGAAGAAAATGATGTAAGAGGTGGACATATATTAGTGACGTGTATATATAAGAAGAAAGGACAGGTATCAGCGATACAAATTCTGTTACGTGAAGTATGCACTATAGGAGTTGATTGACTATTCGAAAATAGCAAGCAAAAGTCATGAAAGTAAATGATTAATCGCATCTTGCCTTCAACGTTGAACGACTTTCGCGTCGTGTTTGCTATTCGACGATGACATTGGATTTCGATGTCTAATTCTGTTGTTTCATTGTCTATTGATTAGATTGTACAGGTTTTAAATTTGTTAACTGTACTTTTCGATGGTATTAACGAAATGTATATAACATAATGATCAAACAAATGTATGATATATTCTAATCATGCCACTGGTTATATAATGACAAATTAATATTGTTTTAATAACACAAATCTCTGCTCCTATTCAATTTCTCTATGGTATTCATAAAAATTTAAATTCGGATAAACGTCCGCAATTTAGAACTTTATATCTCATTCTTTAAGTTATATTCACGTTTAACGAAACATTCTGTAATTGTAATAAGAAACGTACAGAACGGGATACAGAGGAGCATTTCTTTCTCCTGTTAATTGCTTTTTCGTATCAACTTAGCTGCACTGTTTCCAAAAACAATATAGCTAAGTATCGGGTAAAATACGGTCGCATACCGATGGAAAGTAAAATTGAATATGCAGGAGCCAGCCAAGTATTTTTTTTCTCCCGATAAACGAGCGAGCAAAGGTAGGAAAATATTTGTTAACTAAAATTGATGAAACTTTCGAATGAACGCACGTGCGAAGAACGATACATCATCGGCGTGACACCGAGGCGCATCGCTGGCCAGAATTCGTAATGATATATGCGTGCGAATGTCAAGTTTACGTCTGCGGAAATTCGATTTGCGGAAATTAACACGGTCCTGCTGAAAGAGAAGAAAAAAAAACGTGTCTTGACGCACTGTCGCGACGCGTCATTGGAGATTTCGAAAGGTAATTTATGTGATTTCGATAAGACGGCGTAACAATGCGCATTGTGACCATGAAGTTACGGAGAGTTCAGGAAACAGGACAGTGTTACGATAACCGAAGAATTACAGAAACTCATTGTGAAACTGGAAGTTTGGTTAGTGAACTTTGGTTGAGAGATAGGTGCCTTCTTCCCTTCGTCCGTTCGCGGTTTCGAAGTAGAACACGCTAACGTTCCCGGCATTTGTCGTGAAACAAATAAATGCATCACGAATTACTCGTTCGTCTCCGCGTTGTTTCATCGTGGGCTACGTTTCCCAAGTAAAATTGGAGAAAAATACAAGAGAGAGAGAGAGAGAGAGAGAAATGAAAGCAATTACTTTAACGTGCTGGAACTGTACTGCAGCGAATCATTGTGGTAATTTGCTGAACACACAGTAGCATTAAATTTCTGTCTTTTATCCTTTGCGGTTCAAGAAATCCCTCTTATACTATAATTTCTGTTAGTGTTATTCGAGAATGTTGCTGAGAAAGGCTTCATTTTTCATTGCGAAAAAGATATCCAATGTACAATTCTTTCTTCATTATTTGTATATTTTTATCTTTTAATCGAAGAAACACAAAGAGTAAACAAAATTTATGAACAATAATTAATCGATCTGAGAAACGAAGCACGACAACGAGGGTAACTACTTCTGCCTTGAAATACCTGGAAAAGCACAAAATGACGCGTTTAACAAAAAAATCATTCTGCTGCGACCTTCGATATCGAGAATCATGTAGTCAAAGTTGGAAAACATTCGGCTCTCCCAAACCCTTTTTTGTTTAACCCTGCTTCTTCTGTTCGGTACCTAAAAGTGCCAAGCTCATCGACTTGTAGAATCGATGATACCTTTCGTACGAATAATAGAAATAGTTTCGTAATATATTCTGGTTCACAACACTACAGGTATAATATAGACAATATATTTAACTAACAAACAAAAAAATAATATTTACCATTTATGTAGTAGAATGGATGAGTAGTGCGTATGCTTTCTGCAAATACGTTGTGTCGTCACTTTTCGAACGGTGATTCGTGCGTCCGGAGGTGTAGCCGTTTCGGCAGTCGTAGGAGAACGACGGCGATGCAACCATGTACGACGTGATAGAGAGGCGTAGTGATGTACACCCAATTCTGTTTTTACACGAAGCTCTTTTAATACAACATATTTTGATTCAACACGATCGACCGAAATTCGAGTCCCAATTTTCTTCAAGAGATTACAGAAAGAATTTCTCCAATGGACTTTTCTAGTGATAGCAGTAATATTGCAGTCTTACGCAAACGTATGCGTTTATTATCGGAAAGTGACAACGAATAAAATCTTTTTATTTGTAACTCATATTATTTTGCCTAATGTTTTTGCTCATGAATTAGTGGCATGTTTTTTTCCTTTTCAAATGATAAGTTTCTTTGTATGATACATGTGCAATCTTTATGAAATAAAATGTTTAAGATCCTAACATGAAAACTCACGGTTTATTGTATTATTTTTGTTGATTTCTTAGGACTCTAACTAATCTTCCGTTTTTCCATAGAATGCAATGTCTTTTTTTAAACGAATTTTTTTACAAGTATTCTTCGGGAACGTATCTATCGTATAAAAACAGAATTACCTCTGTGTGTGTGTGTGTGTGTATGTGTTCACTTATCGTTAATTTAGTTTAGTTTAGTTAGTTTAGTAATCATTTACTTTATTTTTCACACAATTCCTTTATAATAAAATACTTGAGTGTTTCTCAAGTGTTTCTCTTTAATATTCCTACATTTATAAGCAAAAAGTCATGGAAGTCTTGCTTTCTTACATTCTCCGATGCGAAACAAAAAAAAATGCGATCGCGTTGCTTGGTACTTATCGACCAGATTTTTACAAAGATCTTTGCCACAGTAGTGGTTAAACGTGGCGAACCCTTCAATAGGTACACGTCGTGGCTGATAACCGTAAATTCGGTTAGATTAATATTAACTAAAAACCCCACGACGACATCGTGAAGACTTTGATAGGTCTGTGGGCTCTTATTCGAATTTTACCGCAGCTCTCGCAAGCCTAGTCTTTCGATTCTGCTACACCTCGCAAAAACAGAGAAGTCTCGCGGTATGAAGTACGGGGTAAAGGGGAGAGTGTCGCTCGCACCGCCTATCCCCACCATGTTAGTCCTGGAAAGCTGAGATCTACGAATGACAACAGAAATTACAAGGAACTCCTTTCGTCGTTCACATGACGACGCAACGAATGTGCGGCTCTTTCGGCCAATAATGCCTCAGAATTGAAAATGTCGTCAGAATGAGGGATGTCTCTATCCGTCAGGCGAATCTGAACAAACCACAGGCTAGAGGACTTCTCTATTTTTGCGAGGTATATGCCCTGTTCTGGGCTAGGCGGATTATCCGAAACAAGAGGTTGCACCCTGTTTAGGACAACCTGCAATGGTGGTCTGTGCCCGACGGTTCTCCTGGCCTATGGTTAACCTTTCGTGAAAAAGAAAGTTCCTCAACTTTGGATGTCCATATCTCGTTTATTTCTCGGTCGATGTTGATGGTCATTGCTAAGCGTGTTCCTTGAAGACTCGGCTTTCGAAATATGCATGGAATATAATTTTAGCAAGTCTAGCTTTTCTGTTAACCCCCGCGAGAAGAATAAGGGACAATCACTCTTCAACTAGCAAATATAGCAGTCTGTAAGTTACAACACGTGAAAGTAGACAAAATTACACGGTGAATGAGATAAGATTCATTACTTGAAGACCATCGAGTACCGAGAAACATAAGATCAAACTTTGGCAAAAACTGGTTCTCTTCGGCAGTCTTACGTCCCTGATCGTCATACCGTAAAACTGAAAGTTCCTCAGCTTTAAAAAATCATTTTTCGCTTGCTTCTGGACCGATTTTAATGTGCCTTATCGCAGCGTGATCCTTGCGGTTTTAGCTTTCAAAATCTTGATCGGAAAAAGTATTACCCTGTTTAGTTTTCCCCGATCCTCTGCAAACTCCAAAGTGAGAATTACATTTCAACAAAAAAAGATACGTATTTTTAAATTGGAGCACTCGAAAGTCGACAAATAGGCAAGTCGATCAAAAAACGACCACTAAGAACCGAAATACATGAAATTAAAATTTTGCAAACATTAATCCCCCATCTGCCAAGGTCCCTGGTTGACGTTTCGCGCAAAACGAAAGTTCCTCAAGTTTGGACGGTTTTATTTCTCTTGTTTGTGGGCCGATTTTGATGAAACGCTTTTCCGCGCTGTCTTTGAAGTCTTAACTTCTGATGTATCTTTGAAAAGAAGTTATCGCAGAATTGGTTTTTGCGCTATAGTCGGAAGTATATGTGACAATCACGTTTTAACAAACAAACGTATCTGTTTCTGACCTGGAACACTTTTAAAGTACACAAAGAACATCAAGAAAATGATTCACATAACCGACAAAAGCAAAAAACGATTCGCGCCATTTCTTAGTCATTTTCCAAAAAAATGGGAGCCTCTGGCGCAGCTGAAATTGTTTCCTACGAGAAATTAATGTATCCTTACGAAAGCTATTAATTATTTTCACTCGTAAAATGTGGTATTGAATTTAACGTCTTTCTTTTAATCGTATCCGCTCGGAGAATAGACACTGAAGAACAACAGGCACGTGTTTCCCCGCAAATTTCATGACACCGAACTCTTTGTCTTCTCCGCATATCTCTCGTTCGCTCTTTATGAAGAGAAACTAATTAGCATCACTCACGTGGGTTCAGAGCAGCCACACAAGGCTTAATCAAAGCTCAAAGTATTTCGTTCCTGGACCTTGTTACATGGAGACGATGAATCTACCCACTCGACGAACCCTAAACTCTTCTTCCTTTTCATTTTCCCTTTTGCACGCAAAATCCTGTTATCTACACCGTTAAAAATGCATCCGCCGTCGAAAATAAAGAACACGTTACTACGGGCGGGTACAAGCATTATCATATTCGCGAGAAGAAAATAGAAAGGAAGAACGTGCACGCGTGTACATTCGTATTTTGGTGTACACGTACGCTTAGTTCTCTTCTGCTACATTCGCGATGATGAAGTAGGGCCGCAAGAGAGATATTTTAACAGACCATACAATAATATCGTAGAATTTGAACACTTTGAACTGTGAGATCCACTTACTCTACCTCTGTGACGTGATATCTTCTACTACGTAAAAATAATCTCTTAAAATGAATTATTTTGTACCATGTCTCTTTCACTTCTTAAGACTGTAATATTTACAATTTTACCCATATTTTAACGGGCAATCCAAAAATATCGTACAATTTGATCCCGTTGACCTTATTGGCCCACTTACATTATATTTAGGATATGGTACCCTCGATTTTGTGAAAATAGCTCCTTGAAATGAATTATACTTCGCTTTTGAAATGTCTCCCTCGATTTGCGATATGCTAATATTTATAATTTTTATAATTTTGTTACGAACTATTGTCTTCATCCTTATTATACTATTAACTTGTGTTTGTTTAGCTACGATTTGTTACTGTTTTAATAACTGTTTAAGAAGATGTTACGTGTGAATATTACTGGATACTTTTAAAAAATAGTTAATATATAATACCGTTAAAATATGGTTCTGTTTTTGTATAATCATGACACGTTGTAATTCGCTCAATGTTAACAGTATTTTAACAGATGAAACAATAATATTTTAGGGTTAGACCACTTCAAACTGGAAGTTAAATTTACACTATATTTGAAATATGGTATTTTCGATATAGCGAAAATAGCTTCTTGAAATTAATTTTCCTTCACCCATTTTATTTTTCCCTGTTTCCTTCAATTTGTAATACTCCTACCCCACGGTCTGTCTTCCATCAGTTCCTCAATGTCTGATTTCTTTCCCCTACTATTTCTGTATCCAATTAGTTAATAATAATCCGCTTCTTCGCATCTCTATCTAAAGTTGCTACCTCGACGTTCACATATTCACCCCACAGTCTAAACTTAACATCTTAACCTAGATTATACTATCTGAGAAGCTGAACTCCCTAGAATAGTTCGATACAACATTATCACCCGATAATATCGCTCAACTCTGAAAACGGACGACCTCCAGGAACAATGTCAAACCAATGTGAATCATTAAACCAAATTTCCTTGGGAAATAAAATTTCGGTCAAGGTTCTTCCGCAATAACACTGTCTGATATCGTGTGAAGTGCACATCCGAGACGAGGGAATAAAAGGTCCGAGATTGTCCCTGGAATCGGAACAAATCCCACAATACCCGGGGGAAGAAAGGGAGGGGAACGTACCGACACAGTTGCACGGAGAAGCAGAAAGCAAGAGGGAGAGAGAGAGGGAGAGAGAGAGAGAGAGAGAGAGTGAGAGAGAGAAGCAAGTCGTGTCAGGGTAGAAGAGGCACACGTGAAGGCAAGCGGATGCGCGCGAGTTGCGTTTAATGAAAGAAGCGCGTTAATTAACAGCCTCTCCCGATCGCGATATAGACACCGGGCTATAAAGATAACAGTGTACGTCAGTGCAAGAGGGTGCTTCTCTCGGGGGTAAATGGGTGGTAGGTACGCAGGCTTGTTGTTCGAGTAGTCGCGGCACCATATCCGACGACAAAGTCCTGCGACACCGTCGGGTCTGGGATGTCGGTTGTTGTTGTTATCTCGAGCTGTTTCCTGGTAATTGTCTTCCCTCTTAGCGGTACGAGCCGCGGCGGCTTGTTATCTAGTGAATAATTCAATAAACTGCCGCGGAGTTTGTAAAGCGAAAATTTCACGGTTTAGGGGTAAAAAACAATGCGAACGGGGTTTCGTGGTTGCGCGGCCGCTGATTACTCTAGATCTTCCGTTTGATGTGCCTTTCGCGTTTTTTTCCCCTTCTTTTCTCTGTTTTTTTTTTTAGTTTCGTCCCCTGCCTTACTTCTCTCGGCCTTCTTTCGTCTTTCCGATTTCTTTGGTACATCCTTCCTCCGGCACCCTCTTCCACCTGCTCGGAGTTGTTCGCTTTGTCTTTGTCGCGGCCTGCTCGAGAGTGTTCTTGATTCAAAGCTCCGCAAAACATTCTGGGATTAAGTTCGAGCATGCCAAAAACGGAGATTTCGCACTGAAAGGACGATGTTCTACTTGTCGACTGTGGAGTATTCTTAATTTCATGAGAGAGAGGAGTAGAGGAGAGAAAGAGAGAGGGGGAGGAAGAGAAAGAAAGATCAAGAGAGAGACATCAAAGTTGGTTGATATTTTGCACGACTTATCTTCCACAAATACGCTGTTAATGTAAGCCGTTTATATTGCTTCGATACCTGTAGGTATGACTCCTCTTCAGAGATTTCGAGAAGTCAAAGGTACAGTAGAATTAGTTTTATATTGCAGACTCCGTATTTCCTACTGACAAAACCTACATTGTTAATGTAAGCTGTTTATGTTGCTTTTATACCAGTATTCATCACTTGACATAGTTACTTTGGAATGTTCCTTGAATTCCATTGAGTGTAAAAGGTCAAAGCTACAGCAGTACTAGCTTTATGAGTTTGATACCGTATTTCCTAGCAAGGAAAAACTATGTTATTAATATAAGCCGTTTATGTTACTTCAGCACCTGTAGGTAATGCTTGACCTATTTTCTTGGATGGTTTCCCGACTTAAGGGGATATTCCCATTTCGAACGTTGAAAAGATTGACTTTATTTTTGCATTTTCTTAAAGCCAATACTTTCAAAAATATCCTTGTCAAAGAATATGCCGAAGTTCGTAAAAATAACAAAGATATAGATATTTAAGAAGCATCGTTGTGGCCTTTCCTGCAGCTGCACCGTTAGGTTTAACCGCGTTTTTCTCTAAACGGTGATTTGGGGCATGGCTGATATGATATCTCAAGATCTAGTTGTCCGATTGTCTTAAAATTTGAATATGTTCTTTACCAGACTTGCCGCTATAGACGGTACAAAAATCTTGAAATTATCTTAACTTTTTTATTATGTTACAGCTGAAAAAATATGGCGCAGTAGTCAATTTTAAATTTGAAGAGTCGCTATTATTTTAAACAATGAGATATTACATTTATTTTGGTACAGGCTATAACCACATTCATACTGAAGAAAATGACACCTAATTTTTTTCTGCCAGTTTATTACAACGGCCGGAATTATGCCACGTGTCACTATATGTTCTTCAAAGATTGCCTTCTTCAATAATGCGTACGTGCTACAATTTTGTATATTTTGACGTAAAAAAATATGTAACGTAGTTAACATACATACATACTTGTAAATACATGACCAAATTTCTAATACAATGCAGTGTTTTGATTTTACAAAATAAATTCCAGAAGAAGGCCTAAAAAGTAGCACGAAAAATGGGAATACCCCCTTAAAATGCTCCTAGCAAAACGAAAGTACAGTAGCTTTTTATTTTTTTTTAAATTAATTTATTTGTGACGACATTAGCGACAAAGCTATCGTTCATTGGTACAAATGTGCATATAATAATATTGATATAAATGTAACATGTATTGCATTAATAACGTATTACAATAATTGAATCTATTAAGGTACTATATTACAGAGTATTATACTAACAGAAGTAAACTTATAGCATAAGACTAGCAATAAAACCTTAAAGTATCACTAGTTGCATTATTGGATAACAGGGATATTTAACAAGCAGTAGTAGGAATTTAACTGGATTTTTCCTTAACTTATTATAGGTTATTACCTAGATTTTTCATATATCATGTAGAATCTCCATTTGTTCTAAAAATGTTAATATTTTCTCTATAGGTTTATTATTTTTTAGGCAATCTTTAATGTTCTTGGGCAGATTCGCTCTTTCTCTAAGGGTTTTGTTTCCAAGGCATTCCTGCATTATATGTTTGACAGTAAGTTTAAAGGTACATCTGCTACAGGTAGGTTCATCAGTTTTGATGGAAAGAGTTGGTGGGTTAGTTTGATGTATTCTATTCTCAGACAAGTGAGAATGATTTTGGTTCTTCTTGTCATTGAGAGAGCCGAGTTTGGAGAATATATGTTTTTGCGGATTTCGTAAAGTTTCGTGCGGTTTTTTGTCGTCCATGTTTCGTTCCACTTGTTTATAATCTTTTCGGTGACTAGCTGTTGCATTTCATTGAATGGGATTGCGAAACTAAATATGCCTGTGTTGTCCTTTTCTTCAGCAGTTGTTATGGCATGTCTTTCAGAATTCCCTTCGCATATGATTATATTTTTATGGCTAGACAGTTCGTATTGTAGAGTGTTCGTTAAGGAATCCTTTTGGTATGGATTGCATATATCGTTGCACGTGAAAGTACTGTAGATTAGTCGTATAAGTCAGATAATGTATGTACATACTTCCAACTCATCGTAAACAGCAAGAAATAGAAACTTATCGTACTGTCAACATACTTTGTGAGCCCTTGAACGTAATGTGACTATTAACACGCTGAATAATCTGAAGTTTCAAAAAGTTTCTTACAATTATTAGTATAAATCGTTGTTCGATGGTTTGTTGCCGATGCCGGCTCGTCCGAGATGGCTCCGAAATCGGAGGACTATGATGTTGTCCCAAGGTCGCGTCGTTCCGATAATCAGAGTCGATGCTCTCCCGGGGTGTATTATTTGTTGAGATCAGGATAATAAATCTCTATCTCGTCGCAGTCACGGTTAGTCACTACGACTAGTTTTTAGTAGAGTAAATATATGTTTATTCAAAAATAATAACAAATTGGAGGTAATAGAAATACTGGGTATAGGAATTGGTGAAGCAGTCGTGACGATATGAATAAGAAGAAGTCCTCGCCGGGGTGCGGTTACTCGTATTTATCTGTTCCGCTGTTGAGTGCGTGCGTTGTGTATTATAGGGTCCTATTCTAATTTACTCTCAGACGAGCAACCAAAGACTATCGGTACTCGTCTTCGAATAAACGAAACAGGTTCCCTTAGAACTAATTAACAAAACCGTAGCCTAGAAACTTAACTGAACGCGCGTAATTAAAACAAATGATTAACTTTATCAACTAGATAAAAATACAATACTCTTAACGATACTAAAATAACTCTAACTCTCTCCACTCACGCTATAACTCTCACACTCTTAATCTCCACTCTGCATAACTCTGTATTCTCAACTCAACTCGACTACACTAACTGACTCTTCCAAAAATCCACGTTCGCATCCACCCTCGATACTTCTTCTCACAGCATGCATTCTTCGTCTTTCTCACAGCATGCGTTCTCTGTTTCACTCACTCATTTTCTCTTTATCTACAGACTAAACATTCATGCTAGCCTTGACATCCGTCGCCTTCCAAATCACGTACTCTAAACATCCACTCTCGCTTATATACAAACCATCCACACTCATTTATTTCAAAATTAATATTATTTACGTGTAGAAAAATTCCGTTCCTACAGTATGTATAAATGTTTTATTATGTAATTGCATAGAACTGGTTGGAATATTCTATGGAGGGGTGGAAAATGCGTGTAATGTTTGTTTAATTGGTATGTGTATCGAAATGTTTGGAAAGTTCTAGGCATGGTTGTATGAATATGTGTATGGTTGTATGCTATTGTACGTGTAGCGCGGTTGTCAAATGTTTCAGCTGAGTTCGATGACCCTGGATTGAGGGTATTGCCCTTTCCAGGGTAGTAAGAAATTACTACCCTTTCGAGGGTAGTAACAATCGTCATTCACAAGTACATTGTTAGACTTTCTGATTTCTTTTCATGTAATCCTTGACTAATCGTTTCCATTGACACTTTTTCTTACGACAATTCCTTAAATTAAATTGACTTTTACCTGTACAGCGCATGCAAATACAATAACCGCTGAAAGGCTACGTGCAGTTAATGATGTTTACAACAGTACGAGGTACAAAATTGTAAAAGAGTTTCTCGCGTATGAAACAGTAATTTGGAACGCCTTTTTGCCAAGGTACAATGGCCATCCCCGACGAACGAAATAATCAGTGTGCACGCGTTTGATTCGTAGCTGAATTTCATATGAAAAGTGGTCTGATTACTCTTTCCCCCCTTTTTTTCATTTCCGTCTGCCTTTTGAGAATTACAGTATAAATTTAAATTTCATTCTAGGAGAAAGGGTGAAAACTCTTGCGAATATTTCAGTTGGATATGTACACGATTTTCTTTATATTTATTGTATATGAATTATTTGTAGTGATTTTCATCGCAATTTGTAAAATGAAAGTGTCCTGTTTCAAGTGTTTGTCATCGTTATTTTTCGTCGCAAACGTGAGCACGTTGTTGTATTACATTTTCAGAACTGCATTGAAACGTTACGAAAAGAAAATTATTTTTGCTAATAATAGAACAAATTGGCTCTTCGGTATCTTCAATCTTAGCTTATTTTAATGCTAATTTTCTTTAAGTTTATTGACGGTAATCAGAATTAGCGCAGACTAAAAACGACCACTTTATTGTGTTCTGCATTACATGCATCTACCAGTCTTTTCATTATTTTTTACGAGAAAATAGAAAGAAAATGGTATTTTTTCAAGAAAATCTCCTTCAGCTCGTGCAAATGAAGACGTTGTAGAATTCGACGTTCTTTATTTTTCCTTCAAATACAAATCGGAGTATTTACAAGTAACAGGCACTCGCCGGAAATTCACGTAAAGAGACTGTAGAGCCGAGAGTCGTCCTTCTTAAACTCCCGGTCCTCCCTACTCCTTCCCGTGCATTTCCGTTCCTCACTTCTTCGTGGGTTTGTACGAGGGGAAGGGAGCTCTATCTGTCCTTGTCTAGGTGGGTCCGAAAAATTGTTAAAGTCGTCTCGAGACGCCAGTAGGCCATGGAGGTGTTCCGATATGGAAAATCCCATATCTGTTGAACACCCCTCAAGGTCCCGGCCGTCCCGAGGCAACGTGCCCACCTAGACAATGGGTTCCCTTTACCGACGGCTCACGACCCGGCCCCTGTCCACCTCGGACGGTCCTAGACCCGCGCGGTCCCAAAATATTTGCGTTTGCTAATTAGAAGTGACAAATGGGCTCCGCGCAGAGTCGGCCGCCCGAAGTCGATACAATGGCGGCGACCGGATCGTAAACCGTCACCCCTACAACGTAATTTATAGTAACAGCACTTAGCCACGGAAAGAAAATTGTTTTGAAACAAAAAGTAGATTAGAGAGCGTTTAATTATTAATCAGTGAAGCCAGTTACAAATCGCGTTCGATATAACTAACAATGAGATGAATCGTCTGCCGAGGAAACTTACAAATAAGCTAATTACGTATTTGCCCCTGATTAAGTAGGTATTTCTCCGTTAACTTTGAATTGCAATTCGAGGTTCTATTCAAATCATTAATGCTGACGGATTCCTATTGTGAATCTTTAGAAAACTTGACAATTTTATGCAACTTTATAGCTGTCGAGACGTTAATTGCCGCACGATGTCTGACATATATTTTCGTCAATATATTTAGTGAAAATTGTTAAAAAATATATTCAATTCTAAATATTAAGTGTCAAGATATAGAGAAATTTTAAATCCTTGCTCAATAATTCTGTTAATTCAAAAATAATAACCTCATCATTTTCTCAAGAGGATGAAATCGGTACTCCTATCCTTTATCTACCAGTTTTGGATGCCTAAACAACAAAAAAATCAACTATTCCCTCTCATCCTCCTTTCGTTCTCCTGTTTCGTGTCACAAATGTGAGGTTTATCTGGTATTTCATTCAATACGGAATTAAGTAAAAGGAATAAATAAGGTTTTACACACGAAAACACAGCGCGAGGCTAAACGTTGCTTTTATTCACGCGGAGCACTATACAAAACAGAACAAAAAACAGTCACACAAAAGTCAAACATTATATCCATATGAGGGCGCAATGATCACCCGATTTTCAACAACAAATAATTCGGCATTCACCTAAAACTATCGCTCCTCCACAAAAATATTTACAACGACACAAAAGCAGAACTCTTATTACCCTAATATCATCTACATGTTTTTCTTGAAAATGACAAATTTAATTCCCAACTGTTCGCGTTCGTACGATTTCAGCCGTAGAAAATCCATTGAGCTCTTCCATATTTCGTGAAAGTCGACAGTAGCAAAAGTGTCGACGATGTACGCGTCCCTTTAAGTCGTAAAACAATTTATTATAACGAGTATTGCCTGTCGCGGCCGGAGTCACGGATTCCTCGTAATACTTTGTGAACTAAAGAGACACAGATTGGAGATTAGTAAGACAAAATTAATAGGACGCAGCCTGACAGGAGAATACTGCAATCCACCTGGGTCCTACGTTCCTTACGGCTCTTAGAACCTGCGACATCCCGGGTATCAACGACCCACAAACTGGAAAATTATTTTTAAATAATTCTCACTTCGCGTCACTCGAAATGTAAATTATTAAGGGTTACTCGGTGCACCATCGCTGCCGAAAGTATCGACCGGTCTCTCTCGTTCTCTGGATAACGGATATAAAATCGAGTGTATCGCTCGAAATAATTAATGACCGAACTTTCATAATTTTCACAGAAGCGAAAGACAAAAATAGAGAACGAGATGGGACGAAGCTATTTTTACGGATGGTGTCATTAATCTTTTTGAATTTTCCGTGTTTTTTACTGATTCTCGCGGTACGTCGAATTAATGTGTAAACTAGGAAACTATTTGTGTGACCGAAATATTGATATTTACAGTACCTCCTGTCAGTTTCAGACGATGGGATTTTTTATTTTAGAAAAGCTCTATACGTTTCCAAGTAAGGTTTAAATTGTAATATTACGTAGATGCTTAGTTGCAATTTTTTATTTTCACAATATTTCTTTGAAATTGGTTAGAATCTTTTAAGATTGGTTTTGACAGAGAATTGAAGTAAAATGTATTAGAATAATTCTAGAAAATTTATATGGCTCTTAGAGACCACCATTTGAGAAACTTTTCTGCATAAACGGTTCGCAGTTTTTTAGGATTATTAGCAGATTGAAGGTGAAGGCGTGGATTTAAACTAAATGGTGGATGTTGTCAGGATTTGTAAGGCGATTGTAAATAACACACAAACACACACGCACACACTAATAACTAAAATATAATAATAAATAGTATATATATATATATTGAGCGTATAGTAAATGAAACAAATAGAATTCAGAATGAAATAAAATACTAAATAACTGAGTACCAAACGAACTAATTGTAAGATAGTGCTAAGGATGATTTCTAAATGTAATCGTATCTAAACTATGTATATCTCCACAATATTCGAATCTAAACTGTATCTACGCTATATCCAAACTGAATGCTTCGTGAGACGCAACTTCTTGAAAAACAAATTACTCCCCTTCTTTCCCATGTGACTCATTGCTATGTATGGGAAGTTCACTATGGATACTACACCATGGACTTACAGCAAGCAGATCTATTTGTTAATTTCAATTCAGCACGGTGTAAATCTCCCGCAACATTCTCTCATACATTTTCCTGCAATATCGTTTCATCTCGTGCTGAAAGATTTTGTCGATGTGTTACATAATAAAATACTTGTATCATTTTACATCTTCTTACATGTAGTAAAGTAATTCCGGGAGAATCATATTAAGATTAATGTGATGTAAATTATTTCATTTCCAACATTAGTTATCTATCAATTGTTCTTAACTAAAATTGCGTAATTAGAAATTCAAAGTAATTGGACAACATCGTAACGTTATCATGCCATTGGTTTTATTGTAACACACTAATCCCTCGATTTACACGGCACTTTATTTACACGATTTTGCTTTTACACGGTTTTTAAAATAAGGGATTTTAAAAAAAAATTTGCATTCAGTTATTTATATTTAACCCTTTGAGGACTAGTACGCAGGTATGAGGTCTGAGAAAAAAATTATAGTTTGTCGCTGCTTTTATACACGGTCAGAGTTGAAAAATTGACATACAACCGTTGAAATATGATTAAACAATTAGTAAATTATAATGTTTATATACATTAACAGTCTAACTTGCTGATAAAAAGGTGGTTTTAGATCGCAAAATAAATGGTTGTCTCACAATATTCAAAAATGCCTCCGTCCGCAAAGGGTTAACGTTCAATTAGATGACTGAATTATACACATTTTAGTTTGCTTCCGATTTACCCAGTTTTACGTATCAAAATTCACGATTTTGATTTACACGGTTTTCTAAGGAGCCTATCTTCCGTGTAAATCGGGGGATAGGTGTACTTTGACTGCAACGTTGTTCACCGGTGATCCTTGCTACATTTAACGCATCACCTGTAGTAGATGCAGTTACAAATGAAATGCTAACAATAAAACAAGTGAGATTAAAAGATGAATACAGTATACGTACTTGTAAAATGGAAAAACCTGGCGGAAAATAAAGCGAATTTTTAGAATAGTTATTTACCTGTTCCCTTTTAGCTCATTTATGGTTTCTTTCCAACACATTTTCAAAAGCATCGCCACAAAACCACCATTCACCCTATTTACATTTTATTCCTTTTCCATCCTGTTAAGAGTGCTCTTAACTCGAAACATTGCAAAAACATTCTAACATTAACCTGACCATACCAAAAACGAAGAATTTTCATTAAGTGAGCGACGACGTTCTCCCTCTCGGCATGAATTCAGGAATACAATGTTCAGTAAAACATTCACTCGCAAATAATATTTGATTGTTCGGAAAGTAATTTCGTTTTCTTTGGTGTAAATGAAAGACGATTATCATATAGTATATAAATATTTTATTGAATTATATATTCTCCATTTTGATCCAATATCATTTGCCATCTTTCTGGCAAGAGCATGATCCACGCTCATAAAACTTTTGATCTTTGCTGGCAAAAAACTGATCTAAGGCATTTTTGACGTTATCATTTGAAGAAAAGGTTTTGCCGCCTAAAAAATTTTGTAGAGACCGGAACAAGTAGTAATCCAACCCATTCCTCGTCCCTAGTGATGATTCGCTTCAAAAATGGATAATTTTCTTGGCGTTTAAGAAGCAAATCACAGATGTCAATGCGACGGAGCAAATTTCTTTCTGTAAGGACACGTGGAACCCACATGTCGAATTTTGAAATTAAACCAAGGCGTTTCACGTTATCATAAACGGTCGAATTCGATAAATTTAATCCCTTAGCGATCTCACTAGCTGTTATTCGGCGGTTTGCACCAATCAATGCCTTCATTTTGTCTTCATCAGCTTCAACTGGCCTTCCAGAACGTGGCGCATCTTCAACATCCAAATTGCCGGAGCGAAATTTTGCAAACCAGTTTTCGCCCTGGCGTTCTGTCAATACATCTTTTCCATACACATCGAATAATTTTTTTCTTGCTTGAGCAGCATTTATTCCTTTTCGATAGTAAAAAAGGAAAATATGTCGAAAATGCTGCTTTCGACATTCCATATTTGATAGGGCACCAAACAAAAACTATTGTGCAAAATCAAAGGAATTTTTTCACAAAGAAGCCTTGCTATATCAGCTGACAAAGTATATAATGACAATGCTGCTTAAGTGCGAAGTTGACTGTGAATAAATAAAATTATGTCCTCTGCTGGGAAAAACGAAATTACTTTCCGAACAACCCAATATATTACGACTCTTTCCCGTTTGTTTTATCCACGGCGTTAAGCGTCACTCGACATATTTGCTGTCCGGTATTCCTTGAATTAACCCGACTTTAATACAGTCAACGGCACCCTACTCGACACGATACTCCTTCTCGACACAGATATAATTTTTTTTATTTTTACTCGTAGCTCCGTTACGTATTCATGTTCATGTTTCATCCCAACATTTCTTTCCCTAGATTCGCAAAAGCCACTCTGCAAAACATCCGGTCACCAATCTTCCATCCCTTTCTCTCTCCCCGTCTTTAGCCATTTTTTATCGCCCTATAAACTTGACGCCATCTGTAAGTGGACCGTTTATCGCAATCTGACACCTTCTGCTGCGACTAGATGTACATAGAATATGCCTGCACGTAAACGGCCCTTATGTACAACGAGCCGCGCGACCACCATAATGCTCTGTAGTATGCCAACACGAGAGATAACGCGGCATAACCCGAGTAACACATACCGAAAGCCTGGTATACCCTATACCTGGAGGATCCTAACGTCCGAGTGAGATCAGGATGCTATGCTGATTAACGAGCAACCTCCAAGGCGACTCCGGTCTCATTTGCCCTCCATTGTGCCCTGACATTAGAATGCCAGGTTCAATGATCGATTTCTTTTCAGATTCTTTAAAATCCATCTTGTTTTTTTTTACTCATCTTTTCTCCAGCTACAGTTCGGGAGTTGATGGGAAGAATTAAAAGGGCGGAGGAGAGATACTGTTACACGGTTGTATAAGAATATCGGTTTTCTTTTTATTTGGGAATAGAGGTGTATTTATTAGTGTATACGGCTTTAAGACGTTGACTTTCGTATCGGTTCTGAGCTGGATGACACTGCTATGGAACGTCGTTGTTGACTTTATCGTTTCTTTTTTATTTCGTGAAAAGACGGAGTCGCCCGGGGGCTGAACACTTTTGAAGAAAGTAGCTTGACGGTCAACGTATTGAGTTGGAAGTTTGGGAGCGGTGAATGGATAGTGGAATTGAGAATGGTATGGTGGAGAGGGCATGGGAATATTTAACTTTGTGCGAATGGAATATCGTAATTTATGTGGAAGTAATTATAGGCTGGAACAGCGGTGAACGTGAAAAGACGTATAAATCAACAAGTCATTTTTACTCGATGGACGTAATAGTGTTTGTTGCGGAGCAAAAATACGCCCCTGAAGCTCACAGATGTAGCTTCCAACCTCGCATTTTACCTTTTTTAATATTTCACTGATTTCTTAGAAAAATTAGCAGTCGCGCATAGTCGTCTATTTATGACTCGAAAATCAATGCGCTTTATGGGCCTATTGTCGTCAGTACTTCTTCAGGAAAAGTTTTGTCCTGCAAGAAGTATTGACCGGGGACTTTTCCCCCACGCGAGCTGAGTTTTTCCGGCTTCGCCTATCGGCAAGGGAGGCTCTTAGCCAATGAGCAAAGGACGATTTTTTTGCCCACCAATGGCAAAATTAATATTCGTTAATAATAAGAGTCTCCCAATCAGCAGCTTTCTCGCTTCGCAGCAGTGACCGCCCCCGCCAAATAATGACGGAAGCGCGTCCTTACTCAACAACACAAAGCTCGGGACATTGGTTCTTCGAGCCGAATCTAAGCAAGTTCGGACCGTATCATTGGACCTTCAGATACGGATAGAAGTCAGTGTTCTATCCAACTACTGTAGAAAGTGTAAATAAACTGACTAGTGTAAGGCAAGTCGGCCTTCATTCAATTTTACATCACAATACCTCCGTTCGTGGCTCAAATCGGGTGAGCCTGTTTTAATTACACGCTCACTCCAGAGGTGCCGTCTAAAAAACACGAGCAGGCATAACTCGTGAGGCGTGCATCCGTAACAGTGTTTCTTTCAAGTTACAGTAGTGGGTGATTTTAACAGATAAAAGCATCGAAATCATGCTTTACAGTGTTATTGTATATTTATATTTCTTAATCAAGTAAGTAATATAGCTGAATTACAATTGAGAAAAAAAGGGAGTTCAACTGCTCATCACATTTATCATCATTTAATAAAATTATCGTGTACATGGATAATTTTATTATGAATAGGGATTGTATTAAAAATAAAAAAGTAAAGAAGATGAAGATGTGAGAAAGCGTAAGTATAAGTATTAGTATATAATTCAACGAAGAATAAAGCTTCTGTGTTTCTAAATATTTCTACATTAAAATACTCAGAATTTTCTTCATAATTCTTCCGAGAAAAAAAAATATAATCTTTTACTTATAATAATTTGACTCGTCTGTTTTGAAGTTTTCGTGCGTATATAATTTATATATAATTCGTGAAGAACAGATGAAACTTGAAGGCGATGATAAAAGATCCAATTACTTTTTACCATTAAATAAACAAACGAATGAACTGCAATTTCTTGAATAAAATTCGACTTCTCATATCGTTAAAAATTATTTCCACCCATCCCGCTCAGTTGCTTGTTTCGAGGATTATTTCTTCTGAAAAAACCGCAAAATTATGTATATAGCTCCGTGCTAATGCAATTGAACGAAGTACCTGACACTTCCAGAAAGACAGAGGAATAGAGTGCCGCGTGTTTTTCAGGATAAAATGCAATAAAAAGTCTCTTGACACGTGGCGTCGTGTCATCGTCCAGGAAATTCGAAACAAAAAATCCACGCACCTTTTGTCATCGGAACATATTCCGGGGCTTGAAATAAAAAGAGAATAACGCGAATACCACCACAACTGGACGTGCCGGACGATAACTATCGGAGGGGTTGATAATAAAAGTGCTAACATTACGTAGCTATAAACCTCTCCGTTTGCAAACACAACGACTTTTACTGTCGTACAGTTTTCCCAAATGTTTCCACTTAATATTTTCACTTACACTGTTCTCCATTGAATTGCTCATTTTAAATTGAAGAAAATGAATTCGATTTATCGTAACGTGGCTTGTTAAAAGTAAATTTATCATTTACAGCACTTTACGTGAATTGTTATCTTGAAGATGTTTTGACCAAACAATTCTCATATTCTCGATTCGAGAATTAATATCGAGAACAAAAATTCTTTCGTAGCAATAAATTCAGATTATCGTAATATCATTCGAAGTGCACCCGCTCGATATTGTATTTACATCATTCTGTATTAAATTATTCGTTTAAAATATTTGCACTTTTAAATTCCTCTCTCAATCGTGAAATAAATAAATCGTAATGCCCTCATTCAGAAAAGTGCCCTCGGATTAACGCGAAATATTACAAAACAACCCTTACGCCGTTTTATATTGAAGTATCATGATACTTCCTCCGTCCGTTGAATCAACGAATACTTATTTTGTTAACTTGAAAAGGAAATACACAATGCACAGAAGCTTTATTTAATAAAATAATTTGGAATTGAAATGAATAGAAGTGCCCGTTCAAAAACATTACAATTAAAGATTGCAATCTTTATAAACTAATCCTTGTTATAGCACATAGGATTAATCCAACGGTGTCGTATTTCAATACCAAAACAGCTGATTAATAAATGAGATTTAAATCCCCTCATGTTACATTACGAAGTATGGTAGCACCTAAAAAATAATATAAAACAATCAATAGAGATTTTTTCGATAACTTTTTTTCTTATGTTTTTTCTATAAAACCATGCAATTCTTCCTCATTTTCATCCCGAGGTCATTAAAATAATACGAAAAAAGAAATTATTTTTTCTCGGTGAAGACGCAATGAGTGGGGATCAACAAGGGGGATTACAAAAATCATATATTAGCACTTTACTTTAGATTCAATACAAATGAAATCTATGAGCTAAAACACAAAGAGAAATACAAACGAGCCTTTTTTTGAAACAAAGTTTATTCGAGAGGAAACAGCTACATTTCTACAAATTATTATTGTAAATAATTTCCTCCTTTTATCATACACTTTTCCCAACGTTTAGGTAGTTTTTCATTCCTTTCTCGTAGAACGGAGCTGGACGGGTACCTAACCAGTTGCGCACGAATGTTTCCACTCGTTCGTTGTTTTCAAATCGTGCGCCTCTAAGTGTTTCTTTGAGTGTTTCTTTCACAAACATGTGGAAAACGCACGGCGATAAATCTGGACTCTAAAGTGGACGTAACGATTTTGTGCATAAAAGCTTCCCCTTCTTCTTCAAAACGAGCTTGAAGCAATAGAGAAATGCGAACTTGTGCAACTTTTTGATCATCATTCAGTATCTTTGGAACTCAACGAGCTGAGCTTTTTCTGGACCCAAGCTTTCATAGCTGACACCAAGTTCTCCCGAAAGGACTAGTTTAAAGCGTCGATCCCGTTTGATAAGTTCATGAACATGTGCAATGTTTTCATTGGCTGTACTGGTGTGAGGTGTCGACAGGGATGAAGTTGATTTGCAACACGTTCACGGCCTTGCTTGTACTATTTGCATCAAACTTTCACTCTTGGCCATGAAATGGTTTCTTTCCCCAACTGGGCCTGCAGCCTACGGTTTTGACTGATTTCACGTTTTCATGGGCGAGGATCTTTATAACTAATTATAAGCATTGCTCAATAGAGACGGGTACGCTTTTCTCACTCATCGTGAAGACTAATAAACGAAGCACGAGACAAATCATTTGGTCTTGTTCCCGTACTCTAAAGATGCTAGCCTAATGACCTTGTTTGGGCTCTGTTTCAGTATGGTGAATTCGCCCTATGACGGCACGCGTATCAGTTTAAATAATCATAACAAAATAATGAATTGAATAGCGCGTCATCGTTACGTAGAAGCAATTGTTGAAATACTACAGACTGATTACCTAAAAAAACAACAGTTTAGTAAAAATATATTACCGCACATCCGTCCAAGTCCGCACAAAAAATTATGAGAACCCAACAGTAAACTTATTTTCTTTCATGGATTAATTGCAACGTATTTATATTACGGAAAAAATGTAGAAATCGACATTTTCGAATGAAATAAAAAAACATTGTGTTCACAAAAACAACTGAAACAGCATAGGTACGACTTACGCTGTGGTACGACTTGAGCAACTTTCCCCTAAATATACTAAATAAACATTTTGGAAAAAGAAGAATCAAGAGAGGAGAAAAATAATCAGTTAAATAATTTTTGTTTTATAAGATAATCGTGGAATATTTATTGTATGGCTCCCTTTCAATTTTCGGTTTTTTAGAAAAACATAGGCACTGGTCATTCTGACCGCCTTGGTAGTTTAGTATTAAGAATTAAGGAAAATTTTGAAGACAACTGCAAAAGTGAAACGTATGGCAGAACGTACTTATTTCACACGTTGTACGAGATTCTATTGTACACTAAGCATGTAAAAATTATTTGACGAATGATAAAAATAATGAAAAAAAATTGTAGTGCATGCAAAGCCTGAAAAAGTTTGCGCGATCCAAGGTAAGTGGAAATTACGCGCGTATTCGCCCGTGTATACTCACGGAAGTGTCTGTTTTAACGATAACAGTATGCAATGATGAGACCGAGATTTCCCGGGGAAAACAGAAAGCAGTGTCGAGTGGAGATGCGCTCTCATTTTCTGGATGATAGACGTTAAGACGAAAGATAGACGAGGAAGATAGTGCGCTTAGAATACTTTTCCTGTAGACAACTTCTACCGCTGATGTCATTACGATAAACTCTGATTTATTGCTAAAAGCTGTGTCCTAGGTGGCGTATTCTAATGAATAGTTTTGTCAAATGGATACACGTTGCGCTAATTTGGTTATTTCGTAGTATGAACCTTTTAGAAAAGGGCACGGCTTATAATCAATTTTTTTTGAAGTCTTTACATTTTTTATTTGAACCGAATACACCTGTAAACTTTACTGTACTATCTGCTGTTTCGTAAATTTTTAAATAAGGAAGCGAATAAAATTGTATAATAGTTTCATGAATCGCAATATTCAATAATAAAAAATGTAAACATGTTGCTAATATTAATAGAATATGATAGATATCTAGATATCGCTGATAGGTATATGTTAAGAAGGTAACATACTCATACTAGCCGATTTTTATGAAACTTGCATGAGAAATAGTTTTGGAAAAAATATTTGACGCGTTTCGATTATCGGCCATCGTCTATATTGAAGGGGTCAAAATACTCCTCAAAGTGGAGAGTTGATAATGCATTTTGCAGAATATCTCGGTAACTAGAGAACATACAAAAATAATTTCTGTTTAAATTGTATGTTCTTTAACAGAGCATTTAGGTAAATAAGAAAAGTTGTTACACAGAATGCTAATTTTTGCAATAAAATCAGTTTTATTTTGAAAGAAGTCCGATTCGATCGGATAATATTGCAGGACGCGACGCGAGAAAAAGTTAAACACCAAATACTAATCGTTAACGTCAAAAACCAAAAAATTCCAAAACCTCGAACCTATTAATTTGGTTCAAACTTTACGTATGTAAATCCATTCGATAAAGGAAGAATGTTTGTCCGGACAGATTAACAAAAAGATTCAAATTTTTAATATATCATTTAAGTAAATGATTCTTGTGCAGCTCTTCTTAAGTAGCAAAATTTTCTGTTAATTAATACACCATTCCAAATATATATTTATTTCTTTGTGCCATCCAGTTGCCGAGATGTCCCAACAAATATATTTTCAATCCTCAACGTTGAGGGTTATTTTGATGCCTTCAATATTAACGATGGCCGATAAAAATTGGTGTATGCGGGTTCCATTGGTACTGTTACGGCCAAAAATGTATCATAAGTGATATCAGAACCTTTTGACATTCGCGTGAAACACTAATTCCAAAAAATAAACAATCTTCATGAAAATCTCAATATGTACTTCTTCTCATACCAATCCCCAATGAAACCTCCCACCAGCTCCTAATATAAAAAAAGGAAAGAAAATGCAAATAAAGAGCCAAGCCAGTTACATTAAAACTACCCCCGTCGCCCGCAAACAAAGGCAATCTTTACATTTCGATATCCCCTGAGCATGGGAGAATGTTTAAACCACACTCCGGATAGGTCTTTTTGAAAAGACTCGCGTTTATTATTTCGAGAGAGAGAGAGAGAGAGAGAGAGAGTAAAAGAGAAAAAGAGAGTGAGAAAGAAAAGCGAGGCGCGATAATATTCCTCGTGAAATTTCCAACACGGCACAGTAGAAGCTGCCGGCCGCATGGCGTCAAACCCCATCCTCCCTAGCGCACCTGCCGTGTGATTGTAAAATGCACATCGTCGTTGCAAAACGCTCGAAGGCGCATTCTCCCGGCGCGTATATTGCAGTAATGCCGTGTAAATACAGAACGATATTAAAACTGGCGCAAATTCTCATGGAAAAGGAGGCGCGCATCCTCACGGAGAGATCCTTCGACGGCGCACACGTTTACGGGTGTACGTATACACCGTTTGTATGTACATGCACACGCGTGTTTCCTCGATGAGAAGTCAAAACAAATATTTGCCACGTACTGGCCAATCTCTCCTATTTGCATGCACCCGGCCGCCCGCGCCCGCGCGCTACGGAAGATATATTGGTTTACCTACTGAAATATTCGACCGTCTGTCAAGCAGTGTAAATCTCATTCATAATAATGACGGCTTGCGCGATTCTTCCCTTCTCCTTCCCGCCGCTTTCTCCGTTTCTTCGTATTTTTCCTCCTCTCCGCCACCAGAAGATCTCGCGACGTTCCTTACCTTCCCTTACCTTCTCATCTCGCGACGATTCCGACGCAGCTTGTGACTTTCCTATTTATTTTTTCGACTTACCTAAGCTTTTTGGCGGGGCGGCCTCGAGTATTGAAATGTTTCTGAAAGGGTGGTAAATGGAACAGGCTGGTCGATCTACTTCGGGACGAGGAGAATACGGCCTGAGAATTTTCGGGGAAGTTTCGATGGCTTTTTTTATTTTCGTAGTGTGCTGGGGGTTTCGCGTAACTTGGGTGTCTACTTTAAAGTTGATTACAGTTTTACGGTAAAAACTTAGGTAAATGTTTATTGGAGAAAGTATACCACTTTCATTTGGAAAGTTTGTTTTGTTGCAGATCGTCGGAAGAATTTGCGTCCTGCCGTCGAAAGTTCCGGATTAATTTTATGAAATTTGGAGGATCATTAATAAATTTTTAAATAAAGACGTAGCGATGGTTTAGTAATTATTTTTTCTGCCGTTTTCACGTACTTTGGCAATCGACTGTAATCGTGATTGCAGTTTTACGTCAGGAATTAATGAACTGTTTGCAGAAGGGATTTTTTTTTGTTTTTCTTATAAAAATTAAGTCTTTTAGTGGAAGCATTAATTACTGGAAGAATTTTATCTTGAACACCAAAGGCCCTGGATTAATTTTATAGAACTTGGAAGGGAATTGACAACTTTTTTGATAAAATCGTAATTATGGGTCCTCGATTATTTTTTGCTGATATTTTTTAGGGTATTTAGTATTAAAGGCCATACAACCATTGTGCACAAAGTTTTTTTTGTACCTGTGGTAAGAATTAGGCGAAATTTTGAAGGTAGATTTACCCCTTAAACTCGAGATAACGGCAATAAAAAAATACCTGCTCTTTAATTGGTTTAATTACAATTTCTTTCCGTTTTGATTTCACATCAGTGAAACTGTAAGACATGATAATTCGCAAATAAATGCTTACAATTAGATCAAATAGCGTGATTAAATCATAGATAATGGATGAATAACGAGCAAGTAATTCTAATACTACCGACGTATTATGTAGATGAATTATAATAAAAACCATCGGCATTATTACTTCATAAAAATATATTAAAATAGATGCAACTATTAAGAAATGATCATCCTTCGATTCCACTAAACTTCAAATTTAATAGCGAAAATTATGATTGAAACGTGAAATTATGGATTTTGATCTCTAAATGTGAAACCACGTCTATCGCGTCACTCATTGTCCATATTTAATATAACGGAGGAAATAGATGTACCAAAAATGTGGAACATGGCTCTTTCAGGCGAGTTTTCGACGGCGAAATGTCGTATAACTCAGGATTACTTTCTTTGGAATACAAACGGACTAGGAATCGTCTTATCACTGAGCGCTGGCTCACTTTTACTCGGAGAAAAGGACTTGAATTTACCTACACAGTCAAATTTACGACACTTTGTCAACGAGCAGAATTTTTTACCACATAAATCCCGCTATAAACGGTCTTTAGTAGCAAAAAAAAGTTAAACGTGTAGCTAGAGTCATAGATACACGTGTACAACCATTTTCCAATTTTTATTGCAACATAGTAATCATTACTGTATATTGAACACATTTATTCCCATAGAAAATAACATTAATGTAGAGGATGTTTTTTTTAATTTAAAAGAGGCGGACTTAAATTGAGCGCAGAGAGAGTCTTTTCTTTTTATCAACAATAACAATAATTAACAGAATTAAGAAATATATACATAAAATGACAATTACAACGAAGCTTCGATTATGCATACAATTCTATACAACTAACTTGCGACAAAGGGTTAACCCTTTGCGGACGGAGACTTTTTTGGATATTGACAAATAAGCACTTCTTTGGCGATCAAAAACCACCTTTTTATAAGAAAGTCATAGCGTTAATGCATAGACGTTATAAATTACTATTTGCGTAAACATATTGCAACGGTTATATTACAATTTTTTAATCCTAGCCGCGTATACTTGCATGGATGAAATATAATCAGAATTTTTTTCAGACCACATATATGCGTCCGTAGTCCACGAACTGTTGGTTCACGAACCGTGAAAAGCTCGAGCAACTACAAATTAAAAGATAGTAATAAAAGGCATTTAGCACTACTTTTTGGAGCCTGCGTTCGATGATTTATAGTACTAATGAAATTTTTCAACGCATTCTTGTATTTCCTAAGGGGGTGGTAGCGATTGGTCTTCAACGACCTTCGAATTTACCTTGGGCTAAAAAGAAACCTTTATAATTAATTACAATTAATAGTTGAGAACTATTGCTCTAGAATATTTCGGGTCTTGCGAAAGAAAGCTGTTAGCCTGTTGGCCGAATCTGGCCCAACCCAGCATTCACCCTCACAGCCCTTCGTCGATCTTAGAACTACAGTCCAAGTATTTTTTGAGGCACTACACTAATATCGAGAATGATAATAAATTTAAAGCAATTATAATCAGATATTATTTGATTTTTTTACATATAATAATCAAACATAATTTGATTAGTCGATATTTTTTTATTCCATGAAAATTTCCAGGCGGAGTGACTCACTGCAATAATAAATATTTGTAAATTGAATCGATCCAGCCAGTTTATTCTTAATGGTCCAATCAAAACGGAATAGTAAGGTGATGCATCGGCCCCATATCGGGGAATGTATGCCGGTGATCGTATGCATGATGCAGAAGAAAAAGAAGGTCGAGATGCAATTTGTCCTGTCGACCGTGACAGCCAATCGAACGACATTTGTCACGACAATGAACAAATGCGGAATAGTTGAAATAAATGGGAAAATATATATCGGGTTGTAGCATCGGTCGAACTTAATTAGCCGCGCATCGAAATGTCTGTCGATAAAAAACTGCGAAAATGTCTCCAATCAACAGGTACTTTGGCTTGAATTATTGACGGGTATCAATTCAATCTATAGATTTTATCGGCTGAATTCGCTCTTCGTTTTTCACGTACAAAGCCAACTTTAATTAAGACACCATACGTCAATCGTTGTTTATACTCTTCTTTATGTAGGAAAAACTCAATTATTAATGCATCTCGGTGAAATTCTGTTATAAAATTTGGGTGATATAAATTGCCAATAATTTCTATTCCTTAATACTGATGTTGACTCATCTGATATTCGTAGAGCTATAACTTTATTCTTCACGCATAATCTCGTTAACTTGCATTGCATATTCGAACGTGGGATGACCCTTTTGTACCACGAAATATTCTCTTGATAATTATCCTCACGTCCTTTCGACCTCACTGCCCGTATCGTCGGAGTTAATCAAACTCGGAAAATAGGGAAAGGATTTTCCTAGGTGTCAAGTGACGAGCAAATAGCCCAAAAAGGCTAGGAGACCTTTGCTGTAATTTACCAACTATCCATACTAAAATTAGCTTCGTCTCTGCTAAGCTGCCTCCAGAGAAGGCAGAATGTGTACTTTCACTATTTGCAGATGTAATTCCGCCATGGGAAATATTCACAAATAGCGAGGACATTTGCAAATGATTTTCGTGAGGCTGCCATTTTCTCTATGAATTTATAAAGTCACATTATGTCCGTGAAACGACGAAATTCTAAAGGTTATTCGAAGGTATTTCAATGAAACGTTAGACCTTCGTCAATGTTATAATATTAATTGCTGTTATTATTATTAGTCTTACCTGACATCGTCGAATGATCTTAATAAGCATTGGTTGCGAGAATAATAATGAGTTCATTCGGATTGGTAGACATTTTCCCCCGATTTACTGCTAGGATTGGCGAGAAACCTGCGAATTCTTGACGGGTTAATCAAACTTGGTCTATGAGACAAGGGTTCTCCTCGGTGTCAATCACGTAATGCATGAATAAACCAATTTTACGGGAGAATAAGATAAAGAAGCGAGCAAGAAGAATAAAAGGTGTTTTCAATTGACAGATTTCTTTGTGCGTTGGCACTTTCTAATTTCGGTGAAATTGAAAAAATATTGAATTCAAATATATTACGGAATTTTGAGAAGGTTCCCCTCTATGTTAATATTTCTTGCATAATGTAATAAACAGAATAGATTGTGTAAACAAAGTCATTAGTGTCATTTAATTAATACAGAAAGTGGCATAAATATTTCCTCGTTGAGAGAATAACAGCTTACGTGTACACAAGAAAATACTGCTATTTGACAAAAGTTGAATAAAATAAAATTTCTTGCTTTCCTTGCATACCCGTCGTCAGAAAGAAAATTCTATCTGCTTGACACCGTAAAGAATTGGTCGGAATAACAATAAACTGCTTCCAATTCAAGAGGCATCCATGATGAAAGAATAGTCTTATAAGAAACACATTGCATAGTGGAAAAGTTTATTTTTAAATTTGTACTGAATTCATTTGTTACAGTACAATTCTTAACACTGCTTTAGTATATAGAAAATTTTATTTTCTTTAAGTCCTACTAATTGTGCAGTAAATTCTTTGCTAGTCATATTGTTAGAACTTTAGATGTAACTAATTAAAGAAACGCAGTGAATAGGAATCCAATTACATCAAAGGTTTTTTTAACATCGTAAATAGTTGGCATGAAGCTCTACTTTCTTCGAAAAGGATAACGGATAATTGGAGAATTATTATGACTTTATGTCCACAATTGTTTTCCGCATTCAAAGTTTCTAAATTACTGCGTCATTACGACCCGCAAAAACTAATTTAAACCATCAAAAAGTCAAACGATTTATAAACATTCCTTGAAATAATTGACGTCCTATCCATTACGACTCCTTGCCACACATCTCTTTCCTTCCTTCACCATTCCTTTCACAGTCATAACAACCTATCTATTTCACAGCCATCACCAATTCCTCTGAAACCCAACGTCCTATCAGTCATAATATTCCACAAACTACAAAAAACCCTACAAAGTAAAAAGTACATCCTCCAACCATCTAATTCTAACCATCTCAATCATTTAATTCCAACATAAATCCTATTGCAAAAAATCGCTCCGGGTAATACGAAAGTAAAAAAAGTAAAAGAAGACAAAAACGAATGGAAAGAGGGCTCAGGTTTTTCTAATCCACAACATACCTGAACCGCCGCAACGTCGCACGGTTGATCGGTCCGTCGAGGCAGAAATTCAGCCCTCCGGCAATTATCCAGCTCCCTTGGATCAGTCGGTGATCCCTGACGGCTTAATCAAACCCAGAGCACGAGGAAAGGATCTCCGTACGTGTCGGTCGGCAGGGCCGCGACACGACCTTCGTATGCGTAAAGCGAGAAAGTGGATGGGCGTCAGGAACACCATGATGCAATTTACCGTGTCAGCCGTGACGGTACGTCCCATCGACGTGGATGAGGACGACTCGAACGCACCGTTGTTCCTGGCCATAAAGATGCGGAGGACATAAAAAAAAAGGGAGGAACATGGAGGAAAGGTGGCCTGAGTGCCGAAACGGCTTACGTGCACTTTCACGAGAAGCTAAACAAAGTCCGGCGCGCATTACTTTACGAGCACGGAAGGACGTGATCCATTTGGTCGTTAATGCGACGCCGAGCGTCTCTATAAAAGACTCGTGATCTCGACGGGACACCTGATCTGGTAGATGCGCCACTGAATTTTCGTGAAAATTACCTCGATTATGAGTTTCCAGGCTGAGCTTCGAATCGCCTATGGATTCGGTGTTGCATGTTGAGATATTAAAAGGATGAAAGGAAATCTTGAGTAGGGCTCTTTTGGGGGGTTGAAAGAACTTTGGGGATTTGTTTGGGAACGTTTTTGGTTGGAGGGAATGTGTGGTTTGTTTTACGGTGCTTGGGAATCGTGCGGTTTCGGGTTTTTCGGGATCTACCGTTGGCGAAGAATTTGGGATTTGTTTTGAAAGACATTGTGTTTGTTGGCTTTAAAATGTTGTTTGCAAACAAAAATTGTGTTTGTTGGTGGTAAAATGAAGGTTGGGAAACGTGTAGTTGTTCAGCATATTACTGTGATATTGAATTGAAATGATATTGAAATTTGTATTTGAGAATGTTGGAAACAATGGTGAGAAGTGGGATACTGAATTTCAAAGATTATTATACTTTTCGGCCAATTTAATGAATTTAATTTGAAAGTGTGAAATATTTTGAGGGCATTAACCCTTTGAGGACTACTGACGCATATATGTGGTCCGAGAAAAAATCTGATTATAGTTTATCGAGGCATGTATACACGATTCGAAATGAAAAATTGAAATATAACCGTTGAAATATGATTCTGCAAATAGTAATGTATAATTCGGATACATTAACACTCGAACTTTCTGATAAAAAAATAGTTTTTCATCGCCAAATAAATGATTATCTCCTAACACTCAAAATAGTGTCCGTCCGCAAAGGGCTAATACTACGTGTATGTAGGTGTGTTTCGGATATTTGAAATTGGTATTACAAAATATATTTTAAAGCTAAAGTTTATTATGTAAGGCAGGATATACAAAAGAAAATGCACTATAATAGTATTACATTTCGACTAGCAGGCAGTATACTTAGGTCTTCTTTGACATTTAAATTGAATGGCAAATCTTTTCCCGTTTTTCTTGAGCGATTCAATTCACAAAGAGATGATGTACATTATTTTCCCTATCGAATAATACCATAACGACCGCTTTTTCGTGCTAAATGTTGAAAGATTCGTTTCATCACGTTTATAGACCGCTTACGTATTTAACGTCTATACATAATTTACATTATGAATGTGTTTTTTTTTTATTTATCTGGAAGCCTGTGGGAAAAGGAAATGTAATAAGATGTACTTAACACGTTGAACGCCATCGGTATTTTGCTGGTGTCATCATTTCTACTGAAGTGAAAGTTTTTCTATTAAAATCACATCTTTACAAAGCAGAAACTTGAGAGACACAAATAGAAATGAAGTCAGCCGTACTTTGACTTTTGAACGCCAATATTTAAATACTTGTATTAGAAAATTCATAAATATTGCAATGTAAAAGACATATGAAATATCATTGAACTCAGTAGCGCCGGTCACTGGTAACCCCCATGACATTCAACGTGTTGCACTGAATTTGAAATACTTTTCTAATTACGAAGTGGACACGATGCTAATTATTTCTCTAAATGTTTCCCAATATTTTTCATGTTTCAAAGGGGTATAATTATATGAAATAATATGGGATGCGAGAAAGAGAGAAAGACAGAAGGAAAGAATGATCAGCATGAGAGTGCGTAGAATGAATGACTGGTTGCGAGCTTTCGAGCAGTGTCCGAGCAGTCGTGAATAAGCGATCAACAAAATAAGGTGAAATAAGGTGAAAGACGGAAGGTGAAAGGCGAAAGGAGAAATTACTATTAATAACAATTTATATATTCCTGTGTTATTTAAATATGCCTTTTATTTATCCTGGATTTTAATAAAACTCAATGTTCAAAATAAAATCCTACAATAATATCTCAAATAAATTTCACAATTTTCATTTAATGAAAATTAAATTGAACAGGATTTTGAACAGGAGTAACAATTCATTAAATGGGTCGTAGCCCTTTGACTACTGTTGGCGCATATTGGCGTCTGAAACAAGTTGGCTTCGTGGTACTGTAGGCGCAAATGGGCGCTTGACTTACTTTGGTTCGCTGGTACGATAGGCGCCAATAGGCGTCCGAGTCAAACTTTGCCTGTTTCGCGACCGATTGCCGTTTTATAATTTTATAATTGCCCTTATAATAATGGAGGCGCCTATAGCGGTAATGTAGGCCTATTTCGTTTAACCTATTTTGATTCATTGCCACGAGAGGCGCCTACAGGAGCTCGGGATGTTTTATCGACCATAATTGAAATAAATCTTATTTGAAGCAGATGTAACTGCATGTTAATTCAACAATTACATATTCCATTTTTTTCTTATATCCCTTCCATAACAAGTGCCTTGTTTCTGGTCTCTCACTATATTTATCCATGTTTTGAAATGTATCACACGTTATTACATTATTAAATGAGATTATTAAATATTGTGAAAAAAGCTTGAAATTAATGTTCACTTTTTAGTATACGCCCTAACAATTCAAAGCAGAATATTAATAAATAAATCATATCGGTTTAACCGTTTGAGTCCCAAGCAGCGCGATCGCGCTGTTGAGATTTTAT
Source organism: Cerceris ruficornis (assembly GCA_963989415.1). Classification (NCBI taxonomy): domain Eukaryota; kingdom Metazoa; phylum Arthropoda; class Insecta; order Hymenoptera; family Crabronidae; genus Cerceris; species Cerceris ruficornis. Next base: position 13,699,104 of record OZ022528.1, read on the forward strand.
GTCGAGAAAACCCAGCACATTTCGAGCATTGTGGACAACTGACAGTGCGATACCGATTGTCGAAGTCGCGCGCTCAGATTTACTGACGCAAGTACATCACAGCTGCTTTAAATGTAAATAGTACATTTTACAATAGGTAGAATAATACTGTAATAATACAATAATACATTACAAAATGAAAATTTTTATTTCATTGTTATCTTCTCAATCATTTTTATCGAACAAAACTTGAAGTATTTATAAATTTTACAGTATGCATATGTAATAATACATATGCATTTTATAAAATAACGAATTACAAATTAACAATATTTTTGTGTTATGAACGAACAATTTAAATGGAGAGTAACACTTATAATTCGTAACGTCGGTGTTTATCAAAACATATTGGATGAATTCCTTTTTGACATCGCACGCAAATTAAATGTGATCTTTTTATTGCATTTTTGGCGCTGCAGACTACGCATTGTCGATATAAAATAAACAAAGCGCTATCGCACCGCTTGGTGTTTCTCGACATAAAATAAAACAAGCGCTATCGCGCTGCTTGGGTCTTTTCGTACTCATTTAGAGAAAGCGCGGTTGCGCTGTTTGGGATTCTTCGACAGTGTTTTTTCAATACCCCCTGGGACTCAAACGGTTAATGTAATGGAATTCAGTATTTTGATTATTTCAGTATACTTCGTCAAAAACGCATGCCTAGCGAAAAACTTCGCTGATCTCGGTGTACTTCGCGACTGAATTTTTACCGTATTGTACGGCCGGTGCGTTTAAAAGTCTGCCGTAGTCAAAGGGTTAATATTTTCATTCTTACAATACATTTTTCAGATGTACTTACACTTTTTCCGTAACTGCCCAAATAAAATTATCCGAAATTCGGCACATTTAATCGATATCAAAGTTTAAAAAGAAAATTTCAAATCCCATCCAAGTTTCAAATCTCATCGTCCCTGCCTCTATTAACAGCAGATATGCACCAAAAAAAAAGAATCCAAAAATACTGTTTCCTCCCCTAACGCTTACAAATTACATTTTTAGCGTTTTCCTTTTCACAAAAACCCTCCTACTATCCAACGTAAAAAGCATACGAACAATTTTAACTTCCAAAATATAAAGTCCAGTTTTTTTTCCAAGAAAAATCTCAATCCTCGGATTTTTCCTTCGTAGTTAATAGTTTTAACATAAGCACTGCGGAAGGTACGTCAAATGGCGCCGTCGGCTCGGCATATCTTATTAGAAACAAATATTCATGTCACATACCCGGCGCCGGCTGGTGCCAAGTGTTTGACTGTTACCCTACGCTGCACGTGCGTGAGAGACCCGGGATATCCTTCGTTCGTGTTTCAGAGAAGTTTAAAATAATATTGAACGAATTTTTCCATCTGACTCGCGTTCCTCCTCGTGGCTTTTCATTTTATCTTTAACCCGCAAGCCTCTATTTCTTCTTCGGTTCCGGATAATCGAAGTAAATCAACGTTCCTTTCTCTCCTCCGTCTTTGAGCATAATTCCACAGTATTTTACCCGCTGATTCCCGCGAATCTGATTATCTTCTGTTTGAACGGAAGTTCGTTTACGTTGCTTCTCATTTATCTCACGGTATCGAATCCGAATTTTGATGATATAAAATCACTTCACGAAACAAATCGATATAGACGATCTTCAAATGTGAGGAATTTTTTTTAGACTTTTGAACGTGTTCTTTTGAACGGGCTTGATGTTATTTTCGTTTCGCGAGAGGACATTTATGCAGGAAATTTGAATAATCGAAGTAAATGAACATTCGGTTGATTTTACGGGTTTTAAAATTGGAAGAATCACCGGTTACGGTTCTTGACGTTGAATTCATCGGGGAAGTTTTCGAGGAAAATGCGCTTGATTCTTCCGATTTCTGGGCATCGTCGTACGATTGTGATTTAATTTGTTTCTACGAAATAGGCAAAGTATCAGAGCTGAATAATACTTTTTAGGCTTTCGCGGCCAGAAGGGTTGATACTGGATTTGGCTTCCGGGTTGGAGCCGCGTGCGAAAGACAATAAGGTCCGACGTTTTGCCAGCATTGCAGCTAGCTTCATCAGGGAATCGAAGACGCTCTGATACTGAAATCAGTAGCTGATGAAGCTAGCTGCAATGCTGGCGAAACGTCGGACCTTATTGTCTTTCGCACGCGGCTCCAACCCGGAAGCCAAATTCAGTATCAGAGCTGAAATTATTTTGCAAAGCATTGTTGCGTTGGTACTTGACGTAACTCTTGTTTTTGTCGGTTTAATTTCGATTCGCCCCAAAGTTTCGTATTTCGCATAGCATTTGCATTCGCAAACTTTTGCACTGCATTCGAGGATCTTGCATCCGCGAAATTCCCCTCGCTTCCAAAGATCCGTCTTGCTTTCTTGATTTACTTTACGAGCACGTATTTGACATGTGTATCCAATACCAAATTCCTCAACTATATCGATTTATCAACACGTGCATCGTAGACAGAATGCAAAATGGAGGACACAATGTAAATCTGCTATGATATTGAAATAAAAGTATCGTGTGGGACACGATTTCAGGATTTCCATGTGAGCCTTGTGAGCTGGGAATAAATAAAAATATGTTTAATGGGGACATTTTTCGTTTTTACTGCACTTCGTAGAGAACTGCGGAAGGGAGGGCGTCGTTAGAGAAATCTGTTACTTACCTCCGTCCAAGTTTCGCTCGTAATATCTGGAACGGATTCTAATTTCTAAAATTCTTGCTACGGTAAAAAATTGGTACTTTCGGTAGAACCTTTATCGATATTTCCTTCGTAATCGTCTTTATCTCTTTTCAACTATGTTCAATTATTCTTGAAGGTTATCATAATAAACTGCAGACTTCTAATCGGGGAAAATTCAACAAACATAATATCTGTCATGCCGTATTGTTATCTAAGTTAGAGTGCTGAGAAGAGAAATAATTAAAATTCGGATGTTTTCAAATGGTATGAATAGCAAACTTGATTCCAAAAGCGATGGAAATATTATTTTCAATTCTCTATTTCTCTGTTTTCGAACAGTTCTCAGCGACTGTCTTCCTTTTTTTCTTTCCCCTTAACCCTCATACGTTCCTTCGGCTGTTTCAGATACCACAAAATGTTTGATTTCTTTTTAATATTTTTTAACTAGATTTAATTGCAGTGCATTATAGTGTCGTAGATTTCAAATAACAATAGTGCAAAGGTAAAGGGCAAGTAGGTGAAATATTACCCGAGGATGTTTTGTGTAACTATTTTTGAGGCGAGTATGAGAGTTAGATACTTTATATTTGTTTGCGAAAATTTTATTAGAAATCTTTCCATTTAAAGCAAGATTCTAAAAATGTTCAATTTCCTTAAAACTTGAAATTTCTATCGTCCGACCATGCTGATAATAGACGCTCGACATTAGAGGAACGCAAGAAAAATACAAGTGGGTAAATGTAATGAAAGAAAAACAATAGCCAGCATTTATCATACAGCTCCATATGCCAGACGAAGCTCTATCTTTATTTCGTCGTGATAGTGACTACAATATGTTCACAGATATTTACAGGACTCCATAATATCTTTTCGCGCCGCTACTTTTATACAGTCTGCATCGTTTTTTTAATTATTTCGCGCTGATCGCGATACATACAGGTATATAAAATTATCGTACAACTACTATACATACATTGCATCGTCGCAACGAATACTAATAGGAAATTATACAACACACTAGCGTTTCTTTTATACAATGATTCTCATCTCGCTCGATGCGCCTCGCAAAAAACGAACGATCGACTTGTGCGGATAATCGCGCTTCTCGGAATAACGCTCAGAATCGGCGGAATTATATTCAAAAGACAAACTTCTTTTCGACCATGGTGTCAAGCATGAAATTGAAGTTGATTATAGAATTGGGATAACAGAAATGTACCTTAATTGCAGCGTTTTGCGAATAAACGTATTTTTTGAGGAACTTCTTCTTCCAATTTTCTTTGGAAGGCTCGAAGTTTCGTTGCCTTACAAACGAGTAATATGACAATAGACGATAACATTTCTAATGGCATAACGGTTAATTTAATACGTTTCCTGCTCGAGGAGTATTAACAAAACGTTTCACCGTGAGGAAGACAAAAACATTGTGAACTTTTCGAAATTGTCCATCACCACGAGGAAAACAAGGGACGAATAAGGAAAGGAAAATCTTACTTTCCGAGGTTGTAGCAATAACGGTATTCTAAATTAGCAACAATCTCTCATAATTCTGCAGTCAACGTGTTAAATTAGCAGTTATGATTTCAACGGAATGTTACAATTAACATTCATCCCTCCATTTTCATCGTACATTCGTATCGTGAGAATTAAAATCGCACAAATTGTGATCCACATTTTCATCGGTGAATAAACATTAATGCGTGTACATGTAATATAAGCTGAAGTATTATTTTTATAATACACAATCTTACTTCCAATAATCACGATCAAGGAGATTTATTTATTTTATTTGCAAACGTTAAATTTAAATTGTACTTTTACGATGGCAAAATACAAAAATTCTGCGATTCGAATACCGTGAAAATTGAGGGTTGCATTATCAAAATGACTTAGGTCATTACATTTATGCAGATGGTATTGTTTTAATGGTTTGTATAATGATTTTTTTTTTTGAAGATTGAGACGAGTCGAGCGAAGCGTTAAAGCAGCTTTTAAGCTTCATAGTATGTATTCGTCGGAAAATCTCTTTCCGAGTACGAATAAACACTTAGGATACCTCAGATCGAAGATTAACGTTGATATCAGCTCTCAGATATGTCAGTACAATATGTCCTTTTACACTTCAAACGCCAAAAGGCTATAACGAAGTTAAGCCTTTATAATATCGTGTATATTGTCAAGAAACATTCTTCGAATTGCAAACTTTTAAGAAAAAGAATGAACATACAAATTATCATTCAACGCCATTTGGAAAAATAGGGAAAATGCTTTCGGAGACGTTTCTCCTGTCGTATAACAAATTCATATTATTATATCGCCTATTCCACCTTAGTTTTTACCAGTGTGAATTAACAATTACAAAAAAGTCATCTTAAAACATGAAGTCAGAAATATCCGTCCTTTTTAAGGAATAAAAGGTTATTACAATAGTACGACCTTCTAACGCGACCTATTGTACAGTTCTTCTCAGACGGAAATCAGTTCTTTCGTATTGTCCGTTGTTACAGTCAGAGAAGCGTTTGGAAGCATGTGTTTTAGTGAGATTTTCGAGTGACTATCATGTACAGCTGTCAAATAATTCTCAGTGATGACTTCCCGGGTATGGTCAGACAGTGAAATCTTGAGGACGATTTAGAGGCGCCCGAACTGGCGCATATATACGACACGGGCAAACTTCAAAATACTGTCGGCTTGTAAAAATTTTTAGACACTTGTCGAAGAGACTAAGTCTGATGCAGAAGTAGATTGACGTTTGGAATTGTTTCTGGTGAACTCGTTCATAAAAGGAAGGCTCCTTTGCAAATAGGCTTTGATATTGTCGGGAATTTTAGATGAGCGATTACACTTATCTACAAAATTATAATTTTTTTTGCCCAAAGAATATTTATGTTGATTCTTATACATTTTCCGCCGCTGAACACGAATCGGCAGCCCGTTTGTTTCCATCAAACTCAATTTTTCAGAAAATCAATTTTAAAGAGAAATGCAAATTTTCAACTTTCAGAATTTTTTGTATTTTAACTATAAGAGTTATTAAATTTTTTTGGTATGGAATGATTCTATAAACCCTCCCAAATATAATGATGCGTATTACTTTAATGTTTTAAACATGTTTAAACAATGCTCAAAGCGAAAACGGCGCCCAAAATACTCCAGTTTTTATGGATATTTCCCTATTTCTCTTAAAAATTAGATGTCCAGGAGAAAATCTAATGGCAGAAGGTGATAGACCAGACATTTTTCTTGAGAGAACCATAATTGAAAGTACCAACACAAGTTTTGTTTTTGGCTGAGAAATTAAAATAGTTCAGCAAAACACAAGGTACCGCCAGTAATTCTCAGCGCAGGCGTTTTACCCGCGCTACTATTATAGGTTGCTTTACAAGTATACATTTATTCTTTGTGAGTTATTTTACGACTTTATGAGATATTGTATGTAGCTTGCATTACAAATACATTTTATGTTTATGAGTTACTTTTTGACTATAACGCTACATTAAAAAATTATTATATTTGTAACATTTGGTTATATAAATAAACAATAATGTACAATTGTATTTACAATTTTAAGATTAATTCTACGAGCAACAGAGTCAGTTATTTCCATTTCATTGACCAAGAAGTACGACAACGGCCGCGTGTTGTCAAAATATACTAGGCGAGTCTCAGCGACCGTAATCTACAGGTATCCGTCTCGCGGGCCCAGTAACAATAACAAGTCGTTTCGATGTTCGCCTCTCTATCAGTTTGCCCTCGCCCGCCGACGAGCAATCAGTTCTCTGTGATCGGGTTTAAGCATTTTCACCTATTAGTGCGTGTATAATACTTTCGAAGACGAGATTCAGTATCACAAAATACCTCTCCTTTTCTGGGCTAATTAGTAATTCATCCTTAGAGTTAACCCTTAGTTAGCCGTCGAACGTCTGCTCTCAACCACCACAACTCTTCTATCGTTGTCATCGTATGACTACTCTCAGCCACCAAAACAAAGAATTAACACGTTTCGGCGGTATATCTATTGTTTTTAATGAAATAGGACCGCAAAGGGTTAATGTAAAAGTACTAGAAGAGAAATAAATTATTTATTTTGGCGCAAAAGCTGTAATATGTAATTCTGGTAGTGTTTTCGGTGCTGAATTCAGATATGTAATCAGTTTGTCGCCATCATGTTGGGATTCTTTTGTGACAAGCACTTTTATATTTAATAAGTAGTATAATCTTGAAATGGAAAATGCTATTGAACATTATTGCTTATTTATATGATGACATTTTACAAATATACTACTTTGTTTAATGTAGCATTGTTGCCATAAAATAATTTATAAATAATAAATGTACTTGTAAAGTAAGCTACATATCATAATACTAGCATGGGTGAAACGGCTACGGTGAGAATCACTGGCAATATATTGTGCCTGCTCAAATATTTTAATTTCTCAGTTCAAAACAACACTTGTATTGCATATTTCAATTACGGTTTCCTCAAGAAAAATGTCTGTTCTATCGCCTCTTGCTATTAGAATTCCTCTCAGGTGTTTGATTTTTAAGTTAAACAGGAAAATATCCATAAATTTTGGGGTATTTTGTGCGCCATTTTCCGTTTGAGCACTGTTTAAATATGTTTAAATGTTTATAATATTAAAGTAATGCGCATCGTCATATTTGGAAGGGTTTTTAGAATCATTATATGCAAAAAAATTTTAATAATTTGGGAATGCGTGCGTTCTAGAAAGAAAGAGAAAGAATAGGGGAAGAAGAGAGACGATTGAGTGAATGAAGAGAGAGATGTGGGAGAGTGAGACCGCGCGTGAAACAAAAGAGTTTGGCGAGAAGGAAGAAAAAAGCGCAACGAGCGACGGCGGGCAGTGAGAAACCTTACGCAAACGAGAACGAATGCATCAGTTATCGATTATTAAATATATTTTTAAATTAACAACCTGCATCTGTCCTGAATTTCATACACAATATCTACGGTTAAAATACAAAAAATTCTGACAGTTGAAAATTTGCATTTTTTTCAAAATTGAGTTTCTCCAAAATAGAGTCTAATGGAAACAAACGGATTTCGTATTCGTGTTTAGCACCACAAGCAAAAAATCGTGTTGACAATGTTATTCGTTGATTAAATGTAATAGGGCTTTAGAGAATAATGTGTAGAATTATATAAAAGCGAAAGATTATTACTTAAATTAGGAAATGTGTTATTTGTAATTATGATGCTTGCGATAACTGTTTAACACTATAACTACCGGCTTTATATCTATAATAGTTAAATATACTGAATGAGTACTATGTAAAAAGAGAAATCAGGAGGTGAAAAAGATGATCAGTTAAGTAATTTAGGTTTTATATGGTAGAAGTGGAATGTTTACTTCACGGCTCCCCTATCAATTTGAGGATTTGGAGAGTGGACATTTTGACCGCCTTGGTAGTTTTAGTGTTAATTTGGAATATTAGTATACGTCTGCTTTACTGATTGGTTCATCCGGAACAATATTTTATTCGTTGAAGCTGTGCATATAAATAAACTTTAAAAATGTGATTGTACGATAATATAACAATGTTATACCGCTATTTTGGATTATTACAAATTACATTAAAAACGAAAAATCTTATATTTTTTGCCACATTGTGTAACATTCAATCAATGTCGAATATTGAAATTTCAGAAGAATTTAATTTGCAACTGAATTTGCCGCTTTGCCCGTGACATACGGCGCCAGAAAGGAATAGGTTCGGTCGACTTTACGTAACTGGCAATGCAATGATCTTACGAATGAATCTGACTAGCTGTGTTTACAACGTTGTACATATTAAATGCAAGTTTTTAATTTTTCTAATATATACACCTTAAAGCAATCGATGATGCTTGTAATACGTGAAACGTATTGTCTCTCTTCTTTTCGCAAGTAATTCTGACAACAGAGACAGAGCGTGAAGGGTCAGACCGGAAAGTCAAACGAGAAACGTGAGTATGTTTGATATTCTATGAGAGATATTACTTTCGCGATTACCTTTATACACAGAGAAAGTTGGCTAGAGAAAAATAATACATCTTCTAATTGTAAGATACCTACATCGTTAGAGATATGTTTAGGAAGATATGAGATACCAACGCCTTGATGAAGTTTGAGAATTCGTTTAATTCACGAAACAAAAAGAGTAGTCGTTTATGAGCTTTGTCTTTTCGATTGCGCCCGGCACAATGGCGACAGGTCGATTGGGACGCGTCTTTTTTACTCCTTTGTGGAAGTATCGGTGTCGATTGTAAAATTCGAAAGCTAGAAAATCAGTACGAAATTATTGTCTGAGCAGAGTAGATTATTTAAGTTCTTGCACTTTGTCCATTAATATCTTGTTAAACTTCCGAAAGCTATTTGCTGTAAAATCAGACTGGGAAATTAGTTAGGGAAATGGTAGAGAGGCAGGAATCTAACGCGACAGCATTGAGAAGTGGTCTTGAAGTGCAGCTATGAACTTGTTGGGGAAGTTGTTCAAGAAAGGATTAGATTTATGCAAAACCGTTACGACCGATCCTCTGACTTCTCACCTTCTCTTTAACATCTATTTGATCGATCTAAAGAACGATCGATGCGACCGGATCTGCTGATGTTTTCCGGTGGATTGTTGAGATATTTCTTTCTTTGTATTCTTTCTTGTATTCTTGAAATAATCGACCAACATTCCGTCAGATTTCAAAAAGCAGCCTCGGGGGTCTACGAAAGTCCTTGGTTGAGATAGAAATTCGTGATCAAAGCAGAGTCTGAAGTAAGTTTTCAGCTTCAACTTTCCTCGGTTTTAATTGATAGACAACTTTTCCGAATCGCGGGAATAAATTTGAATAGCTCGAATTCTCAATAGTCCGTGGTATAGCATGTCGGAAATACGCCAAAGCACTTTTCGAGATTGCGAGAAAGGTATACCGGCCAGGATTGTTCGTATCATTACAATTTGTTCAGTATTGCTGCTACTCAATGTCATCGAATTGTGGAATAAACTTAACATCACTTGAGTTATAAAGAAAATAATAACACAGCATAGCAGATGCAAAATAATCCAAATTATAATATCCAAATAAGTACCACGCAAAAACAATTTTTTTCCAACTTTTCTCAATATCTACGATTCCAATTATAATATGGCACTACAGGCGGCCCTCGACTTTCGCACATAATTGGTTCCTGAAAATCTCCGCGAATGTTGAATGTCTGAAATTAGAGGGATATAGAAAAAACATAAAGATTGTATTTTACAATATTTTTTTATGAGTATACATAAATAAGATAATTAGGAGTGTTTAATCGCTTTCATGTTTTTTCTTTGTAAACTTGAGATTTTGTAACCTCTAGTAGGCAATACAATTTTTGAAGCGAACAATTTTTGCAATCTCGATAAAAACTTTAAAAAATTGAATTTTTAAAAATGTGCGAAATAGCGAATTGTGTGAAAGTAGAATGCGCGATAGTCGAGGGCCACCTGTATTCACGTAAGGCAACGAAATTTTAATAATACAGTATCACCCAAATTACATAATCCGAAATAACCGATAAAAAGAAACATTGTCATGTAAAATAAGAACTTGACGAAAGTAAATTTGAAGATTCCCTGAGTTAAAGCGCTGAAAAGTATTACCATCAAATAAAAGAAGCACGCATGAAAAAATGTCGAAGATCGATGGAAGTCAATGGACTTGAAAAGCATGATCCAGGAGGATGAAGTCCACGAAGGCAGATGGTTCCTGGCATGCCTGAAGGCGAGGATTCCCAGCGAACCGTGAAATCCTCTTCACGAGGTGCAGCACGGTAAGGTTCGATGGGCCATATTTCACGCGGCCATTATGCCACCGCGAGGGTAATAATACCGCACAATTACCGTGGATCTCAAGTTCGCGAAAGAAGGGAAATAAAATCAGCATAAAGCGAGCCACCAAATGGCGCCGGCAGACCTTTAATGAAAGTACCAGTGGCGGGTAAGAAGGAAAAGCACCAGGAGGAGCGGATAGAAGGCGAAGGGGACGAGAGGGCCGGCCCTTAAATTAATTCGCGATGAATTACGTCCGCGCCAGCTGTTCGAGCAGTTGTGTTTATTTATGAAGGAACTAAGATCTTCTTCTCGTAGTCCTTAAAGGCGGATTTACCCTTATAATTTCCCGGAATGACCGAATACTCTGCTTATCTACTCCCTCTCTCTCTCTCTCTTTCTTCCTGATTGCCCAAAAAGGGCCGTAATTGCCCTTGCGGACGAATTCTTGGTGAAAGGTGAAAGCATACTTATGTATGGCGAATACGTTAGTTTAAAGAGAACTGACACAGACTTGGCTTGGAGAAATTCAATTTCACTCTTTTGCAAGATGGTACGCGGTTATGTTCTCCGCTTGCAAAAAATGGAAGCCTTCGGAGACACACAGATTCGATGCTTTTTGAAGTTTGCGGATGTTGGTGTCGATTAATATCCATTCGATTTCACGCGACGTTTACCAAGTTACTTTCTACTAAAGATTCTCTCTAACAATAAGTAAAAGAGTGAATACAATGTTCATTTGCCAGGCTTTTATATTTAAGTTGGAAATATTTTAAACGGCGAAGAACATTTTTAATAACATTTCATCGGGAATAATAAGATTAAAAGTGCAACAGAATATCGCATGATTCGTGCATTTCCGCGAGCACGGCATAGAAATCAGTGCGCTTCCATTCTCGAAATTTTCGTGCACCGAAGGAAATAATCTACTGTCGACTTTTGTATTCCTTCTGATTGTTCCTCCCTGCGTCTGCCATTATCGAACGACAGTGCACCGTGAAAGGAAATAGTTCCACCGAAAAAGAATAACACATTTCGTGCCATCTTACATGTACCTACATCGAGTACCCGAGAAACCAATAGGAAGTAGCACCAGTCGCGTTCAGTCAACATTAACTCGAAAAGTCGAGAATCTGGAGGACATTAGATTTATTTAGCGCTAAATACACTCTGTCGTCGAGTCACCGGCGACGATGTCGTAATCGAACGTTAAACTTTGTCGCGATTTAATCCCCAATCGCACAATTCTCAACTAATAATACAAGTTCCTCCCGCATCTACGAAGGGCTTATGCCGGAGCTTGTCGTAGTTGATAAATAAACGGCCGACACGGTAACGGAAATACGCTATATAAACAGTTGAAATATAAAAATATGATTAGTACCTCTCTTTCTCTCTCTCTCTCTCTCTCTCTCTCTCTCTTTATTTCTTTCACGCTCATTCTCTGCACCGTTCGTTTATATCAACTAAAATCGCCTAAAAGACAGTACTCGCTTTCGTCTACCAAAACACGCTCGCGATGTTCCTTCCCACGGGGAACGAGGGGACATGTGTCTCATTCTTGATCGTAGGATGTGCAGATGAAATAAACATTAAATATGTATCTTACTGTTACCGATAATCGTCTAGAAGTTTTTACACTTCGACATGTATGCCGAAGTGAAATTCTGAATTTCGCTGGATCAAAGTATATCTTAACATTAACTCATTATCTATAAACCTTTCAATTGTAACACATATAAACTCATTTAAAGAGGTTCGAACAATATTTACAGATATGATTGGTGAATAATTGATTAACTAGTAGTCTTACTTTAAATCTTCAACGATGATCAATCACATTTGCAGGTGCAACATCCGTCGTAAAGGTATCCATGATACTTTTAGTAATTTACGATTATTCGTTCGTTACAATAATGTTACGTCCTAATGAAAATATCGCACTTTTTTCAAAGATTCAGTTCATTCCCTGAAATGTAATTATGGCACGAATAAAAACAGATTTGCGTTAAGTACTTTTTAAAATTCTCAGGTTCTCCAACATTCCCCTGTTAGAACCACTTAACAAAGTAAAATCAAGCTGCACCAGCAACAAAAATTTTTCAACATTTAAAACTCATCGACGATGAAGGACATATTAAATTCCACCTCAAAGTTTCATTCTCAAATTATTCGAAATCGTACAAAATAAAGTTTTCTTTACGAGATACCATCACGACAAATGTGCCTGTACGCGTCGAAAGCTGCAAAATTTCTCGAAGACAACTCACCGAATCCAATGAAAAACTCAATTGCAAAATTTCGCACGTCCTTGATCAAGGATCGATCACGTGACTAGGAAAATTCGAGTGCGACGTTCCGTTTTTCAATAATCAATAATCGCATTCAATAATCGCTTGGTCCGATCGAAGGAATCCATTGGCGACATCCGACTCGGCCGGATGTCTCTTTTGCTCGACACATGAAAAGCTGCCGGATAATCTTTAAAAACGCGACACATCGACGCTTGCCGCTTTGGTAATGACTACTTATACAGATATTTAGTTACCCTGACGTGTCAGTATGCACACACATGTACACGTGCAAGCTTGCGTGTGTATGATACACATATATACGTATACACACCTATGTACATGTACGTCACGCGAATTTATTGCCGCCGAAACTGAGAGGTTCGCATTGGGATCCTTGACGTATGTTCCGGTTCTAATAGTGATATAATCATAAAAGGGACAATTATTTGTAAAGAAATTAATTAAAAATACATAATGCGATTTTTTGTGAAGGAGACTTTATCTTCGAGAAATTCGACGTTGAATATTTCCTTTGTTCACGTGTCCTGTTGGCTCATTGTCAGTCTAGTGATTTCGTTCTACAGCGGAGTGCTCCGCAACCTTTCATCTTGTACGGCAACAACAACATTTTTTCTATAATATATGTTCTTATTAGATAAAAAACACAATAAAATGGCTCTATGTATGTAGACATTTACTATTATTAAAGTTTTATATAAAGCAGTTTGAATTGTACATCAACGCAAGAACAAAAACAGAAATGTATACATATAGATTACATATAAAAAAATGTCCTCTTTAAATTTACATATAAAGTTTGTTGTTTGGTATTTAGTTACGCCTATTTTATCAAAGTTAATTTGAAAGCAATAACTAATTTATTAATGAGATATTTGAGATTGTTTTGATGAACATATACGTTTAATATTTGGCTTTATAATAGAAAGTGCGATGCGAAATTCATTTCGACAAAGTTTGAGGAATACTTAACTTAAAGAAATTTGTAACTAGTGTGGCGGTTATACAAATTTTGTAGTCTCGAGAAAATCATCGCGGCACAGCGGTTGCGGAGCACTGCTATAGAACATTGTTTCTATTCGTTCCTGTGTCTATAAACACCATGATGTTAGGGTTTCTGTTGGTTCTACGGTCTTACCTATCTAAACTATCAGTCTTCATTCGACTATCTCAACGTCAAATACAATAAATTGCGGTCTAACTCAGTTGTTGCCTCTATGTTTTGAACTTGGACTGTTAGAATCTGTGGAGGATTTTAGATGGATTCATTGTAATTGAAATTGAACGATTGCGATAGTGTTGCTTAAAAATACAAGAAAGGTAGAAAATTGCAACGTTGTGGATAAAGTATTTTTGTAATTTTCTTATGCGATATCTATGGTTATTTCGTGGAAGATCTCTAATATCCTGTTAGTTTAAAAACACCAAGATTCACGCGAGTTTCATACATTTTTAACTTCAATTGATACATTCATTTCGACAAGGACCTAAAGTTTCAGGCGAGTTTCGAATCGCAAAGTGTATGATATACGCGAGAGGGAGAGAATTCCCAAAAGTAACAGCGAAGGGGTTTAAATTTGGATTCACTATTTCGAACTTTGAAATTCTATTCCCCTTGCCGCCGTAGACTCTGTGTAGACGAATATTCAAGGAACATTTTGTATTGATTTTCTCGAAACTAAAGCCTTTGATGGAAAAAATTGCATTCCGCATCTTCGACTTATCCCCTTGACAAAGAATTATCCCTTTAATTCTGGTTTAATATCACAATCGAATCTTTTATATTATCAGTACCGTCTTTCTTATTTTTTGTTATTCTCGCACCTCCGCTTCTGCATAAGCTGCCGCGCTAATTTTTAATAATTGTTTCTCTTTCCGTTCAAAGGGGAAGCAATTCCTTCATCCTTTTTCGCTGTGTTTCTCGCGGTTGACGTTGTTTAACTCGATTGCACGCGAGACGATATACGTCGAGCTTACAGAATGCGTATTCAGGGTGAGTTTCTGATCGATCTTTTTCGTTTTGTCGGATTACAATTTTTCAGACAACGAGAGAAAACGATTAGCAGCTTTTCTATTCTCTCGTTAATACTTCGCACATTTAAAACCATATACTCGTGAAAATGTTCTGTTTGTCCCTAGAACGTGATATCGTCAACTAGATCGTTGTGATTCTAATGATATCATAAATTTTCGTCACCTAAGTGAAATGAAATTTATGAAATTCTTAATCGTTCGTTATTCATTTGCACTTCACGATACAGTAAAACCTCGTTAAGTGCACAGATTTCGGGGGAAAAGCAGTGCTCTTATCGTGTACCGGTATCGAATCTGTGATTACATTAGGGCTCGAGCCGAGCGCGAGCTTAGAAAAAGACAGACAGTAGAAGAGGCAGAGAGAGCACGCAAACAAAGTGGACTGGTCGAAAGTATCGACGAGGCATTGCGAATGCAACCATAAACTTGCATATTTATTAATTTTTCTAAATGTAACATTTCCGAATGTATTTTTGAGATTCTTCTGATTAAAATGATACTAAACACGATATAGTTTGAATTATGTAAATAGTAAGTACATTTATTAAATATTAAGCAAATATAATGCAAACTATATCGTGTTTGGTATCATTTTAATCAGAAGAATCTCACAAATACGTTAGCAAAGGTTTCAAAAAAAGAAAAAAATCGAAAATGAAAACGGCCGACCCTCCAATTAGTATTGTCTCACCGATACATTCGGGTGGTATCATGTTACACTGCTCCCTCGCCGAGGGTCGAAATTCGCCAAGGGGGATCGCCCTATGTGGAGGGGAAGGTCATGATGCATTTATCGAGGGAAACTCATGATGCTTTTATCGAGGATTTACTGTAGTTGTAACTTTGGATATCAAAATATGTTTAGGCAATGGTAGAAAATCGTTGGGAAATCTTAAAATTGAAATTATGGCGATAGAAAATTATTTACAAGGAAAACGATGTCGAGCTGAACTCGATACAGGATTGCAGATGTGCAAGCAATCATTACCTGAAGTAGACAATTTTTGGAAGTTTGTTCCATTTCAGATGTAACAAGTGACAGTTAGGTAGATATGAAAAGTACTTTACCTACGAGCCCATTCTCTTAGCTGTAATGAAATCAATAATGATATTTTTGAGCACAGACGTGAATCGGAGTGCAATTCCAGCAGTTATGTACATCAAATTCTGACGTATATTTCACGATATGTCCATGCTTGGCGTTTTACAGCTTAAAAGTGTTATTCTCTTTTATCAACGAACAGATAAAATGGAACAGCGACTGTCAGCAATGTGGGATCACTTGGAATAACGCATTTATCCATGTCGAAAAATGCACTTGTTAATATTTCACGAGTTTTTTTTTAGTAGTTGAAGGCTAAAGCTTCGACGTTTTATCTCGTTATCTACTCGTCCGGAGTTTTTCCTTTTACGAAATCATCGGTAGAAGGTAATTGTAAAATTGCACGAGTTACTTGCACTGCTCGTTTTACGCGACGTTATTTATCCGCAAGTCGGATAATTAGCGGCAAACCCGATACAGTTCGAAGCGATCGTAAATCAGTTTCAGCGCTCAAAATTAATTCGTCCGAATAAACCCAACAATCGATTTAGCATTATATCAGTTAGCCTCGCAAAAAACACTTGAAACTTTCGTTTTTTTCTTTAAATATATATTGGGTGTCTTATTTAAAATGAGGGCACCTAAATGACTATTAATGAACATTCCAAGATGACATAATTCGGGCAATTTACTAATATTAACCGTTCTCAAGTATTCACGTCGTTTGAATTAGAATCATAATCTGAAAAGTATTGTCTTATATATCACTGTTATAAGTGTTATTAGGACAGGTAGGCAAAATATATGTATAGTTCTTTTTCCTTCATAAAATTACATTTGGGCTGATTTTCAAGATTTTACTGTAAGGAAATTACGTTCGTAACGTGTAAAAAGTTAGGAAAAGAATCTTATCAGGGCAAAATATGACTGATGAGCATAATCAGAAATTGTGCAATGAGTACTTAACGAATTTCAAACGTTAACAATTTTCCATGGTATTTTTAACCCCTTGCCGTACAATAACGAGTGACACTCGTGACGCAATAAATCGAATAGGAAATTTTGAAGTATTTCAAAAACTATTAAATTACAAATAACAGTGGGTCAGGGTACGATCAAATTATTTCTATGCTATTAATATTGTTTTAAGTTATACTCTATATCAGAAATCCGGGATAGATTGTTATTTCAGTAACTAACACGTTCGCGGACACTAAAATTTTCAGTGAGCTATAAAAATAAACAGTCATGTATTACACTTTTAATTTACACTTCTAACTACACATAGAAAAAATAAAATAGTATGAAAATACTCAATGAATCACTTCGCCATCACTTTAAACTGCATGATAATTACAAAAAATTAAGGTTATATAAAATTAAATAAATTATAATTGGCTTTATCATTTGGCATGACATGAATGCTATAGCATTCATGTCATTCTACATTACGATGAAAATGGATGTTATAGCATTCACGTCCGCGAACGTGTTAATTTTGAGTTATTGACCATGCAGTCACAAAAGAAATCGTACGGCAAGGGGTTAATTATTTGAAAACGGATGACTACATCTCTAATCTATTAGTGTTAATGTCACAGAGTTTGTTTACTTACTAAATTTCATATACACCATAAAATAGGAAAAGTGCTTCCCAGTCACTTTATCTAAATAATTTATAACAACAAAGATATCCAGATATTCCTATTTGTTCTTTTTTTTCAATAATCGTATCGGCAAGGATTGTATCAATTAACAATCTTAACTGTCATTTGTTACACGAACAGAATTAAAAACTTCACATTTTCAAATGTCACAGAAATACTTTTTCTTTCAATTAGAGCATCAAAAGGATATCATATAGCCAGTCATAAATAACAAACTACACTGATAATTTCCTATCGCAAACGCAGCACGAAGTCAGAGATGTGTTGATCAATTAGGAGTAAAAGTTCCTTTTACCCTGCACGATTTCACATGGCACAGAATGTACAAAGTCAAACGCACCCTGTATACACACCCCGTCCCCTTTTCTACGATCCTCTTAACCCTCGTTCGGATCGAGTCTGCCACGAGTTTCGGATCCTTTAATTAGGACTACGATTTACGAATAAGCCACTCAGGGAAGACGATACATCGTCGGCGGCGTATTACGATAAAAATCCACCGCACTTTCGATTCGCGATTTTTCCGCGCGGTCACGTTACAGATTAGCAGATTTTTCCAAACCTCTCTGTCCCATCCGTTCATTGGCGTTTCTGGCGAGCGACGATCAACATTAGGACAACGAGAAGCAGATCGGTATACCGATGAGGTTCAGCGCCGGAGCTCATGCTGACGGTTGGTCGTTTCTTGCCGATCCTGACTGTCGGTGTCGGTGTCGCGACCGATGGATAACCAACGTGTCCGTGGATCGTATTGTCCACGGAGAGGGGCTTGTTCTCCATCTTGTCCATCTCCGCCGAGCCGTAAACATTCTCGTCCTCCTCGTCATAGAAGGAGGGCCAGGCAGCCGTTTGTGTTTTGGCGGGTCCTGAGATCTCTGCAATTGGTCGGAAAGAATGGGGTTGGTTTAAGTTTGGAATATCGTGGGATGATGCCATTTGCAAAGGCTGTTTTGTAATAGGGAGACAGCTATGATTTTATGCTCGATAACTGCGGTAGCTGAAGGAAGAGAGGTTGAACTGTTTTGTAAGTGGTCCGTTGACTCCATATATAGCTGGCAATAGATGAGTTGACGCGCAGAAAGAATGCGGGTCTGATTCGTCAGACGTCAGGACACATTCCAACCTCACACGTACGCACAGTGGTCCAGAACTTCGATTTAGTTGTTCAGGCACCTCGCAGTTTTCGATCTCTTTGAAATCCTTGTCGAAAGCGCAAAACACACCCGATTTAGCTAAAAACTAGTATTCTTATGCTTTTTGGGTCGCTCATTACGAATATGAACTCAAAATCTCCAAAAATAAAATTCCGGATTCAGTATGGCGAACAGGTGTATCGGGTAGTGTAAGTAAACGACTATGTGGAGTGTTTACTTTAGCAGACTGGGTTTGGGAATACCAAAAACGAAATGGCGGGAATAGGCGTTTAAAAACGAAAAGTTCCGATGCTCCCTAGCCATTTTTCAGTTGACGGTCTGTACTTTTGATTCTTACACGCTATTTACCGAAAGAGCCACACATTCAAATCGGGTTGCCCGACGAAGAGAGTGAATGACTCGAATCAAAGTAAGTGAGAGAACGCAAAGTCAGCGACGAAAGCCGAAGCATTGGCGTATGCACCTAATTCCGAATATGACTATCGACTGGGTTATGCGTCAAGATTGTGCCCATGGCGTAAACACGGAGAACGTTACTACTATGCGAAGTGTTTTGTTTAGAGGCCGAGCTTGAGAATTTCAGGAACGATAAAGCGGGATTAGGCGGTTCGAGCGAGAAGCCCCTTTTGCCCCTGTACATACACTACCGCGCGACAACTCATCTGTTGCCTGCCATAGATGCAAGGCAGGGCTTTTCTAACAATATTGTATGGAGTTTTCCATCCACATTGGACTTAGCCGGACAGTACTTGGTAGAGCGTGTAACTTTTATTGTTAACTTTATCTAACCGGCAAAGCTGGTATGAAGGAACTTATTAGAGGCGGCGCGACGTCTTTTATACTTCGCAAAAATAAAGAAAGTACGGGGTAAGGTGTCGGTCATGTCGGTCGTGGAAACCTGAGATCGACGAATGACAACGGAAAACAAAACACACCTTTCGTCGCTCACATGACGACGCAACGAATGTGCGGCTCTTTCGGCCAATAACGCGTTAGAATCGAAAATGACGTCAGAACGAGGGATATCTCTATCCGTCAGGCAAATCAGAACCAACCACAGGCCAGAGGACTTCTCTATTTTTTCGAGGTATATGAACAAGTTATCTATAGCAGTGTTTCCCAAACTTTCGTCATCGTGGAACAGTTCTTAAGTTCTAAAATTTGTATGCAACACTGTAGTAAATTTGGTTTATGCTAGTCTAAAACTGGAGTAAATAGTTAAATGGATAAGAACAGACAATGTTTCGTTGCTCTCTAAAGTCAGGTTCATAATTGTTCGCGGAACATTTAATAACTGTTTGCGGAACACAGTTTGGGAAACGCTGATCTATAGCAACAGGCTTGTGACAGGTGAGAAGATGGTGATTTTATGGTTAGCAATCTATTGCTGTGGAAATTAATGTCGTGCTGAATGGTGTGCGGCAAGTATAGCGTCGACGAATAAAGGAATGTCTGCAAAATTATTTAAGATTGCTTGGCAGGAATCATACTGTTAGATATACCTTAGCTATTAAAAATTGGCAAAAAATATTTGACTGTATTTTAATGTACTTCCTCACAAGGAAATACTTGCAGTACAGACTTTAATCTTATATGAATAAATGCTGAAACTTGTGTACAATGATCTATTAGTAATTCAGAATTAGCAGATCGATATACAATATTAATAATTTCTCACAATGAAGAAATGTTCTTCTACGCTGTTTAAAATTCATAAAATAGGGGTTTCAATGATCCGATAATCAATAGATCTTCATCTATATTTATAACTACTGAAAATGTAAGAAGCTGCTGTTTTTTTAATAGCACCATCCTAAAGATTAGCATAAAGCTACCCACAAATCCTCAATCAAAAATTGATCACACATCCCTAACACGAAATTCACTACATTCTCTCCTAAACCATAAACGGTGGGAGACCCTCTGTAATTGGATAAGCTTCTTATTCTTCAATTTACTTTTACAAGAGTATTAATGACAATCCCTCGTTAGCATCGATATCCCATTGAAACCCTTATATTTTTACATCCCGTACTAATAAGTCAGAAATGAGCCTTTTCCATGCATCAAAGTATACCCGAAGTATCCGATTCCATAACCCAACCGGTCATTTTCCCTCGAATTTTCAAGACGCACTAAAACTCTGTGACCATTCTCTCGTCTCGTTTTTTATCGGTAAATAGTCGGCTTATCGAATTCCCGCCATAAATAAGCGCATACCCGGTAAGCGGCTTTAAGAGAGCTAAGTAAATCTCGGTATCGAGGAACAGCATTTATTCCCAAGGCGACAGGGAAACTAGACGCGTCACCGAACGTACATATACGAGAGCCGGTTTACGAAAGACAGGGGCCTGAGATCCTCTAACGAGAATCCATCGCGACGCCTCCGCCTCCCCTGAGTGCTCTGACCCGATTGAGTGATCCCAAGGATCGTATGCGAAAAGATGAGGATTGACCGAAAGAAGGCAGACGCCTCGACGTCGGGTAAAATCCTTGGAGGTTTCCGCGGCAAAGTGAGGATGCTTGTAAACGCGAGCATGTTTGCCGGAAGGGAAAGAGCTTTTTATTTCTATCACCCGACGATCAGTGCCCGAAAGAGTGCGAGACGAGATGTGTACGAGTTACGATTTTCACGGAGAGCTTTCGCGAGGACCGGTTGATTTACTAGATTTACTTTTCGTTCTGCCACGTACTGTACTTTGGATATCGAATTTTGGAAGTTACGAATAGAGAAGTTAAGAATAGAGTTGAGTGGACAATTGATGTTATTAGTTTATAAGTCATGTCAATTGTTGTAAATAATATGAAAATACACTTGCACACAGAGCTTTTGCGAGGACTCATTGATTTTCTATATTTACTTTTCGTTCTGTCACGTGCTGGACTTTGGATATGGATATGTGGAAGTTACTTTTTTGTGCTTCAAGTATTGTGGGTATTGTTACGCATGGAGAACAGAGATGCGTGTATAATTGATGTTGCTAATTTACAAGTAGATATGTCAATTGTTGTAAATAATATGAAAAAAGATTTCCACATTTCCGCAAGGAATCGTTGATTTGCTACATTTACTTTTCGTCCTGTCACATGCTGGACTTCGGATACCGAATATTGATATTAGTAATTTACAAATCGTGTCAATTGAAAATAATATGACAAAAGATTCACTTCTCTGATATTTATGTGCTGTAAATCATCGTAAAATAAATGTTGTATGAATATATAAATTGTTCGTTGCTTCACTATATTAAAAAGAGATCTGCGAATGTATGACATGTAACAGTTTTTGTAAGAATAAATTATCGTTATTGTTATTAAAGGGAGAAATGGTTGGGAAATGATGTATTTAATGTTGTGCAATTAAGAAGCATGTACCTAAATGATGTATTCATATTATATGTTCGTTCGGTTTTTTAAAATTGCCATTTTCTCTTCTGAAACGAATTGTATATTCGCAAGTTATATGATTTACTTTCCGCCATTTTGGTGAATTGAATTTTACGGTCAGCCGTATAAATGTACAAATACCATACATTTTTGATTCGGATATTCTTAAACGGAGAAGTCACTTTGGCTGGTGCTCTTGGAAGGAAAAATAATGGTGGTATTGATTCTATAGAAGTCTACGGTAAAATTTCAGTGAAACGTTGTATCAGAAGTTCGAAAATTTTGTAACGTCGGAGCTTGGTATTTGGAAAAATTCTGGCGATCCTACAGTTTCATATTCTAAAATTGTTGAAAATAAAGCAAGTCCATCGTACCGCTTTATTTTGAATATCATTTCAATTTGTAATAAATTATTCCATAGACTTTTTTCAATTAATAAGATGCGAACGACTTTGACATAAAAAAATTCGAATTTTTCATCCGGAAGCTAATAAATTATTTCAATTTATAAAATATAAAGCAGTACATTATAATAACGTTAAGAAGCAATTTGTATCATGTGGCAGTTTAAATTGACAACGAATCGCAATAAATGGAAACCTTTGGTATTCTGATTACAATGTATTAAATTAATTACTGAAATATAAATTCTATTCCACGTGTAATCATATATCGTTAATTGATACGTTCCTAAAGCTATTGAATTATGAAGCTGCAATGTCGTGATTAGGTGCATTATTTATTTTATTACGCGATTAACTACCCCTTTGCGTTTCGAGCATAATTACACCTAAGGGAGGGAAAACGATCATCAAGGGGAATACGCTGTCACGCTATGAACAGTTGACTCACAATAACTGTTTTAATTGTACAAGAGAGGTATCGTAACATTCCAATTTGGGGTAGCTGTTCGATTCATATTAGCTTTAATGTTTGCGATATCTTCAAATTCCCAGTATACATAATTGGTTTGTAAAATTTTCTATCGCGAAAACGCACACGCTGTGAATAAATTGAATGTTCCTTATAACTATACGTGTCATTTTTCCTACCGTTTCAACTTTCTACGTTAAGATAATGTTGCCATTTTTAGTGAGCTAGAAAATAAATAAATATATATATATATAAACAATACAATTACTTAATATTTGAAAACATGAGAAACAAAAATGTTATCTTAAATATTAAAAAAACCATCATTTTTGTTGACTACATTGATGCGAGAAATCTGAACGCTCAATTTTGCATATGCAAGCGCATCAATATTTAAAAAAGCGGAATGAAAAGAAAGATAAATTCTCCTTATCATCTAAATATAATTAAACGGCGACGAAAAGCTTCTAAAAATGTACAATAATTTTTTGTATCGAACATATATAAATTGTAAATCTGGCAATGACTGACTTTTATAATAATTGACAAAGGTTCTTCTCGTTTTAATTCTTTTTCGGTACTCCTACTGTTAAAACAAATTTGTTTTGGGAATAAAGCAAGTAAATGCAATGTGCACTCACCATATAATCGAATACTGCTCTCGACATCGCCAAGGGAATTTTTGGCGACGCACTGATAAGTACCGACGTCTTGTTTTTGCAAATTGCGAATGGTGAGGACCATCCGGACTTCGAATTGTGACATAAAGATGGCCTGTACGTCATACTGCTGACTCGATATTATCATTGCTGTATCAGAAAAAAAATAATTACGCATTTATTTCGGTAAATTCCTTTTTTACCCAACCAGCATCATTTTAATAGGTATGTGTAAAAAGAATGATTATTTCCTTAACTACTTGTATTACGATTTTTCTTGGGCCTACGTGTATCACAGTTAAAGTATTAGATAGTCGAAATAAAATTTTCAAAATTGTTGTAGTTTGAGGTGCATTGTAAATTTTAAAATAAAACTGATAACGTTAAATAGTTCAATTATGTAAATAGTTGAAAGTAGTTCAAGTATTCTGTCGTATTGAACTTTTGAATTTCATAGTTTTCGGAATTTCAACTTTTCTGGTCCCACTTTCTTACACGAGTGTGATTCGATATTGTGAGGTAAAGTAAAATTTTAAAAAGTGTATCATATTTCACGTAACATTTTTAAATGAGTCGCTCAGAAGCCAATGCGGTTAAGTCCATTTTTTGATATTCTCAGATTTCAGAGAATCATCGTCAGAGACGTTGTTCAATTATTTATAGTTATGCAAATTCCCCACTGCGATACAACGCCTTGTTATTACAGCATGAAATGGTTTTATGTACGTTAAAGAAAACGGAGCGCAATATTTTCCATGCCGGATGAAAATTACACGCGAATGCATTAGAACGAAGTTACCGGGAAAACTCGCATTGTGGTAAAAAACGAGTTTGCACATACTATACACGCTGCAAACTGCACAAAGAATACTTTTGTAAATACCAGAAAGTAATCTCAGAGCATGTTTCCTTGAAGTTATTAAAAATTATTAAATAAGAGTACGTAAAAATTTGTAGTGACTTTTTGGAAAAAGACATTTGAAATAAATTCGCGATGTATACATTCAACAGATTAACAGGAAACAATGAAAAATTACATAATGTCATCGTTATTTACTAAGCCAGTAGTAATTAATGTAGTTTTTATGTTTCCATTCCTTGCAATTAAAAATACACAGACCTTATTCTTACAGTCTTTATTTTCACAGTAAAAGTATTCATCTTGTAAATACTAGAAATGAGAAATTACACTAATTTCGTAAATTGAATGCTTTGTTGAAATATACAAATTGTGAGCTGTGCCTGTATATATTATATTTTTATATGCAACTCGGAGTTTCCCAGTGATCGAGTTCTTTCCCCGGATTTTTTCCTTCGGTTGAAAACAGTCGAAGGTGTGATCTTTTCCGCATAGTTAACTGCTAGTATTATCGACTTTCAAAGGAAAGAGCACGTCAATGGTAGGAGATGCCTGTAAACGAAGATATAATCTGTAATTGCATTAGTCCCAGTAGAGTTGCGAACGTTTGAACTTCTACCTTTGAGCGCACTCTGAGATTAGTTGACAAATTAGTTGGTGCAGTCTATGGACTACTTTAAGAAATTATTTTTCTTCCCGCCGAATGTTCGATCTAGAAAATCCTGTACATTTTCACTTTATATAATGATATTTTCCAGTTACTTTTTAATTATCGTGGGTAAAATTTTCGTTAAATTGTAATTTATCAGTTTTAAAAAATATATATACTTATACTGCTGAATATTTGTATATTTCTCCAAAATACGTATCGAAGAAACAGCCTCATAATTTCGTACAATAAAAATTGTCACTGCAATAGTGTAAATCAACGACTCCAAATTTGATTTGCCCCAAGAAAAATTCTGAAAAACTTCATCTTAAATGAACACTCTACATTATTGCATCTTGATCTGTGAAAACATTTAGCATTTATTTGCAAATTTGTAACCATCGCTACAAAAATCTCCACAAAATCCTACAATTTAAAAACCGCTACTCTTAACAGTCCACAAGGAAACACTCCAATAACAAACCCCATTTTCTGAATTTCTTTACCTTCGAGTGCTATAACTTTTCCCAGATAAAATTCCCCCAACTTTCCACAAAAAGAATTGCTTCCGAATAGAAATAAGTTGCCTCCTTACGAATAAGAATACTCATTCGAAAAGACTCTCACCCTTATCCTTGACCCAGTAATTAATAGACTTCGGGGAAGCTTCGACAAAGCACTCCAAGGCCACATCGGTACCCAGAGGAGCTCCGACCAGTTGATTAGGTACATTAATTACCGGCGAGACTGCGAAGCAAAACCGTAGATACGGGGGTGTTTTCAGAACGGAAAACAAAGTCAGTTTCCTTCGATCGGATCGAAAAAGAGAGATCGGTAAATCGACCGAGGCACGTAATCTCTATTACTCACAATGAACGTTGATAAAAATACGCTTGCTGACCGCGGGCGGCACGCCGTTACTGGCGATGCAGAGGTAAAATCCCATTTCGTTCCTCGTGATCTTCGTCAGTTTGAGCTCCTCGCCATGGTGATCGGTCACGGAAGTCACTAGAACAGTTAAACCTTCCGCATTCTGTTAATGCTTCTACCTGTTTAGCGTCTTGCGATGGAATGACGTGCGACGCATGTCTTTAACATAATACCTATTTGCTTTTAAAGCGTTTCTAATACGTTGAATCCCTCCGCATTTCGTTAGTTTCAACATTTCCACTGATGTGAAACTTTGCTGGTAAAATTACAACGTTGGAGAGTATAAACGTTAAAAGAAAATATAAGTTATTATACAGGGTGAGTATCGCTACTTGACGATTTTAAATAACTCGTATAATATGTACTGTACTGCATGAATACGAAGGGGGCATTTAAGAGTAATATGCGTTTTATGCTGGTTTACTATTTTATCGAGATATGCGATTCACCTTCATTTTTTTAAATTGATTGCCTAAATATTCTTTCTGAATTCTGATAAAGTATCGAATTCTGTGTAAAAAATCATTTTACTATTATATGTAGGGTCAAAAACGAATAATTACTGAGATATTCGAAAAATAATTATCCTGAATTACAAGGTATGCTCATTCAGCGCGGCTGCTATAATTTGAAGGACAACGCTGTTTACAACGACAGATAGTGTTGTTAAACACCATCTTAGACATTAGACATCGTCGATATGAAATATTTGCCATATGCTGACATGTGGAGTATGTGCAAATGATGCTAAGGCAAAAATACGACATTCTTCGTCATGAACGACCTTTGTTTCGCATTTGCGTGTTTGTACGTTTAACGGGCCAGCTTCATTGAGACGCTTACTACTTGTAAGTGTAAACCTCAAAAAATTAGAATGTTACGGACGTACGTCTCACGAGTTATGCCTGCTCGTGTTTTTCAGACGACACCTCTGGAGTGAGCGTATAATTAAAACAGGCTCACCCGATTTGAGCCACGCACAGAGGTATTGGGAATCTGTTGTAGAAAGAATTGGATGAAGGCCGACTTGCCTTACTCTAATCAATTTATTTACACTTTCTACAGTAGCTGGATAGAACACTGACTTCTATCCGGTTTGAAGGACCAATGTCCCGAATGATATGATGTTAAAGATTAAGAGTACGTCCGGATCTTATTCTCGCGGACGGAGCTTCTATCGAGAGCGCTAGATGTTGTTCGGTTCGATTTTTGTAGAAGACTAAATTTTTGAAGCGGGAAGCGGGAAAGCTGCTGAAAGCTGCTGGACCTAACCCAGACTCTTATAGTTAATGAATATTAATTCTGCCATTGGTGGGCAAAGAAATCGTCCTTTGCCCATTGGCTAAAAGTCTCCCTTGCGAATCGGCGGAGCCGGAAAAACCCAGCTCGCGTGGGGGAAAAGTCCCCGGTCAATACTTCTTGCAGAACAAAACTTTTCCTAAAGAAGTATTGACGACAATAGGCCCATAAAGCGCATTGATTTTAAAGTCATAAATAGACGGCAATGCGCGACAGCTGATTTTTCTAAGAAATGCGTGAACAATTAAGAAAGTTAAGATGCAAGGTTGAAAGCTACATCTGTGAGCTTCAGGGGCGTATTTTTGCTCCGCAACATAGAAAGTGACGGCTGAGTTCGATTAAGATATTTATTTTGATGCGATATTTTAGATCCAGCAGTATTTTAATCGTACGCAACGCAAACAATTATCACATAATATTTCTCTCTGTTATGAAACATTTCGTTAAATGTAGTACTATAAAAGCGAGTGAATTTAGGTCTTAGCGGAATAATTCTTCAGGAAATAATTCTACAAACAATCCCGGATATAATGATGCATATTACTTTAATGATGCAAACATTTTAACATGTTTAAACAATGCTTAAATGGAAAACGGCGCCCAAAATGCCTAAGTTTTTGTGGATATTTTCTTATTTATCTTAAAAATCAAACACCTAAGAGGAATTCTAATGGCAGGAGGCGGTAGAGCAGATATTTTTCTTAGGAAAACTATAATTGAAATTTGCAATTCAGCTTTTGTTTCCGGCTGAGAAATTAAAATAGCTCAGCACGGTACAATGCACGGCACAGTACATTTATTCTTTATGAGTTATTTTATGATCTTATGAGTTATTGTATGTAGTATGCTTTAAAAATACTATGTTTGTATATGTTTATGACTTACTTTCTGACAATAGCGCTACATTAAACAAAGTATTATCTTTGCAACATTTGGTTATATAAATAAATAATATTGTTCAATTGTGCTTACAATTTTCAGATTAATTCTACAAGCAACGAGAGCAATTATTTCCACTTCAGTGGCCAAGAAGTACATACAATGACCGCTGCGTGTTCAAAATATACATACTCTGCAGGTCTCGGCGACCGTAACCTACAGGTGTCCGTCTCGCGGGCCCACTAACAATAACAAGTTGTTTCGATGTTCGCCTCGCTATCAGTTTGCCCCTGATCGCCGACGAGCAATCAGTGCTCCGTGAACGGGTTCATGCATTTTCATCTATTAGTGCGTGCTTAATACTTTCGAAGACGAGATTCAGAATCACCAAATACCTCCCCTTTTCTGGGCTACTTGCTAATTCACTTTTACAGCGGTATTAACCCTCAGTTAGCGGTCATCTCTCTGCTCTCAGCCACCGAAGCACTTTTACAGTTGCCATTGTATGTCCACCTTTAGCCACCAAAGCAAAGAATCAACACGTTTCTGAGGTATATATAACTATTACTAATTGTAAGATCTTTCCACTTTTGTTTTAAGTGTGATTACACATTTTGTTGTTAATTAAATAGGACCGCAAAGGGTTAATGTAAAAGTACTAGAAGGGAAATGAAGTATTTCTTTTAGCGCAAAAGCTTCAATACATAATTCTAATAGTGTTTTTTGTTCTAAATTCAAATATGTAATCCGTTTGTCTGCATCATATACGTGTTTTTTGTGACAAGCACTTTTATAGTTAATAAGTTGTATATTCTTGAAATAGAAAATGCAATTGAACCATATGCCTTCTTTATATGCTGAAATTTTGCCAATATACTTCTGCGTTTAATGTACCATTATTATTATGAAATATCTCATAAACAATAAATGTACTTGTAAAGCAAGCTACGTATTTTAATATTAGCGCGGGTGAAACTGTTGCGCTGAGAATCACTGGTAGTACCTTGTGTTCTGCTGAGATGTTTTAATTTCTCAGCTGAAAACAAAACTTGTATTGTGTATTTCAATCATGGTTTCCTCAAGAAAAATGTCTGCTCTTTCGCCTCCTTCTGTTAGAATTCATCCTCGGCATCTAGTTTTTAAGTTAAATAAGAAAATATCGCCAAAAATTTAGGTATTTTGTGCACCGTTTTCCGTTTGAGCATTGTTTAAACATGTTTAAATGTTTATAACACTAAAGTAATATGCATCATTATATTCGGAATGGTTTGTGGAATTATTTAATTAAAACAAACTTAAATAACTTTTACGGTTAAAATTCCAAAATTTCTGATAAAAATTTGAATACTTTTTCAAAACTGACTTTCTCAAAAATGGAGTCTGACTGAGACAAACGTACTTCAAATTCGTGTCGAGTGTCACAAAATCTATAAGAATCTGCATAAATATCCTTTAAACAAAATGTTCAATTTTGTAGACCAGTGTTATTCATTTTAGACCCCATTTATTATAGTGATTTTTTACGCGTAATACGTTGCTCTATTAGAATTTAGAACGAAAATGTAGGCATTACATTTATATGCATAAAACCCATATTACTGTCAAACGCCCCCTTCGTAACCGTGCAACTTTTGTACATTTGTTCATACAGTACATATTTTATGAGTCATTTAGAATCGCCACGTTGCGAGACCCACCCTGTATATTCCATAATACTTTACTTTTGTAACAGTGATATTTAGATATTCATAAAATGTTGAACGTCGCTGATCACCGATGATCTCCATTCAATGTGTTAAGATCCATCAAATTCCGACTGATATTACTATTTAACCTTTATCCGTTCCTTAAAAAACACACACTGAAGTCCCTAAGGTCTTTTCTGAACCGGAGTCTATATTCTATTAAAAACAAGATTTTTTACTGTTTGTTTATAACTACTTTATTGAGGGAAATATGTATTCAAATTTGGGTCACATTAAATGTCGATCTAGGTAAGAAAAGATACCTGGGAGGGATGGAGGTTAAGCTGAAGGAGTAGTGTAATAGGAAGGGATATCTACGTCCTCTTTTAAAAGAGGTGACTTTTGCATAAAATTATATTAGTGGTATCGGCGTAAAATATATTATACACCAGCTAGTCAGTGGTTCTCAAACGTTTTAATTCTTGGCACTCTCGTTGTGTCCAGGTTTCTCCATGGTGTACCATGTTAAACTTGAATAACTACACTTTGAACAGTGGCCGATAATTTATTTTAAATAAAAGATTAGATAAAAATAAATAAGACTTTTATTTGAATGAAATAACTCGTTTCAAATTACTTAAGACCAATTGGTCACGCGTATCTGTACATCAATTTCCAGCGTAAAAGTTTAATGTACTTCGCATTTTCACTATTTCTTCGAGAACGCTTCACGGATGAAGAGTAATTATGTGTACTCGGAAAGAATACCGTGGATATTGAAAATTACTTCGCACAGGAAGTGACTCGAGACTTGAACTTCGTTCGATATTATTCTGTCAGTTTGTGATTGTAGTTTTTAACTTATAACACCGCAGGTAATGAAATGAAAATAGGTTTTAATGTGGATACGTTGTTTGAGCGGAATTAAGAGATGGAAGGTGCAAAAGAAAAGGGTTGTCGGTTTACGTTCACTGAGCTCCAGGGATGCTACACTTCGTGTCTTGAATTATAGAGGATTCTTGCTTTTATTATTAGAGACATTTGCGAATTTGCTTAACAATTTTTGTGTAAAAGTAAAAGGATATTAGTTTCGATATTTATATCGAAGTTAGTATGGTTTTGAGATTTAACTTCATAATGGGGTATGTCGAGGTATTTCGCAGTGTCAAGGAAACGATCCTATTGGCGATGATGACGTTGTTCGTTATGACTTTTCCAAATGTGCCTTGTACTGAATTACATAGGTAGAGTGATATATAATAATATCTTGCTATGTGCATGACTATACACCTCGCTATCTATTGGAAATAATTACCCGTTGTAAATGAAGCTATTTTAACATATAGATAAGAAAAATTCGCAGTTAAGAGGCTGATGATATTTAGTTTCACATCTACTAAAAACTTATGGCTTCTGCCATGAACTTATAAATTACCATAAATAATATCAGCACGAATGTATCTCTGTGTGTTCTTGTAACTCTGAATTAACACAAGATACATCTGTATTTCTCATCCGTCAAATAATCTTTTCAATTTCGCAAAGTTTATTTATGTAAGGTGACGATAAAATCGTAGAAGATATATGGATAGATGGACTGGGCGTGCACTTTGATAAACTTTATATAACGACAAATACTCGGGATACAATCGAAATAACAATCGCACAGTGAAACAACACGTAACTTCGGTGACGTACCTAGCCGAAGGACTCTCTCAAAACTCACTCTCCACTGGATCGTGGGCTGTTTTCTTATATAGAAAAATACAATACGAGATGCTTCTCCGGCAATCTAAGAGTATTTTGCCTGGACTAAGCTACCCTTAGTACACGTGTTTTGCAATTCTCCCTTATTTTGTAAAAATGTGCTCAAACCAGGCATCGTGGTCAGAAATCGTCTACATTTAATTCTGGAATATAACAAATTTTCTTCCACATTAAATGATGAAGAGGTTTTGCTCTTTTCCGGTTTAGGCGCCACCTGTTTTTCTTTTCTGGTTTCGAGGTTATTCGCGAAACGTGACCATGTGCAAAATAGAAGTTAAGCTCTTAGCATGTAATTCGTTCATAAGTGTATTAGACAATAAAGACTATAATATAGTACAGTGCTGCACAACTATAAACTACGCCCTGCTATCCATGATCCTTTCAAATGATTACTTTAGGTAAATCCTCCAATTGATATTGTAATTTTAACATTCCTCAAATTGGTCTGATCTAACTAATCTTCCGACGCGATACAAAATTGATTTATAGAGTCAATTATCAAAATCTTTGATAATATTGATTCGCCATACTTCCGTGCCGTTATTGACAAGAAGATGACAAAAAAGATTGGCAATTAACCCTTTGAGCACTACAGACGCATATATGTGGTCTGAGAAAAAATCTGATTATAGTTTATTGGGGCATGTATACACGATTAGAATAGAAAAGTTGAAGTACGATTCTGCAAATAGTAATTTATAATTTGTATACATTAACACTCTAACTTTCTGATAAAAGAGTGGTTTTTTGTCGCTAAATAAATGATTATCTTTCAATATTGAGAAAAGTCTAAGTCCGCAAAGGGTTAAAGGACTATAATATGCTTGATTCCCCCTAAATACGCAGGAAGTTCTTTCATAAGTCTCACAAAACTAAAGTCGTCGTCTTACGGCAATTAAACTATGAAACTCGTAGACCCAGAGATCACAACTTTTCCTCATGATATCCGATAATTATCGCCATTGTAGCCCAACAATAAGCTATCCCCTTTACGGGAAACTACGGCTAGTGCACTTAGCATGTGCTGCAAGGGTTGCAGTCACATACATCGCCGCTGCGTCGACAGTACGGCGAAATTTGCCTGCTATTAGTAACACCATGCTGAAGTGAATACTAAATACATCGTTTAGTGTCAGAACGATGGTAGAGAAAAGACGGGAATAACCACGGTCTGGTCCAGCGTGTACTACTACTGCATTTCCGTCAGTTCGATGTTCAACAATTTTATCACCACTGCACACCGATCATTTTCACCTATGACGGGTACCTCCGACAAATTCAGCTTTATCCTCGTTATTCCGATAGACGGGATCGAATGCATTTTTGCACGTGCCAAGAAACAGTCCACCGAATAAATTCGTGGAAAATTGGGATGCTGATTAAACATTTTGCTGTATAATCTCTCTTCACTAGCGACGTAGATAAGTATTGTTTCTGATATGTGATTCAATATAAATGTGGGCAAATTTTGGATAAAAGAATTTATTACTTAACACATTTTTAATTTGTTTCGTTCTACTTGGATTATGTGCATTAGGTATAGTAAGAAATTTTTGCGATGAGTTTCATTTGCCTGCTACATCTATTTGAATCCAAAAAATCTCCCGCTGCTTTAGCAATCTGAAGCATAGATTTTAAGTGTTGGATACCGACTCATGTTAAATATTTTTGTAAGATATATTTCGACGTGACTCTGACTTCAAACAGGATGTACTGCTTATTTTCGGTCATTTATCGCTTTTTCTAAATATTCCAACTTATCAAGAGATTTCATAGAAATAACATTCGCCTTTTCGGAATCCGAATCACTAGGGTCAGAGTTCCCTAGCCTCCCACCACACTAATTTAGAGTCCTTAAAAGACGGCCTACGGCTCGTAGATAAAACAGTTTTTAGTTTGCAATTCTGCTACGAAGTCATACCATCGCAATGCGGCGGCCTGCGTCTCTTATCTCACTTGTATCCGAAAAGTCTTCGATTCTTTTCCTTATAATAAAATTGTTAAACCCGTATCATGGAAACATCATTTTAAATTTGGTGTCAGAAGTGGGATCCCAACATAAGATTATTATAATACTGCGCGATTGGGGAAACTTCACAATATAACTTCCTTAATTTACATCACAAAACAATGGCACGAAGGAAGGAGCATATTCGACAGGTACGATAATATCACCGTGTAGCCCAAGGGACAAAGAAAGTGATTTTATCAATAGTGTAGAGTTTTTATTGAGGGGGTACTGTCGTTTTCATGGACAAAGAAATCGAACTTTTTTACTGAATCTTATAGATCAACTTTATAGGAATGTCTTTGCCAAATTTTAAGTTAAAATTCATAAAATTTCCATAGTTATAGACTTTTAAAGCACGGTTATGTACTTGGCGCCATGCGATCAAGTAAACTTGAAGCGCATTTTTCTCGGGACAAAATTTTTTTGCAGCTAGTTGTCATGATTCAGAAAAAAGTATTGGACCGATCAACTTGAACTTTTAACTGTACGTTCACAGGGCCCATTTATCGTTCGTCCTACAGGTAAGACGATAAGTTGTATACTTTTTTTTATTTACCAAAAGTTCAAAAAATTTCTGTAGAGAAATCGAATATACAGGGTGTCCCATTTAAGCTGAGATTGTAAAAAATCTCAAAAACGGGTGATTTAAGAAAAACCAAGCGATGCGTACCTCTTACTATTGCGGGTGGGGAGTCTAATGGCATTACTGATTTTTCAATGCGTGGGCGTCTTCAAGGTCATTTCATGGTCAACCTTTTTTTTTGTGTCATAAACACCTATTTTTTATTTAGGAATCATATTCTACATAAAAAAATGGATCACTTTTGTTTGAAACATTTTGTTGTAGATTTAATATTTCTTAAGATATCAGGCGAAACGTCTTTTAAAATTTATGCTGATACCTCATCTGGTAGGCTTACATCAACAAGTATATTATTGGTACCTTGAGAGAGAGAGAGAGAGATTGGTATCTTAAGAAATATTAAATCTACAACAAAATGTTTTAAACAAAAGTGATTCATTTTTTTATGTAGAATATGATTCCGAAATAAAAAATAGGTGTTTATGACACAAAAAACAAGATTACCTTGAAATGACCTTGAAGACGCCCACGCATTGAAAAATCAGTAATGCCATTAGACTCCCCACCCGCAATAGTAAGGGGCACGCATCGCTTGGTTTTTCTTAAATCAACCGTTTTCGAGATTTTTTACAATCTCAACTTAAATGGGACACCCTGTATATCGAATATATTTAGACCGCTACCACTTCCCGGAAAATAATTATTCTTTCTTGATTGTAGGTCGAACGATAAATATGTGTTTATAGGATAAAACCTCTCTAGAATTTTTTATTTCGGATGAACTGGATGTAGCTTCAAGTGTATCACAGTGACAAAATTATGTAACACAAAGAAAGTATTATATAACCAAAATGCATACAAGATTTTAAATTAATTGCTGTTATAGTTTTTGATATAAAAAATGCTGAATTATCGGCCCTTCTTGCCGAGAGAAACGGGAGCACCCCTTTAAGGAAATACCAAAGAAAAGAAGATAAAAGGTGTTAGATAAAGAAAAAATCTGTTTATTGGAGAAGGAAAATAAAGAAAAGGAATAAAACACAACAATTATAGCTTCACAGAAATCAATGCTCTGCTGCTCAATACTCGCGATCGACTTCCAAACCTCAGCTCTCAAAATCGTATTCTAACCTTCCATCCCACATTCACGCCCTTATATGCAATCTCATCTCTAGAAGGCATCCACTCTAGGATTTCGGGCGACGCTCGCACTTTTCCACACATCTCACTCGTTCACATAAACATTCACGCATCGCCTAAATAGTCGCTAACCCTGTCACTAAATTCTTTCTAATCCTCTCAAGCAGTACATTTACTCTTAAAAATTCATACATCCCACATTAGGATAGAAAATTTGTGCACATACAACTCACTGGCTAGATATAGCTC
The DNA here is from genome assembly GCA_963989415.1 of Cerceris ruficornis. Taxonomy (NCBI): domain Eukaryota; kingdom Metazoa; phylum Arthropoda; class Insecta; order Hymenoptera; family Crabronidae; genus Cerceris; species Cerceris ruficornis. Next base: position 13,734,782 of record OZ022528.1, read on the forward strand.
CGTTTGGTTTTCACCTACTTTGCTTTCTGCAATATTATTATGTCAGCACAAAATTTCAAGAAATAGATGATATTAGAAGCCTAGATAACTTCATTTCAACAAAACTTTCCAATTTATACCGTGATGGAAAACGTATGCTGACAGGAAAGTGGGTAAAGTTTACAAGTCACTATGAAGGTTATTTAAATGATTGAGCGTTTGTACCTCATTTTAACCCTTAAAAAATATCATATAAAAAAATCACGTTAACGGTATCATGGGTGTAATTCAGCCCAGTAAATGAATTTTCTTTTATAAATTTAATGAAGACATGTAAATGAGATTAGATATATTATAAGAATTATAAATTTCATGAAAATTATCAAATTTATTTTTTACAGTTATTGCATATAATATTGCCGTGTCTTGTACAAATGATTTTAGTACATATTGTACATCTCACAGTATATTTGCTATTTTCTTTCCTTGTAAATACATATACAGCATCTTCCTTGCTTACAGTTAGATGTGGATGGTGGTATTGGCATTGTGTAGCTAACGAAGTACATAACAAAAGTGAACTTTTTTATGATAATGGTATCCCCACTGACGCCATAAATGACTACAGGAAAAATCAGTGTTTCCAGTAAATCGGTTTGTTAATAATATTAGAAAAACAATTTACGTGGGGTGATTTTTCACCCCTGATACCTATTAAGGGTTGATGGAATTTTTGTATAAAACGGTTTTATTTATTTGAAGATATAATAAAGTTAAGCTGTTTTAAATATAAAAGAAGAATAAGAATATAAAATAACGTATGGTGTGCTCTCTGCAGCTGTGACTTTGGAACTGAGGAACGAAGATCTCCAGCACGAGGAGCGGCTCTGCTTTCCTATAAATAAATCTTAAAGCCACCGCTATCGCTTCCTCATACAGCCGTCGAGCGTTACATCGTTGCACTTCAACAAGGGTTAATGTAGGCGTATTTTTACTGAGGTAGGCGTTACAAGGAGTCGTCGCTTCTTGAGCGATGCCTGATGCGAGCACACTTTTAGCAATAGAGGAAGCATTAGGAAACACACGTATACGTCAGCTTATACTAAGGGCTATGTTAGTTTATTGACTTATACTACGAAGAAGGGCATTGTAGCCCAGACAAAATATACTTGGAGCGCCGTAGAAACGAGGGCAACTTGTATTGTGTTCTTGCGCATAAGAAGTCAGCCCCCAAGCCGCTGCATAGTGGTCGCCAAAATCCTGGCCAAAATCCTTAACTTTTTTGTCGCGGTTTTCAAAATCTAGCAAGTGCATTGGATTTATAACACATCAGAGCATCATTTTCTACTAATAATATTTTTTAATACACAATACTCTTAGAGATATACGATTTCAAAGTTGGCACTTCAATAATGTAACATTTCCACGATGAAATTGAAAATATGTTTTCGATGTAATATACGATATGAAAGTACGATCCCTTTTTTCAGCATCGGTAGCCATCTGACATGTCATAAAAGAAATAATTTGGCTTCGCTATTTTATTTAATATTTCACAACTGTGATGGAATATAATATAAAACCAATGCATTTTTTTTCTTCTTCTAAGGAAATAGTTGTAAGTAATCCAAGATTCTTCGGTAATTTTTTTTAAGTAAACTTTGAAGGAATTTTTTAAATAAACCATATTTTTTAATAAACCAGAAGAAAGACACATTCTGGTTTGTTGCTACTTTTTGTTACTTCATGAGTTATAGTTACTTGATTGTCGCGCGTACCATTCCCAAGGTAGCGCATTTATGGCATTGGGCCAGCATATCGTATTTTACCTATTGTTATATTGTATTAGCCATTTCGTTTTTGAAAATTTCACTGCCCACGCGGCAGAGGGCAGTGAATTTCAGAAAGTTCTTTGCTTGGTTACACTGCCGAAATTACGTAACACCGTTTTACAGCACATTTGCTATTTCGAATATCTCGACACTGTGTTAATTATTATCCGGTTGTCACTAAAAGTTTATTGAGTTTTACGCCCAATCGAGTCCAATCCATATTTATCTCGTATCTTTTTTTCTACCTACATTAAATACAATTTTAATATTACTAAAAAATCAGAACCTTTTACGACTCCCAATATAATACAGATTAAAACTGAGGTATCTTGTGACTAAAGATTTATATCCATACCGTCTTTATATACTAATTTGCCTCCACGCTTTAATCAGTTACTGCCGAGGATCCTTCCGGCTTTAACTGCATTTCTCTACTTCAGCGTGCAAGGTTCCTTCCTATAATAAGAGCTCAATTTTTCTATCGAAGTTTTGAAGTTATATTCTGGGATGTCGAGCGGAAGATTCGTTTCAGACGTCTCTTAAAGCTATTTTTCAAGTATCCAAGTAAAACGGTATGAAATGTATAAGTCTTCGGGCATCAAATCAAGCATCGATCAGAATATACAGATGTTAACAGAACCTTGCTACTCTACAAACAGTGTAGCATTAATGAGTGGCATACCATAATATAATTGTATTATAATTAATTGTAGCAGAATTAATTATCTCAGTAAATCGCAGCGTAGATCTTTGTTTACATTAGGATAATTTCGGTATAGGTGAACCATTGGGAAAGATGTAAAGTTTTTTACTGCAATAACTATGGGCAATCGTCCCTATTATTGTCACTAGTTCTCATTAATTATTATTGTGTGAAGTTGTTTTTATTATAAATGTTTGACATCTTGTCAATGAGTGATAGAGGAAAAGACAACAATGATAACTAGAAATGGGAATAGAAAGTGTGTATGGAAAATAAAAAATCAGTTGTTTATTTATTGCCCGTGAGTAAATAACGACTGTTCGTGACTATTAATTGTGTCATTAATTAATTTATATCATTATATAACTTCAACAATTACTGCGCAACTGTAATTATCATTGTAGAGAGTAACGTGTGAGTGTGTGCGTGATGAGGAAAATAATGAACGTATGTATACTGAGGGACCAGAAACAAGACACTTGAGGGGTAATTTGCTCTAATTCGGCCAACGGATAGGGACATCCTTCTCCCTCATGCATTTTCGATTTTGACGCGCTATTAGCAAGAGAGACCCGCACATTCGTTGCGTCGTCATGTGAACGATGAAAGGAGTGTTTTATTTTGCGGTTGTCATTCGTCGATCTCAGGTTTCCAGGACCGATATGGCGGGGATAAGCGGCGTGAGAGCAATCTCCTCTTCCGTCCCAGGTGCCTTATTTCTGGTTCCCGACTTTATATGAGCATTGGAAGTTGCATAGGAATAAAACAGTTGATGGAGTGAACAAGTGAACTGCAAGAAATGTGATTGCATGTGCGTGTGAGTGTGTTTCGAAGTTGTGTCAATGGTAATGGGACAAATTCACGCTGAACAGAACTTTTGTTTCCCTTTTCGATAGTGTCTGTCCCACAAATGGTGTCTTTCTTTTTCTGATTTATATTTCCAACCAACGATATATATACCATAAACAGTTAACAATGTTCAAAATTTCTAACACTATAACAATTTGTCAAAGTATTTGTGTTGAATTGTCTGTCATGTTTTTGTTTAACTGCGTTCTGTGTTTGACTGAATTCTGCTCGGCATGAGGATTCGGTTCCGCTTTATAGCTTTGCTCTCTGTCTGTTGTGCTGAATTTAAGGGTTGTGCGAAGCACGAGATGGGTGACTCTGCTGCTAAGGCAGGGATGATCGTCCAGTACATGTATCTAGCTTCTTGGAGTGTCTCGGAATTTTCCGAAAATTCCGAGGAATCCCAAGCCCTGTGTATTTAACGGGCCTTCAGCTAGGCCCGCCTGTCTCGCGAATCTGCACGTCATCCTATTTATTGCCTCGAAAGCAAAGAAACCGCAGAGAGACCCAAAGAACTGCGTGAATTTTGTCTGAATTTTTACATTGTGCGGGCGTGTTAAAAATAAAGAGGTTTCCCTTTATGTCTTCCACGGTTGCACCAATAGAAACGGAAAAAAAACGCATATCGAAATAAGTAATCATGACGGGAGTGTGTGATCTGAAACGTCAATGAGAGTATATGTAATTTATTCAAAATCAATTGTTAAATCATTTTAAAAATAATAAAGTTCTCCTTCTTTATTCATCTAAATAATAACAATAGCTTGTCTTCCACAGTTTTTCATTGCGATTCAATAATATTTTCCTTACTAATTGTGGTTTTTGGGTAGATGCATCTCTCTCTCTGAGAGATCATTAAAGACATCTTTTTCGAACTCCTGAATTTCGTGAAGCTATAGTTATAAGTACGTAAAGTTTTGGACTTGCAATTAGTGGATCCTAGTTCAAGTCCCTCATCATCTCTGGGTAATCTTGCCCATGTGGCGTGTGTATATTCATTTAAATAAACACCGGGAATTGTTCAATAAAAACAAAATATTGGTCTAATCCTCGAAATTTATATTGTCGCATTCAAAATAGGCCTCGTTTGATGCGTTACATTTATGCCAACGAATAATCCAGTCCTTGAAACATGTCTTATAAGCACTTTCGCGAAGTGGTAATTTCAATTTGGAGAACAAAAAAAAGTTACATGCGGCCGTATCTAGCGAATACACTGCTTGTTCGCTGACATTCGTTGACCTTTTGTGGTGCGCAAATCAAAAAATTATTCTTCCACAAAAGCCTTTTCCGGCAATCATTCTCCCTCAAGCGCCTTATAATGCCTACATATATATTTTTTATTTACTGTTTGCCCCTCCAGAAGTAAAACCAAGTAAACAACACCGTAAAAGTCATAAATGAACAATTCCTGGTATTTATTTGACAATATGTATCATAGTCTCAGCGATTCGGAACCCACCTAAAACGATAGGTCGTAGGCGAAATAACCATAACAGTTAAAGCCGAAAACTCTAAAACGTATAAAACAAACCCCTAAACTCACGTAAGAATTAAAAATGACTGCGTTTCCACCTGAAAAGTAGTTCAAAAGTACCTCGTAAAAATCGCATTGTTTCTACCAGCCGAGATAATTTGAAATACTATCTAAATCCGGCTTGTGCGTTTAAGGAAAACATAATTGTATATTCCACGTTATATCGGCGAAACGGCAGGGGTGAGAGCGTCATCTATATTAAATCTTACCGTGAGACTTCTGGTTCAAGGCGCTTCCTGCAAATGGCTCACGAATTATAATGTTCTTCCCGTCTTCTCTGCGCCAGGATACGCGAGGCGGAGGCACGCCTCTTGCACGGCACGTTAACATCACCTGTACGTGTTATGAAACCAGAATTATAAAGAGAATCGACTTCGTTATTGCCTCCCATGGGTAATGCCGAGTTACGTATAAATATGTTGGGGAAAAAAATTAGAACGGGATGTTCATGCGCGATACGTGTTCGCCCGGAAACGATTGAACATGCTGGGGATTATGTGGTAGTTGATCGAAAACCACTTTCGCGTTACGAGGAAGGAACGAATGAACCGAGAAAAATTTTAAATGGCAAGCTGAATGGGAACGTCGGATTTGTTGTGAATCCTGCCAATGGAATATTGTGGTAATTGTATGAGAGGAAGTGGTTGTGAATCAAACTTTTCATTAAAGGGAGAATAAATTAATGGCGGTTTGTTAAGGTTTGTTAATGTCATTGTAGTTGCATAATCTGAATTTAACGATTTCGGTTCATTTAAAAAATGTAGCAGCTGAAATGCATCGGTGGGATGGTCGCCGTGGACTCGACAACCTTCGAGCATTATCAGAAATCAGTTTAAAAAAAAATCCATGGAGATCGGTGATCCATTAACCTACTTCTGAAAATAGCTAAATAAAAGAAATGTGGTGGGAATTATAAAGTGAAATTCTTCGACTTGGTTTTAATTTTTAGTATTTAAATTGAGTCTCATTAAAATGAATATTACATTTATAAAGAGATAATAAATTTCCTTCATTACTCTTTATTCTTGTCATTATAACGTGATATTTATAGCAATATTTGTAACTGTGTTATTGAATTTCAGATTTACTCAAAATATAATTTCCAATGTACGGAATATAATTAAATATAATTGAATAATATTATTTAATAATAAATTCACTGTAATTGCTGTCAGTGCTTGGAAAATGAAATTGAAATTTGCATTTGTATTTATCCATATTCTAATTCTTAGCCAGACAATATATAAAAGAAATTTATTCTGCATAAAATGATTTATTCTGGAAAATAATGTTTGCAAATTATTCAGTTTCAAATTGTATCTGGTATAGCCTTTCGAAACATCATTTTTTGACTATATATGAGTATATATAATGAGAATACCTACATATACTAAAGAATATTTATATGACGATATATTGGGTTGGCAAGAAAGTAATTTCGGTTTTCGTCGATAGTTAATGTTACGTTTGTTTTGAAGGACTTCTGACAATGTTATAATTTTTTGCTTCTGAAAATTGAAAGCTGTCACTTTTGGCAGAATTTAGAAACAAATTGTGCTTCATTTTGTTTGCAATTGTTAGTTTAGCGTGACTTTTAATATGGAGTGCAAAAGCGAACATTTTCGACATATTTTACTTTGTCATTACTTTTTTATACAAACCACATCGAAAGCTGAATTGCATAAAAATAAGTTATGCTGTCTATTTGGTGGGATTACAAAGGTGTTGTGTACTTCGATCTGCTTCCCAGGAACCAAACGATTAATTCAAATGTTTAGCGTAAAATTGCACCTGGTTCAGTTTTTTGCTGATAAAGACCAGAATTTCTATGAGTGCGGAATCATAAATTGGTCTAAAAGATGGCAAGAGGTCATTAGACAAAATGGAAATGTATATTAAAGTTCATTCTTTGTTAAGAAAAAATTGAGTTTCATTTCATATTACAAAACCGAAATTACTTTCTTGCCAACCCAATAAAATCATTGTCAAATTCCAAAGTCTTTACCTAAAATTAATAACAATTGACAGCCTAATATTAAATTAACATTTTGAAATTACATCAGAACCCTGCATTGAGCGTACGTCGGCACAGGACTGCAAAATATTAAACATGTGAAACCACTAGCATCTCCGCACTTTTTACTTTAAACTTTCAAAATTACAATTAAAACCGGGGGTAGCCAACAAACCGATCAGGAAGAGATTTTTGCTCAATCACACCCGATAGATGATTTCAACACGCGATCACCCTAACTCATTGTCATTTATTAGTACACAAGTCATAAGTTTGAATGTATTAAATGCCAAAATTCTTGTAGGTAGATCGCGACATATTTTTAAGAGAAAAAGTCGATCGTATATGTATATATACATATGAGCTGTTACATTTTAGGGTGGTACAAGGCCCTTTCATCTAATGTTGAGATATTTGACAGTTCGTACAAAAGTCCTTCGTGCTATAACATGTAACAGTTTGACCTTTTTAGACGAGTCATGAAGATATTTCATTCTCTTTACTTTGGCTTTTAAGCCTTTGCACTCCGAGTAATTTTTACTATGAACTACCAGCTACTCCAGGACTATTTACACGGTGCGAGTGCACATCTGTGGGAAATTGAAAATCTTGCTTTGTCATTAAAAAAGTAGCGCATACATTTTAAAATTATGTTCTACAATATAATAATATATAAAAGTACACAAGATTTACCTGACAACGGAGTTATCAGCTTCTATTATAATGTCGCCGCTGCGGCGACAACGGAGTGTAAAGGGTTAAAATGCCAAAGTAAAACACCTATGTTTGCTAAAACTAACTTGAACTCACTTTCTCAAAAATGGACTTATGCCACTTTAAAAAATAAGCACTCATATTTACAAGTTGGCCGCTCCTGCGTTAAATAATGCATTCTTACTATACAGCTGTACCATTAACCCTTTCGTTACGGGAGTCCACTCCGCCGGAGAACCGCCACGGAACGCGACACCGCGCCAAAAAAAATGTTATTGCAACACTTTCTTATCGTACAAATATTCCACTGTCAAAAAACAGAAGATGGTGTACACGTACAGGTGTTAAAGAAAAAATCTTCGTTTCAGTAATGAAGAATTAAGGACCGAAATATTCATAAGTCATCGTATTATAACTCACGAAAGATCAGTATGATGCAAACGTCATATCACAAATGACACTATAGATCAACCGTTCACACTCTCACTGCAGGACAATTTACAAAAAGAAACAACGTAATCAATAAATGAAATTGTAAATATTATTGATCAATTACGGAAGTTCAACGAAAATAAACCACCTAAATATAATTTTCTTGATATTTTCTTGATAAATTGCACGACAGCATGCAGCATGCAGACAAATGCAGTATTTTTGGTTAAAATCTGGCGATACTTTTTTTTGGAATTGCAATTTTTCTGTATTTTTTTCACCTTGACAAACACGAAAAACGCGAAAAACTTATGTAAGCAATAAATAAATTACATAAACTTATACACGGTTGGAAAGCTTGAATTTTGTATGATGTTTTGGTATCAGTGTCAGGTCGATATCTTGTTTTCATTAAAAGTCGCAGCACATAATAGATTTCGCAAAGTAAGTACTTTGACCCCCTCCCCCAAGTAACCGTGACATTCAGGGGATTTTTTTGCATGGAATCAATGTTAGACCCAAAGAACTACCAATATGCAAAAGTTCCGAAAAATTGGTCTCGGGTAATTTTGGCCGATTTTGAATCAACGCCTTTCCGAGAACCGGCCACGAGCACAGTAACAAACTTTTCCCTTTTGTAGTGTTTATACGACGCTGACGTCGGGACGCGAGACGAATTCGGCGTATTCCCGTGACGTCGCTCAGTGGTCGATTTCGCTCAAATCCTGGCCAAAAGTCCAAAAACTTTTTCATTGATAATAGCATTCTGACAATTGCATTTGATTTCTGACATATCAGACCATATGTACTAAGAAAACTTTTTTTTACACAATATTCTTAGAGATGTACGATCTCAAAGTTAATACATTTATAACGTGATGTTTCTGCGCCGGAACTAAAAATATGCGTTTGATTTACTATAAACGTGTGATCCCTACATTTGTCTATTAGTAGCTACCTGACATGATTTAAATTTTAAAATATGGCGGTTTGATTTTTCTATTTAACAATCTACAGCTGTTTTGCTGAAAATATGAGAGCTATGCATTTCTTCGCCTTTCCTAAGGAAATAGTTAAACGGTTGGCTTAGGTTGTCGTTCATTTTTTTTAAATAAAGTTTGAAGCTTTCTGCATAAAAGCCGATCGGTTCCAGCTGCTACTTTCTGCTACCCTTCGAGTTATTAACAATTGTTGGTCGCGCGCGCCTTTCGTGTGGCAGCGCATATGTATGCATAGGATGGGAGTATCGAATTCTACTTATTGATACATTGTATCCGCCATTTTATTTTTGAAATTTTTGAGTTCTGATTAGTGATCAGCTACTCAAAACACATAAGAATACTAATTTTTGTGCGAAACCAAATATTTTTGGACACACACGCCTGCCATATTGAATCCGCCATTTTGTTTTTGAAAGTTTTTAGTTCTCATTCGTAATGAGCGATCCATATAATGCTAATATATCATTTTTCGATTAAATTGGAGGTGTTTTGAGGTTTTGTCCAGGATTTTAGCGAAATCGACGACTGTGCGTCGCAACGCGCAGAGTGCAGCCCCGGTTGGGCCTAGAGCAAAGTGTGATCAGCAACGATACGCTGCGGATCTTATGTTCATTATTGTTCTTGCACGAAATTAAACAATTATTTATTGAAATTGTTTGTACAAGGTATAACTTAACTTAGGGGTTTAAACTAAATATAACAACTTAATCGGAATTGAGATTACAACAAAGAAAAGTCTCGGTAGAAATTCACGCGCTAGTAAGGGGGAGAATAGATATGAGTGAAATCGAAGTGCGACTTCACTGATTAGCGAATTAGTATAAAAACGCTGAAAGCTGGTGCACAAAATGGAGATACAATTTAGAGATTAACGAGGTTGTGATTAGACTGAGTTGGAGAGAGGGAAACGGGAAGTTTTATAGGACGAGGAAAATAGACCGAGGTGGGGATTGAGGACGGTTGGATGGAAGATTCGGGAAGGAACAAACAGGTGAAAGGGAGGGATTGGAAGGAAGGAGCGATGGAGAAGGAGAGCGCGAGGAGCGGACGGACTAAGAATGGCGGTGGAAAGGGGGCAGGATAGTAGTAGACTTGGGAATCGGGAAGGAGGGAATCGATTGTACCGATGTGATCCGAACATTCCGCCCGCCTTCGTCAAGAGTGACGAATGTTAAAACAAGAATCGGCTGCATAAATAGACTTAATGATTAGAAGGTATGAGCGGAGATTTGCTGGAAGGAATGCGGATTAACTTAGTGATAGGTCGTTTTAGCGTGGAATGTTGAGTGTGGAGTTCAACGACGCGAACTTGACCGGCGGCACCGGGAAAAACTCGAATAACCCTTCCCAAGGGCCATTTGCTAGGCGGCGTGGTTTCAGCGCGAATTATGCAGAGATCGCCGACTTCGATGTTTTCCTGGGAGATGGCCCACTTCCGTCTCGGCTGAAGCGATTGCAGGTATTCCTGCGACCATCTGGTCCAGAAGTGATCGGTCATCTGCCGTAATTTTTGCCAACGCGAAAGATGGTTGTTCGGAACTTCGGCGAGATCGGGTTCCGGTAGTACATTCAACGGCGCACCCACAAGAAAGTGACCGGGAGTGAGCACGTTGAAATCTTCCGGGTCGTCGTTCAGGGCCGCCAATGGACGAGAGTTCAAACACGCCTCCACTTGAGTGAGAAACGTAGCCATCTCCTCGTAGGTGAGAAGTTTATCGCCCACTACTCTCCGAAGATGATGCTTGGTGGCTTTTACGGCGGCCTCCGCAAGTCCGTTCATATGTGGAGCACCTGGCGGGTTGAATATCCACTTGGTACCGTCCTGAGCGACCGCAGCGGCGATGTCCTTGGAAGAGGAGCTGGCAGCTCGAAACAGGCGCCGCAGCTCCGCATCGGCTCCGACGAAGTTGGTACCGCAGTCGGAGGTTATCGAGGAACAAATTCCTCGGCGAGAGACAAAGCGTTTAAAGGCGGCTAGAAAAGCGGAAGCGGAGTAATCAGAAACGAGCTCAATGTGAACGGCTCGAGTGGAGTGACAAACGAATAGGGCGATGAAGCCCTTATAAGTTTTGTAGCCACGCCCGTGGTGGATTTTCAGGCTCAACGGTCCCGCGTAGTCAAGACCGGAGTGGCAGAACGGACGAGTAGGCGTCACTCGACGTTCAGGAAGATTTCCCATGATCTGAGTGCAGGAGCGAGCTCTCCACTTCAAGCAACTTAAACATTGGTGGATGTATTTCTTCACTTCGGACCTTCCCTGAGGCATCCAGAACTGTTGCCGAAGAGTACTCAGCGTCATTTGGACACCTCCGTGCAGCTGCTTCAGGTGACAGTGCTTAATAAGGAGCGGTGAGATCGGTGAAGCCCTAGGTATGATCAGAGGGTGCTTCGCATCGTAGATTAAAGCGGAGTGCTTCAGTCGGCCGCCAACGCGTAACAATCCTCGATCATCTAGGAAAGGACGAAGATTGATCAGAGAGGATTTAGTGTCGAGAGCCTTACCGGCTCGTAGAGCGTGAATCTCCGAGCGGTAGTTCGCTCGTTGAATAGAAGAGATCCAGTATTCTTGCGCCTTCTGGATATCCGAGGGCGTGAGAATGCCCGCCAAGAGTGAAGGGTTATCGCTCGATTTTGGTGAAGTCCGCCAACGTTGACACCAGGCTGTTATGCGAAGTAGCCGTGTCCAGCTGGAGTATTTGTATGCAAGCTCCCAAACGTCTGTAGCGGTCGTAGGTATGTTCCGATGGAAGCATGGTCGCGCTTCTAATTTTGCTTCACAATCGGACGGAGTGAATCCAATGGGCCAATCGGCTTCTCCTTGACTGAGCCAAGTAGGTCCAGTCCACCATAGAGGATGCGCAACGAGCTGGGCAGCATCAATACCTCTTGAAGCGCAGTCGGCAGGATTTTGAGTTCCTGGGACATGATGCCAACGCGCTTGCGGAAGGAGAGTTTGAATCTGTGACGCCCGGTTTGCCACGTAGGTCTTCCAACGACTTGGATGCCCTTGGATCCATCCGAGGGTAACAGTGGAGTCCGTCCAAAGATGGATCCGCTCAATGGGAAGATCGATAGTTTTTAGAACATGTGAAGCTAGCTTCGTTAATAACGCAGCTCCACATAGTTCTAGTCGAGGTAAAGAAATCCGCTTCAATGGAGCAACTTTAGTTTTGGCAGTGAGCAACGTGACTCGCGAGTTGCGTACTCCGGAGGCAACACGCAAATAGATCACGGCAGCGTAGGCGCGCTCCGACGCGTCGCAGAAGCCATGAATATCGACAGCGAGGTTTGCGTCAGAGACTCCCAGCCACCTTGGAATTTGAAGGCGTCCTAGTTGGTTGCATCCCTTGAGGAGACTGTTCCAGGTTGTCCTTGAGGCAGCAGGAAGTTCCTCATCCCAGTCGACCGCAAGCAACCAGAGTGACTGGAGGTAGATCTTGGCCGCTGAGGTGAAAGGCGCTAGCCACCCAAGAGGATCGAAAATCTGAGAGATTAGTCCTAGAACAATGCGTTTTGTTAGTCTGCTAGAGAAGTCTTGGAGCTCAACATCCACAGCGAGATTATCGGTGGCAGTATTCCACCGTAAGCCTAAGACTCCTATTTCGCCTGCGGCTAGTATGTTTGGGGGAAGCGGAACAGCTTCCTTTTTCGTGAAGAAGTTGGGTACGTTGCTGGACCATTTAGCTAATTTGAAACCGCCCGCCATGCAAATCTCATCCAGTTCACCTTGTACGACCTTCAGTTCATCGACGTTGTGGGCTCCGGTTAGAATATCGTCCACGTAGGTGCTCGTAGAGAGAATCCGAGACCCGGTAGGAAACCTCGATGATTCCTCGTGCGCCAGTTGTTTGAGCGTGCGTAACGCGAGGTAGGGAGCACAAGAAAGACCGTAAGTGACCGTGTTGAGACAGTATTCTTGGATGGGCGTATCGGCGTGTTCGCGCCATAGGATCCGTTGAAATCCGCGATCGTCCTCGTGGAGCAGAATTTGCCGATACATCTTCTCGATATCGGCACAGAGGGCATATTTATGTCGTCGCCAGCGCGACAAGATCGTACTCAGATCGGGTTGGAGTCGAGGTCCAGTATGGAGCAAATCATTAAGCGAGACCTTAGTGGAACTTTGCGTTGACCCATTGAAGACGACACGCAATTTCGAGGACGAACCGGTAGATTTGAATACTCCGTGGTGCGGGAGATATGCGTGCGCTCGGTTCGGGTCCAAAGAGCGAGAAGGTTCCATATGGCCAAGGGATTGGTATTCCTCCATGAAGCGACAGTACGCGACCTGAAAGGAAGAGTCGCGACGGAATTTTGCCTCCATGGAACGAAGCGCTCTCATAGCGTTCGGGCGCGTATTGCCCAGGGTGCAGGGAGAAGCCTTGAAAGGGAGTCGAACTAGAAATCGGCCTGAGGGCAGTCTTTCGTAGGTACGGTCAAAGTGTTCTTCGCACAGCCGATCATCCTCGGACAGAGCAGCGTGATCGCGCGGTTCCTCCTCTTGCGCCCAAAATCGCTCTAGCAGCGATAAAAGTTGGGTGTCGATTGAACACTGCAAAGTGCTCCAAGGCTGGACACCTTCATGCGTTCGAGATTCAGACCATTCCGGCTTCGTGGAGGTGCTCCCTGTTAGGATCCATCCGAGAGAGGTGCATTGTGCAATAGGAGTCATGGGGCCACCCGTTCTCAGTCCTTCGCGAATGATGCTTCCAAAGACGTCCGCGCCGAGAAGCACGTCGATGGCATCGCTGGAATCGTAACGTGGGTCGGCCAGCGTTAACCCTTCTAAGTGAGGCCAGCTGGACTGAACGGAGTGGCAGCGTGGTCGGTATGTCGAGAGTTTCGGAAGAACGTAGGCATCCACCTGATATGCGAAATTAAGCTGACAATGAGGAGTCATTTCAAAATGCACTTTACCTCGGCACATCACGGTGCTGTTGTCTCCGACGCCGGTGATTGGGAGATGCGCCGATTGCCGAGGAAGATGAAGTCGCTGGACCAGAGACTCGGCGATGAGCGACACTTCCGAGCAGGGGTCAACGAGTGCTCGCACAATCTCAGAAGCTCCGTGAGAGCTGTGAATTCTGACACGAGCCGTTGCCAAGAGGGTGACCGTATGGTCCTTGAAGGTAGCTGAAGTAGCGTGAGCTGAGCGAGGAGCTGAGATGGATGTAGTGCCATGCATTTGCATCTCCGCGGCGTCGTGCAGTGAGGTATGATGCTTGCCTACACATCGCTGACAGCGTTTCGGAGACCTGCAATCGGCTAAAGGATGTCGTCCTAAACAATTGGAGCAAAGATGCTTAGAAGTCACTGTGCTATATTTGTCCGACGGCGTCATAGCTATGAATCTCTTGCAAAATAAAATATAGTGATCGCCGTGGCAAATATCACACTGCCGCTCAGATGATCGCTTTTTCGGGGCGGCAAGATGGTGACTGCGAATACTCTTCCGAGGTCCGGGAGTAGGAAATCGCGCCGTAGCCGCAGTCGTCGCTGACTCTTGAGCCTCGATAATATCCTGAACTTGGATCTTTGCTTCAAGGAACGATCGTAATTGTTCAAATGACGGGGGCACCTTGGATGCACCTACGAGAGTTTCCCATTCCCTCAAGTAAGTCGGGTCGAGTCGATGGACCGTAAGGTACACAAGGAGGTCGCCTTTGACAGGTGTACTTTCATCGTAGAGGGGCCGGTTCAATGATTCCAAGGCCGAGACAACGTTGCTCGTAGTGTTGAGTAACCGTTTTAGTTCGCGAGATGAAGTTGTTTCCATGGGAGGAATGGCCATCAAAATGCGAAGTTGCGCGTTCACTAGTAACCGTTGGTTTTGATAGCGATCCCGCAATTTGGACCAGACGGATTCGATGCTAGTGTCAAGTGGGATATCCCTTAAGAAATCTGCTGCATCGCCAGATAAATGGAGCAAGAGATAGTGAAGGCGCTCAGCTGCGGTTAACGTAGTGTTGTTTAAGACTAAAGAAGAGAACAGCGCGGAGAACCGAGACCATTCGTGGTATTGTCCCGAAAATGTAGGAAGGTCGATTTTCGGGAGGACTATTTGACGGATAGTGGTACCGGTTTCGGATTGTTGTGTTCGTCTGACCTCTGGCGGAGCGTTGGTGGTTTCAAATTTGTTGAACTCAGCTTCAAACAACGATCTTACTTGGAGATATTCCTCTTCGGTCGAAAGATAGAAATCCTGCACAAAATATTCCTGCTTCGGTTCTCTCGTGGCTAGCGGAAGAAGCGTTTTATGGTTGGCTTGAAAAGTGCTCCAATTTCCTTCCAGTGCTGCTATGCGGGTCATCACCGCCTCTTTCGTGATCTTGGCGGCGCCTAACTTCTTTAAGTTAACAAAACTTCGCGCAATCCTCTTTTGGATTTCAAGCTGCTCCAGGATTGTAGCATCCATCGTTGATATCGTCGCACAGGCTTTCACTGGACTGGACACAGGAGTCACGTTTTATTGTTTGACCGAAACGGTTATTTCGAATCACTGTTAACCGACACTGGTGGCCCGAATCACCTCTAGGTCGTGACGAAAATTCGTAAATCCGTAAGCCCTCAGATTCACAGATCCGGCTCGAAGGACCAAATGTTCTTGCACGAAATTAAACAATTATTTATTGAAATTGTTTGTACAAGGTATAACTTAACTTAGGGGTTTAAACTAAATATAACAACTTAATCGGAATTGAGATTACAACAAAGAAAAGTCTCGGTAGAAATTCACGCGCTAGTAAGGGGGAGAATAGATATGAGTGAAATCGAAGTGCGACTTCACTGATTAGCGAATTAGTATAAAAACGCTGAAAGCTGGTGCACAAAATGGAGATACAATTTAGAGATTAACGAGGTTGTGATTAGACTGAGTTGGAGAGAGGGAAACGGGAAGTTTTATAGGACGAGGAAAATAGACCGAGGTGGGGATTGAGGACGGTTGGATGGAAGATTCGGGAAGGAACAAACAGGTGAAAGGGAGGGATTGGAAGGAAGGAGCGATGGAGAAGGAGAGCGCGAGGAGCGGACGGACTAAGAATGGCGGTGGAAAGGGGGCAGGATAGTAGTAGACTTGGGAATCGGGAAGGAGGGAATCGATTGTACCGATGTGATCCGAACAATTATGTTTTATGTAATTTATGTTTTACGGGTGTTTTTATGTTAGTTTCTCATTAAAGAATATTATTAATAGTTTTGTTTAAGTAAATCGTATTAATGTTTGTTAAGTTCTTAGTGTTGTTGTGTTTCTTTTAGTAATTTACCTATATATAACCCGGCTTTTTAACTCGGCCGCCTACTACACTTTGAATTTTGAAATAAAAACTTCTGCAGCTCGATCTGCAAGTTAGAAACCTTCAGAATATACACTGTTCACGGTTAACCATATAAATCTCGAATATTAGACTAAAATCAGACCACAGTTATACTTGTAAACCATAACAGTGTAGCTCTAGTCAATAAATATATCTAAAAACCAAGAAGATGCACAGAAATAATTGCACTAAGAAGAGAACATCCCGAAGTGTAAGTCACCGATTTTGATGAAATTTTAGTATGATATAGTCGTTAATTTTGACACTCTACAAGATTTCCGTATCTTTAATAGTTTCCGAGATATTCGATAAAATAGGTTTCGCGACCTCAAGTTTAAGAACGATTTTCTCCTCTTTAACGTGGACGATTGCCGATAAAAAAATTCGTGTCGAATATTTTCACGAAAACTATATTATGCTAAAATTTTATAACAATCGGTGATTTACACTTCGAGATGTTCCGTTGTCAGAGCACCAAACATCTACGCATCTGACAATGAGTTCCGGACGAAATAGCGTGGATATCGACTATAGTCTGCGCTGGTACACACAGTTCTTCGCGCGGATGACGAATATAGTCAGCGCTCGTAACGAAAAGGTTAAAATCTTGATCAAACCCTTCGAACAACGACAATAATATCCTCTCCAAGTAAACACTAGTCACCCAGCCCCAATATCGCCGTTGGCCTCGTTCTGCAGAATCTTCGATCCCCCTAACATAAACATTGGCTGTTCTGTTTCAGGTTATGTCGACCGTTAACATTAAAATAAGACACATAGAATCGAAAAGGCCGTCGCCTCGAGAACAGTCGTGTACGGTAGTCCGAATAAGGAGCATCGTTCCGTGTAACGTGCGAATTTTCCAGATTAAAAATGTTAAATCGCGTGTGCCGAGGGTTCAAAGACATCATGGAGAAGGGTATGCAACCAAGTGGGATGCAGCGAAGGTTCTCGAGCATCGTGAAAAAGGGGTTAGCGAAGTAGTATATATTATTTGAGTGCGCGGTTTCGAGTTTGCTTGCTGTTCGTGTGTCTGTTGAAGGAAGGGACAATAATACGGAGTCCTTAGGAATAATTTAATTACTGTCGCAGAGGGTGGTTCTCCTGTGATAGATTAAGGAGTATCTCGAATCTGGTCGATGTTTTAATCGGATTATCGTTAGGTTATGGTAGAGCATCGGTCGGTTGAATGTTTAGCTTTCGATGAACAGTTCGAAGTACTACTTTCAGATTTTTTTAGACGTTTCGCGTGTCTCTGAATGCAAAAGGGTGAAAGAGAGAGATTATGCTAGTTTAAATTTATTTTAATCCTTTGCAACTTTAGATATCGATTAAATAATTAATTTGATGTTTGATGATATTACAACTTTGTATATGAATGTAGTACCGTGTGATATCCCTAATTTATTGTTCGAAGAAAGGAATGTTTAACGGATTTTTATGAAAATGTTACGGTAGTGAGTTTTAAATGAACGTAAATACGTAATGTATCGGGAAAGTTCGAATCATTTAATATTCGTAATTTAAATTTTGTATATTTGTTTAATGCAAGAGATGTTTTTCCACGGTACACTCTGTGGAACTTTGGAGGAACAACCCGCACCGTGCCAGAAACATTCAAAGTGCCGATATCCCCCTAACGTAACCACCATAAAACGTTTCTCCGCTTTCGATGTTGAGAAAGGTCCCTGCGAACGACCTTATCAATTTCAAATTAAGGCCACAACTAGGCCACGGACCGATATCCTAAATGTGGGATGATACAGAAAACGAGTTTAAAACTTCTAGTCTCATCGCATTGAAATTCAGATACAGTAGTAACCGGCATCGTTTCCTGGAAGATAAATCCGCAAGTTTCATGCTCCCGGCTTTTCAACAACATTAAAAAATATAGGTACTCGGAGAAAGTTATTTGTGCGCGCTATATAATTATTGTTAGTTATCGTAAATAAACTAATGCCAACAGTATTTTTCTTTTTATACCGGTAAACTTTGAATCGCATTTTGATGAAATCACAGAAATCGAAATCGATGTTTAAAAATTTTACAAAGTCTTCGCTGGGTAGGAAATATAATTCAAGATAATTCAAGAATTTTACTTTATTATCGTGATACTGTAGAGCTAAATAGAAATCCTCTGCACTTTGCTCATTTTTAGTTCAATTCCCTTATCGCCGTCCTATAAACTGACTGTCTTAAAATTTATGTGCGTCAGGATAAACTGAATCTTCACTTTATTACTGTGTTTCGAGACCCTCGAATCAAATACCGTATAAAAAAAGAACGAAACAGATTGCAACACGTCATTTGCCAGATTAATTTTCTAAAATTCCTTTTTTATAGAAAAACCTACTTCTAAAATAGTGCATTTAATTTTTAACACAATTTCAGTTATCCTTAGCGATAATTCATGCAGAGTAGTGGATAATTTATATTCCTTATTCATGCTATCAGCGATCTGTGGCCAAATTTTATTTTCAATCACTCGATTTTCTCAATTTAACTTCATAAATCCTTTGAATTCAGGGTTCAAGTATAGTTTTATTGTGAAACATTTCACAAGCAAAGGTACCTCACATAACAGTATGTGCGTATTGATTTTAAAGAATACACAAAACATATGGGAATACAAGAAGAAGGAAAGACACAGATCATCTCCTTTCGTAACGTAAGAAAAGCGCAGGAACAATCCGCATTTCGTGAACGTAAAAGAAAAGACTATCGTTTTTACTATATTTTCCGAAACCATTGAAACAGCTAGTTTCCAAAATTTTCTAAATATTTTACAAATTTTTAATCGTTTTCCTTTTTGCTTTTCTATGTCTACTTTATAATATTTAAAAAATTAAACCCATCAGTTTCCTTCCATCTCTTGCTGTTCCTCTGGTAACCTATTTATTTTATATGTTAAAATCTATCGACTTAACCTCTTGCCTTACAATTTAATTTTGAGGTTTTGGACTTAAATGCACTATTTCATTTCGCATAGCAATGGATCGATTTAAAAGCATTAGGTTACTATTACATTAATAGTTTACTATGGAAAGGTAAAAATGCTGAATTTTAAGAGAATTGGAACACGGGATAAATGTAGCCTGTCAAACTTATTACTTTTTGACATAGATAACTGACGCGGGCGACACTCGTTCTTTTCCACTCAAGGGTTAATCCAATGTTCTAAGTTAAAGAGCATTTTTTTATTTACTAACTTTTATCATTGAAATACAGATCAATTTCTAGTTATAAACACAACTGATAAATAATTTATCAACCACAATTACAACTACCAAGGCATTCAAAATGACCGGTTCCTAATTTTCTATAAACATTTCCCAAAATGTGGAAACCATAGAGTAGATATTCCACGGCTATCTTATAGAATATAAATTACGGTTCGGATGATCTTTTTCACCTCTGGATGCCTCTTTTTCAAAGCACTTATTTAATATATTTAAATATAATGGATTTAACGCCGACTGTTCCAGTGTTAATACATTTGAGCCGTTCATTTTGAAAGTAGCATAAGTCATTTTTTTAAAAAAGTCGTGTTATTGTTGACCTCAATTACAGCTCCACTGCATCTCTTTATTTTGATACAATTTGCAATGGATATGTTGAAAATAACTTAAACTTTGTTAGAGAGAAATTTTGCTAGTTAGCGATATAACAAACATGTTTATTTTGAAAGTGGCATAAGTCACTTTGCCGTAATGACAAGTGGTGATTTTGCAATGATTATACAAAATCATTTATATTAAGAAACATATAACTATTTAAGGTAACAAGTACAAGTAAATTATCAACAAATCCTTACAAGCAAATCCTTAAATGTCTCGACTTAAACAGAAAGTGAGTTATACCACGTTCAAAATAAACGCTTCGTATAACTTAATACCGTAAAACAGTGTCACCCGACGTGTTAATCAGCGAAGAAAAAAAACATTATCATTTTTCTTTAATCGTAATAAAAATATGTCTGTTTGTGGAAGCATTTCACTCGCGAGAACATGATATCATTTCGCGGCTGAAATACCGTGTCGCGGAGAAACAAAAGACGTCGAATATTTTTAAAGGCGTCTCGCCGAGCGTTCTTTGGGAAACGCAATATTCTTTGTATGAAAAGCGACGTCGGGTATGACAAGGAGACGAGAAAAAGCAAAATATTTACATATTATACAGCACGATATATCTCGAAATTGCAGGTCGCTCTGATATCCACGAATGTGGGTGCAACAGGTTATTGGGTCCCGTGGCTAATTTCTAATGAGATCTTTCTGTCAACTCTTTGCTATCGTACGTCGTTAATGCAATGTCATTTAATCTTTCTTATTATTCGTAAAACAGTTTGCTACAGCTGGAAATGATACCAACAGCTGATGATTTAATTGCAATAGCAGGCATTGAGTTTACGCGAGTGTTCAAGTTTTTATTGAACTTATACCGGGCTTTAATGTTTATTGGCTGCCGGTTATTCCATTGAAATTCCATATTCAGCTATACGTATTTCGATATCTATTACGAAATTCTTAGTTTGTTAAAGTTTTAAGTGTTCTGTGAATAAAGTAATGTAATATTCATGTTCTGATTATAAAAATAATGACGGTTACAGAGAGTTAAAATGAAATTTGTGTTAGTCTACTCGAGTTTCACTAAAAATGTTCGTCGACCGTTTGAAATTCTATTTTTCCAATCATCTGTCAAATATATTTTCTTTCCAATTCATTTGACTCATCATAATTTGGTGTCTGCGATGCACAAATTAAACATGAACGCTTTCGTCGAATATTGTCTGAATAATTTCAAAGGACCAGAAGTAAGAATGCAGAATAGTAAAGTGATACGTAGAAGATGGTATTGAAACCAAGAAAAATTTCGAACTCACCTGTCCTCCTTCGCGTACAAAAATATCACTCGAGGTATCTTCAGGAACGAAATCGGGTGGCACGACGATCGACAGCATACCTGTCTGAAAAAATACGACGTACCAAATTTTATTAAATCCATCATTAACATTAGAACTGCTGGCGATATATCTGTTATGTTTAAATATACTGAATAAGTATTTTGGAAAGAGACAAATCGAGAGGTGAAAAATGTGATTTATAAGATAGACAAGGAATCTTTACTACATGGCTCCTCTATCAGTTTGGGTAATTTTTAGAAAAATTAGAATCTTGTCATTTTGACCGCCTTTAGTAGTTTTAATGTTAATACATTGAATGCTAACCATATTTTGCTAGTATCATTTCTACCGAATCGAAAATTTGTCTATTAAAATCATATCTGTATAGAATAGGAACATCAAAGGGACAAATAGTTTTATAATCCGCAGTACTTTACTTTTCTAACAGCACCATTTCGATATTGAGTACATTAGCAAATGCATTCAGTTCGTTCGTGAATATTACATTTTATAAGTCATAAGAAATTTCATCGAATTCAACTTGTTAAATATTATATACCTGCATGATGACATAATAACAAATCTATTATTAACACAAATGCAAAGTTTGTAATAAGAGGACGGTACGTCTCTGAGAGTGACTCGAATAACAAATGAGGAGAGAGGCACACGGTGAGTTGGGTTATTCTAGGTTTTTTTGCGTTGTCCTAGTTACATCTTCTTCTTATTATTCCTGGTATTTGCAATTGTGTTGTAACATAAAAATTCTAAGAAGAAATTTTACAATATTCATACGGTTAATTTGTGTAATAAATGTGTATAAAAACAAATATGCATTCGATTAATCTGTGTGAGAGTTTAGCAAATAGCACGCTAAATGCGGCGCGGCAGGGAGGCCACACTGTAAGAAGAGGCGTTGTCTTTCTACTTCGACCAATCAGATCCGCATTCCTTCTACGTTACATCTTTTCAGCGCTGCACAATATTGCTATGCATTTTAAGCTTTTCAGCACGAAATTATGCGAGGAACTACACGATATGCTCTTTTGTTGTCGGGGAAAATATTCCAGGATCGTGTAATTGAAAGTATCGAGTTGCAATTATCGGTTGCAAGTTGTTTAGCTGCTTTCACGGGAATTGAACTGTTGAATTTTCACAGTTGCCGCAGGCAAAACCAACAAAACGAATCGTACATCACTGTTATAATTCTCGTTTTTTGTTATCAACCCGGAGAACGAGTTGGAGTCGCTTACCTGTATTGTATTAATGGGAAAAAGCAGGTTGTACTGCAAGCAACACGCACATTTCTATTTCAGAGAAAAGTCATTAAAGTTAGCGACATAATTACGACTATACGTCGCCGGGTGTGTACCGCATGCAAAATTGATATGAAATTTGCAGGTTTGTTAATTAAAATTGTGTGTCTATCTGTGTAAAAAATGTTGCTTTTATACTGCAGGGTGTCAGTGTTCTGTCATGAAAAAGTAAATAAGTCTCGACGATTCCTTGGATATTATTTTTTCGTTTTTTCTACGTGCAGTTTTAATGTACTTCCTGAAAAACTCTGAAGGTCGTTTATCATTCTTTTAAACTTGCTGTTATATCGAATTTTCTTGTAATGAGATTCTCTCAACGGGTTTTAAATTTAACATGTTGGCTGACAGTGAAGTTTACAATGACCACAGGCTCTGCTCCGTTTTCACGTGGTTAAATGATTTATTTTTTAATTAAATTCAGTTTGTTATTACGGCAGGAAATGTAATTACATTAAAATTATATGCTCTGCACTTTACTATTTCCATTATCCTCTCATAAACCTCTTATTTTCTAACGTAAAAGACATCTGGAATATATCGCCGAAACAAGTTTATTTCCTTAACGCAAAAAAAGAAATGCAGTCGATTAGCTGCACTTTGTGATAGAAAAAGTGTAATAGAAGAAATTCGTGAGTTCTCAATTTCAACTGTAATAAATCTCCAGGTTTCTCTTTTACATCCGAATAAAGAACCGAAGCAAAGAAGTTGTACCCATAAACGCAGTAATGCGGAGAATGTTCTGAGAAAACGTGCAACCACGTGTCGTGTAACATGTAGAACCTCGACAAAATTTAAATTCTCATCCTGTCCACTGACCCTTCTGGAAAAAAACCTTCGCTGTTCAACGTTACCTTTGAAAAAACTCAACAATTTTTCGCGAAGTCCATAACGCGAGGACACATAATCCATTATGCCAAAGCTTGAAATATATGAGGTCCGTGAAAAGTTATAGTGAAACCGGAATGGGGTGAATTTTCGCTCTTAGCCGAAATTCCAGAGGAATTTTTTACGAAGCTTCCTTTTTGAGGGAAATGATTTCGGAAATACTTTACATTATGATATTCGTTGCACCATGAAAATTAAAATTAACTATCAAAGAATTTTAAATGACTGATTACACTGTCCAACAAATTTTAAGTTTTTTAACTTTCTGCGATATCAACTGGGTGATCCTCGTAGAGTTGCTCATCCTAAATACGAATTCGCCGGCAGAATTGCTCCATCGCCCTCAGATTTCGAAGAAAATGAGTTTTAGTAAAAATACCTGATTTTAGTAAAAAATGCGGTATTTCGCGAAAACTGTAATCGCTAGGAAGTTAAAATTTCTTAAAAGATAGAGGAAAATACGCCGAATATTTTAGTGTATCTAATTATTAAAATTGGTTGTTTAAAATAGTTGTGAATGACCGTCAAAGTTTAAAAAAGTGAAACGTTATTTATCTAGCACAAATTTGCTATACAGGACCGAATTCTCTAGACATTTCTGAAGAGAAAACTGCCCAGAAAAATTTCGGAAACAATTTTCAATTCCGACAGGTCGAAAAAATATCTGTCGGGAGCATATAATCGGCGTTCTGCTGCCATGCGGCCATTGCACGGGGAGAGTGCCGTAACAACGCGTTGTTGACACCGATGCGATAGTATCATCCGAAGCTGATGAAGCAATTCTACCGGTGGATTCTTGTTTAGGATGAGGAACTCTACGAGAATCACCTAGTAGGGTGTTGCAAAAAAAATCGTGTTGGCCAGTATTATACTTTTACAGTAAATTGTGATATATAAAATGCGTTATTTAAAATATTGCATCGTCTTTAATCATTTTTCAGTTATAGAATTTTCTCGGAATATTATTTTCTATAGCTATTAGAGAGTTAAATGAATCTAGGAACTTATTCATCGTACAAGAATCGTACAAAATGTGCTACGTACGATCGTTTTGAGGAATACATTGCATATTTCCAATTTGCTTTTATTTGCAATGAAACAAAATAATACTGTAGGGTCCTATTCTAATTAAACCCTGGACGAGCACCCAAAGATTAAAGATACTCGCCTTGGAAAAACCGAATATGTTCCCTTAAGTTAAATATATGGTATCATAGCCTAAGAAACTAATTGAACGCGTGTAAATAAAACGAGTGACTAACTTTATTCAAAATGTACAACTATAAAATAACAAAATTAATTAAACATTAATTAACTGTAAAAATAACTCAAAAATCGATAGTTCGCGAGTCGTGCTTATCTTTAATCTTAAAAATCAACTCCGTCGCGTCGTTCCATTCTCCGTAATTGTTCTAATTTTTATTTAATAAAATAGAAGTAGAATATCTAATCTACGGCCCTGCTATAAATATAGGGAATGTTTGGAAAAAGTTGAGAACCAGTCATTTTGACTGGCTTGGTAGTTCTAGTGTTAAAATGCATGCTCGCATCTACCCTCGATACTCTTTCTCACAGCATGCATTCTCTATTGCACTCATTTTCTCCTTATCCATAGACTAAACATTCATGCTAGTCCTAGCATTCGTCGCCTTCCAAATCACGCACTCTAAACATCCACTCTCGCTTGTACACAAACCGTTCACACTCACTAATTCTAAAAATTTTAAATTATTTACTAACAATTGTAAAAAATTCCGCTCCTACAATACGTACGTTTGTATACGTTATTTTTTCGAGGTTCTACTATTTACGAGAAAAACGGGATATTGGCAAACATTGATAGTTAATCGACGTAACGGAACCGGTAGAATAAATATGTGACAATTTTATCACTGTCTACAAACCCAAACAAAAACAGAAGCTAACCACAAAGGTATCTCCATATCGTAAACCTTGACTTACAATCAATCAAGTACCCTCATACCCCGAACTTTCAGTTGACAATTTTCAAAAACTTTTCGTTCAGTCAACTCTCCAATAAGCAAATTTCACACTTTTAGCCAACATCCTCAAAAGCAATAACCTCCTATATCCACATTCACAACGACTTTACACGCACCCCATGAATCCCTCTCTACGCAACGAAACCCAGGATTTAATGTTAACGATACATTTAACATGTGCGCGATGCATCAAGTAAATTTCCTTTCTTACCGAATCCCTAAATTATATCCGTACACGTAACTACAGTCGCAGGAGGACCGAATAACGTAAAGGCCCCTAAATCCTGACTGTATTTTGGTCGTTGTGTACTCCTTTAACTCGCGTGGAAGAAGGAGAAGGTGGAGCAACATATCACGAGGGGGTAGTAAACTGGTGGAGAGGGTGAGCGGGGTCCAGCGGTGCCGGCGCCTCCAATGAGCGAGTCGGGGTGCCGTGGCTTTTCGTTAATTAACGGCATGCCGCGACGCGATATAATAAGTAACAGTCGGCACAGTTGTCGTCGTCGTCGTTGTTGCTGCTGCTGTTGTGTGCACACCACGTTGCTAACAATCCGTGGTTGAATTTTTCTGCCGGTTGAAGTAATCGTCGTTAACATAATGGCGAAGGCCTGGTCGAGGGTCGAAGGGTGAGCGGTGTTAGTGGGGTGTGGGTTAATGCTCGTGGCTTTGGGGACAGATTTTCTTTTTTCTCTCCTTCGGCTTGAATCCCGACGAAATCGCCGGTTCGTTACGCATTTCTGCGACGAGATTGCGCTTCGAGGATTTGGGAAGGTACTTTTTGTCGTGATGGAAGGAAAGATTTATTATTGGGTAAGATATGAAACGGCGGAGGAAGGACGCTGATGAAGATGATATTAATGGATTTTGGAGGTATATTAGGGTGACCATGGAAATTTGTATTGAGTTTGGAAAATTTGAGGTTTTCTTTTAACAATTTTCTGGGCAAACACTTTTAGGGTTGATTGGACGAATTGATTATTTTCTTCCTTTTTTTACGGGATGTGAAGATAAGTTAGAATTCACTATGGAGTTATTTAAACGATTGAACGAAACAATTTGCATGCAGGTATCTTTTGTACAATAATATTTCTTTGCTTTTTCAAATCAAGTTCTTAAAATTCGCTGTTCTTGAATCTGACGTCTCATTAATAACGCCGGGAAGGCTGCCAAAAGAACCTGAAAGAACTATTTAATTTTTCCAAGTCGGTTTCGGTACACAGGAACCTATCCAAACTTGTGCTCAATTTCATTTTTACTTAATTCCACAATATTTCCTTCTTTACATTAATAAGCTTCTCATTGGAAGTCTATAGTAATAATTTTTAAGATATTCCTTCGCAATTCTTTCGTAAAACTCCTGTTTTTATCGTCAATAAAAATGTAAAATATGTTTTCTGCAATTCCGTTGAGTTCATTTAAAGGAAAACCAAAACTTTGAATTTCTGTTTATATATTCCTATTAAATTTCGCGAGTTTCAAAACTGAAACGTGTACGTCCCACTAGTGTCCTTACGTGCAGCATATATGTGCGGCCCTCTGCTTTCAAACAAAACAAATGTTTATTTATCATCTTTTCAAAATTGAACATACAACTCCTAGCATAATATTTCACGTGCATTTTTGTGCTAACATATGCGCCCCAGTGGGATCGATACGATTAAAGAACAACAACGAAAAGGAATATATATTATCTATCGCACGCATACTCTCCGAATGAACTATCTGTTTAAGAATTCCATTTGTCAAAAGCACCGAGGATATCGAGGCTCTATACTGCTTTCACGGCAATAATTTAAATAATTTGGGTGATTTGATTGAAATTGAATTTTTCAGTTTAAAATCTCTTCTTTATACATAATCTCTTATACGTATTTATGGTTAGCGACCATATCATATTCCACCGTGCGATTATCAAGGCATAATACAATATTAGTTTCTAAAACGCAATGAAACAGTTAATGCAAAAGAATATCGTGAACAATCTAAAAAATTGTGGCGGAAAGCAAGGTGCTGCTTCAACAGCAAATTAGTCGACCCGAGCTCCAATCCACACCCCCTCTCGAAAATTTTTTCTAAATTATCGTTTAATATATTTTACGTTTTTGGTAGCTAGCACACGGTATAATAGACTGAAACAATATTTATAAACGTAATGATTATATTTTCCGAATCACAATATCCCGTCCGACCTGTATGCAATCTCACGGACAACTCTGTCTCTTGACATACATATTATTAACAATAGCATTTCGCAGCGGCATAAAGGGTAGACCAACGATTCGTAAGAATATCATAGCTTCAGCAATTCGTTGTCTACGTAAAACTCTAGGTCATAGCCAAACTGACCGTAACAGTTAAAGTCAAAATACAAAACAGCAGCAGCAAAATGCTTGTAGGGATAACGCACAGTGATCGATTTCGCTAAAGTCCAAAACATTTTCCTTCATAATTAAAATCTACCAGTCGCATTTGATTTATGACATGCCAGATCATACTTTTTCATTAATAAAACTTTTTTTACACAATATTCTTTGAAATATAACATCTTAAAGTTAATACTATGTACTGAATGTTTTTGATGTATTATAAATGTACGATTCCTCTATTTCCCTGTTGGTAGCTATCTGGCATGCTTTTTTCAATATATGCTGGTTTCATTTTTTTATTTAACACTTTAGAGCTGTCATGAAGAAAACATGAGACCTACGCATTTCTTCTTTTTTCCTAAGGAAATAGTTGAAAGGTTGGCTTATGTTGACGCTATTTTTTTTTAAATAATGTTTGAAGCTTTCTGAACAAAAGCAGGTTGGTTTTAGCTGCTACTTTCTGCTATCCTTCGAGTTATTGAGAATTGTTGCTCGCGCGTGCTTTTTGTATTGTAGAGCATTTATATGCATAGGACGGGAGTATCGAATTTGATGTATTCATATATTGCACCCGCCATTTTGTTTTTGGAAATTTTGTGTTCAGCTTGTGACCAGCGACCCAAAAAACCTTGGAATACTAATTTTTGCGCGGGACTTTACATTTTTGATACACATGTCCGCCATATTGAATCCGCCATTTTGTTTTTCCAAATTTTGTGTTCAGATTCGTAATCATCAACCCAAATAGCACTAATATGTCAATTTTCGTCTAAATTGGAGATATTTTGAGGTTTTGACAAAGATTTCAGCGAAATCGATTACTGTGGGATTGTTTACGATTTTGCGTTGGGCCGGTTAGCTATTTTAAATTATGCACTTTTATGCTTCGGTCCCGTGGGTCTAGGATCGTTCACAGCGGATAAGGGCAGGGCCAAACCATCCAAAAAGAGAAAACTCATTTTCTAGGTTGGTACTGCTCTTCGAGCATACTTACAGATGTCTCGAGACATCTTTAACAATTGTCTGGGACCCACCTGGACAACGAGAAAAGTTAACTCTCCCTCACTCTCGAAAAACGAGAATAGGGTTAAGAAAATTATGCGAAAGAGTAGGGACAACCGACGCACAACGGTCGATTTCGTTGAAATCCTGGCCGAAACCTGGCAGCGTAATTCGATTTAAACGAAAATTGACTCATTAGGATTTTTTGGGTCGATGATTACGAATCTGAAATTAAAATTTCCAAAAACAAAATGGCAGGATCAATATGTCGGACATATGTATAAAAAAATTGTTGTTTATACGCAAAAATTATTATTCTAATGCTTTTTTGGGTTGCTGCTTATAAATGTGAATTAAAAATTTCCAAACGCAAACTAGTGGATACAATATAGCAATAAGTAAAACATGTTATCCCTGACCGAAGTCCTACATGAGCTGCTTTTCGAATGGCGCTCACGTGTAATAAAATTTATTATTAGTGGAAAAGGATGCTCTGATGTGTAATGAATCAAATGCAATTGATAGATTTTAAAAACTGCAAAATTTTTTTTTCGGGTTTTGGCGAGAATTTTGACAAAATCGACCACTATGCGACGATTGAAAAAGCGGACACGCGGTCCTCCATGATAGAATCTTTCGGCGACCGATAAGCGAATAGTGGCAAAAGTTCTTTTCGATAAATATGTCGTATACATTATATTTCTGATCCAGTGAGAATAAAACCTAACTCCAATCAAACAAGTGAAACAATAAAGAGACACAAAAACCTTTACGCTCCACCAACGTAACTCCCATTTCTCCAACCATCCAAAATACGAATGCTCCGTAAAGATTAACACTAATCGTATGAAGCGGGGTCAAATGACCCTTTTCAAAATTTACTTTGAAATCGTACATTCAGAGTTATCTCTTTCGCTCATCTGGCTTTCTGTAAATTCTTATTTAACCAGTTAACTGCGGAATTTATTTTAAAATCCCTCACAGGATGCGGAATTAGAATCAAGCAGAGGCGTGCATACAAGTCGACCGCATGGCAAATGCTTCTATTATAAATTTTACGGTAAAAGGAAAAAAAAGGTGGGAAGATTATATTTTTATTCGGTAAGAAATTTACAATTTAATGTTAAAAATGTTAAAGCAGGAGAGCTCCGAATCGACGTGTATACACGTCGAACGCAGTTAACTGGTTAATCTGATTATTTAATTTCTAGCTTTCCATTTTTCTCTTAGCGTACTTTTTACCGAGAAAATTCTTTGCATACTTTACATACCATGGGGGGGGGGGGGGGTTCATTTAACTCATTATGAAATTTACGTATTTTTCTACAGTTCTTCAAATGAAACCTTAGTCCTGGACTCCGATACACTTCTCAAGTTATAGTTTCGTCAAGTTATAGAACGGATCCATAGTACGTCACGCATAAAGAGAACGCAGTCTTTTCGGGGATTCACGAGCAACACTCCCGCCAATGAGGTCTCTATAGCTAAACGAAATAGAAAGATCAGAGCCTACAAAAAATCAAGTACGATAAGGAGTGAACAATTTTCGTTGCATTCTGTACATTGGCCCTGTGTTTTACTGCAACCCTGAATATGTCCGCACGGTCCATGAGACAGTTATTGAAAAGAATTCGAAACATAAATGAAGCGAGTTCAGACGGGGCATATTCTGTCTAAAGATGAACAAAACAAAAAAAACTTGCATAATATGAAAAAAAAATCTCTGCGGAAAATGTATGAAGGAGAAACCAGTCATATGTAAACACTGTAATCAATTGATTATTTTACTTATAAAAATATGTTCGATTATTTTATTAGAAGGCAGAAGTTATGTTGCGAATCATTTACTTTAATAAATTAAGAATTTCTTTCTAAAAATCAACATTTATTTCATAAGGGGTCATATGACCCATTATGGTAAGAATAGGTATATGTAAAATGCCGGTACGTTTAGTGTTAAATTCACGAATAATCCACGATTACCGGCGAAACTTATAACCTACAACTGTCTAATCCTCAGTCCTCCTCTCCTCATTAACGCAGGGTAGGTGAGACCACGAAACACTCGTTCGATCCGCGTCTCATTTTCCGAACAGTTAAGCAATGCTAAGGAACTGCTAGTTATACGTTAGTTGTGCTTGCTGCGATAAACGAGAAATTTCGCACTCGAGTCCTTACGAGACCCAGCAGTCATCGCTTATCAGTAGACAGAGCGCGACTTGCGCGCTGTCATAATTCCTCGAGGAGACGTAGGAGCGGCAAGAAGGGCTCCGACTAACTTCGGTCTACGTCAGGACTTTTCCACGTGGTCGTGCGTCAAACCACGAAATGTAGTGCAGCTAGAAGGACTTTGCTCCGCCCTAATATCTTTCCACTCCACTTACGGTTTAAGGGAGCCAACAGTCGGCAGAAGATGGCAGTGCACCTGCTTTGCTCGTAGGCGAGGTGTGCATGTAATTACGAGGGTGTAATCCACGGTACGACGAAACTTCAATCGTTATAACCGAGTTGTCTCGCAAGTCACCGAACTGCTTAAAACAGTCTCAACGAATACGTCGGTGGCACTTGTAAACGGCAGTTCTCTCCCTCCCTCTTCCTTTATTGGTAGCTCTCTTGTGCTATGCGATTCCTTGTCGTTTCTTCTCTCTTCCTCGTTGTCTCTCTTATACGTCGTGGCAGTTCAGTGACAGGTAGACACGTGCCAGGGCGCGTAAACTTGCTCGTGTCACGAGTGAATTATGAAACTCTACTGCTCCATAAATTAATTATTGCTTACTCCGAAGCGATTTTGTCGGTAATGTTGATAAATAAACGCCTTAATTGAAACGCCGTTCGATCAGTCAATTTTCTCGCCAGATGTCACAGGAGTGCTGTTAATGGTCTTTGGTATACGTATCGCTGGAAATTTTGAATTAAAATTGATCGTTAAGAATGACGTTTTCATTTGGGTGTTTTACCTCACAATGCCGTGAATTGCCGGGGAGAAAGATTGAATTTAGATATATCAATTTTCTGCTTTCCTTTGTACTTTTTGAAGGGTTTATCGATGCTATATTTTTTAGTCAGGTATGTAGATACGCAATTAGGTGCTGGTGTTTCCGCTTTGATGTTTGACAAGTTAATTAGACTTACTAAGTAATTTAGGTACAAGAGAAGGAACGGAAGGAATATACTGATACAATGCATAACAAGAAGCCAAGAAAGGAATAAAGTTGATGAATTTAATTGTTCTCATTTTCCAAGATAGACATAGAGACTGAAAACATTCTTACGGTTCTAAAGCAAAATAATCGTTTTAAGTCTTGAAGGATACCTTATTTCAACTGCCTTGAAAAATGACCGGTGTTAATTGAACCTTAACACTCAGCAAATGTAAAGATATCATTGTGTTTGGCTAATTTCTTTCCACGAAATTATATTATATTCATGGCTTTTGGTATGCTATTATTCCAAAAGCAGATTTCCGGAGTTTTGAGTAGCACAACGCGTGCCCGGAACACTGCATCTTGCAGGTAGTTTACAGTAATTAAATGCACTTCGTAGTTAAATATATTTCCCCGTTCATGCAGGCAAAATGGTAGAATCGTCAGCGAAGAAGCGCGGCATTTGTTGAGACGGTACGGAAACGAGTGGGAAATGCAATTAGCGGGTACCAGACTACTCAGAAATTCCTCATTATTTTATAATCTTCGTTACGTAGCTAAGGGCTTCGTTTCGTTCCAGTCATTCTTCAATTCTCCGTGAGTCTTTTCGGCTCCCGAATGCAGTAATTATAGTGCCAATTAGTTTTGGATTAGCCTAACATAACGGAGCTAGGATAGGTAATTACGTCTTTTATTTTAATAAAAAAAATTCTATACCTTGAGAAGTACAGTTGCGATGAAACATCGCAAATCGAAAGGGCGCATATTCTGCAATTGCAAAAGATAGCCAACTAATAACGATCAATGGAATTCCGATAGAAATTCTTCGATAGACACATCGATCAAGTTTCGATACTCCAGTAATATGACTTCTGCCTATGTTTCTCGCCACAATCTCACCCCACGTGCAATTAATCTTCAAACGTTCGATCGTTTCGCAGTGACGTATCTAACCGATGTTCAAATTTTTGTTTTATACACTTTATCCTCGGTTTACATGCTAAATTTGATATCCCGAAATCAAAATTGTATTTTTAATATTGTAGGAACGGAATTTTTCCTACGCGTAAATAGTGTTAATTTCTAGAATTAGTGACTCTGGATGGATTGTAAATAAGCGAGAGTGGATGTTTAGAGTACGTGATTTGGAAGGCGACGGATGTCAGGGCTAGCATGAATGTTTAGTCTGTAGATAAAGAGAAAATGAGTGAGTGCAACAGAGAACGCATGCTATGAGAAAGAGGCTCGAGGGTGAATGCGAGCGTGGATTTTTGGGAAGAGTCAGTTAGTGGAGTCGAGTTGAGTTGAGAATACAGAGTTATACAGAGTGGAGATTAAGAGAGTGAGAATTATATCGTGAGTAGAGAGAGTTAGAGTTATTTTAGTATTGTTAGGAGTATTGTATTTTTATCTAGTTAATAAAGTTAATCATTTGTTTTAATTACGCGCGTTCAGTTAAGTTTTTAGGCTACGGTATTGTTAATTAGTTCTAAGGGAACCTGTTCCGTTTATTCGAAGACGAGTACCGATAGTCTTTGGTTGCTCGTCTCAGATTAAATCAGAATAGGACCCTATAATATACAAAGAATTATTCCTTATTCCACCTCCATACACTGCATCTAAATTATTAGATACTCATATTCTTCGCAAAAACAAAAATTCTCCAACGGTACACCTGTTGTCATCCCGAATCGTAAAGTATACTCGAAAGCCAAAAGAAAACAAAAACGTGTCAGTCAATCATCACTTTGCATATTTTCCAATTAAACAATTTATACGGTCGACATTGCCCCTCTTCCGAGCGCGTTTCATCCCCAGATGCAGTCGGTTATCCCTGCAACCGAAACGGCAACCCCTCGAACGGAAAAGCCGCCACAGTTGCCGTGTCTGCACGGAAACGAAGGGAGGAAAATACAGTTAGCCAAAAGGAATGCTGCTGCTCGGAGAATTCCCCTCGAATCAACCCCTTGAAACGGAGGGGGTGCCGCCAAGTTTTAACCACTCGACCGAGACGGAGCGCACGAGAGGGACGAATTAAGACAAGAAGAGGGACAGGCCAGAAGTAGGTAGAGGTTTGAAAGGGGTAGAAGAAGGCAGCGTATTTAGCTGGAAAGGGTGGAGGGAAAAGGACGGCGGGATAGGGTGGGTTTCCCGGCGATTGACTGAGGCATTTTCGACGGCGTTTCTCGCGCTCATTACTTAAAGGCTTGTAAGAGACGAGGCAAAAGAGGCCAAGCTTCTTGGCAGCCGGCACAACGCGCGCCGCCTCTGCTCGCTATTTAAGATTATTGTTTTCGGTGTAGCCGAAAGGAGAGAGAAAGAGAGAGAGAGAGAGAGGGGATTCCCGGACGAGCGGAGAATTCAGCGAGCGTGGATTCAATCTGAAACGTCGGAAAATTAGATCTCAAAGAACCGTCTCTCGACTTTTACCCTGTGCGATATCACTTTACCGTGACCGGGAGGGGAGAGAGCAAGAAGACGAGAAGAATGAAGGTAGGATACTTTGGAGGGTTTCTCTGTTGGTGCAAGCGTGCTCCCTCGCCCGAAGTAGCGCCTGGAAGGTTGAAACTCGACGGAATCAAGACTGACGTTTGTGCGTTAGAGAAAACAGGTCGTTAAACGTTGTTCTTTCTCGCCCGGAATGTAGCTTTCTCTTAAGGCGTGCTGAATTTCTCGGCTTGCTGTAATAAAAGCGTAATTTTGAAAGTGCGACTTTTTTTCCGAGCGCTCGTTACTGGGATAGTTCGCTCCCACTGCCCTGAGGGAAGTGTAATGGAAAAAGTTTGCGCGAACGGTGTCTGACACTTTCTCTTAAGATGTATGCATTTCGAAAATAGCATAATTAGAAGCACAGAAAAAAATTAATTATACTCGATGGAATTTCGATCTATTTATGGACGATGATGGGACAATTAGATTGGTGCTCTTTGATAATGTAACTTCTGTCTTCATTTTCTCATGATAGTCGATAGGGCATCGAATTGGTTGATACATCAGTAAAATTGCATTGCACGTAAGCCGAGTGAAACATGGTTGTCCTTTTCTAACAAGGAAAACAGTTATAAGAGGGCAAGTTGCACGGTTGAAATCTAAACGCCACTTGGAGGGTGTTCATAAACGAGAACTGACATTCCTGAACTGTGCAAGCTGGCTTGTTAAGTTTCCCGGTATGCCGTGCTTCTCTACCTCTAGAGAAATACCTTCGATACTCGTGCGAATTGTTATATCGAAGCTATCTAATACTCATGAATTTTCATCCACCGTTTCATATTGCTGCGGTTTTCTGTTTCTGCGTTGTTGGCGGACATTGAATTGCGAAGAGGGACAAACATGGCGGAATATCGGATATTTTAGGGATATATCGGTGCGAAAGTTGCAACAAATCCTTGCAAATGCTTGAACGATAAATTTCTGTGTAGTAATTCCTTTAAATTTACTTTCAATGGTATTTATAAAAGTGAAATTTTTACTTCTTTTTTATCATGAATAGAAATTTATAATGGAGATTTGAGTAGAACCAATATTACTACAATCAACGTTATTGTGATCCAATTGATACGTTTAACTACAGCTTTGTCGTTATATTTATGTAATATCAATTGCATTTCGGATTGCAATTTGACGTAAAATCTTTCAAATTTCAATTAGGCGATTTCAATGAAACAAATTGAAGATGTTAATTATTCAATATTTTTCATATTACCATAACTAATAATACTAGACATGTTTAATCATACTATTATAATTGCATGTATGTAATATCGAATGCATTCTTGATTCCAGTTTGTAATTAAATCTTGCCTTTCGCCCTTAAATTATGCGTCTATAATCAGGCGAATTGGCATTGTTAATTATTTAGCATTTTCAATATTCCTGCGGTTGGTACATAACATAATAAAGTAGATACGCTTAATCACACTAATATCAGTACGTTTACATAATACCAACCTCATTCCGGATTATAATTTTAAGTAAACCTCCCTCTCACGATTAAAGTGTAAGAATTTAACGAGACAAATTGGAGGTGTTTGATTCTGCGCGAAAGATCACGCGGGAAAACAGCAGTCACCTAATTGGAATTGATGGGCCCAGCTGACACGCGTCTCGGAACTTTATCGATCTAAATACCGTCGTCGGCACCGTTCCCAATTAGTTATTTCGCCGAGTTTCTCGGCTTACCACAATTCGTCCTCTCCGCCGGAAGCACCGTGCAGAAGGTTGCGATTTCAGCCACCGCTTAGTCACTGAAAATGCTCGAAACAGTAAGCAGCTAAACGTATCGGATGGCCAACTCCTACCTAATTGTAAGTAAATTTCACCTTCCTTGCCCACGGCTTTAGGATTTCGAAGCGGCAAATTGCCGTTTACACTTTAAAAGTCACCCTCGCGCTGATTAGCCGTACGAATTTCTCAAGCCGTCGCGATCCGAACTTGTACCAAGCGAATTTGTAATCAAACGACCGTTTACTCAACGAATAAAGCTGATCTTAATTGTGGGAGGTTTGAATTCTTCGGTATGGGAAGAAAACCTTTTCGTTTTAATTGACTACATCACTTGATATCCCGTTGCATCTTTGATCTGTTGTTGACCTTTCAATAATCGTCCCGATTGTTTGCTGTCTCTTTGCTTTCTGTGCGATTAGTGTTCTACGTTTCCTCCGCTTTTAAAAGAAGGTTCTATTCGCAATTCAGTCCTCGGATTTCAAGTCGATATCTGTTGCACCCTTTGTTCTTGTGTACCGAACGACGTGTCTGGTCCCTCTTTAACACATTGCTTGCATTTTCAT
Source organism: Cerceris ruficornis (assembly GCA_963989415.1). NCBI lineage: Eukaryota > Metazoa > Arthropoda > Insecta > Hymenoptera > Crabronidae > Cerceris > Cerceris ruficornis. The sequence goes on from OZ022528.1 coordinate 13,771,564, forward strand.
ACCAAAGCTGAGCATATTTCCTCGTGTTTCGCAACGTTTATAAAATTATCTACAGATACCTGATAGACGTAGAGGAAGGTTGCCCTAGTCGTACCATAGCCAAATTCGTACCTATGACATTTTTCAGTTGTTTTTGTCAGTAAAACGCTGTTGACGGCAGTGATGTATGCTAGCATCAACAATGTTGATTTCTAAAGTTTTTGCGCAGCGATAATACGTTGCAACCAATCCTCGAACCCTCGAAGCTTACAGTTGCGTTCTTGTAGGAATTAAACGGGAAAAGTGAAGTATGTTTATTTAACCAGTTAACTGTGTTCGACGTGTATAGACGTCAATCCAAAGCTCTGTTGCGGTAACCTTTCTAACACTGAATTGTACATTTTTTATCGAAGAAAAATGTAATCCTTTCACGTTTTGTATTCCTTTTTTCGTAAAATTTACAATAGGAGCATTTCCTCTGCGTTCGGCGTGTATACAAGTCATTGTTTGATTTTAATTCCGCATCCCGTGAGAGATTTTTAAAACTGAACTCCACAGTTAACTGGTTAAATTAACGAAGAACTGAACATTATGTAGGAATCCGGAATAACGACACAACTTAATAGCGTTGGTATATATATGTATTCGAACAAAGGGTATAGCAGGATAAGGGGGTCAAAAGTGCCCTTCAACCGATTTCAATGGGGACGGTCTCATTCGATAGATAATGCTCGGCGATTGATGTCTACAAATTTTTAACCCTGAATTTTGACCGGAAGGGTAGTTATGGGGAAAATTAAAAAAACAGCTTTTTGGCCCTTTTTCCCCATTTATTGAGGCGTAAAAAATCCAAATAAATTCTAACATATTCTACACGGTACCGGACATATTGGAGAATTTTTTCAGATTTTTCCGTCGAAGTAGCTAAGCGTGAAAAATCGGCAAAGTAAAAAAAAACGGAAAAAAGAAGATTTCGTATCGAAATCTTCGAGGTACAACTTTTTGGTTTATATAGTAACAATCTAACACCTACGATTGTTAATCCCAATTTTTTTCAGATTTTTAAACCACCTGCGTCATTGTGAAAAAAATCGATAACCGATTTTCGGGACGTATTTTGATCTAAAACGCAAGAAGTAATTGTTATTTTTCCATTATTTTGATAGAGTATGTTCATTTTGTGCTTTTCAATGTTTCTGCATACAAAGCAATTGCGAGTGAATGCAAAGGATTGAATTGATTCAATTATTCGTAAGCTACACACTTCCTTATCAGCTAAAAATACGAACGTCCTTTCAATAGCAGCGATGGCGCAGTCGGTGGAGTTCTTGGCTGCGGAACCTCTCGAAACTTTTTGTCGCCGGTTCGAGTCCCAATGAGGTAAAATAATTTTTTTTTTTTTTTTAATCATTCACTGCATAACAACAAATAATAATCATTTTTCAATTTTTCAGTGTTTTTCAAACATTTTTAAATACTCATACAATATGAAATATATGTAAAATCAATTATGGAGCATATTGTTTTTTTCATTGATTCGTCCTAGCCACATCTCGTTATTGTTTTGTACATTGAACGAATATTAGTTTACTGTAACGAATGCAAATATGTATTCAATATTAAAAGGATCCAATTGTATATTCTGATGAATTGTAATGAAGGTGATGTCTAACGGAAAGAAGGGTTTATTTCTTTTTAAACATTCTTATTTTTGTATTTACCGCTTCTCCATTTATGCAGAGATCATCCAAAATAGACAATGAATTGAAAGAAAGAAGGTATATTGGGATTTCGTCCGTTATAATTCCTTTACTGTTTTATGCAAATCAACTCCTCAATATTCTTAAATGCCTCGTCCGATCACTCCACATTAATCAAAGAAGTTATCGTTGCTTCATTGACTATACCCCTAATATAATTGGAATTTCGGGCATCAAATGTTATTGCTGAGAATGTGCGAGTGGTAACCGTACCATAGGTTGTGGTTCGCACATTGCTGCAATAATATACTACCTGTCGCACGCACGGTATCTATCGACAATTGTTAGGCCTTCAGAGATATTGACAAAAGTATTTAATAAAAATGAAGTGGTGCCCATCATTAATGAACATAGTGACGAGGATTAAAGCCACACGAAACGTGTTTCAACTTTTAATTATCAAAAGGTAATCTATCGCATGCCATTTATATTTTCACACTAATATTAATTTCCATATTAACAATTGTTATCCAGTTAATACTTAAAAACATTTGTTTTCTAATTATATTTCATGGGAGGTGAATTGGCGAGAGAAAAGTTTCAAGTATTCCGCAGCTAGATACTGTAGCCTAATCATCAAATGGTAATCTGTCATTCGTATTTTTACATTAATATTCATTTACGTATTAATAATATTTATGCAGTCAATAATTTAAAAAAAAATGATCATCGGTTCTAAAGGTACAACTCGGTACCTGCCCGCTACCTACACGCTGCGCAGGTAATTGCGGACTAGATAACTGAGGGGAGTACATAATACTGGAGTAAGTGTAATAAAACAATAAAGCCTTCTGAACTGAATTTAATGTTTTCGTGTACTTAAAGTAGTTGGAAAACACGATTGCAATGGGGCACAAAACCTAAAGCTGAAGAAGTTGATTTGCATAAAACAGTAAAGGAATTATAACGGATGAAATCCCAATATACCTTCTTTCTTTCAATTCATCGTCCATTTTGGATGATCTCTGCATACATGGAGAAGCGGTAAATACAAAAATAAGAATGTTTAAAAAGAAATAGACCCTTCTTTCCGTTAGACATCACCTTCGTTACAATTCATCAGAATATACAATTGGATCCATTTAATATTGAATACATATTTGCATTCGTTACAGTAAACTAATATTCGTTCAATGTACAAAACAATAACGAGATGTGGCTAGGACGAATCAATGAAAAAAACAATATGCTCCATAATTGATTTTACATATATTTCATATTGTATGAGTATTTAAAAATGTTTGAAAAACACTGAAAAATTGAAAAATGATTATTATTTGTTGTTATGCAGTGAATGATTAAAAAAAAAAAAAAATTATTTTACCTCATTGGGACTCGAACCGGCGACAAAAAGTTTCGAGAGGTTCCGCAGCCAAGAACTCCACCGACTGCGCCATCGCTGCTATTGAAAGGACGTTCGTATTTTTAGCTGATAAGGAAGTGTGTAGCTTACGAATAATTGAATCAATTCAATCCTTTGCATTCACTCGCAATTGCTTTGTATGCAGAAACATTGAAAAGCACAAAATGAACATACTCTATCAAAATAATGGAAAAATAACAATTACTTCTTGCGTTTTAGATCAAAATACGTCCCGAAAATCGGTTATCGATTTTTTTCACAATGACGCAGGTGGTTTAAAAATCTGAAAAAAATTGGGATTAACAATCGTAGGTGTTAGATTGTTACTATATAAACCAAAAAGTTGTACCTCGAAGATTTCGATACGAAATCTTCTTTTTTCCGTTTTTTTTTACTTTGCCGATTTTTCACGCTTAGCTACTTCGACGGAAAAATCTGAAAAAATTCTCCAATATGTCCGGTACCGTGTAGAATATGTTAGAATTTATTTGGATTTTTTACGCCTCAATAAATGGGGAAAAAGGGCCAGAAAGCTGTTTTTTTAATTTTCCCCATAACTACCCTTTCGGTCAAAATTCAGGGTTAAAAATTTGTAGACATCAATCGCCGAGCATTATCTATCGAATGAGACCGTCCCCATTGAAATCGGTTGAAGGGCACTTTTGACCCCCTTATCCTGCTATACCCTTTCTCTCTTCTTACAATAGTTCGTCCGTTACGTTCACTCGCCTTTTCGCTTCTCCCGTGGGAATCCAATCACTCGATACATTCGGCCTCCTCATTCGCGCATTACACACACGTGACCACATTCGCGCTTCTTCCGTACTTTTCTCTCTCCCTCTCTCTCTCTCTCTCTCTCTCTCTCTCTCTCTCTCTCTCTCTCTCTCTCTCTCCCTCTCTCTCTTTCTTTTTCTCGCTCCCTCTCTTTCACTTTCTCGCTCTCTCTCTTTCACTTGCCACAATTAGTATAACAAAAGATAAAGAACACAAATAATATAATGATTACAACACAAGTATTAGAGATCGTGCGAGGTATATGCGATCCGCGCTTCCGAGAAGTCCCTGCGTATGAGTGAGGACTGTTTGTCTTTTGTTTCGTAGGGCGTCGGGCCTATCGGCGCCGGTGACGATTAAGTCAGTCGCAACAGAACTATCCTCACGTACAGTCTTATTCATTTCAATATATTTTTATCAGTGTTCATAAGCGTTTTTATTTGACCTCGATCCACCTCAACCTCCTAACAACAAGAACAACTCAGACTACACAACAACTCAATTATTAATATCTCACACAGTTCTCTCTCTCAAATCTCACAGCAGACTCTGCCAATTCTCAATCGCGGATATATTTATGACATTCACACGGTATACTCGTTCAACACTCACACTCTCGTCATCAGCTGTTTGCCATAGTGATTGCCGATCGATAGCTCCGGGGTCTTTGGCTTTTAAGGACAAATGAAGATCCTGTTCCCGGAAGCTTCTCGATGGTTCTACACATTCATGGCAAACAACTGATGCGCTACATTCATATTTAAAAATCCATTCATACCACATTCTTATAGTTTTTTATGCACACTTCGTAGGATGTACGGCAATATGATTTTAATAAATTGTTATGTAAGACTCCGCGCCAGCGAGGCGCCGAGCCGGGCGTTCTCACGCTTGGCTTTCGTCAAGAGGACCTTTCGTTAGCGAGGGAGGAAGACAACCCTCGCCTCTACGGGGCCTTTCGGGGAAAAGAGTCCCTGGAAGGAGAGGCCCACGTTCCTCTCCGAGGAAAGCCGCTGATAGGTTCGCGTAAGGGAGGAAGGAAGTCGTATAAATATACGACTTCCAGGGCTCGCCGAAACATTACAAGAATCGTCGTTGTAGAGTCCGTATGGACGAAACATTACGAGAATCATCGTTGTAGAGTCTGTATGGGCGAAACATTCCTAGTATTATCGTCGTAGCGTCTGTATGGGCGCTACGCAATCTTCTCAAAGATTATTATATATATCTAATTGTACAAAGACATTCCGAGTATTATCGTCCTAGCGAGCATTACTAGACTTACTGTTGACGAACTTGTTCTAACGCCACGTCTCTCCGAACGAATTGTTATATGTGATTGTACACAACCATTGTATTATTAAAAAGAAATTTATATTATATATTTCACTCTTACAGTTGTTATTTCTGAGGTATTCAATCCGGACTATTTCGACAGTTGCTTCTATGTAACGATGACCCGCTGGATCAATTCATTATTTTATTATGATTCTTTAAAATGTTACGCTTGCCGTTGCCTAACAATAAGTCGTATTCACACATATGCCTATGACATATCTACAGGCGACCCTCGACTCTCGTACATTCTATATTCGCACTATTCGCTATTTCGCACATTTTTAAAAATTCAATTTTTTAAAGATTTTTGTCGATATTGCAAAGTTGTAACAACCTACAATACGTTAAGGAAAAACCTAGTTGAATTCCTACTAATGCTTGTCAAATAACCCTGTTATCTAGTAATGTAACTAGTGATACTTTAAGGTTTTATTGATAGTCTTATGCTATAAGTTTACTTCTGTTAGTGTAATACTCTGTAATATAGTACTTTAATAGATTAAATTTTTATAATACATCATTAATACAGTACGTGATACACTTATATTAATATTGTTATATTCACGTTTGTACCAATGTACAGTGGAACGAAATGGGTAATCTAGGTGGAAAAAAATCAAATCACGGAATGGATCTTCAATAGTTTTATTATAATTTTGCTACTTTTCCATTAAATATATTTTTAACATAAAGTCCAACACAAAAAGCCGTATACAAAAGTCTCTTTATTTCTTCTATAGAATGAAAATCTGCAAAGAAAAGTATAGATTTTCCTATAAAAAATGAAGTTGACCTTTAAATAACATTGAAGAAATATAATAAATAAAAAATTAATATTGCACCGATATTCTGTCGACGACACTATGAAACTTTTGTGTATAACATTTTTCTCTAAAATCAGTGGTTCTCGAGTTATTATTTTTTTCCACCTACATTGTCGATTCGTTCCACTGTGCAATGTACGGTAGCATTGTCGATAATGGCCGATAGCTGATGCGATAATAAATAAACTAATATAAAAAAAATCTCTGATTCACGGTTCAAAAATGTAGGAATTAATATCTTTCTCCTAATTTTTCCATTACACCTATTCTGTTTTTAGACGTTAGATACTGTTGCATAGGGAGGTTGTTTAATAACCAATACTTTAGATATAATATATACCTAATGTATAATGTATAATATATAATATATACAATAAAAGGCTAATTTTATTATAACATATTTCAAATGAAAAAAATCAAACCCTACTCACATCGTACATACAGATCTCTCGCCTGACACACAGTGCACTCTCATGTCACATACACACACATGCACATACACATGCAATCGGCAGGCAGCCAACTTATCATATTTAGTATATTATTACCAATAGATACGTTCCCGTAGAATACGTGTAAAAAAATCGTGTAAGAAAATATATTGCATCTATGGAAAAATAGAAGATTGGTTCCAGTTCCAAGAAATCAGCAAAAATAATGCAATAAACCATGAGTTTTCATGCTAGGATCTTAAATATTTTATTTTATAAAGATTGTATATGTATCATACAAAGTAAATTATCATTTGAAAAGGAAAAAAACATGTCGTGTTTTGGCTAGGCCACAGGAAAGCAAAATTTTCTTCTTAGAATTTGGGTCGATCGTGTTAAATCAAAATAAGTCGTGTTAAAAGAGAATTAAAATTTTTTTCCGATTCGTGTTAAATCAAAATCGTGCAAAAGAAGTTTGTGTAAAAACAGAATTGGTTGTATTGCCTCTACTATTACCTACTCGAGGTTAAAGAATCTCAACTTTACAAAGAAAACACATGAAAGTGCTTAAATACTCCTCATTATCTTACTTATGTATACTGATAAATAAATATTTCTAAATACAATTTTTAATGTTTTTCCAATATCCCTCTACTTTCGAACATTCAAATTTCGCACACATTTTTCAGAACCAATTATTTGCGAAAGTCAAGGGCCGCCTGTACCTAGTGCGACCTAAGGATCTGTACTTGCACATCTTAAGGTAGTTGTCGTGCAATGGGCATAGTGTCAGAAAATTCTAAATTTTAGAATACTCATTGAGGACATTATAATACAATTATCCTTAAAATTTTAAATCGATTGACCTCCTCTAATTCGAGATAAACTTAATTAAAGTTCGGGTCATTAGCATGGAGAGTATATGCGCTATGTAGTGGTTCTACCACTTTATTAATTCTAATAAAAAAACTAACAGTCAGAAACTTTCAAAAAACTAACAATTCATAAATGTTTTTGTTCTGAATTAGACAAAAAAACAACAAATATATTGACCTTCCCGTTATTGAGTTATAATAATGCAAACATTAAAAATCGTGGAAAAAAGCACACGCGGGCAAATCGAACAGAAACAACTTGGCAACGCTGTACTGTACATACATTGAGTCTGCATACACTGAAGCGCTGTATCCAGTAAACAAGCCCAGTATGTCCAACTGTGTGTGGCATAAGCGACGTTGTCAAATTGCGAGACGTGAAAATGTTTCATAGTGTTTGTGTATACATATATATGAGATTTGTATGAGTATGTTGTCATGGGTACAGTATTGAAAGAAAGGTGATCGTTCATATCGCTACTCGCTCCTATACTCTTACCACGCACATGATCCAAAAACTATTGACGATATTGTACCACGACAACGTCCTTAAGATCTATCTTGTTCTTAGAAAGAGAGTATTGCCGTTTTAAATATGTCATATGAAACATACTCTTTTTGATTTTTAGGTAGGGACCATTATTGAGGTTTAGATTTTCGCGAGTTAGAATTTTTTGATATTCGAATTAATTATTACGCTAATAGTTATTATATACTTCTGTGGATCTTGTAAATTTTGGATGTGTAGTTAATAAAGTGATTTACGCAAGAAATATTAATTTGAGCTATTTTAGTTTCGTTTGCTTTCTAGATACGACTTAGGATACAGGTGGTACGACTTAGGATACTATTTCCTCAGTCGTACCGATGTTTCTATTTTAGTCTTTGTTAATTACCTTCGATTGTGTACATCTGTTTTGATTTTTTTTAAATACATATTTGCAGTATTGATAGAAGTTGTAAATAAAGCATAATTTCGTCTTTTACTTAAAAAACTTACAATTTATAGACCTTTTTCCTTAGGAGGGACACCATGAGCAACTTTGGCGTTAGAGAAATTGCTAATCTCATAATTCCACGAGAAATGCATAAAAATGCACTTCTTCTAGCAAAAAAAAAAACATCGTTCCTTAATGAACAAAATATATGATAAGAATACCAGCAGAATCTGCAGAATTTATATTTTTATTAAATTACTCCCATTTCACAAAATACAATGAAATCGCATTTGCCAGTCCAATAAAAACGAAACGAAATCCACCACGAGGCAAGAATCGAGGTAAATACAATCTCCCCGTTAATACAGGTAATCCCTAGATACAACACGATACTTTGAGAACACCATTTTAATTGATGTTCTTAATACAAGAGTTATCTGCATTAGCCGATTTCCGAAGGATTTCGCGCCCAACCCCCGTCCGCTTCATCGAATCCATGTTAATCTGAAACGCATAAAGCCCGATAACACGATGCTTTGAGAATACGGTCAGAATATCGCAGCAACTCTGGTATAGCACACTTAGAAAACACGATTCTGATTCAACAGGGTTACAAACTTGCGGAAACCGTTGTCCTAACGCGGTATGCATCACACATGAAACACAGTACAAGAGATAGTTATCGTACGTTTGTACCATATATATTAATTAATCGGTAAAAGATCAGATTCGCAAGAAACTAAGCTCTTTGTCTTTATAATAACCCTTCGCGCTAAAATCACTTACGATATGAGTCGCTCAGAAACCAATGCGGTTAAATAATTTTTTTCATATCTTCTAATTTTTGTAAATTTTAATAGAATGAAGTTTATTCTATTGAAATTTACAAAAATCAGAAAAAGCAAAAAAATTTACTTACTCGCATTGGCTTCTGGGCGACTCATATATAATATGTATGTACGTTCATATTTATATCTTACAATTAGTACCGTGAATGTCAGAATATTTGACCGCATTGCAAATTCCCTATTGTTTTGAAATTTACCGTAATACACGAATTCTTAATGAACAGCTGTAACATTCTGTTTATTTTATCTCCCCTTTTTTTAATAACACCGTTATATAAATGAGTGGCACGCTATCTCTGTACATTTTTATAGAAATTTTTGAAAATAATAGTTCGCGTCAAATTGTCCTGGACGTATTGGTCAGGTGCATTTTTACGTTAAATTTCAACGCAAGAGATCATAATATTGCACCTACCCTCGTATACCGACAAGCCATTTACAAAATAAAACTCTGATTGAACAGGATTGGAAGCTCGTGTAAACCCCTAGTATAGCACTGAATACAACCCGTTTTCATACACCATAGCATAAAAGAATTTTATCGTAGCTGAATCATCGATGTTAATTGATAGCGAACAGATCGTCTCCGTAATCTACCCGATTTTTCAACGAATACATTTCAATCGTCCACAAATAAATCCCGGTAAAACTATACATTAAAAATACCATCAGAATATTACAACACCCTCGCTATACATAGATTCAGCATAGTTACAAACTTGCGGAAATCCTTGGTACAACACGATAAGCATCAAACACGCACCACAAGTTGACTCAGCACACTCTAACTGAACCGTATCACTTCTACGATGATACCTCATCGCTATCAGCATCGATTGACGGATAAAAGATCGTTTGCTCAACCTACCTGACTCTTCATAGGATCCGTGTTAATCTGACACATGTAGAGACCCTCGTCCTCTTTCTGCACCCCCTTTATATGTAGATTCCACATAGTATGGTCGCTATGAGACACCGAAACCCTCTTGTTGTGCGTGATCACGTGGTCGTGAATCGCCTGGATTGCCTTGGTGTCCGCTTTCACCCAGCCGACCTGTCGAAAACATCGGTGCCATGGATGAGAGAGCGCTAATGAGACCAAGTCGCAAGCAACCGAGGACAACGATCGAGTCACAGAGACGACGGCTCTGTAGATTCCGAGTCTGAGAACACCGCAATTTCCCGGCAGACGGGGCGACCACGGAATACAAACAACCCCCGATGTCTATGCCGGAGGCGGTGAGGCACGTATAGGGTGGCGCGTGTGCGTCTTCTATCTCCTTGGCCAAACTTCGGGCGATATTTGCATTTTCCTTCGAATATTCCAAATCCCACGCGGAGTCGCGCTAACATATTCGTAGAGTACTTGCACTAATAGAAAAGGGGATGCCGGGTGTGCCGTGAGAGGGATACCGTCATAATGGTATTCGAAATTGTTTTTGGGGTTGGCGGCTGCGAACGGGAGTAAAGATGTAATTGGAATTTATTCCTCCGTGGCTGATAGATTAGCCTGGGTCGTGGGGTGAAGTGGATAATTAGTTGGATTCTGGGAACATTTAGAGAGGAACGGAATTGTGGCTCGTCCGTTGGATCATCGTTTGAGACTTTGATACGATTATCGTCGGATTTTAAGTGTATTTGATATTAGATTATTAGAAATGATTATTGAATAGATTTCCGATGGTGACTGAAGGAATCGATGTAGCGAATCGATTAACTTATACTTAGAGTCTGTTGGGGTTGGAAAAAGTTGGATAGTGGATTTTGAGTAACATATGGAATTTCTTGGTGCACCTTTTTTGTACTTATCGAAAATCTGCCGGTCGTTTAGGAAGTTTAGGTAGTTAGGTGAGAATCATGGGAAATTTCATTATGTAAAAGAAGCTTATAGTAGTAACAACTTTATGAAAACGATATTAGATAATAAATAAATATGAATTTCGTTGCTACTAAGCTGTTCGCTATGAAAATATCGTTTTACGGAAAATCCATGAATGCCGTTGGAAGTTCATCGTCTAAGCAAGTATTATAGTAAAAATGACAATATTCATTTCTGTTTTAATGTTAATATCGGACACGCTCAATTTGAAATGATGTTCAATTTGAACATTTTGGATTGTTGAAAAATAATAACGAAGAACAAGAGTAATATTCTACACGCGTTCAATAAAATTCCACGCTTAATCAAAAACGATCGATTAGCTGGCAATACAAAATAATTGAGTAAAAATTCCAAATGCATGCAAGGTTCGTATCGTGGTAGCAGTCATCTCGATATTACAGTTTAAATGAAATATTAACTGCAGTCGCTCGTTACCACTTTACTCCCGTATAATGTCATTAGACGCTCGTAACTAGATTATTTATGTCTTTATAGCTGTGCCAAAACGATCTTAACGAGAGGAAGCTAGCTTATTACAACGTTACTTTACCTCGCTTTTTAACAGCTCATTTTAACTTTACATCATCCGTTGATTTTTTATATCGTGAAATTCAACGGTTATTAGAAATGTCTCTCGAAATTTGTCGTACCCTCGAGAAAATGAGCAATCCATGTTAAAAAATCCGATTTTATAAATTCAATACATAATTCAAATCCAATGTTTCGCACAGTCACGACTCGTTACTTTTTAATTGGAAGAAGAAAATATGGAATGCCGCGATGAGACAGATCCTCGAACGAATTCCATTCCCGCGGAAAGTTTGGTGGTATTGGCAGTACTTTTACATTACTTCCTAAAATTCATAAATTTCACGATAGAATTTATTAAATTAACTGGGAAAATTCTGTTAATCGAGCGGTACGAAATAATTATAAAATTTTCTATACGCGAAGGTTGCGAGCGTCTCGTTACCTATTACGATATCCGATTTCATCAAGGAGATCGAAGATGCCTCGTCGAGAATTCGGACTTGATTATCGATTCTGGAAACGCTGAATATCGAAAAGGATATGCTGACTAGAGCTGACCCTCCCGCCAATCCTTCGAATAGGGTACATCCGGTTGAATTAAAGCAAACAACCTCCCCCGATTTCGAGCAACTGGTTATTCCATAATGAGAAAGCATCAGTATAGCGCGCCAGCTGCCCCTATAATATGATTTGAGAAGACCGGAGAAAAATGTTAAAGCGTGCAAAAGATAATCTGGCGTTTGCAACACGGATAAAAGTGTAATTTTTACCACCCTTCCTATTCTCATTAACGGGAGCTGGGTTTTTTTTCTGTTATCCCTACACATGCCGTAATAATATGCGGAATTTTATTTAAAATAATGACGTTTGATAAAAATGGTTTTCCGTTTCAGCGATGCACAGAATTTTGTGAGAGAGGGAATAATATCGAAAATAGCCATTATAAAATCGTGCAGACGAATTCGTTATTGAAATCTTTAATTGAGACTAATTGCGGAAATTATTCTCGAAAGTGGGATATTTTTTTTATTTAAAATATTCCTGTTTGACATGATAATTACAACGTGGCATGTTTTAATTTAAAATATCAGCATTCCAAAACGTCGTTAATTTGATATAATATACAGTGAGTCACGAAATTATTCGAACGCTTTGAAATGAAAATTTTGACGCTTAAAAAATATGAGTGATATAGCGAATTACAAAATACTTTTATTCCTATAGTGATATATAAGAGTCATAATTATACATGTCAAATTTGAAGCGTGTCCGGCAACGTAAACATTATTTATTAAAGATTTCTTGGTAACATCGAGTAAATAGGTGCCACGAAAGTATTCAAACGACGAAACTTGTAGTACAAAACAATCCTTGAATTTGACGAACAGTAAACATTGGCTTTCTCAGTTGGTGTTACACACTTCACTTGTTCAGTGCTGCCAGTGTTCATAAGATTGTAGAATTTATATTAATAATGTTAGAGCGGGGCACCGCCACGACGCGACACGAGCCTTTTATCTCGGGGCCTTCTTCTGTTTTAAGAAGGCGCCGCTTAGTGTAAGCCGACCCAGCTACAGAGCATCACGCGACAGTGTGCTATTCAACGGTTAATAAAGTATTTTGGTCTTATTCACGGGAACATTTCCTATCACACGATCCACAGTCCTCATCAAATAATGTGCCCAAAAAAATCAGAACAAGCTTCACTGCCTTCATAATGGAGGCAAGTGCTATTGGCGAAATAGCACAATTGTTAGGGAGAAGTAAATCTACCATTTATTATATAGTAAAAAAGTTAAAAACCACTGAAATCTTTCAGGATGAAGTCCGTTCTGGCCGGGCGGCCCAGGAAATTAACGAAAAGAGGGAAGAGAATATAATTGTGCGTGAAATAAAAAAGGACCTAACAATTTCTGCACCAAAACGTACTATACAAGTTGCTGATAGCTGTAAAAAACAAGATCGTCCTGAACATTCTCGAAGAATCCTCTGTAAAAATGATTCTCATGGTGCTATTCCCCGAAAGAAACCATTTATTAAGAATTCAATAAACAGAAGAGATTAAATTTCGCTAAAAATGATGTCAACAAGGATAAGGACTTTTGGAAACACGTTATTTCTTAGGGCGAGAGTAAATTTAACATATTTGGCTCAGATGGATGCCATCAAATTTGGAGAAAAGCAAATAGAGAGATTGTAGTGTCGGGCGAAACGAATTGCGACGAAACGCAAGCGACACCACGTCGTGCGACCTCGGCGCCGTCCGGGCCGAGGCTTTCAAAAACTGTTTAGGTTAAGATACAGCATAAGACTGTTTAGTTTTTAAGGATCTGTATGTGTGTGGTGCGAAGGGTTCGAGCTCGACGCCTTTTCTGAGAGATGACAGTCGTCGAAAGAGAACAGAGAGCAAGTAAACTTTGATCTGCGAGTTGCGGTTAAAGTGAATATTTACAGTATTGCGTACGATTGGTCCTGCGAGGTGCGGTCAATCGTCTGAGCGTGTGTTTTCATATTATTTTTATACTGTGTTTTATTTTTAATATATATCTATATACTGTTTTATTATTTCTCGTGAATAGTTATTTACAAACATTAAATCCCACAAGATGAATCTTAAAAATCTACGACCAACCGTGAAACATGGGGGTGGGTTGATAATGGTATGGGGATGTATGGGGGCCAGTGGTGTTGGAAGCCTCGTCATTATTGACGGAATATTAGATAAATATAAATATGTGCAAACGTTGACACACAATCTGAAGGAAAGTGCGGAAAAATTGGGGATAGTAGACAATTTTCATTTTTAGCAGGACAACGATCCAAACATGCCGCACGTATTATTAAAGAATGTATCATATACAACGTACTTCACGTTTTAGAAACACCCCCACAAAGTCCGGACATGAACCCCATAGAAAACTTATGGGCAGAAATTGGCAAATAATGGAATAAACATAATATTAATTTCAAGGAAGCATTAAAGACGAAAATTTTTGAAGTTCGGAACAATATAGAAAAACGTATTACTGAAAATTTTGTTGATAGCATGCAACGACGGTTACAAGCCATAATAAGAGCTCACGGTGGTTCGACAAAATATTAAAATATTACAGTTGTTTAAAATAAGTACTATTAATTTAGTCGTTCGAATATTTTTCTGGCGATCATTTAGATGACGTGTAATGGCGAAATTGTGGTTTCGCGGTTTTCGGAGAACCCCAAACTCGAGAAATGGACTTGTAAGAACTTATTTGAATTTATTCTTATTTAGAATATACGTAGATGCGCAGTGGCGAGACAGAGTAAGTGTAATAATGATTTAGTCGTGAATTAGTAATGATGTAGTAATGTTTAGAGATGGAATGTAGTAATTTAGTAATGAGCGATTTTGGTCGGAGTAAGGGTTCTTAAAGGTTTTTGGAGAAGGAGTGGAAGTGTTGTTGTTGGTGGTCAGGGCCAAGGGGTAGGGATAGAAAGTTGGAACTTGGATTTGCGCGATGATTCGGGGATGACTAAGGGATGGTGAGTCGGTGGTGATGACGGAAGTTAGCTAGCTACAAAATATTTGTCCTTACTCACTAAAGATATCCTACTTACTATCTAATCGGAGGGTCGGTACATTACAGACGTTACGAAGAAATATTTTATAAGTATTGCATACGTCATCAGAGACACTTCAAATTTAACATGTATAATCATGATACTCATGTGTTATTACAGAAATAAAAGTATTTTGTAATTCGTAATATGATTTATGTTTTTTCAACGTCAAACTTTTCAGGTCAAAGCGTTCAAATAATTTCGTGACACACTGTACATTTACGGCGAAAAAGTATTATATTATTAATAACGATATAAAGACGAGGTCCGTACAGAGAACTTATATACAAGCACCCGTAAATACCCGAGGTCCGGTTAAGGTATATTAGGGACAGTGCGTCGCGCGTAAACGCGTTCAGAACGTCGAACAAAGAAGCCGCATGGATCGGGACAAACAATTGCCGAGCGACGATTCGCATTCATTTTGTTCGCGGCGAAGTCGCTCACAAGGCGCAAGAACGCGCTAACGCCACCGAATATAACGCATCCGCGTTCGAGGCTATTGAAATGCTTCGACAATTATAATATCTAACAACGGTAGTTGGAGAATCCAGAGGCTTAAGAAACGGCGAAACTTCATGTACAAATGGAATATTTCGTACAAAGCACAAATCTATTTTTGTTCCTAACATAACTCTGTTTTAAAGTGTGAAATATCACTTAAAAAATGTTAACAATTAATTTTTATAATCTTTCAGCACATGTAATTTATAAAATTACCTGAAAACCTTTCGATTTTTGTTTAAAAGAATTTGTTCACCATTCCCTACCATTGTCAAGCCGCTAAAAAGTGTCTCTCAAGAAAATTTCAAACCCCTGAAACCTAATTGCAGTACGCATAGCAAAATTTGCGTTCTACAAGAATCGCCCCATTTGTATTCAAAGTTTCATAACTTTTTGACTTTCCCAGTCAACTTTCCTTATAATACTGCCTCGTCGAATTTATTCGATAACTGAAAAAGAAACGTTGAACCGTAGATGAGAAATGGAATTTTCAACGGCCCCAGAGATGACCGTATTTTCCAACAAAGTTAAAAGGAATTAAATCCGCCTAAAAGTGTACTGCAGCTTGCATTGTTACTGAAATTTGATGTGCACTAACGCCCGATGAATTTTCATAGAGGAATACTTGGCAGGGGAGAGAAACTTACCCTATATCCCCCCAAATGTTTGACCAGACACGTAAAAGTTGCGTCCCTTCCGAGTGGTACCGTTAGATTTGTGATAGGGCCAGCGAATTCGGGTGGAAAAGCACCGCCTGAAACAGATACGATGCACGTGAAAAACTCGCGCGATTTGCATATCTTCTTTGCTGCAATTTTGCAACATGACATTCATTTACTAAGCGAGTCGCGCTCGGCGAAGAAGGGGACGGCTAAGAATGGAAACAAGAAACGAGATAAATCCTGTCTGGCAAAGGAAGAGATCTTGCTCTTCCTTTTTTCCGTCTGTGATTTAATTAATTTGAATAATTCAGGCCGAGTTGTTTTACCGTCTGTCGTGTGCCTGTGAAATCGGACAATTTTGGTGGTGCAATTAGTAGATGTAAAAGAAACGGATCAGAATAGAGGCATTAAACTGTCCCACGTGAATAATACCGGAGTGTATGATGCGCATTGCGTTTAACGGTCGTTAAATTTCTTTCATAATTATCACAGTCCTTCGTTCCATATTTCGAATTATTTTCAGAAATATTACATATTTCGGTGAAAAATATATACCTAAATACTGCGGGAATTTTTGACATGATATACATTGTCCTGCAAATTTCAGGAACTCGCCGAATCATTATCTCGTTCTTTTACGAATTTATTAATTAATTTTCGTAATTACTATATCAATGTGTTTGTTGTATTTTAAATTTCATGCGCGATTTTCGATGCCTCCGGCAACGTTCTTGATGTAAAATATCGTCAAAATATTGTAATATCATGATATTTTATTCTTCTTTGGCATTAATTCATCATCGAAATTGTTGAAGGAATTTCTGAAGTAATGAATGAAAAAATATTCGACACGAGGTTTTTTTTTCAAAAGGCGAGCAATAATCGTTTAATTCGGGCCTCAGAATTTCGAGAATATCAGTTTGAAATGTCGGGACACTTCTGCAAAAGCGCTGTTTGCTTGTCGACGATTTTTCCCAGTCGTTCGTAAAAATTATTGATGTCAATGGGAGGTACCGGATACGTAAGGACACTTCACTCGAGAATTTTTGTTCTGCACGGACAAATGGAACGCTCGATTTGCGTATAATGAAACGCTTTCACGTTTTACAGTGAATATTTCCGTCATAACGTGCGTTGGTGCACCATCGTGCGATATTCAAGTTTTCCCGCTTATTTCAATTTACAGTCACGTAAGGATGCACCTTTTATAAATATTAAAATATCGTGAATAGCATTTTTCCAAGGAAATACATTCTGTCAAATAAACAACGGGAATTGTTCAATAAAACACAAAATATTGGTGTGATCATCGAAATACATTTTGTCGCCTCCAAAATAGGCCTCACTTGATGAGAAACATTTGTGTCAACGAATAATCCAATATTCGAAACACGTCTTACAGGCACTTTCCGGTATGGTCTTGAGTTCCTTCTGCGAATTTTGTTTTCTAGCGTCAATGGACTCAAGACGTCTTTCACGAAGTAGTAATTTCAGTTTGGAGAACAAAAAAATGTGCTTGTTCGCTGACATTCTTTGAGTTTTTGGTAAAAAATTTGCGTGTCTGAGGGCGCATTGTCAAGGTGCAGAATTCAAGGATTGACCATCACAAATTGGGCCTGCTCCGACGAAAATGCTCTCTTAAACGCCTCGTAACGCCCAGAAAAAATTGGTTATTCACTGTTTGCTCCTCTAGAAGGAATTCCGAGCGGACAAAACCACGATAGCCCGCTTCTCGACCTTCGTTGAATATTTTCTACTACTCGTATGCTCGTATTTTCGATAAAGCTGACTCACTGCAGTCCTTTTGCAACATTGTCAACGATTCGGCACAATAAATTTCGTTGAAAATTCAAAATTTAATGCAAATTCTCTGTTCAATATTTTGATTTGTTTTAAGGATCGCCGGACACGCTTGACATTGACTAGTCCAAGCAAGAATTGTAAACAAACTGATCGTTAAATCGTAACTAAAACTAAGACTAGATCAGATTAAAACTACGTGAAAATTATATACAACGATACGAACTTACAGCAAAAAATCTTTTTTCACTGCTTTTTACGCGGATTTTAAATGAACATTTCCCGTTATTTATTTGAGAAAATGTATATTTCACTTTTAATAAGAGTAATTGTTCCAAGTCTCGAGAAATCGTATTGCCCGTTCCTTCTAATAAACGAATGCATTCCTTTTTTATCCGGGAAAGGAGGAAGAGCCCTCGAAACATATCGTCTCTCCGTTAGCTTCTTCTTCCACTTGGACGGTCGATAATGACACTATTTTCGTCAATATCTTAGAAACAAGGCAACCTACTCGATCGCAATCGTTCGCTGGAGAAGCAAGAAATCTCCGATATCAAATCATGGCAATTTGATTGAGTTCTCAATACACTTTTATTAAATAGCTTATTTTAATTTGCTACGGACAACTCACAGTTTCTCTACGCTGCAGCGCGCTGTCGTGACATTAACTCTTTCTGCAAAATTTGAAATTTATTGTTTGTTACTTTTATCAATGCTTTTTTGTTACTTTTAGCAAAACACTTAATTACATGCTGCTAAATTATTTCGAAGTAGATTTAAAACTCCTAGGTATTAGATCCAACATACAGTGCTAGCATTTCCTGTTTTTGT
Organism: Cerceris ruficornis; assembly: GCA_963989415.1. Classification (NCBI taxonomy): domain Eukaryota; kingdom Metazoa; phylum Arthropoda; class Insecta; order Hymenoptera; family Crabronidae; genus Cerceris; species Cerceris ruficornis. The sequence goes on from OZ022528.1 coordinate 13,790,504, forward strand.
TGGAAAACAAGCTTCTTTTGTTAACTTTCATTAACTTTCATCTCTGAATTTTTTGTATTGATATAAACAAAATGTAAAAAACTACGGCACTGAAGTGGCCAGACAAAAAAAAGAGTAGTGACGGTTTGCAGCGTTTGTCCAAACAGGCCCGTTGCATGCATTTCTTGCTTTAATCCACTTTAACAAAGTGAATCAGCATTTAGAATTATTAATTATTCTATATACAACAATTAAATAAACTTATTCGCTTTGTTTTGTACTGCATTTTTTATAATGCTTCATTATTTTCGTAAAAATATACGGTCTAAAACTTGTTGTAAAATATATGTTTTTAGCAGATTAAATAAATATGTCAGCGTGTACCACAGCTGGTACATATAACCTGAATGGGAAGTTTGACGTGTACCAGGAATGGTACACATGGAACGGAACGTGTTAATAGTCAATAAAATATGCATTTGATACATTAAATTTCCTTTCAGCAACTTCTAATAACTCAACAACTAAACCCCAGTGAAATCAAACAGCAAAGATAATTCCTAAGAGGGGAAATCTTCCCTTGCACCGTAAATCGATACATCGAATCGCATCCTTCGCTAATTATCTAGAACGTCAAAAGCCTCTTTGAAAATCATCTACAAGGATAAACCATCGCCATGCGCGTCATCCTTCTCGCGTAAAGTACCTTTATCACAAAGGTACCCTAATGACGATCCTTCTATTAGCAACCAATCGACGACTCGCGATTCCAATTATGAAACTTCTTTAAAAAGAAAGGAAACAACCTGGCATCTCGAAAGATATCGAAGAATCACGATAATTAGCTCTCCTATTCGCCAATTCAGATGAGGAGAAAAATACCAAAGACTCGCCTCGAAATGAAACTCAAACGGCTGGCATTAAGACGAAACGGCTGGAATTAAGGAAGCGACATCGTTTTCTTAAACATCGTGCAACGTAAGGAGATGGGAATCGCGAGAGATTGCCGGAAAAGCGAGAGATATATACAGGAAGAGGCTTCGAGTCGATCCTTAGAACCTAAGAGAGAACAAGCTTGACCTATTTGTCTCATAACAGAGGTAATAGGATCGGAAAGTATTGTAAGTAGAAGTGACAATCGCCGTGGGACTGCCGAGGCTGCCGAGTGGCCGAGAGCAAAGTAAATTGACGGCGGCGCGGCATTACGTCGAAATAAAAACAAGAGGATAAACGTCTGCTCGCGATCGAGTGGCGAAAAATGAAATTTTTATATTGAGCCGAAATGATCGGCAGCGGAACGTGAACGGATCTACGATAGTCCGAGTTTTCGGGCTTTCCGGATGTATCGGATCGTTTTCAAAGCGCTATCGATAGTCGACGGCTGATAATTCGTAGCGATTGTATACTTTAGTATGGATTAAACCTGTGTTGGATGTACCACGAATAGAGTTCTGCTTCTGTTGAAATGGAAATACTGCTTTTACACTTTTTGGACGACAAACATACTGTCTTGCTGAATTCTTCTATCATGGATGTGAAATTTGTAAGTTTATATTGAATGAAACTAGGCATCTCATAAGCGCAAAATAGGATCTAAGCTTTCTTAAAGTTGTTAGTTATTATTAAACAAATGCTGTTACTTTGATGACAATTTATTAACGTTCTATAGCATGAAGGATGCAGATATCAGATATTTGCAGAGAACACCCTTTAGCTTTCTTCAAATAGCTATGCACCTTTATTTTCACAATGTACTAAATCCATGATATTCTTAAAGATACAATCTATGGAATAGATAAAACATACTTTTCAGTCGCGCTTCTTCATGATGTTCAAGTAGTCAGGATACATCGTAAGAAAATCATAATCCGTTATTTCGATCAAACGAAGAAGAGAAGTTTTCCCGGATACGCCAGTAAACTGCTTATATCCATCAGATTTATCAATATATCGCACAAGAGGCAACGATCTTTCACCTCTCTCAAACTTCCCACGGGCAGCTTATTATCGAACTTTTCGAGGCAAGTTATTACCTATATTAAATACCGTAAAATTCTTAACTTCCACGGAATGTTCGCGTCAGCGTCGAATTAGTATCTTCAGCGTAATGTGCAGTTTCTGTTTCGTAATAAGGAATTTTATTAATCGTGACGCGGGCAACTTTTTCCTCGTTCTTCTCGTGCTTTTTTCTCCCGCGCTGCCTCCAATGTGCTTCCTTCTAATAAATATAATTTGCGAACTGAATCTTCTCCTCCTCCTCCTCTTCCTCGTCCTCTTTCTCGTCTTTTTCTTACCATTCCTTCGTGTTCCTTGGCGGGGATGTGTATACTCGTACCGAAAAAATCCTGTACCTTTGCGTATCTTAGAAGTACGTCAATTTCGTTCAAATCGAAATATTAAAATTGGCAAGGCAGACGCCATGTTAATAGCAGCGAACATTTTATTCCGTGTTACTGTAATATCTAAAATAACCCTCGCTCACGAGGTATTTTGTCGTGAGTTTAAAAGAAGCTTCGTTTCTCAGTAGGGCATTTTTTTGATATTTCAACTTGGATATTCTGGAAACTTCCAAGGAATTTGAATTGCTAATAGTGACAAAATAGTAGAGCTGATATATAATATTTGATAATTCTACTATATCGATTCCTAAATGTTTATGGATTTCAGAAATGGCAAAATTATTGAAATTTGACAAGAATTGTAGTTGCAGCAAACGCTTAAAGTTGGAACTTTTTCTTGAGACCAATTTCTACCGAAAAACACGTTGTCTTCTTCGGGACATGCTGACGAATCTATCTTATATTTTCTAATGATTTTTTTCGTAATTGAAGAGCACTCTTCTACAATAAAAATGCACGTGCTGAATATCCAATTACTGTTTGTAGTTTATTAAAAAATTAACGTTCAATGAATGAAAGAATATCGTCAAAGTCTTCCATCATTGACAATGAATATTTTTAATGTTTCGTGTTGTTTCGTAATTTGACTAATGAAGATCTTTTCTGTAAGCTTTGACCTAAAAGATCATGCAAAAATCGCGTCCGCCTACGTCCCCTTTTGTCAGATATGATTTGTTATTGTTTAACGGGACATGCTCACTTCATCAATAGCTTTTTTCTTCACAACAATTCAGAGTTTCACTGACATGCAGATGTCTGGTTCCGTGCAAACAATAACCTCATGGTGCGAGCGGCAATGCTATTTGTGAGGATTATAATAAACTTCAAATCAGCATTTGCCTTCCTTGACTTTCAACCATTGAGAGGAGTGCGAATCTTAATCTTAAGATTCGCATTGTCACTCCCCTATTCCTCAATAGGAATAGCCGTACCATAAACCTTCGCCTACGCCGACCAGCTACCCTCTTTCGCCACTCACGGGCCTCAGCCCCTCAACCGAATACCATCCAGTCCCAAAAGGGGGCGGGCCACAAACAGGGGGCGCGCAAACACCCGCGCCAAAGCCGTTCGCGCGGTAAAATTAATATTTAATAATTTTCTGCGTGACTTCTGATGGCGCTGAGGACGAATTCCTTGAGCTCAGCGCCATCGGATGGTTGAAGTATCGACGAAGGATTCTCCCTCACAAATCAGTTACCTTCTCATCCTCAACTGAGGTACAACTCATCCTCGACTGAGGATTATTATCGTAAAGTCACAATCTCGTCCTCAACTGAGGAACAATCATCCATCCTCGACTGAGGAGTATCATATCGTTTTAATATTCAAACACCGCGATCAAGAGAAAAGGTTAGCTTAACTGTTGTGTCAAAGTGTTAACTAGTTTTTATGTGTAAATAAATACACTTAAGTTCAACTGAGCTTATCATCTGAATCGAGAGACCCAAACAAACTAGGCTATGTTATATTAATTTATATCGTAGCCGACACGTAAGAATTCGAGCAATCGAAAGAGACGTACACTCAACAAATTGGTGATACTAATAGTTAAGAAATAGATATGCTAACTAATAGTAGTTGTAAATAATTCTCTTCGGTGTAATATGAATATCTAAAATTATATTCTTGTAGAAAATATAATAGTTGCATTGGGAATTTCTAAAAGCTTCATGTGGAACAGATTTTCCGATAATCTAATTTAAATGATCTGGAAATTTACAAAATGTATATAATGTTAATAGCGAGAGAATAATAACGGTACTAAATGATAATGGAAGATAATTCTGTTCGGTAGAACGGTAATATCTAAAACTACATTTTCGTAAAGAACATTTTCGTCAAGTATTTACATAAATCTAGATTTCTTGTATTACAATTATTCAATTTTCTACTTTAGATAGTCTGGACACTTTTAGAGTATCTGTAATGCTAACAGTGGCAAAATATTGACATTATTTACATGATATTAGTAGACAATTTGAGTCGGTGTAACAGTAATGTACTATCAGGAATTTTTAGGTTTAATACTATGCCGTCCGCGCGATAAATCAAGATTCTTTGGCTTGGCGCCGGCGCTTTTCAAAGTCGAGAAATCACAAAAACGTCGCGTTCGACTAATCACAATAAGTTATAATTCTTTCCCGCAATTTTCACGAAATTTCGAGGATATGTAGCGTATTGCAGCCTGTACAGGATACAAGCGATACTTTGCAACAATTTGTGATTGTGTAAGACTCCGCGCCAGCGAGGCGCCGAGCCGGGCGTTCTCACGCCTGGCTTTCGTCAAGAGGACCTTTCGCTAGCGAGGGAAGAAGACAACCCTCGCCCCTACGGGGCCTTTCGGGGAAAAGAGGCCTTGGAAAGAGAGGCCCACGTCCCTCTCCGAGGAAAGCCTCTGATAGGCTCGCGCAAGGGAGGAAGGAAGTCGTATAAATATACGACTTCCAGGACCCGCCGTAACATTAAGAGTATTGTCGTTGTAGAGTCCGTATGGACGGATCTTTACGAGAGTTACCGTTGTAGAGTCTACATGACCGAATCATTCAGAGTATTAACATTGTAACGAACATTACCGATATTACGATTGTAGAAGTTGTTCTAACGCCACGTCTCTCCGGACAAATTGTTATACGTGATTGTATACAACCATTGTATTGTATTATAAAAAAAGAAATTTATATATATTATATATTTCACTCTTACAATTGTGATATCGCCGCGACGCCTTTGTAATGTAATAGGCAACTGTCTTAAAATTTTCACGTGACACTAACGTGGTGTCACCGGCATTTGTCCGCATATTTTCGCACGACACTGCACGACACAAACGTGGTGTCACCGGACGGCATAGTGTTAAGTATAGACGTAGGAAAATAAGGACGAAGAACGGGACTCTATTAATTACGGTACAAACTAACGGTGACGCACGGTGACGGATAAACGGAAGGACGAAGACGGACGTCTTGGGGGAAAACGGTAGCTAACGGAACTGCAAGTGGCTAGCAGGCCCGGGAACTTCCCGGGGGTGAGGCCCAGCATTCAGGGTGCACGCGCACTGGGTACCGTTTTTCCTCGAGTGACAGGGCCAGGCGAGAAAGACAAAGACACACGAACGGAAATACAGTAAAACCTCGATAAATGCACAGATTGCGGGAGCAAAGCAGTGCTCTTATCGAGTACCGGTGTTGAATCTGTGTTTACATTAGAGCGCGAGCCGAGCGCGAACTTAGAAAAAGACAGACAGTAGAAGAGACAGAGAAAGCAAACAGACAATGTGAACTGCTCGAAAATTTGAGCGAGGTATTGGTAATGCAACAATAAACTTGTTTATTTATTAATTAGCTATAGTTCGAACGTGATGGAATGAATTAAAATAAACAGATTTGCTCCTCTCTTTCTCTCAATCACATTTGAACTTTGGTGTCAGAATCAACGACACAGTTCACTGCCTTGAAATAGAATAATACAATGTAATAATATACAATCGATATACCAAAAACTGTATCAGTCAGCGAGATATTTTGTGATATTTTTATTAAATGTTCAAGTAACATTCAAATTCGATTTTTCTGTGTAATGTTACATTACGCGAAGCAGAGAGGTCAGAGTTGAGAAATTACTTCCAATGTTCATGTACGTATCGTATTTTAATAAATGTCATTGTCCATTCTACAAATTTTATTACACGCTTATTGACTTTATACAGCTGCAATTGAACGCGACAAGTGATCAGTAAAATTATAGTTAAATCACGCTTGACCAGTAGCGGGTAAATAATTCCGCGACGTGTCACCTTTTGTGAGATAAATTTTCTCAAATCGGCACGACAATCGCCGTGTATCGTGCTTCCTTTTCCCCGAGTTTTTCTACTCTTCCTATCTCTCGCTGTCCGAGAATTTCCATTCCTCTTTTCATCCATTTGCGTTAATGATGACTTGCATTCCAATGTTTTATGTACATGCGTACAACCTGAGCAGAGCCATTTACGTTCTGCTCTGTGTTCTTTTTATTGATTACTTACAATTCAACGTGTATGATTAATCATTGCCGGCGGTGAAAGGCCGTGCGAAAAATAGATTTGCGAATACGTTGCAATAACGCAAATTTGATCAAATTTATACGACTTTAAATAAGTTCCTTGTACTGGGTTGGAAATGGAAAAAATATGTAAATATCGAAGATAATAGAAATATACGTATACACCCAGTTCCGTTTTTACACGAACTTCTTTTACACGATTTTGATTTAACACGAATTAGAAAAAAAAATAATTCTCTTTTTACACGACTTATTTTGATTTAACACGATCGACCCATAAGAATAAAATTTTGCTTTACTGTGGCTTAGCCAAAACACAAGCACAACGATTAATTAGTGAGTTCGTTATTAAATCCACTGAAACATCGGCACCACTGGAGGCTAGTCCCAATTTTGCTCAAGAGATTACGGAAAGAATTTCACTAATGCAGCACGAAGACGATAACCAAGATATTTCAAGTGATAGCAGTAATATTGCAGTTTTACGCTGGCGTATGCGTTTATTGTCAGAAAGTGACAACGAATAAAATCTTTTTACGTGTAACTCATATTATTTTGCCTAATTTTTATGTTCATGAATTAGTGACAAGTTTTTTTCTTTTTCAAATGATAATTTTCTTCGCATGATACATGTGCAGTCTTTATGAAATAAAATGTTTAAGATCCTAACATGAAAACTCATGGTTTATTGTATTATTTTTGCTGATTGCTTAGGACTGGAACCAATCTTCTATTTTTCCATAGATGCAATATGTTTTCCTACACGATTTTCTTTACACGTTTTCCACAGGAACGTATCTATCGTGCAAAAACAGCGTTAGGTGTAATGAGAAAATTAGGAGAAAGATATTAATCCTTAAGTTTTTGAACAGTGAATCAGAGATTTTTTTTTAAACTGACTTAGTTATTATCGCATCAGCCATCGGCCACTAGCGACACGCTATCGTGCATTGGTACAAATGTGCATATAATAATATGGATTTAAGTGTACCAAGTATTGCATTAATGATGTATTATAACAATTTAATCTATGAAAGTACTATATTACAGAGTATTATGCATTATTGGATATCAGGGTTATTTAACAAGCAGTTGTAGAAATTTAACTGGATTTTTCCTTAACTTATTGTAGCTTGTTACCTGAATTTTTCATATATCATATAGAATCCCTACTTGTTTCAAAAATTTACCCTATAGGTTTATTATCTTTTAGACAATCTTTAATGTTTTTGGGCGGATTCGTTCTTTCTCGAAGAGCTTTGTTTCCGAGGCATTCCTGCATTCTATACGTTTGACAGTGTTACATGCGGCCCTCTCTACTTCGAGCTCGGGGCCGGAAATTCACCATTCTGTATAGCCAGACCCCTCGCTAGGACCGAAAACCGCTCTGTTTGCCCAGAATAATTAAGACTACGAAAACTAGAACTCGAGCGAACGACGAAACGCATATCTTATAGACACATTCCTGTTGCATCCCGCAGGAAAATTCCAGAAAGTGCATCGTACCCCACCACTTTTTCTTACTATAAAAGACGGGTTACGAACTACCTCGGGGGATTAGTTCAGTAATAGACTGTCACGCTGCAGGGTCGTTATAACCACGCGGATAGATTTTCTTCTTTTGACCGAACTTAGTTTTCGTCGATACGTTGTTAACCGTATAGAATACGCGCCAAGTCCGCGATATCTATTAGGCATTTTTTTACTATCTAATACCCCCGCATTCCTCAGTGCGTGAAAACCGAGAGCATTACAAGTAGGTGCGTGCGTCCAGAAACACAAGTCCACGTAACACCTTTGTAACCAAACACTTACACATTAATCTGTATTAATTGTCAGCATAAAGAAATATAGCTTGATCGTGTTCTTAGTCTTATCGCGTTTAAATTCTTTCTACAATTACCTTCCAGAAATCGTCAGCCTGCGATCCCACAGCAATACACTTTTACCGCTCGAAGTGTTACATAATTATAAAGTTACGTCAGCCTAACTAACATTCCTGTGGCAACCCGTGTTAGCCATACACGGGATCGTCCACGCGTGTTCCAACCTCGTGTGGCAACCCGTGTTATCCATACACGGGATCGTCCACGCGTGTTCCAACCTCCTGTGGCAACCCGTGTTAGCCATACACGGGATCGTCCACGACTAACAAATTACTTCTAAAACCAAACGAACACCACAACGAACATTGCACCTTATTCTTCTACCTCGGCCACTCGCAACGCTCCTGCCCTTGGCACGTAACAACAGTAAGTTTAGAGGTATGTACAGCTGCTACAGGTAGGTTCTTCGGTTTTTATGAAAAGATGTTAGTGGGTTAGTTTGGTGTATCCTGTTCTGAGACAACGGAAATTTCGATTCCGTTGTTCGCAAAAGTATTTATTTCTCGGATTCTGAGACTGTAAAACTTGGAGAGTCAGAAGCTGTGGACTTTCAAACATGAAGCTTCACTGCTCGACATTCCGATTTTTAGATTTTTTGCTTTTGTGAGTCTTCGCCTTTTATATAGTTTGATTCTTATGCTCTGACAACGAGACTGTCTGTCTTGAAAAATTTAATATATCTTAGACATTCACGTTATCAAATTCTCTGTCCATTCTATCACCTAATCCTTGAATCTTTTGACTCTCTAACATTTTGCTACTCTCATTGTCAGAATCTACTTTCCAATGCTCAGGCTTTGAGATTCCGAATTCCTCAGATTTCCTAACTTTCTTCCTCTCAGCATCTCAGAATATCAATTATTTGATTCTCTGAATTACAAGAACCAATTCCATTATTAAATTCACATGTGTGACGTTTTCATTTCCCATCTTCCAATCCTCAGGCTCCAAGATTCTGAAAGCCTAAGAAATCCTATTTCTCTCTCTCTCTCTCTCTCTCTCTCTCTCACTCTCAGTATCTCAGAATCTCTATCATTCAAATCTCTAATTGATAAGAACAAACTTCATGAAACCAGCACCATCAAATTCACACATACTACACTTTCACTCTCCGCCCTTTACTTCCTAGACTCTTAGATCCTTAAACCTCAAGACTTTCTAACTTTCCTTCTCTCAGGATCTTAGTCTTTCAGTTATTCACTTGTCGGACTCAAAAGAACTAACCTCGCCGTCAAACTCGTACCTTTGATACTCTCATTTCATCTATACTAATATTATGAAACATTACTCATTCGCATTTCACACAACACTGAACATATCTCCGCTCACAGAGTTCATTGCTCTTCTACATTATTTCTCTCACCGGAAGGAACAATATGACCGGGAAAATATTAAATATTATTGTCAATCATGTCCGATCGGGAGATCTCATTCTCCGTTTAATCGCAAGTGCTTATTTCTAATCGATACACAATTTTTCCTTCATATCGCCTTCTCCTCGGCACTTACTATCGCCGCATTCTCCACTACGAAATAGCCGTTGTTTTATCGATTCTACTTTGCCCTTTATTCCCCACCCCCTTCCTTCACTTTTTCTTCCTACGTGTCATTGTGCATTTCTGCATTCGGGAAAATATTGCGCGCAGTAAAAGTTTCCCGGTATTATTGTCTTCAATTGAAACTAGATCATGGCACAGTAAACGTAAAGAATATTAAATGCATACGTTATGAAGGAAAACTTAAATCTATGATACGCAATATCACGAAGGCAAAGCCGAGTGCTTCCGCCTCGCCTCGTATTCGCGGAATTGCGGCATTTTATATAGTAAACACGGTGGGGAAAAGTTTCTGTAATTTTTATCGGCAAAAAAAAAGAAAGAAAGAGGAACGACAGAGGAAACACGAATTTCCGTTTCCTTTATGAGACGCGTGCAGTAAAAGAGGCGGAAGAAAACAACTGGCTTCTTCGTAGTGAACGGATAGGTCGTTAAAAGAGGAAAGAAGGAAAAAAAAGGAAGAGGTGGATTAAACACAAAAGAAGTACAATGAATAAATGAGTGAATTTACATACGCAAGGAATGATCATTTTATTTCTGCATTAAAAAGAGCGAAACTCACGACGCGGCTTCAAAGTGCAGAGGGAATTCTTCTATTTGTGAGTGCTCGAAATTTTTCACGGGCCTCGGCATGTCCAAGAATAAAATTCCAACGGGAATATTCTAGTGAGTCATACTCGGTGTTGAGTGATTTTCGCGCGTGTGTACGTTACAGGAAACGTGGACTGAATATCATTTTACGTAAAATATCTGCACTAAACGAAAAATGCAACACGTTTGTCCGCCGGGAATCAGATTCCTTTGAAATTCTTCCCCTCTGAATTTTCGCATTTCTTCTTCGTACTTTGTGCGAAATAAGGAACGTATCGTGTATTAGGGGAGAGAAATGTCACGCTCGAAGAAACTGCGACGAAGATGACCGAACAATCATTAAGAGTAAATAAGGCTACGTCATTTTTCGAGGAAACTGACGTGAGTTTATTTTTACCAGGGAGAATCGTTCATTGGGAAAAATAATTCTAGAAAAATTCTCAGGATTGTTGGATTTTATTATTTTATGGAGGATAAAATGATTGGAATGTAAATTTCGTCGTGATGAAAATGTAGACATATAAATTCACAATTAATTGACTGAAGTACTTGGAAAAATAATTTCCGGTGGTACTTGATAAAACGTAAGACTGTTATATGTATGACTGTTAACGGAAGAAATAAATTTGTCAACCATAAATAAATTATTCGATTAACTGTTTGTAAAGTTCAGTGAGCCAGTATTGACCGTGTTTTTTTAATATCATGAAAAACCAAGGTTTCTTTTTCATACTGTTACCTGCGATTGTAAATTCCATTTGTGAAACAATGATCGGAAAAAACGTTTGCAAAATCAGTGAATATTTAATGTTACATTTTCTCGAATCATACACGCCAAATTTAGGTTCTACTGTTCCTATTGTAATATTGTGAAAGACGCAACTTTGAGGAGAGAAGGGAAATTTGCAAACATAACGTACAGTAACAATAATTTTCCTATATCTTGTGTTAATTTATATTATGTCTACTTCAATCATTATTTATATTGGACACTCACATGATCTACAGGATTTGAAAATTCATTTGATATTCATTTTCTCGCGGTACATAAATATACGCGAATATTCAGAGAAGAATAGAATTACTTTTCGCCAATTATGAATAAAGCAAATGACTGTTAGGAATGAAATATATCTTAACTAAAATTACATTACGCCAGTTATGTTGATGATTACAGATCAATAGACGATTAAAAAATGTTAAAAAAAGTAGCGAAACGAATATTAGTTAAAGCGAAGAGAAGAGTTTGTTTCCCAATAGGAACAAACTTATTTGCAAGAACATACATATTATTTATTCCTTCTAATTGCACACATTAGACCTCGGCTGCGATAGTCTAACCAGGCTTTAATAATTTATAATGAATCACATCCGAAATATCCCACTAGACACATGAAAAAAAGCGACATATCTTTTCCGTTTATTCAATAATAAAACGTCCTCCAATATTTTCGATCTTTTCTTCCTTTGTAGGTCCCTGTTTTGAATATCTCATTATTTGGCAGAGAATAAATAAATCATACGGCAGTTATTGCTTTAATTAAATTACAAATTTCAGTAGCAAATTACAAATAGAAAATGTTAAATAGCGGACACGTAACACCGATTAATAATATCTCGAACTGTAAGTAATTGCTTTCGGAACAGTTAAGAACGATGGTAAAATATTACGAAACTTGCTTGGAATTATTTCCATGGAATTAAATTAAGCGGGATTTCATTTCAGCTGCTATACAACTGCCCGAAATTAGTTTGAGAGTATTTTGCAGCCACTATTCCTTCTGGTACACGAAGACTCCCGTGCTTCTCTGGTTCTTCATTTTTCTTCATCTCCCTTCCTTTTTTCAGCCGATTTCTTGATTGCCCAATTTCATTATCATTCGCACGATGTTCCGAGGGTAAAAACGACAAAATTTGCGATAAAATACACTTATGCTAAATTACAATTTCTTTTTTCCCTCGTGAAAAATTCCAGCTGCGATTTCATTGTCGTACGAAAAAAATGCGTTTAATGGTGAATTAATGTACAGAAAGTACACTCACCAGGGTACAATTATTTTTTAACCCTGTGTTAAATAATCCACTAAAAAAACGTCAGGAAAAATTCAGTTAAAAAATTTCCCTGACTTTAAGAAAACACAATTTTTCCACAATTTAACAAATGATGAAACTATAACGATTAAATTATCCCTACGATATTCTACCATTCTTATTAAACTGTCATCTACCAAGGTATACTTTTTTCTACAATTCTCCAGAAATGAAATTTACGCAACGGATTTAATTTTCTCTTTTATTACAATCTGCATTCTCCGTTTGCTTCGTGGATATGCAAAAAGCCCTGGACTTCCTTATGCTTTCCCTTAAAATACGAAAGAGGTGTCGGATAACGCAACGGAATACTTGGTAAATAGGGAAGTTAATGGTCAAACGGATTAAAAATAAACTATTCCCGTCTACATTGGTTTAATGGAAGAACGTAGCATCCTCGTAAACGTTCATACTTTCCGGTAACATCTGCGTGTATACTATACTCGGATGCACGGGTTCCACATCAGCAAGTGTACGTTTCTCCTTGCTGAGAGTAACCGAAGTAAACGGTCGGAGAAACAAGCAGTCGCTCTACAAATCTCGTCACTCTGCAGTCCCCAGGAACACGTAACTCTCTCCGGTTGAAGAAATATTCGCAAAGTCGAGGCTCCGAGATCGCGAAAGTGTGCTTGGAGTTTCAACGTTCCGCTGTATCTTATATTTTACGCGCACGTAGTCACGTTTCTTCGTTGTTAATTATTGATAAGAATGCATACGAATGCTGTCCACTTACTGGAATATTTCTGAATATATCGTTCGTTTTGTTTTGTTATACAAGTTGTTTTCCTTTTTTACTAACGATAAGAGTAGATTTTCAGTTTTGAGAATTTTCTATTTTATCGAAGTAAAGTTTGGATGAAGAGAATCTTAGAACTGAAAGAATGTACGTTATGCCGATGAGAGAAAAGGGAATCTTTCCGTCGAAAATTTACTTCAAGGGGTTGAAAGTACTCGTTAAAGTTTTCTAAAGTTCTTTTTAATATAAGTAACCAATTGTAAGCGAGCGAAGGAAAGTTATTTATGATTATTATATCCCACCCAAAAGAGCTCGGTAAACTGCGGAAGGAGAGAATTTGTTGGTTTTTAAGCAAATGTATTAAGGGTTACAGCATACACCACTGTATTGGTAACCCCACCAGCAAGTTTTCAGGCACTTCCAGAATAAGGTACCTCGGTTCTCTTTTCCATTTAATGAAATGTTTTTACGCATGACGTACCCAGTAGAGTTAAGGGTACTAATCGTAAATTACGAGGCATGTCAATTATCATAAATATGAGAACAAAAAATTCTACGGTCAGGGGCCCGCGGGTATGAACTTGTTAAATAATAATGAGCAGCATCGCTCTGTGATCGTGTTGAACCTGTAACAATATCTATATGGTAATCTAAATATCCTATTACAATTTCAAAATTACTAATTTTTTTTTCTATAGTCGAAGTAATTATACCATGGCATAACATAATTATTTACTATCTTTTGCTGCGCGTCTCGGATAATTTAGACGATAATTCGTGTTAGATACGTTACAACAGAGCATTGAAGAGATTTTTAAGTTTTTTTTTCAACCTTAATTGCTATGTTGTTTCACCAGAGAACTATTGGTTTAGATAGGTTTCACATCACCGAGGCTATGATTTACATACAGTCGTGTCGGTATTTAAGTTGACTTTTATCATTTTTACAAAATAGCAGTAAAAGTATACAATTAAAATAAATAAAATGCAAAATGTAAAATGCAAAAATCTATTTACTCGAGTCTTACAGTAAATAGCTTCATCTTAATGTTACATGCGGCTCTGAATTTTCATTTTTCTCACGGAATACCAGTCGACCACTTAGAAAATATATCAGTAGACCACTTGAGAAACCATAGGAAGACGTAATCACAGGACCACCACCCTCGCGACTGTTGTAAGCAAGTTAAATTTTTATAATCTCCAGATTCTTCCCACGCCATCTTGGTGCCCTAAACTCCCTTCCAAATTCCTACCACCTCCACTCATTTTTTGACAGATTTTCCCAGGTCTAAGTCCTATATAAACGAGACGCATTTTGACTCCTCGGATCCAGTATTCTTTAAAACGTCATACTGTTACCTAGCGTACATAAAGTTCAAAGTCACGACTTCTATAAAACGTTGACTGTTGTAAGTATAAGACGTAGAATATCCCCGCGAACCGACGCGTGAATTTCGGCTAAGTTTAGATTTAAGAATCAACTTTTGTAATTGCATTATTGAACCACTTTTGATTATAACTGTTAATATACGTTTACATTCACTTTGTGATATTTCAAACGTTTAGTTATTTTCATTTTACTTCCTTTAATCTTCACGTAACTGAGCAACGATCTCCCTTATTCACTCTTACCGCTCGGAGTGAATAAGATCTTTAAAATTAAAGTTACGGGTGTTCGTTAAAAGAGTCTACGGATTGCAACAATTTCCTTTTTCCCTTATACCAGCTAGTGGCGGTACCCCGTATTCTTTGGTACGGGACTTATCCGCTATACTAGCGCGAAAGTACCGCGAGGTTTCTTTCGTTATTAACGGGCATACGGCGACCCTATAGTTAGGCTATAGGTTAGTCCGGTCCCCGGATATAATTCCCTGGATATTATTCCCCAACTCGTTGCAATTCCTATCTCTCGCAATAAAAATTGTATTAACGCATTCGGTCTCGCACTGCCACTCGCCCGGCTCGTAACATTAATAATTACGTTCATTTGAGTAACAATAATATTAACATATATTTTCTAATTAACGTCTATCGGAAAGTAAGTTGAGAAAGTTTGTAAAGTAAATTATAATTCTATAAATAACAGCAACAAAATATTTAAAAAGCAGTTTGATACCCGTTGGCTTTTATCACTTCCAGTAAACGATTTGGCATACTGTGTATTAATTTTTTTAACGTTTTGGGCTGTATTTCATTCCATGCCTTCTTTAGTGTGGCTATCAATTTTGGCTTTGTATAGCCCTATGATTTTGGTATTTTTCGATCGAGTTCGTCCCATATACTGTATTTGGCCCAAATTTTTGAATTGATGCAAACAAATTTTCCTTTAGAATGTCGATATATTTTGCTGCTGTTAATATACCACCAATAATTGTTTATTTTCATACTTATTCATTGTTAAAGCAGCCCCATAACATTATAGACTCTCCACCGTGTTTCACGGTGAAGGTGATAACATTTTGTTTAAAAGCTTCTCCTTGTTTTCTTCACACATATTTCCTTCGTTTATTTGATTGTAATTCAAACTTTGACTCATCACTCCAAATTATGGATTCCCAGAATGCAATCGGTTTATTAAAATGTCCTTTTGCAAAATTGAAACGTTTGCGAGCATTTGTTTCGGAAATGTGTGGCTTCTTTCTAGATATTCGGCCATGCAACCCAGCTTCGTATAAACGGGATTTTATTTGAGTGGTCCCTATTGGCAAATTTAAATCTTCTTTGAGCTGTTTGGCAGTAACAAATGGCTCTCTTTTGTTATCTTAACGATTTCTGGATCCTGACGGGGAGTTGTTTTTCTATTTCAACCCGTTCTAACAGCATTTTCGGGTTTCCCAGTAGTCTCTATCTTTTTACAAAATTTTCACACCCTTTCCTTTGATATCCCAAAATCTGTGGCAATCTGTTACAAAGTTTCGCCTTCTTTTCTTTTTTTATACATTAATAATCTTTCAGGCTCGTGTAATTCCCGTGTTTTCGGCATGCTATAAGTAACCTATTCTTAACAATAACAATACATAACAAGCAAACATAATATAAGGGACTAAATACATTATCAAATTGTTAAATGCGCGTTTAAGAGCGAAATTTTATTGATAAAACAAAAATTTGTTGGTGTCAACTTACTTTCCGGCGGACCAAATTTAGGAAATATTTGTACAAATTGACTGTTATTTGATTGCACATGATGTTTTCGCTTTGCTACCTACTGATATACTGAGGTATTCTCTGCACATAATGTAAACAATGCCAGAATGCACGGAAGGACACGCACAAGTCTTGACATTATGAAATAATGTCGGCAATACCAGAAATACAACAGTCAACATAAATACCGACGCGACTGTATCTCCTAGAAAAAAATGTCCAGAGGTTAAGAGAGATTTGATCTGTAGGGACGACGGTTTACGGTCCGGGGTTCACCATTGTTCGGCTTCGGGCGGTTGACCGTGTGCGGGGCCTGTTAGCTATTAAGAATTTTACGAAATTTCCAAGCTTCAGGTTCCGCGGGTCTACGACCGTTCGTGACGGACGAGGAGACCGGATCGTGAGCCGTCGGAACGAAGTCCTATTGTCTAGGTGGGTGTTTTGCCTTGAGGCGGCCGGGCCTTGAGGGGTGTTTGCCAGATGTGGGATTTTCTCATACCAACAGCACCCCCATGGTCTACGGACGTCTTGAGGCGATCCTAACAATTCTTCCGGACCCGCCTAGACAAGGACAAAAGTTAATGTTCTCCTACTCTCGAACGACAAGGGTAGGGAGACAAATTGACCAAAAAGAGTAGGGAGGACCGAGGTGACAAAAAGGGTGACACGCGGTCCTCCTGAGGATTTTTGGTTGGAAGCGCTCGAAAGTATTATTCTAAGCTCGTTGTACAGTTGTAATATCACCGATCAGTGAATAAAGAACCTAACGTCTAAAGATCCTTGGCCCATTGATTACAAGTTTGAGCTTCTACCTCTTTACTTAACGGAGCCCCTTAACGGCTGTTTTAACCCCGTTGGAGTGAATGTCTGAAGAAATCAGTTCCGTCGCTAACGGAGCAATTTCAGCCTGTTATATATTTTTGTCTTTTTCGTCGGAATTTAGCGGACTTCGGGAGATGGGCATTGAAGGAGAGTTGGGGGGACGGTCTCGTCCCGTCAAAACATCGGGGTCAGACCCAGGATTGACCCCAGACAGCTTAGCGCTCTTTTCTACGAAATGCTCCCGTCTCCTGAGGTTCGCTCTCCCCCCGTTTCCCACCTCCTCTTGGCCGCTTGGGCCAATGACTCAGGGTTCCACCGCGTGCCCCTTAGCTTGTTGGAGGGGAACAGAGTTTTTTAGAAGATAGAACGAAATAGACCAGAGAACCACGAGCCGTTAAGGTAGAAACCATGCGAGCAGAAGCTCCAATATTGTACTATACACAAATTAAATAAATTCAGTTTAATTAAGTAACCGAGCAGAAACGGCTATCAACTACCCTCCACTCCTGCCCATTATTGATGAGTTATACCATCGAGACTCAAAATTTGGAGTCACGGTGGCATCGATAGAAAAACCATATTGCAAATTCCCTCGAAGTTCCGTCAATACTAACACACACATATATATATATATATATATATATATATATATTAAGACTAGAAATGTAGTATTTGAGACATTTATTCATTCCAATATTAACATATTACCTTCCACTCAAATATTTCACTTTGGTCTATTATTCCGCCAATTTATCGGTTACTTTGTTCTTACGGTTGTCATCGTTTGCTTACTTCACTTCTGTCTGCCACCCTGTACTTTTTGTTATTCCCGCTTTCGCATGTTTTTATTTTCATTCTCCTCCCTCCCCTGCCCTTTCTTCGTCACCTTCTCCAACGGTGTGTTCTTCGACGAGCAGCTTTGCCTGAAGTAACGAGATACGGATTCAAATGCACCGTAGCTACCATAGAGGCGAAACAGAGGCGTTGGTTCGACTTCAAATCGACGGAGAAAGGTTTACGTGCATGCTAAGTGCATTCAGGTGCATAAATGTAAATATCGAGGGAGAGAACGTGCGGGTGTTGTATCGTTGAGGGATGAGAAATAGTTTCGCATGATGTGTAAAGCTTCGACGTGAATGTTTTATGACCAGATGAAAATGTATGATGGAAATCGAGCTGTGACTTATAAATATGGGCTTGATTTTTTGCTAGTCTTCTTATTTTAGTTTCTTTTTTATTATCATATTTAAAATTGCACCCACATCACAGCCTTTTTTCTGCTCGTATTTTATTCCTTAACCTTTTCGTTACGATGTTATTTTAAAAACTATCAGCCATAAAGTACTACTGGGTAATATTTGTCCCGACAAATTTTAAAAAATATAGTTTGAGTAGAATTCTACTGTAAGAATTCGCGTCAGCGAGACGCCGAGCCGGGCGCTCTCACTCCTGGCTCTCTTCGAGAGAACTTTGTCTAGCGAGAGAGGAAAACAAGCCTT
The DNA here is from genome assembly GCA_963989415.1 of Cerceris ruficornis. NCBI lineage: Eukaryota > Metazoa > Arthropoda > Insecta > Hymenoptera > Crabronidae > Cerceris > Cerceris ruficornis. Next base: position 13,809,251 of record OZ022528.1, read on the forward strand.
GCCTCGCTTTCGGAGAAAGAAGGCCCTCGAAGGACCCCATCGCCGATAAAAGAAAGGCATCGTATATATATATTCGAGGCCTAGGAACCGCCAAGGTCAATTTTTCGTCAGATCTTTCACATATTTTCCATCTACTCTTTTGGAAAGAGTTGATACAAGCGCATCTTCAAAAACGCGCATTATATTGTATTTATCCACGTGTCGCAATATTATATTGTGTTATTGATATAGGATCCTCTTCGAATTTATCCCGATCGAACCCTCAAAGAATATAAGGTACTCGGCTTTTAGATATAACCGAACAAGTTCCCTTAAATTATACAGGGTGGTCCACACAACGTGTGCACCGTTAAAAACTTCCAAAATATGCGTTGCACAAAAAAGTTTTTATATAGAAGTTGCATGGTCTGAAGGTGCACATTATATAGTGTAATTATTTCTTTTATAGGTGGAGGCGTTTCGGTGATTTGAAGGTCAACTTTGGTTTTTTAAATGGAATGCTATATTTTTTATATCAAAATATGGAAGAATGTCGAATTCTGAGTAAAAAAGTATTGACCTTCATTTGCCCTAAACCTAATAACTAACGAGTAATTTCACTTTATTTCCTGAAAATTTTCTTCGCGTAATATCAAGTTAGAAATTCGACCTTATCACAGATTTCCGCAGGACAGCGATGTTTACGTGACAGTGTTTACTAATATGAGTGACCTAGTGGCTTAACGCAACCAATGTAAATGTTCAAAGTGATATCCATTGGCATTAATACAGTGATGCATTCTATTAACTAATGAAGAAACTGCATTCTGAATCATATCCGCACTGATTGTGAGTGTAATGCATGCTTCACGAATACGATGTTTCATATTCTCAGATGTTGTTGGTGGTTCGCGATACACTGCGTCTTTTAATGTGCCCCACAGAAAATAGAGTAAAGGAGTGAGGTCCGGTGAGCGTGGAGGCCACATAAATTGTCCGCCACGACCAATCCATCGATTAGGAAATTTTCTATCCAGTACTTGCCTTACATTACGCGCGTAATGTGCAGGACAACCATCATGTTGATACCAGATTTGTGTAAGGATATTTAAAGGTACATATTCCAATAAAGATGGTAAAGTGTCGCTCAAAAAGTTAGCATATTTTTGTCCTGTTAGTCGATCATTAATAAAATATGGCCCAATCAATTGGTTGCCCAGTATTCCACACCACACATTAACTTCAACACTGGATTACGAATATGTAGACGATTGCGAATCATGATAGATGTTGTGTTGATAAACACTGTCACGTAAACATCGCTGTCCTCCGGAAATCTGTGATAAGGTCGAATTTCTAACTTGATATTACGCGAAGAAAATTTTCAGGGAATAAAGTGAAATTACTCGTTAGTTATTAGGTTTAGGGCAAATGAAGGTCAATACTTTTTTACTCAGAATTCGACATTCTTCCATATTTTGATATAAAAAATATGGTATTCCATTTAAAAAAACAAAGTTGACCTTCAAATCTCCGAAACGCCTCCACCTGTAAAAAAAATAACTACACTATATAATGTGCCCCTTCAGACCATGCAACTTTTATATAAAAACTTTTTTGTGCAACGCATATTTCGGAAGTTTTTAACGGTGCACACGTTGTGTGGACCACCCTGTATATATATATAAATCAACGGAATCGCAGTGTAAAAATGAAACGTATGAAGATAAACGGTAAATAACTTTATTAACAAATATGTACAACTGAAAAAAATAAAACTCGCCAAACATTAACTAACTCTAATGTAAGAGTTATGTGTATATATATAACTCACGGAAATTTTTATGAACTCTTACATTAGAGTTAGTTAATGTTTAGCGAGTTTTATTTTTTTATAGTTTTACATATTTATTAATAAAGTTATTTATCGTTTATCTTCATACGTTTAGTTTTTACACTGCGATTCCGTTGATTTATATATATAATTACACACACACACACTCACACACGATTTTACTCTTTTTCACGATATATATTATAATATAACAGTAATACAATATAATATTCCGATACGCGGACAGATACAATATAATGATATGAGCGTCAGAATCCGCTTGTATCAACTCTCTCTGCGGAAGAGTACATATATTGCAACGATATCGCGACGATGACTCGAAGATGTGACTTCGATGGGTCCAAGGCGTCGACTCTTTTCGCGATGCTTTCCCTCCCTCGGTGGTGGGGTCCTTCAAGGATCTCCTTACCGCGAAAAGGCCCCGTAGGGACGAGGATCGTCTTGCTCCCTCACTGGAGAAAGTGTCCTCTTGACGAAAGCCAAGCGTGAGAACTCCCGGCTCGGCGCCTCCCTGGCGCGGAGTCTTACACTAACTAAAAGCAATTCAAAATACTCTCTAACTCTCAAAGACTCTATTACTCTCTCAAGGTATGTTCTCAATCATGGCTTATTCTCAACTGACTCGCGCTCAGAAATCATGCTCGCCTTCACCCTCGATACTTTTTCTCACCATCCGCTCTTCTTTCTCACAGCATGGATTCTCTATTGCACTCACACATTTCCTTATCCAGAGACTAAACATTCACGATAGCCTTAGCATTCGTCGTCTTCTAAATCACGTATTCTGAACATTCACTCTCGCTTATACACAATGCATCCACACTCACTAATTCTAAAGTTAAAACTATTTATTAACTTGAAAAATTCCGCTCCTACATTGATATATAATAATATCGTCAGACAAGGAGCAAGACGTATATACATATTTATATATTTAAAAGCGCTTCTTACAGTACAAAAGAAACATCTTATTGCTCAGTTACTTTCTCTTCGTATTCTTAGAATTCTGATACCAATTTTAACACGTTTATTGCCATTGGGGTCATCGGTGACCAGCGCTGTTGACTTCAATGAAACTCCATAACTCCTAACTTTAAAATTTTAATATTAACGAATTTTCTAATACATTCAATATTTAAATATTGGCATTGAAAAGGTAAAGCCATGCTGACTATATATTGACTTGTGTCTTTAAGGTTTGTACTTTATAAAGATGTGGTTTAAATAGAAAAAAGTTTCGCTTCAGTAAAAGTGATGAAACTAGCGAAATACCGGTGGCGTTCAAAGTGTTAATATGATGTCTTCAGTAACACGGTTCCAGCAATTTTTATTCCTAGGAAAAGATTCTGGTCGTTCGGGTACAAGAGGGATAAGAAACGCAGACCGACGGTATGACTTCGTAGCAGAATTGCAAAGTAAAAACTGTCTTTTCTCGAGCTTAGGTCGTCCTCTTAAGAAGTCCGAAATATTGTGGTGGGAGGTGAGGACAATTCTGATTCTCGTGACTAGGTTTCCCAAATGGCGAATGTTATTATTATGATATTGTTATGTCCCGCGGAGGGACCGAGTCTTCTCGGCATTATATTTCTAATAACTTTATTAAACTTTAATAACTAATAACAATATTTCGAACTCTGTCGTCTGACAACTCGGTTACAACTTCCGGTCACCAAACGCTTCCGGTCGCTGGAGCAACGACCGGCCGAATCGATCCCTCGATTGTATCGATCCTCGAATCCACGGGTTCGAGGGAGCAGCTTCGCTCGGTACGCCAACTTCATATCGGCGTAACACTGCCCCCTCCTCTCGAAGAGCGGTCGTCCCGACCGCGGCGACTTCAAATCGGGCAACTAGACTTCCATAACCTTCTTGAAATCGTCCCGGGATTCAATGCCTTCGTCTGCAGAGGAGGTAGACAACAGGAAACAAAACGTCTACTGGTATGGCTCCAATCAGACGAAAACGCCTCGACATTTGTCCTCCGACTCAAGGGAAAACCATCCAAAAAACCTTGAGTGAGGCGTCGGCAAGTCGATGCCATCGCATTCGTAATTCGTTGGTTATGTTCATTCTTGCCCTTCCGTTCTTCACTGGCTCATTCTTCTTTCCGCATCTCTTCTTTACTGGCTCGTTTTTCTTTCCGCATCTCTTCTTTCTGCATCCCGCCTGTTGCTCTACGACTAAGAGAAACAGCAGGATCCACTGGTCCCAATCCTTTTGGTTGTCCGCAACGTATAGGGACAAATATTTCAACAGAGTTCTTATCAACCTCTCTACGAGTCCGTCCGACTGAGGGTGGAGTGGCGTCGTCCTTGTCTTCCGGATTCCAAGCAACTCCATGAGTTTCTTGAAGACAGTCGACCCAAAACTACGACCCTGCTCGGAATGGAGCTCTAGAGGTATTCCATGTCGGCCAACCACCTCACGTAGAAGAGCTTCTGCGATGGTCGTCGCGCTGTTTTCGTTTTCGGCAAAGGTCCAACAATGTCGAGCGCCATCCTCTCAAAAGGTGCCCCGACATTATAAATCCTGAGGGGTCCTCTCCCCCTCTCCTTCGGACCTTTCCTCGCCGTACAAGTGTAACAGCGGCGACACCACTCTTCGACGTCCATTCGGTGTTCGGGCCAGAAGACTCTCTGCCGCACTTTCGCAAGGGTCTTGCGCATACCGAAGTGTCCTCCTGTAGGAGCCTCGTGACATCCACGTAGCGCTTCTTCCACCTTGCTTTTGGGGACCAGTAGGAGATGACATGCCTCTTCTCCGCACGCGGATTCCCATCTTCTTTCGTAAGAGGAAGCCAATTTCCTCATGCTCTTCCTGCGCTTTCCTGCGCTTTTCCTCCATCCCTCTCTCCCTCTCTCCGTGTCGCCGGACTCGTTAACGCGTAGATCTGCGATTGACGAGTGCACTCGTCATGGCTCGATTCTGGCGACACAAAACGGTGCGCACTCTCAAACGAGGGCGCCACAGTTAACTGGTTAACGGGCAAGATTTCGAGAGGAGCAGGGGGCTGGCGACGCGTCCTCCCTGGTTCGCATCCTCTCGAGCTTCGCCGATCCCGCTGCTCGGATCTCGAGGATCTTCTCGATGACTCCGCGCAGCCAGGCGTTCCAGTCTTTGGCGAGGCTGCTGATGTGACTGAGCCAGTCGGTCCAGTCCCGAACTTCCCACGACATCACTTCCGGCACGTATCGTTCCATGAACCCGATCTCCCATTCGGTCAGGATTCTCCTCAGACACGTCGCTATTTTTCCGCAAACGACGTCCATAGCGTCCTTTAGCTCCTCCGTCAGAAGGTCTGGATTTGCGAAGGTAACGATCGTTCCGAGTTTCTCGTAAATCGCTCGGTGTATGGCGTTCGTCGCCGAATCCTCGCCAGTGTTTTCCGGCGCGCTCTGGATCATTTTGTAGACGGGGTCGATGATTTTTCCGAACGTCAAGAACGGCAGGTCCGTCTTCAGAAGCTTCTCGAGATCGTCGGTAACCTCGACGGCCTTGGAATCCTTCGGAGCTTCTCTCCGACGCATTCGCGGCGGTACTCTCTCCGCTGGCTTTTCTTCCGCCGTCTCTTCCATCTCTTCCTCTATCTCTTCCACTTTTTCTTCCACCTCCTTCTCTTCCGGAGCTTCCTTCGTCGTTCGTTCCGGCTTTTCCTCTTCCTTCGCTTCTTGCTCCTCCGCTTCGTCGTAGCCGACTCGTTCGGGCTCTTCCCGTCGGTGGGGACCGTTCGACGCCCGCTACCCCCGTCGCTGTGCTCGTCGCTGCCGTCGCTGCCGCTGCCGCCACGGCTCTCCCGATCTCCTCGGGGACGTCCGCCGGTGTCCCGATCGTCACGCTCTCCCTGCCGCGGTCCAACCGCGCGAGGTCGAACGCCTCTTCCTCCAGCTCTGCGAACCTGCGCACCGCGAGGTCCACCTTGGAGCCGGGACGAGTCAACCGATCTGTCACCTTCAGCTCCCTTCCGACGCCATCCGCGACCTCCTCCATTCCCCTCGACGCTTCCTCGTTCAGGTACTCGAGGCTCTCTCGCGCTCGCCGAACCATCGAGGTGAACTCCGTCGTTTCTCTCATCATCTTCCGATGAATCCGCATCGACCCTACAAATCGCCGACACGCGTACGTCGGAAGCGTTAGACCTCCTAAACGTGGAATCCGGCTGCCTAGCAGGGGATGCACCGTGTCTCCGCGTTTCACCGGGGCGGAAGCGTCCAAGCGCCTCGAAGGCCAATTACTAACACTCGCTACAGCCTCACACTGGATTTTACCTTCCTTCCAGGAGGACTTTTCATTACATATTGGACGCTTCAAGACCACTCCCAATTCCGTTGGGAGGACACGCGGAGGGATAGGCTGGGAAACAAGGGGAGCCGTGATCCGTGTATCCTCCATAGGAATCGGATCACGACTCTCCACCGGTCCCACAGAACCCGAAACGGCCGTTCGGCGGCCGAACTCAGTGATGAGCGCTCGAAGTTGGGCCTCGAGCGCTCCAAACCTCTCTTCCTGGGCAGCTTTCTTCCTGGCCTCCTTCTCTTCCTGGGCCGCCTTTTCCCTGGCCTCCTTTTCCGCGATCCGGGAGCGCTCCTGTTCCCATCGCTCTTCCGCCAGCTCCTGCTGTCTCTGCAGATGCATAGTGAAGCTCTCCTGCATCTCGGAAAGGAAACGCCCTAGACGATCCGTCTCCTCCTCCGCAGGCCTAGTGGGCTGAGGATTCTCTTCCCCTCGATCCAGAAGTATCCCACTTCTGACACCATTGTTATGTCCCGCGGAGGGACCGAGTCTTCTCGGCATTATATTTCTAATAACTTTATTAAACTTTAATAACTAATAACAATATTTCGAACTCTGTCGTCTGACAACTCGGTTACAACTTCCGGTCACCAAACGCTTCCGGTCGCTGGAGCAACGACCGGCCGAATCGATCCCTCGATTGTATCGATCCTCGAATCCACGGGTTCGAGGGAGCAGCTTCGCTCGGTACGCCAACTTCATATCGGCGTAACAATATCTTTTAATAAGTCTAAAATATTTAGACAAAGCGATAAATGTCCGAAAATAAGCAATGTGTCCTTTCTGGGATCCGAGTCACTTTGGCGTACTGTTGGATGACGCATACATTTTTGGCCTTTTCCTCAATAATATTTAGGCAACGATAATTACTGTGTTGGATACCGACTCATCTTAAATATTTTTGTAAGAGATATTCCGAAGTGACTCTGATCTCAAACAGGATGCACTGCTTATTTTCAGTCACTTATCGCTTTCCTAAATATTTCAAAATTATCAACAGACGTCATAACATCCGCCTTTTCGGAATCCGAGTCACAAGGGTCAGAGTTCTATAACTTCCCACCACACTAATTTAGAATCCTTAAACGAACGACGTCAAGCTCGTAGACAAGACAGTTTTTAGTTTGCAATTCTGCTACGAAGTCATACCGTCGGCCTGTGCCTCATTTCTCGTCTGTATCGGAAAAGTCTTCGATTCTTTTCCTTATAATAAAATTGTTGGACACGTATCATGGAAACATCATTGGTTCTACTCGTGGTCGGCGGTCGCCGGTCGAGTTAACGAAACTTGTGCTATGTATTTATTAATCTATTGTTTATTATTATTGCAATTACTGCTCGAAGGACCACCCTCGTAATGAGGGAAAACTGTGTGAACTTTAATTATTAGGCTGTACACATTGGGAGTGCATTATCCCCGGAGAGTGCAATATCTCCGTACCGAATGTAACCTTTCGAGATGCAATATCTCGTGAGAATGTATTATCCCCTTTAGATGCAATATCTAAATAAAGGTTCGGTATCTGTGTTGTGTTAAATGTGTGTGAGAAACTATTGAGACGGACTATGAATGGCCCGAATGGCTAAAAAATGGCAATATTATGTTAAATGTAGGCAAACTAGTAAGACGGGCTAAGAATCGCCCGAATGGCTCAAATGTGGCAATACTATGGGCGAACGCTTGCCCTTTTATGCGTTGAGAGACGTCAATGCACTCTCCCACTCTTCCCTCCCTGACTAATCAGGAGGGCCTGATATTTCGTAGGTGCACTGACGTCTCCGTTCAAGGGGGTGCGAGAACATCGGCAACATCGCAAATTTCCCGAATCCTACTCCTCCACCTTCGACCAAGTAACGGTAAAGAAGGGGAGGTCGGGATGCCCTGGGTCTGAGCGTCTCTCCGGTCTAAGGGTCGCGGTCCGCTCGAAACAATGACACCAGGGCCGCTTTGCCGATGTCCCCGGGACCAGTGTAAGGCAATCACTATTCAAATCCATGAACAAAGACGCAAATTAATATACGCTCGCCAGCGAGGATGGTTCATGCATTAGGCCCAGCGAAGGCCCGAAGGTAACCTTCAGTGTGCCCCGAAATTAATTAATATTTCGGAAATAGTGGCCTTTGGTGCATACAATGGAACCCGGCATATTGAGGGTGTAAGCCCCAACAATCATTATACATTTGGTGTTAGACGTGGAATTTCAACAACTGCACAAGGTCCACCGCGATTTTGCCTTACATTAGTTATCTGAGCAAACGTCGAACTCGCGTTGCAAGATGCAACATGGAAGTAGTCATCCCTTCCTTCCACATCACTTATAAAAACACACCGCAGAAATAAAACTCTTCATAGTTTGTAATAAAAAGTGTTGCACTTGATTTCCGACACGGAGTCCAACATAAAATTTGTGTCAGAATTGAATAGAACAAAAATATTTAAAATTAATTGGTGTCAAACAGTTTGTATAATATTTTTGCCAACATTCTAAAAACACTGATGATTGAAGCATGTCAATCGACGTTCCTCGATATTATAGTAGGTACTTTCGTCACAACAATGATTCCTACTCTAATCTATAATTAACCAGAGACTTGCAATCGTTCATTCAGTAGCATCGAAATAGCAAAGAACAAGCTCACAGTCTCGACAGAGCGGCAAACAGAAATACGCTTTAAAGCCAACAATATTTCACAATCGAAAGGAACGTTCAGAGCTGTCCGAATTAAAATAACAAAATTAGAATTTCAAAGCGGCGCGCTTTGTGTCGGCATTAAAACGGACTTAATAATATCCTGGAATAATTTCATCCACAAATATCCGCGAAAGAATAGAACGCGATTCGAGGGTACACGGTAGCCGGCATTAATTATCGTTTTTTCTTCTCTCCTTCTTCCCCCCACAGCAATTTAACATTTAAAGATTCTTCCGCTATTAACCAGGAAAAACGACGCGTCGGTGTTGCATTAATAATTTTTCATTTCTCCCCTCTGGGACGTAATTCTCGCGGCTGTCAAAGGGAATCGTTCAATGACACTCGAGGCCTCGCAGGTCGGAAGTCCGTAAGTGGCGGCTCGAATTGATTCAACTTAATTTATTCTTGAGTTTGGCTGCGCTGAATGGCCTCTCCTTTCGCTTCGTCGTTCGTTAAGCAACCGATAAGCAGAAGTTCCCAATTGGCCGGAAGCCTCCTTTCAGCACCTCGCACGTTTCACCGGGACCTTATTTATCCCTTTCACTGTCGCCCATTAGCGCCTGATATTCGATATTACGGAATACTCTACCTGAACCCTTCGTGCTCGCCCTTTTGTTCGATGATGTTATCGCTCTCTTCTTACACTTTCATTAGACTCTAAACTTGGAATAGGGAAATGGAAATTATTTTATATGCGACATTCGCTAATTGCATCGTTAACGCCATAGGATTTTTAAGCTCTTGTTACGGAACATGAAGTTTGTTGGAATTTTACTTGGTGGATTTTATGTTTGGAGGATGTCGGCGAACGTGTCAGTTGGGACAGGTGAATCATTGGAATATTGCATAATATTAAACACAGCATTTGTCGTCGATAAAGTCAGTCTTAAGAGACCTATTCATATGTTTGGAGATCGTGTTCTTTATTTTTACGATTTGTAAGTGATCTATTTTTTTCACGTAAAACGGTATGCAAACTGTGTGTTTTACAAACTACTGAATCGCTCTAACTTGGTTATTCGCTCTTTTCGATTATCTCGTCTATCTACCTCAGGAGGACCTCGTGTCACCCTTTTCACACCTCAGTCCTCCCTACTCTTTTTAGACAATTTTCGTATCCCTACTCTCGTTGTCAGAGAGTAAGGGAACGTTAACTTTTATCCTTATCTAGGCGGGTCCCGAAAAATTGTTAAGGTTGCCTCGAGACGTCCGTAAATCATGGGGGTGGCTTGGTATGGAATATTCCACATCTGGTGAACACCCCTCCAGGCCCAGCCGCCTCAAGGCGAAGTAGCCATTTAGACAATAGGACTTCTCTTTTTCTTTTCCGACGCTCCACGACCTGGCCCTTGTCCACCGCGGACGGTTCTAGACCCGCGGGACCCGAAGCACCAAAAATTTGATAAATTAAAAATAGCTAACAGGCCCAACGCAGAGTTGTCCTGCAGAAGTCGAACAATGGGGGAGACCGGATCGTAAACCGTCGTCAACATTGAACAACATTGAACAACACAACAAAACACAGGACTTATGTACACAAGGTAAATAAAGACGTATGAACCGTAAAGTTTCGTTGTCAGGCACACTCCGCCTGTTCTAAGCCCACACAGGCGGCATGCTGGGTTTTTTAATGAATTCAAACCATAAAGGAATGAACAATGCGGCGCACAGTGGTCGATTTCGCTCAAATCCTGGCCAAAAGTCCAAAAACTTTTTCATTGATAATTGAATTCTGATAATAGAATTTGATTTATGGCATATCAGATCATATGTTTTTACTAATAAAACTTTTTTTACACAATATTCATAGAGATATACGATCTCAAAGTTAATACATTTATAACGTGATGTTTCCGCACCGGAACTAAAAATATGCGTTTGATATGCTATAAACGTGTGATCCCTTCATTTGTCCATTAGTAGCTATCTGACATGATTTAAATTTTAAAATATGTCGGTTTGATTTTTTTATTTAACAATCTATAGCCGTTATGATGAAAATATGAGAGCTATGCATTTCTTCGCCTTTCCTAAGGAAATAGTTAAACGGTTGGCTTAGGTTGTCGTTAATTTTTTTTAAATAAAGTTTGAAGCTTTCTGCATAAAAGCCGATCGGTTCCAGCTGCTACTTTCTGCTACCCTTCGAGTTATTAACAATTGTTGGTCGCGCGCGCCTTTCGTGTGGAAGCGCATATACATACATATATGCATGGTGGTGTCGAATTCTACTTATTGATATATTGAATCCGCCATTTTGTTTTTGAAAGTTTATACCTCAGATTCGTAATCAGCGACCCAAATAATGCTAATACATCAATTTTCGATTAAATAGGAGCTGTGTTGAGGTTTTGGTCAGGATTTTAGCGAAATTGACCACTGTGCGTCGCGACGCAGTCGCATAGACACTACACAATTAAAACCAAAAAATGTAAAGAAAAAGAATTGAAGAATTATTTTGGCGCGATATTGTGGACTATTGTTAATACTTTTTAACTGATATTTCCTATATTTGAAATAAGGAGTTTATAATATGTGACACTATATGGTACTATAGGGGCATGGGATGTTTGTTCATTAGAAGAAAGATTTTATTTGCACTATATACAAATCATAACAATCCACGCGAGCCCGCATAAATCTTTCAAACATGTTGTCACTCTTAAATCTTCTCACAAACTACTCTTCAACTGCACTTGACTGATTCCGCACACTTCCTTTTATCACATTAACGTTAAAAGACAATCGTTCCCTAGCAACCCATATTCTTCTAGAAAATTCAATACACGCATACACAGTTACACACATCTCACACTTTTCTAGAACTTTCGCAACAGTCTCCATGCACACTGGCTCACAACCGATAATCCTCATACCCATTTGCAAATCTTAAAGTGGTCTTCTACTCTAGACTTTTCAAAAAATAGATTTTTCTTGCATTTTCTCAAGGTAGACATTGCAAAATAAAAATGTCGAAGCATTTTTCGAATTCGTGAAATTAGCGAAGTTATAAATGGCTAAAGAAGACAGCGCACCATTCTCATATAAATAACTGGTATGAGAAACTTTAAACGAGTTTTTCTCGAAACAATATTTTCTTACATGGGTGACATGATATCTCAAACTCTAGTCGACCGAACAATTTCTAATTTAGCATGCACTTTCAGTATTTATGTTGTTATCGTTTGAACCAAAATCATAAAAATAATAATTTTTAGAGTGTCTTTTAGCATGATAAATATGGAAAGAAGTCAAGAAAATCGATATTCAATATTCAAAGTTTTGCCACTTTGTAAATTTTCAGAATCTTTTTCATGTTTGTCACACCATAAGTGCAATAATATTAATGAAGAATCCATCGGTGTTTCTCATTTCAGATAAGCAGAATAATCGGAATCATATCAGTCAGTAGGGGACTTTTTTTGAACGAACCTTGTTCAATGGCATATAATTCAGTAATTTTTTATTAATTTTACTTGAAAAAATTGAGAACATTCGTAAGACATGGACAATTATACGTGCATAATATGCACGAACAAATATACATGAACAAATATAATATACTCCCTTGATGCCATTCTCACCCTTCTCAGAGTCAGCTGGTCGCTGGACTTCATGCATTCTCACACATTATTTTCTCTCATTCTCGCACTCTGCAATACCCACATATAATTATCATAACTATACAATTCGCAATATCAGTTTTAAAACGAAGCGAAAGTACTTGTTGGTTAGCACCTTATTCCAGTTTGCAAAGCGACAAATTACTTTCGTATATCGAAACTGAAAGAACCATTCGCAAGACTAATTCACCTCCGTTCTTTATTTCCCTTGACCTATCATAAAATTCAATAATTAGTTTCACTCGAATCCCAATCCCTCTTAAATCGTTCCTTCATCCATATTTATCACACTCGAGAACAAAAGAGTATCCGGAACTATATTTAACAGTACTGTATTTCACCTCTATTGCCTACAAAAACTATGTCTCTCAATTATCGAGAGAAGCTACAAAGATCTACAATATTAATGAGTACGACAATCAAGGATATTTCTCATCCTTTGAGTCTTCATGAATTCAACAGTACCCCAAGCTGCCAACTAACTTTTATATTATCGGTTTGCAAAGGTAAATGATGGAATATAAAACGGGATTCAATGAGAAGAAGGACGATCATTCTGCCACTAGCGCGCACTAGCTCTCTCTCTCTCTCTCTCTCTTTCTTGAAGCGCTATCTGCACTTATTACAGGGGCGGATGCCTCCCCATGGAACTACTTGAAATAACCGCGATCGCGAAATGGTAGTTCCACGTTTACAATGAAGCTACGATGCTTGTTTCAAACGAGTTCCTCGACGCGAACTATTCGATGTAATCGCGGCTTTGGAAACATTATGCATCCTCGAGGAGACCTTAAATGTGTCCGTATACACACTTGTAAATTGCGTGGAAACACTCGTCCGTTGAGATTCTCGAAGAATAATTTAGATTTTGAGATAATCATAACTTTGCGGATAGCATCGAGGAAAGTAAGTTCTGTTTGTGTTTCGTGAAGAAAATATGCAATTTCTCAAGGATAACGTCTTGCGTGACAACCATTGGGTCATGTTTCATTACGGAAGCTATATATCAATTAATTGTGTTTTGTAACTTAACACGCTATTAACATAGAGATATCATATCACGTCTTTTGTTAAGAGAACTTTATTCACCGCGGACGAGTGTAGGCGTTTTCAGACAATGATGTCTTCGGACAAATAACATTGCAGCTACCAAAGAGTTCAAACTGACGGATACCGAGTTTTTTATAAAAATTGTCAATACAGGGGATCCATACATTAAATATTCTACGTCTATTGTTGGATACCGACCTAATTCTATAAGATAAAATGCCAAATATTGTCAAACGTGATTCAGGATTCAAACGTGAAATCTTATTTATTTGTTATCGCTTTCCCTGCAAAACATATTTTGAAGACCTTCAGTCCTGACAAGAGTCACAGGGAAAGCGGCCGCCCTTTGGAGCCTTAATCACGAGAAGTCGGGGTCATCCGAACCTCCCACCACGCTGTCTCAGAGCCCTTAAAACCTCGGCTCATTTCCAAAATACAATCAATTGTCTTGAATCCCTGACAGTCGGCATCTTGCGACGACGTTATCTTTCACTTGTAAGAACTCCAAACGCGAAAGTAATTCTTCGTTTAATAAAACTGTTGTAATACTCCTCACAGAGTACAACATTTTGGTGTCAGAAGCGGGATACAACACTATCTTTTAAAGATAAAGGTTCCAAAGTGCCTGTTTTATACGTTTAAATAAAATAGATTTAACGCCGGCAGTTATGGCATTAATTGAACGAAATCTTTAGAGCCTGAAATTATGAAAGTACGTGTTATACCATTTATGAATATGTTCATCACTCACACTTTGTAGATTAGGTTATTTTTTAATTATGTGACGGTTGTAATTTTTAGTAACCAGTGTGATTTTCTTTTAGTTTTTTTCAAAAATGTCTGTACGCGATTTTACAAGTGAAGAAAAACAATGTGATAAACTTTATGGTAATATTTTATATTGTCATATATTCAATAATGTTTCAGAAGATGATTTTTTTTCATTTTTGCAGCTTCAACATTCATTTCGTTTGAAATCTATTATTTTAAATGAGTTCCGAAGCATCGAAAATAGAATGATTGTTCTCCAGAATGTAATTCTGTTGGAAATGCTACGAACATTGAACCAAAAAAAAATATCTTCAAACAAAAATGTTATTTTGTTTGAAAAGTAGCAGATCACATGTTTCCAAAAAATCCTCCGGTCAACCCTGTGTTACCAAAAGGCAGGTAAATCATCAACGAATTGTAACAAAGGCTTGCAGAAATAAGCGCACACATGTATTTGATATATCTGTTGGAAAACAATCGTATAAAAACAGAAAACGACGCGAATTAAGTAAACAGAGCGTGGAAGCAAAAACATGAAAAGGATGCACAGCTCTTGCGCAAACACAGCACAATTTCCAACGAAAGAGTTTATGGGTTTGTTTAGATCGATCCATGGCTCTTTATTGCGTATTCAAAATATTGCCGATTGTATGAATAACAAGAGAAACGAATCGCAAAGTTCGAAAACAAGGCATCGAACATACAAACATCGTGGAAACTTTATTGCATTAGTAGGAATTAGCATTCCCTTTAACGGAAGAATTAACGAATAACGAAGTTTAGAGAAAGACGAAGAAAAAATAGCAATTCATTCCGGAAGTGCAGTTAATCCGGGGGTGCAAGACACGCGTTTGCGTTATATTTTTTCGTAAGAAGTCTATTTTGCTGGGATTCGAAGTAACAGAGCGAGAAACTTGAAGAAGGAATCTTTTCTCTCTCGTTGCATTTATCAAGGAGGCGAAGAGGGGAGAGAATTGGAATTATTTGGATTCCTTTATAAAACGATCCCTGATTCCGGTGAAAATAAGAAGGAAACAGCTTGTTCTCGGTGATTTAAAGTTGCTAGGAAGCTATTAAAATAAAACACGAGGAGGGAAGACTTGCAACTTTCGCAAACAGTGCGGACAATCAATTACTTGACAATCTCGATGCTCTGATAAGTTGTGCTGTTGGTTGACAAAAATGCAATACCTTAACGATTTTGTTGCTTCGTGTAAACCGTCAAAATACATTTATCCGTATTGCTGTTGTCGGATAAATATTTCACATGTTTTTTGCCTTAACGTGTTCGTTTTCAAAATTCAACCCAATGTCACACAAGATTCACGTTCGACAACAATATAAATTACAGACATATTTCTTCGTAGGGATTAAAATACTGGTAAAAACTACACAATTTGTAATAGAAATCCATGTGCGTTTAAGTCTCTTAATGATAATGTTTTTTGTACTATTTTAAAAGTGAAATTTATTGGTTTTCTACGTCTCTACGAGCATAGTATATTTTAAACATACAAAAATCAACTAGTATATTTACTTCTGGGAATGCTTAAGAGGTTGCAGCTGTATAGCTATGCAGTCTGCTTTATGTTATAACCGAAAAGGGTCCTTAGACCCTCGCTGAATTCTTTTAGACCTCACTCTGTGACTTTCACTCTTAGAGAGAAGACGTATCCTCTTCATATATTCCTAGAATAAAGTCTTGGTCTATTCCATTAGTTTTTAAACAAAGTGTTGTTATTTAAAACCCTAAAAACCAATCAAATTCATGCAGGAGGCGATCAACTGAACTTTCCTATTTCATGGAAAATCCCGATGGTATAGGAGCGATTAATATGGTGAATGTAATTTTACATCCCACTTCGTAATTTTACGAACATCGAATCAGCAAATTTATGAATTTGTGTTTTCCAATTCCATTAATAATCGGTTAATTATAATTAGTAAGATCTTGCAGAAATTCAAGTTTAAATACATTAATATTTAGTTGTCTTAACTTATTCATAATTTTAAAACTCATTATATAAACCTCAAAAAATTTTAGTTTCAAACGAACTACTGTACAATATAATATTTTAACTTTTTATGATCTGACAATGAATATAACCCGCAGGATTTTAAGGAATTTCAATTCCCAAACACATTAATATTTTTGATTAATCTATACGCAAGTTCGAAAAATATTAAGTAGTCCTCCAAAATACTTATTTCAAATAAGATTTTAATTTTCAATCGATTTATTATAATCTGCAGAGTATTAAGAAAACTTCAAGATTAAAATACGATAACATCTAACAGTGTTAATTTATCTCCAACTTTAAAAAGAGTTACAGCGACTTCCACAATCTTCAGTTTAAAGCTAACAATAAGTCTTCTATCTTTCTCAGTCTGTCGTTTTTATTATTTTCCTTATTGAGCTTTCCTCCTGCCCCGTGTCTAGTATATCTTCGATTCTTATTGCTGTGTACTCTGTTCTCTCGCATGACCTGTACACGTGTCTCTTGGCGTATCTTTCTCTATTTTACAAATCGGATGTCTTTGGATGCCCGTACTTTGCCGGTTTTTCTTATCGCTCTCGCTACTTCCATGTTTTTATCTCGCTGCAATATTTTGATTTCCTTTGACTTTCGACCCTCTCAAGTATCTTGATAACTGAATCTTCGTAAATCCATATATTCTTCAATATCTCGCCGTTTTGTAAACCGATTGTTAAACTTTTTTCCACCAATTTTCATTCTCTTTGTCAAAGTTCTGCATGAAGTTACATTTCTAAATGCACAATTAAAAAAGGTTCAGATAAATCAGTTGTCCTTATAAAAATCAATGCACCTTTCTCGCGCTGCCCTTTTTAATTATAAACGCGGAAACTTGAAGAATTATTCCCTCGGGGGCAGAATATTTTATAAATACAATTCAGAAATGCAGTTCTCGTAATCAGACTGCATTCACCGAATTCGAGACGTTACGAGCGTGCTATCGTGCAAAACATAAAGCTTGGAAATACCAAAGAATCGTCTGCTTCCTATGAAATCAATTTACAAAAAAAGTCCTCCTACGTCGCAGCATCAGAACGTAGACCGAGCAGCACAGTAAACCTTAATTCACTACTTTTAACGTATTTTTTCAACGCGACTAAACTCCATTAGAAAATAAACACAAGGACGGAATGCGAGTGGCGAAAAATATATGGACAAAGCATCGGTATCTTCAGCTCGATGAAAAGTGCAAGGGAATATAAAAATAAGAAAAAATCGAGAAAAACGATTTTAGGATTATCTACGACAGGTGGAAAGTGTCGCGTTTGTTTTCACTCCGATAAAATTTTCCGAATGACGACAAAAAAAAGAAAGGGTTGCCATGGTGCGAAAAGAGGTAAATGCTCGAATTCACGATCATTGGCCAGTGTTCGAATCCTTTTGCCACCCCTTGGAAATTGTTCCTACGTGATATTTATACCATACCCTCGGTGGTTCGAAATCCACCTAAAATAATTGGTCCTAACCAAAATAACCGTAGAAGTTAACACTGAAAAATACAAAAAAAGGATGAAATACAAAAGAAGAAAAAAATCTGCGAATCATCCAGGTCGGCTGGAAAGCGAATGGCATAGCTGATATTCGCAAAAAGTAATATTTCACTCGAGAAAGGTCGTAAGGCCAATATCGCCGTGTATCGTACGTGGCAGAGATGTGTGTGTGTTTCAAAAGCGGATTAGTTGGGGTATTGTATTTACAGGTGGTCGTCGAGTGAACGGCTTAGTTGCAAAATTGGTCGCATGTTGGGCGATACATCATAACTCGTGGTGTTCGTTGAGTTCAGTCACTTTTCGAATCCGCTGGCAAGAAATTGCCCTGGTAATTGACACTCTCGGAACTAGGTTGCCAGGCATCGCGGAAAAAAAAGTCTCGCTCGATGACGTTTGGATATTCGTCGGAGAATCGGAGAGGACGCGAAAATTCTGCAATTAATTACGGTCTGACAAACCCGACTGCCCAATAATTCCGTCTTCTCGTTTACTGCTTTTAATTTAGATTTACTTTAGTTAAGAAAGATCTAAAAATTCCATGGTTCCGTTAACATTTAAATTACCAAGGCGGACCGAATTGCCTAGCGTCCGAATTTCTAAAGAAAAATTACTTTTTCTATTGGTTCTATTTCTTTGATTTCCTAAGCCTATCTTTCACATTATAGACGACGCAATCGAACTTTCTTCCAATCATTATTTCTTTCGCTTCAACATAATTACTTGTCATTTTCTTTATAAAATCAATCACAAGTAGTTTTACAATTACTGTTAATGCATTTTCGTTTATGTAGAGTAAAATCATCCACGGAGTTAAGTCTCTGGGAAATTTCTGCAGTAGTGTATTTAGCATTAATTTCACATTTACCGTGAAAACCTTATTCCATAAGTTGAATTGCCTCATGCTTTCTTTTTACGACGATACATAAAGTTAGAACATTTCCTTTGGCGTCTTTTGTTTGTTCCAACTTTCGGAGCAAGTATGTATCTCTTTAAACTTTCCGAAGTACTTGAATTTAAATGGGGGAAAAATTTTGGCGAGAAAAATGATGAATTACTATCTATTGACAGTTAACATCGGATACTGAAGGTTTTAAATTGAACGACTCACCAAAGATATCGTTCGGGTAGATCAACAGTGCCAGCAATACCACTAGAAGTGCTTTTTGTCGATCCACCATTTTGTCATTGATCCAGCTGAAACAATAAAAAGTATATTACTGTACAGATTTTTTTATTTAAACATCAATAAGTATATTAAAGAAAAATAATATTCTACAAAGTAACAAAATGAAGCTACAACGCGACATAACTCAGTGTTATACATGAACACTACGTCACAACGAAAAGCAACTAATAACTGACAATGAGAATCAGCAACTGATCCGAGACTCTTACAATTAGTTCTACGGTAATTTACACGCCCTTTTCCATCTTTTTTACATAGCCACTTACTCGCTTGAAATCACACTCACAATTTTCTATAAAACAATATTTCGAATCTTGAGAAAGAAATCGTGTACCTGCTCGCCATATCCGACCCAAACCCCACAGCCCGCAGTGAACGAATCGACTTTCTAGGTAGAAAAAAATAATAACTGGAAAATCATTCGTTTTGAGAAAATTTGATATACAAAAGTTTCATAGTATCATGAAATCGCAAGGGAATATTTATTTTTTATTTCTTATATTCCTTAAAGATTATTTAAAGTTCATCTTCAGGGTTTATATGGAAATCTATATTTTCCTTTGCGGATTTTCATTCTATAGAAAAAACGAAAAATCTTTTGCGCAAGTCATTTTCTTGTCGGATTTTATGATAAAAAGATATTTAATAAGACGGAGCTTACTAAATTCTGGCTACAGGTACTGTAGAAGATGGAAAGTCATATAATGCAACGAAAACTGTTATCATGATAATGTTAAAAAAAAACAATAACGATTAAACTGTATAAATTAATAAATAAGTTACGAGCATCGCAATATGTAGAAAATACACAGAATAATAATTTTGCATTGTCGCGCGGTTCTGAGAAATGATAGCCAGACTGTCTTACGAAAACTATGATATACTTAATAAGACATAACAAAGATGGGCACATGCAGGCGCAGGAAAAGTTTGCGGAAATTACTTTTATATAGTTTGTAGAAGACCATGTATCGAGGTTAGCGTGATAAGATAAATAAAGTATACACGTCTATACTACACAAGCAAAACCGATTTAAATATATTTGATAAACATTACAAGAAAGCAGAGAATAGAAGTAATATACTGCCCAATAAACTGACAACTTTTTTCTGTTTTCCAAGAGCCGCAGACTGAATTTTATAGTGTTCGTCGTCTTGAACACGAATCAGCCAACGAAATTTCTCAATCACCCTCTGTTTTCGAAAAACATCAGTTTTTGTAAAAACGGTGGATTTCGGCAAAGAAGCTGATATTACGTAAAAACTAAAAACGGAAGACAGTTCTTCTTGGCCTCAAAAAATAGAGGAGTGTTTGCTGAGTATACAAGTGTGAGAAGTTATAATATTTCGTACTTTTTAATGGTAGTAAATGACTGCCAAAGTTTAACCCATTCGCTGCTAAACCTAAATTATATGAAGTTATTTCCATTGTCCTGCTTAATTTAAATTTGTAAAAGATCATTCTCTAAATAATAATTGAAGTATAATTTTTGTAATAAATTTTATTTGTAGTATTTTTTCCAAGTTTTTTACATTTGAATATTTATGTTTGTGACCGCAAAAGATTTGGTTATTCAAAAGCCTGTGTGTTATAACATGTTGGAATGGGTTTAGAAGGGCACCAGGTTTTTAATAAATGAAATGTTTTATTACAAAAATACTAAAAATTAAGAGGAATCAGGATTACATATATATAATGAGCCAACTGAGACATTCTCATTTGTCTCACTGAAATAGCGGTTATTATCGAAAGCGCCTAATGTTACAGCATTCAGAAACAAAATTGCAGGACGTGAATTCACGTCAGCGGCAATCAGGAATAGAATTTAACATGACGTGAATTCACGTCACCGGCAACCAAGAATAGAACTTGAAAAGACGTGAATTTACGTCAGCGGTCGCGAACGTGTTAAGTGCAAAGTTTTGTGGATGTGTCAGTGATCTCAAGTGACAGTTACCGTCTTCAGAAAGACGGATCCTTCCAAAGACAGTCCCACACTATTCGCAAAATAACACATTTGCGGGTGTGCGTAAAGCATTTCCCCTCTATAAAAAAAAATGTTTTTTTCTCCCACCAAGTTAGTAAAAGGGTTGAGAATGCCACCTCCACGGGATCCATCGACATTTAAGGTCCGTGAAAGTATTATGCGTAGCTACGGTACTGACGAGCCCGGTTTGGCAAGTGATGGCGTCTTAGCGGGAAAACGGATGGCGCACGTTGTTGACGGATATTTTCTTAAATTGTGCGAAGACGAAAATAGTTATGACATTTTTCGCCGATAGTTTTTTCTTCATAAATGTCCGCAGAATACAATGATGTGCAGTAAATTTGTACTAGCAATAGTACTCTACGTGAAAATGTAAAATTAATGCGTAGGAAATTCGCGAATCCGCTCGTTTTTAAACTTTAGCAGTTATTCACTACCATTAAAAGTACAGAATATTATAGCTGTTCACATCTATATACTCAGGAAACACTCTGCTATTTTTCAGACCAAGGAGAACCGTTTACCGTTTTTAATTTCCACGTAATACCAGATTCTTTACCGAAATCCACCGTTTTTAAAAAAACTGATGGTTTTCGAAAAGAAAAGGTGATAGACAACTTCCGTTGGCGGATTCGTATTCAGGACGACGATCCGTATAAAAACGACCCAGTGGCTAACGGGTAGGGCAGTGTTATCAATCGTTTGAGCAAAAAAAAATCATAGGAAAGGCCTACTCTAATGCCTCGCTTCTTTTGTCGTCGCGCGCTATGTCAACTGTCCAACATAGTTTAAAGAAAATATCCTGGAGGTTTCAAGATAGTACTTTCGGGTTCTTCTTAGTTATTCAATTTTTAAGTGACCGATAAAAAAACGAAAAACATGTAGTTCGAAGAACCTGTAAAAATTATTGTAATAAGGATCAGTCGAGAACTTCAAAATATGTCCAAACATATACTAATGGTAATGCACACTACGAAAAATATAAGTTCTCACAAAATTATTAATTGCTCTGATATCAATTTCCTTTAAAGGAAATATCTGTACGATTTCGCACTTCTACGATTCGCAGTTTCGATGCATTCATTTTTGAGTTTATACGATTACTAAATCAAGTATTATGCCTGTCATTTTTCTCATCAAACATTCTTAATTAAGGTAGAATAATTATATATCTATCGCTTAACATGATTTTTTGCCACCTGAATTATGCATTTTGTTCCACTGTGGCACCGCTTCATTATTCTTAAAATTACAGTTTCGATATTTATCCATCAATACATTATTCTCATGGGAAGATTTTTCGAGAAGCAGTAACCATGTACGAAGTAAAAATTCAAACCTTATGATTTAAATCCATGGATATATCGTTCATCGTATTTGATGAAATTACAAGCATTCAGTAATAATGCAAGCACATCGAAGAATTTCGATTAATATTCTATTAATTAATGCGAAAATGCTAAATAAAGCCCGAATGAAAATATCGGTAAAAAGCTAGTTATAAAGCAATGGTGTACACTGGTGTAAACTATTGCGTTTATTGATATTTTATTAAATTAATATTAATTTATTAGTGAATGACGATGTGCTTGTTATTAAATTATTGTTAGAATTAGTAATAATTTAAAGTAATGTTTTGAAAGTTTCATAATAGCAGTATGATTTAATTCGTTGGATTCGAAGTGGGGAATCGAGAGAAACTTTAAACTGGGTTGAGAGACAACACATTAGAAAGGATTCTTCACTTTGAAAGGATGTAACGATGGGGCTATTATTCTTCATTAGTTTCCCGCGGCTAGAGAAACTAAGATCTTCAGTATCTAACTTCGTGATAGCAAATCGAAAAGTCTATGCGTGCTGAAAAGGTAGAAGGGAAGCAAAATTTATTTCACCGCCTACCCTTAATACTGCGTGTACTTTTAAACTGATTGTGAGCTCAATATAAATTCTGTAATTTCCCAACGCTCGCGTTACGGAGAAGCGTAACAAGAATGTGATTAACTTGAAATAATATAAAAGAAGTCTTTGAAACGTTGTTAATTTACGACACCTAAATTAGCTTATAAAATATTGAGTATAAATAATTTTAGATGAGATAAATTTTCAATTTATCCTGCAAAGAAGAGACAGAATTTATTTTGCAGTAGTTTAAACTGTAATTACTAAAAGAAATAAGATTGAGATTGCATTGTTATCTCGTTGTCTCTCAAACACACATTGAACGCGACACAGGGAAAAGAAACGTTTTCAATTTTAAAAAATACATGGTACAAACGTAAATGTAAACTCTGTGCAACGGCTATTGCAACAAAATACAATTATTTGTGTCAGCGTACGTACAATTGTTGAGTGAGAAATAAATATTATTTCATTACGGAAAATTAAACGAACTTCAACAGAGGCAACATTGTAATATTAAAAAAAAAATATATCACCATTAATCTTTGTTCCTCTACCGACAGGAACTTTTGATACCAGAATCGAAGTGATTTTCAAAGAAGCGAAAATGCTGAAGCACATTTTGAGAGACGAGAAGTAAAACGGCTTCCCCTGTAGAAACGTATTCCACTGGGACAATCTTCTTCGTTCTTTCGCACAGAAGAACTTCATACTTTCCGCGGAGATCAAAATATCGGATTATATGTATCAGGAATTGCAAATAAGCGAAACTTTGTGCGGAGATCAACATATCAAACGGCATTATGAATTTTGATTATATTAACTGTCGAATGTACATGTTTCGTTTCATCGATTTTATCGTGGATTCGTGAATATTTATTCTGTAGTGAAGAGTAAACTCCATGTGCACATAGAAATAAGCGGATTTAATTTTTGTCGCTTACACCCAGCCACAAGTTCAAAAAATTGCATGTAATTTCGCTGTATAGCTTTCATTGAAATATAAATAAAATTGCAAAATGGAGTATGAAGCATACCACGCAACATTGAAAACACATCAAGCACGTGGTTTGTTTAAAATACCAGATTGTATTACCGTGCGGCATGTTTATTTTTAATGCGGCACCGCGCGGTCAGATTTCGCGTACGAACTGCAAGATTAATGTGAAATAAAATTTGTTGCGGTTAAAAATATAGTAGGCAGGTGTTGAACTATGAATACACTGCTTCTAGTTTTAGACCAAGGCTCTCAGAAAGATTTCAGAATTCATATCTGGATTGTAATGAGATCACATGCACACCTATAACTTTTTGCAAGACTTGTATCCCTTGCTAACTTCGTTTAATCCTCGACAACTTGAATTTTCGATCTCTCTTGAAAATTAGTTAAATAACAGCGCACTAGAAAATATTTATAAGAATATGACGATCAATATACAAATGTAGGAATATTAAATAATAGGAAGAAAGAAACACTAAATTAGTTTAGTATATAAATGAACGAAACTAAACTAACTGATTTACAATATAAGAAGGGAAAATATCGTCTTATTGCGTCATATACATGTATGTATGTATGGACAGGGTGTTTCAAAATTGTATGTCACAACCTACCAGTCATTGTTCTATGCCTTTGGATCGATGGACATTCGCAGAAAAAAACCGTTGCAAAATTCGCAAGATGGTTGCAAAAGGTCAAACTTTTTTTGGCTCATCGCATTCGTCTTGCTACATAGGTAAAATGTCTGAAAGGTAGCATGGGTCAGAAACGAACCACTCTCTTGCAAATTAACGTTAATTATGACCGAAGTCGTGTCTCCGCGATTGGATTTCTGTTCAGTAAGTCAGATCTCCAGGTCACCCACATATAGGAAAAGAAACACACGAAGTTTCCTTACGAGCTCGAATGCCACATAAACTAGTTAAAGCAGAGGCGTGCTAAACGAAATTCGAAAATAGAGGACTGGGTCACCGAACCAGCAAGAAAAGCACATTTGTTCATTTTCTTCTCCGAAACAGGGCCCTTGAGCGAACCCAATACCGATCGCAGATCATTGACATCTTCCTAGCCTTCGAAAAATTACATCGAAAGATTTCGTTTTAAAGAGAGTCATTTTCACCACCTTAATACAGATAGAGACCGATAAAAAATGCGTGTTAAATATTTTTACGCGACCTACCTCTCAAATGAGTTTCATAAAATCGGCGTTTAAATGGTTAACTGACAGGGTTGAGGAAAGAAGTTGCGGAAATAATTAACCACACCAAAATGTAATTTTTTAAATACAGATGCGTACTACATATAAACCGAGAAAAAGTTGCGTGTTTAGTTTCAATAAGCTTGCGATGTCAACTAACTGCTCCTGAGCCACGCCTAGAGTTCAAAAACAAAACGCGATCGCGGCTCAGCATGTGTTACGAAAAGAAGGAGAAGGCTAATGTAGCATATATTTCTCACATCAACGCAGAAGAAGACGAAGGCGATATCTAGGAAGAAAGAGAAATTTGAAAGAAGGCTAAAGTCTGTTCTTCTTTTGTTCACGGGCTCAATCGTTTTTGAAACTGTTAAACCAACATTTGACAGCCATATGCGCACGAGTGACTAAAGCGCGCGGGTAGTGAAGAATTCGGCATCTCGCTTTCAGGCTCGAACCAAAAAGGTCGAGTGTTAAGAAATACATCTTTGTGCCATCGTCGTTTTCTAATGACTGTCGAAACGGCTACGCATTCGAACCCATGTACACAATGTACCTACAAAACGCATACACACACAAGATATGTATCCATGTTACTACATAAACGTTAAAAATATTTTATTGCAAATATAGGATGGTTCTCAGAATAGAAAATAGAAAAAAGAGGACTTTGATATTCTTCCGATCCGTTAAACTGATATAGATATTTCATATAGAAAAAATACAACAAGAAATTATTAGGTTGGAAACTATGAAACGGGCGTTTTTGTTTAGTCTGTGTTCAACTGCGACTGAGAGAGGTTCATTGTAATGTGCGCTCGATATTTTTATTTATAAAGTTTAAAGGTATTCTTCTTACTCATTTCGTAAAATTTTGTCGTGTTTGTATCCCATTTTTATATTATTTTTCTCCGAAACCAAATGGAAACAAAACGCGATTTACATCTACTTTTCTTGTACGAGTTCAAACTGAATCATATCGCAGCTCAAGCTTCGAGAAACATTAATCGCGCAGAAAAACTGCATTCAATGGCAAGGTTGTTATGATAACTGGAGCCAATTCAGGATTAGCTGAAGGATTGGCTCATATATTCCATAATTGTGGCTGCAAAGTGATTTTAATATCTAAGACAGGGAAGCCGTTTATTTGATCGCCGCATGCGTCCTTGGAGGAGCTCCGCCAGCTTCTCCAAACCACCTGCTTCAACCAATCAAGATTGACTAACTTTTCACTTGCCAGGCGCGGACCTATTGGCACGAGCGCGGTGGCGTATTGGGGCGACATTCATAGCTAACCACTCGCGCTGGAAAGACATGCCACCTGCATCGGTCACGGAGATCAAAACGACGCGCGTGCCACGTCAACTAAGGTTATTTGTTGAAGAACAGTTTCGAATCGCACCACGTCGCGTGTAAGGTAAAACAAAAGTATTATTAGTGAAAAAGTTTGTTCAGATATGTCTTAATTCAAATACAATTAATAGATTTTAATGTTTTTGTAACGCCTTACGGCGCAATATAGTGTTGCGTTCTGGCACGCGCGTTTGTAAATTAATTTTCAGCGTAAGTAGTTAAAAAATTCCGCGGCAGGAGAGCGCCAGGCTTTCTCGAGTCAGAGACTAGACAGAATTGTAAAATGTATCGCTAAGATGGTCGCGGCCTCAACCATGTATTCTTTGGCCCGAGATAGCCTGGCCTTCCGCTGTCGCGGAGTTCTTTAACTATTTGCACTGAAAATGAATTTCCAAACACGCGTGCTAGAACGCAACACTATATTTTGCCGTAAGGCGTCATGTAGTGATCGAATTAGCCAAAACCATCGCCAGAAGTCAAAAACATTGAAATCTATTAATTCTATTTGATTTAAGACATATCTGAGCATACTTTTTCATTACTAATAATATTGGTTTAATACTATTGTGACGTGTGGCACGTCTTTGCAGCGCGAGCGGTTAAACACGAATGTCGCCCGAAAGCGCCACCGTGCTCGTGCCAATAGGTTTCTGCCTGGCAAGTGAAAGGTTCGTCAATCACCGAGCTTTCGAATATACGGGAAGGAGTAGCAGGCGGAGCGCCTCCAAGGACGCATGCGGCGATCAAATAAGCAGCTTCCCTGATCCAAGAGAAGGGATAACTTGGATATAGTTAAAAATGCATTAATCAATACATATCATACTTTGCCGACTCAGCTTCCTGTAATCCTACCATTGGATCTAACCGATATCAATTCCCTACCATCCGAGGTAGCAAAAGTCACAGAAATTCATGGTAGAATTGATGTTTTAATAAACAATGCTGGCATCTCTTATAGAGGAGTAATTATTATTACAAATATGGATATTGATATAAAAGTGATGCTTCTAAATTATTTCCATCAATTTGCATTGGCAAAGGCTGTTCTTCTATTTATGATAAAGCAACACTTTGGTGATATTGTTTGCGTGAGCAGTGTACAGGGCAAAATTGTTATTCCATACAGATCTGCATATGCTGCATCCAAACATGCATTGCATGCTTGGTCAGATAGCGCTCGAGCAGAATTAGACAATCAGAATATAAAGATTACTGTTGTTAGTCCTGGCTATGTGAAAACCTCTTGTCTCTTAATGCATTAACAGGATCTGGTCAACTTTATGGAGCAATGGATCAAGCCACGCAAGAAGGTTACCTTCGCAGGTAGGTCGCGGAATGTACTTTAAAAGCTGTACTAAAACAGTAAAAAGATGTAACTATAGCAACATTTGTTCCAAAATGTGCAACACCTTTACGTACTTTGTGCCCATCCATTTACTTCTGGATTATGTGCATACGCACAAAGAAATTGGCACCGGAAAAGTAATTTTACATACATCGTTACAGTAGAGTAAGACTCTTACACTGTTGATATCTCTATATAATTTTTAATTTATAATTTTTATACAAAATGTTTCTTTACGTTTACATATGGCGTTGTTGATTCCGTAGGTTTATTTTCATTGTAACATTGATTGAATCAATTGTACAAAAAAATAAAAACTGCAGTTTAATAAATTTTCTTCTTAGAAAAAGAATCAGGAAACGGTTACCAGAAAAAACAAAAATAGACATTTATCGTCTTTTACCTAAAGTCACAACAGCGTTCTAGAGTGCGAATTTCGAAAATATATAAAATTTAAGACTAGAAATAATTATATAAAATTACTTCTATCAACTAGAATCACTTTGCCATAAAAACCTTTGTGAATTTCATCCTCTGTTCTTATGCCCAAATTATCAAACAGTAATCAACATTGGTTGCACTGCATTATAAGTGTGTAGAAAATTTTTCAGGCAAACATTTGCCAATGGAAAGTCAAAGTTATCCGTTGTTCTTTGTCGATGAGCGAAAAATATCTACGGGAATCGCGAGTGGAAGGCCTGGCATCGAGTTCGAGAGAGCGAATCTCCCCGGTTGGGAATAAGCAATGCCACGTTGCAGACTGTGCCCATTCAGGACAACTTTCGAATCTTAGAAGAGAAAGAGCTGCTTGCTCCGGGGACACGATGAAACTTGGTGGGAACCGCGAACTCGAGAAAATTCCGAGATCCTGGGTGAATTTTTACCCTCTGCTTTATGCGCGTATAAATGAATACAGATAAGCCCGGTGTTGTGTTCTTGCGATCGCTGGCCGAAACGGTGGCGTGGCAAATTATCCAGGATATTTGGGAGCTTCCCAATTTCAAGGATTTTATTGTTACCCGATAAATATCTCACGCGGTATGTAGATTCTTCGGGACGCGAAGTATTTTGAGTAGAGTGAATGAGGATTTTATTACAGTAGATTTTTCACGTATTTCCTAAGCTAAATTCGTCTTGAAGATTTTCGTTTTCTGAATTTGCTTTTACTTTGGTTCATCAATTTGTGCATCAGCGGATAAAAAAGTAAAACCGAGGAGAAAACGATAACATCGGGAATTATGGAGGATATTTATGAGATTCTCAAATTCAAAGATTTTATCGATGTGCGATATATTTCTTACGCAATGTAAGATTTTTTGGGACGTGAAGTATTTTGAGTAGAGTGAATGGGGATTTTATTAACGTAGATCTTTCACGTATTTCCCAAGCTAACAATAAGTTCGTCTTGTAGATTTCCGTTTTCTGAATTTGCTTTTGTTTTGGTTGATCAATTTGTGCATCAGTAGGTAAAAAGTAAAACCGAGAACAAAACGATAACATCGGGAATTATTGAGGATATTTGTGAGATTCTAAAATGCAAGGATTTTATCGATATCCGATATAGCACTTACGCGATGTAAGACTCTTTGGGAGATGAAATATTTTGGGTAGAATGAATGAAGATTTTAGCAGAGTTGATTCTTTTATGTTGCCCATGCCACATTTTTACATGATGACCCGAAATATGTGAATTGAATAGTTAAAGTAAAAGTAGGAATGTTGAAAATAGAAGTCCAGCAGATAAAGTTAACCCTGAACCAAAAAGGTCGAGAGATGAGACATCGGGGATATTTTCGGTCTTTCTTAACCAGTTAATTGTTTCGACCTTGTTGGAAAATGTGCCCCTACGTGCGTCGTACAAATTAAGGGATGGCGAATATATTCGTCAAACCAAGATGATGTTTAATATAAAATTAGGTTACAATGAAATGACTTTAATCTTTTTATTTCGTTATTTATTTCATGTACATTTATTCATTTATTTAAATTTTTTCATGACGAATATCTTCGTCATAGACAGTTAACTGGTTAATTCGATGATTTTAATACTTCGAAATATATCTCTTCTGCGATGCGTAACTTTTGAGAGTGCAAAATATTTTGAGTCGGGGAAATTGTGATTTTGGATAGAGTGGAGCTTTCTGGTATTTCCTAAGTAAGTTTGTCCGGTAGCATTCTGTTTTCAACCTTTTTGCTTTCACTTGAACTAATCAATTTCCAAAGTTGCGTATCAGCAGGTAAAAAGTTGAACGACGAGCAAGAACTCGAAGCCGTAAAAACACGATATTTTATTGCAATAAAACTGACGGTTTAGTTAACTGGTAAAAAATTCTTAACACTTCGACTTTATGTAATGGAAATCCAAGCGTTTGCTGGACACACAAGGAATAGAATTATTGGGTTTGCCTTTCGGCTAACAAGAAGCTGGCATGATGGAGGCTGCTGAGCAACCAGTTCTCTGCAAACAATGCTCCTAAAGCAATTATGTATATATAAACCGATTACCGGGGAAACGAATCGATTACCAAGGGTCGATCGTTTCTCCCAAAATTCAGTCTGATAAAGTTTTACATCAAAGTTCATTCTTCATTTAACCACTATTAAGTACATCGATTATTCAACAATAATTTTTTAATGTAAATCTAAAGGCTTTCAAGTTATTCTTGATTTTAGAAACACATAGAAAAAGGTTAGACGTCTGCCCTAAAAATGTAAACTACAATGCTCACGAAGCATCGTCATCTAATTTAACTCCCACAATTAAAACCTCCAAAACAACTATATTTCAAATTTTTTTCTCACTCACAAATATCTCGCAAAACACATGCAAATAATCTAACTGGTAATCACCTTTTTAGTACGGAATATATACTTAACGTGATTATAAATACGCATAATACGATACGAGCTGCATCGATCGCGCTTTAATGCAGTTTGCGTTAATACATTGAACGTAATTTATACACTGCAATGATGTCGACAATTAATACGTAAAGTGACAGAATGATATATAATATTGCGACATTACAGTCGCGAATTATCCCCGATGCCTGGGGATGGAGGTTCCGCAGTAGGTTCAGTAGTTTCAGTCAGTGATTAGTCAGACGCAGAGCTCGTGTCAGGTTTACTTTGGAGCCGGTAACTCCTGTAACGATTATCGACCGCTAAATCGATCTGGATGCCTCGTCGTTCGTATTTTAATTTGTCTCAATGACTTCTCTTCGCTTGAGGTTAATTCAGTGACAGTGAAAATTGAATATGTCCTTTTTTCAATATATAAAAATATATGACTATAATTTTTTAACTTAACACTAGAATTACCAAACCAGTCAAAATGACTGGTACACAATTTTTTCCAAAAATTCTTCAAATTTATATAAGAGTCATAGAATAGATATTCTACGTCCATCTTATAAAACATAAATTATCGAATCGATCAACTTTTCCACCTCTTAATTTCCCTTTTTTCAAAATACTTATTTAATATTTTTAAATATGATAGATTTAACGCCGGTAGTTCTAGTGTTAAGATTTCCTTTCAGGATACTACGCTTAACGTAGTAACTTTACTATAAGATTAAATAGTTTAAATAATATTTAAGTCTTTCTGTGAAACCGTTCTAATACAATTTCAAAAGGCAAGGATTCCACGAAGACTGAGATTTCTTAATGCGTAAGAATATTCTGCGGCTGTGATTTGTATGCTTGACAGCAACATTGTACACTCAAGGCTGTCCAAATATTTGTTAAAGCGACCGCGTCGGTTCTTAATTCCCGCAACTTTCCGTATCTCTTTAAAACGGAAATACAGTCGCGCAAGAAACTAATCTACATTTGAAATTTCATTCGTGTCGAATGTAGAATGAGCTCTTTTGCGGGATAACTTGCCCGAACGCTTTCCGTGGATACGTTAATTTAAGAAAATTTCCGAATAAAGTTGCCTCGTTCATCAAACCAAAGGGGTAAGTGTGGTTTTAGATGGAGACCTCGTCGTGCTTTCGAGATTTTATATTGCTTGACGAAAACAAAATGGAGAGTAAGTGTATTCTTTCTGAGTTACGTAAACCTCGGGCATTATATGCCTATGGGAATAGGATTTTCTTTGCTTTACTTCCTTCCTCCGCATTCCTCTTTCTCACTCTCTTGCCATCCATATCTCTTTTTCTGTTTTCCTCTCTTCATACTTTTTCCTTTATTTCTCTCATCTCCCACTTTCTCTGTCTCTATCTCTCTATCTCCTCCTGTTTCTATTTTTCGTTGACCATTTCTCTTTTACAGTTTCTCTCGGTATTTCCCCATCTAACTCTTGATATTTTTTGCTCTTTTTCCATTCTCCATACACAAATTTTATTTAAATCATGGTATAATTTCTAGCACTTCTTTATAAATGTTGTTAAACATTAATTTTTGATATATAAAATACGACGTATGTTCACGGAGTTCATGTAAAATAAATACGTCCGTGGAGTAATCTCTGTGTAAATAAATTTTTAAACATCCTTCTCTCAAGAGCTTACGTGAAAGAAGCTTTTTAACTTGTCATTAAAGAGGAAAAGTGTTACAAACAAAAACTAGCATGTAATGGTTAACGTGTCTTTAAGTTGTTAAAATGTTATTTTCTTTCGATGAAACTTTCTATCCGTGTCAAAATAAATATTGACGCTGCCTTCTAAAAGCTTGAAATTTCAGTGTTTATGTAAAATGGGAAATTAGGTCGAGTTTTATGTCGAGTATGCCTTGTACTTTCGAAAGAAACCACTGTTGAAAAAGATAACGTCGTAAATTACGTCGCCTGTGAGAACACTCGAAACAACATGACAAGCGGATGTCTTTAGAATATTTTAAAGCTACCTTAGAATATCGAAAATGAGACAATAGATCAGCTGTTTACTCGATAAAAATTATCCCTAAAAAGTCTGCCGTCAATCACTGGTTGGGCGAAAAGTTAAATGGCTGAATGTACATCGTGCTTCAGATTCGATGCAGCTTTTGCGCAGCTGACTAAAAGCGAAATTCAAAAGCAAAATTAGAAATGAAATTCACTTCAAAAAGAGCAAAATAAGCGAGTAATTTAGCGAAGAGTGCTACGCGAAATTTATTTCCATGAAGTGGAGTATTTCACAAAATTAAGTCGTTAAAAATATATTATATTTCTTATTTCCCGCGAAGCACGCATTCAAAAACGTGGTTAATCAAGATAACGATATTTTAATAATCTCTCAAAATTATTCTTTCGAGCAACGAACAGAGTTTAAGGTGGCGCTCAATGATTTTTTTCAGTTGCACAAAGTTTGTTGAATAGAGTAGAAAACGTAATAAGATGAGGTATATGATAAACCATAAATCTTGACGTTGTAAAAAATTCCATGTGTGAGGAAATTGGAAAAACCTCCGTTGAGACTGCCTCACATCTTAAAATAAAGTACTCTTGTCGGAAAATCAATAAAGTTCCTTGAATTCTGACTTCCTTAAGTGATGCATTATTTAGAAGTTTTAACACGATAATACTTCTTTTAACATTCGAATTCAACCATTGAAATATCCCGAACATTTCTTCATCTTCAAGGACTTCTTTCACTGTGCATAGATAATTCGTTTTTATGTATTAGTTATTTGAGGGGCATGTTTCTTCGATACTCATAAAATTTAGATAATAAACACATCTATTTAATCGAACTGCAACGTACTTAAAAAAAACAACGATATTTAAAAAGTGTTGGATACAGTTTCACTAAACCGTTTTAAAAATACTCAGAAATTGCAAATTTCAAAAGTATAATCATCTGTCGAAATGGTACCATACTTATTTCCATTTTATATCCCGGTCTTAAAATATTTTTACCTAAAAACGAATTCCAGTATAAAAATATTCCAGTCTGTCCTATTTATTGATTGAAAAAAAAAAATAATGCAACCATCGAATTATTTAAAAAAGAACAATTTTACCTGCATCAATTTTATAATGCCACTTTTCATTAGATAACTGTCATAAAATTTTATTAATAATCCCAGAGGAACTAATGTATTAATAACCGTGCATCTATTGAAACAATCCAAAAATCGTCGATCCTTTTGACCAATTCTAACGTAAAATCCCAATACGAACGCGTCATAATGTACCTTTCGATTGTTGAGCGGTCTTACAATACGTCAGAACGACTGAAATAGCCTGAAGGGAAAAGAAAAGCCCGCTGTCAATTCCCCTGAAGCGACATTAATTGGTATCGGATGGGAACTGGATCATTTGAAAATTAATACGTCATTATAACGCGGAAGTTACGGAGAGCGAAAAATAGTTAATCCGCCGAGGGAAAAAAAAGATCAGCGGAGGGATTTTCATTGAGAAGAATTCAATAGCATTGGAATTAAATGTCAGTCTATGAAAATTGAAACTTAAACGACGCGTGAAGTATTCCCAGAATAATGAACATACCTGACGCGTAGTCTTTTGCAGAAAAATTGTCTACTTTCCGTGTTTACATTGGTGAAATGGAATGAAAGAAACGAAGAGCTCGACTAATCTTAAAATTCATGGTACGAGCATGTTCAAAGGAGCGTAGTATTTAATTACAAGCCAATTACAAAAACTTTAGTGACCCATATGTAATGAGATTAATCGTAGTCCAAGCATGTTCCCGGCAAACAAACAAGTTGACTTTCCCCGAGATTGACCCGCGGAACAAAAAGAGGTTAATTAATTACTTTCAGCGTGCTCCCGCTCGATCGTAGAAGTTCTCACGGTAGCTTGCCGTTTATTTACGATGACACCGCTTATGGTTGTATTCGAGTTAAACGACGGAGTGTTTTTTCTTAAGAAACTGCGAAATATGTTTCCACTCAACACACAAAGTTCTTCGATGTTGAACGATTCCATTTGAGAGAAATTAATTAAATTACTGCTTGGATAGAAATGCTTTCTTTAACTACGACAAAGAAAAATGAGACAAAATGAGAACGTGCAAAGTAACTGTGGGAATTTTTGAAACAATTGTATTCGCGTTTTTTTTTAGAAATTGAAAAGCACGTGATTATTATATTAAATCGTCCCTTGGTGTTTTCAGTTTATCGATATAAAAAGTAATATAGGTAGGAATTTTTGTATTTAAGGGAAATCTAATAGCAAAAAGTAAAATTCCATCAAAATATGTAACAATATAACTTTATTTGCATTTTATCGGGAATATTAAATCTACAGTGAATATGAGTGCTGAAAGTAACTACGATTTTTTACAAATAAGTCATTTACATCACTTCAATACCATCATAAGTGAGAGCAAAATTTTCACCCGCAAAAAAACACTCGAGCTCATTAAATTTGCAACAAAAAATCCCCTCGCTCGAATAATTTCACTTCGATCACGAGGAGAAAGCCACTTCTAACACAATTAATAATTCCGTTACACCAAGAAACAAGATACAAACAATATCAGATTAAAAAAAGGAACCCAAAACAGCACCAGATATTAAACGACCCACTAACGCGATTTATCTTCCCCGACTCTACTCGTAATAATTCGCACTTGTCGTAACGTTAAAGTAAATGCATTATTCCCTCACGAATAATGGATTACTGAAACACACCGGAATCGAAGTAATTCTAATGTCCCTTAATCTTCACGCTCGATGTCGAGCGAAAGGGTACGGAGAATGCAGCTTCTGGGTCTAGAACTTCGTTAAAGTGGATGCAGTTGTCCTTGCACAGGCTCCAGGCAACGACGTCGGATTCCGTGCTTCGTTAAAAGGAAAAACTTCCGCGCAGAACTTCCGAGTATTGATGCTACGCGTTCTTTTTCCCCTTTCTTTCTTCTCTTCCTTTTCTCCCTTTTACATTCTCCCCTTTCATCTTCCGTTTATGACGTTAAACTGCGCAGCCTGAGGCACTCGCAAATAAATTACGATTACGAATCTCTTCGTTGGTCGTCTTCGTTCGTTGTTGTTGTTGCACTGAATACCCGTGCACGTAATAAGGCCGGAGGGAAAGGGAGGAAAAAAGGAATAACGACGAGAATTGGCTGTTATGAGAGTTCGAAGGGATGGAAGGAGCTTTCGGTCGACGATCCGGCCAACTTTGAAAATGTTTTAAGGGAGGGAGACTTGCCGTTTGTGCCCACGGGGGAAAATTAATGCTCGTTGTTCTGGGAAATAAATTCCCACCTGACGCGTATTTGTTTTGGCAGATTTCGATTCGACGAGAGCAAGCTACGGGGTTGTAAATAACGCTGCATGACACCGGAGAAACGTAAAGGGGTATTTAATAGGGCGACAGAATTCTTTCGGGCTGCGTTGAATTTAATTGCCGGTCTTGAAGAATTTGAGAACGATTATTGTTGATAGAAAGTTGCATCGCTGTATAAGTTTCATATTTGCGGAAATAGACGCCCGGTTAGAATTTCTTTTCCTATTTTTTGACTGTAATTGCTATGATCATTTTGCCTAGAACCTACAGTGTTATAGCGGGCTCTGAAACACTGAGGCTTTGAAAACAAATTACATATATAGATTTTTCAAAATGAATTTACATGCGGAGCAAGAAAAAGTAACACTGTTTTTTATAAAATAGAAGTCATTTGTAATTAATAAATAAATAATATCTTTCGCTCTCCATATTTTCTGACAGAATATTCGTCATATTTTGTATTCTCCTTTTAATAACGTTTTTTCACATATAATATATATGTATATATATAAAATTAACACGCTCACTACCATCATAGTGTAGGAACGGAATTTTTCCTATGCGTAAATAGTATTAATTTCTAGAATTAGTGAGTGTGGATGGATTGTATATAAGTGAGAGTGGATGTTTAGAGTACGTGATTTGGAAGGCGACGGATGTCAGGGCTAGCATGAATGTTTAGTCTGCAAATAAAGAGAAAATGAGTGAGTGCAACAGAGAACACATGCTGTGAGAAAGACGAAGAATGCATGTTGTGAGAAAGAGTATCGAGGGTGGATGCGAGCGTGGATTTTTGGAAGAGTCAGTTAGTAGAGTCGAGTTGAGTTGAGAATACGGAGTTGAGTGGAGAGTTTTACAGAGTGAGAGTTGTAGCGTGAGTGGAGAGAGAGTTAGAGTAATTTTAGTATTGTTAAGAGTATTGTATTTTTATCTATTTAATAATGTTAATCATTTGTTTTAATTATGCGCGTTCAGTTAAGTTTCTAGGCTACGGGTTTGTTAATTAGTTCTAAGGGAACCTGTTCCGTTTATTCGAAGACGAGTATCGATAGTCTTTGATTGCTCCTCTGAGACTAAATTAGAATAGGACCCTATAATAGGGGAAGACATTTTTTAAATAAACTATCCTGACTGAAACTGATTGAGAGTTTAACATACTGTTACGTATTCGGTACGTAATTCTACTGGGTTAATTCTACTTGGTGCTTCATGGATAACAATATATGAGTCGATAGTTGATAAGAAGAAATTGCTCGTCTCATATATGAGCTGCTTATTGTGAAAGCGGCATAAGTCACTTTACCGTAATCAAAAATGGCAAGTTTTTAATGACTATGCGAAATTATTTATACCGAGAAAAATATAAGTATACAAGATAACAAGTGCAAGTAAATCTCCTCGAAAATTGATATTAATATTTTTAAACGCTTCATCGCAAAACCCTTAAATATCTCGATTTCAAAAGAAGATGACTTATGTGATTTTCAAAATAAATGGCTCATATGAGAAATGCGTAAACGTCGATTTCTGCAAGTAGTATTACTACAATATGAGTTGCACTAATATCATAAAAGATCGGACGTTCAATTTCTTTAAACAGCATTCCTTCGATGCAAAGTATAAAAAGCAGACATCAGTTGTTACACGTAGCAAAATTCTTCTAGAATAAACGGGAATTTGAACTCGGTCCCATTGATTCGGAGACCTAGCCTTTAATGGCAACACACACCATGGCCACTCAACGTAGATAACCCGTGCAGTGTTTTCGTACGTGATCCTACAAAGGCCCCGGACCAGAGGTCATCAACTAATAGGTAGACGTTCTCCGTCGCAGACGATTGGCCGCAGTCGTCTGGTGGACGTCGAGGTGATCAGTACACTTAGGTTTTACAACTGCTTTCGTCAAAGATAATTTTATGAAATGTTTGATTCTATTTCCCCTTCGTATCTCATTATTACTACTATTTTTTAAACATACACTAGCCTTCTACAATCATTTATGAAACTTCTCAAATTTTTTCTTTAGTAAAGAAGAAAAAGTAATACAAATGCAATGCTACCGTCGAAGTGCCAAGTATGTATATAACAACATAGAATAGAAGTATTGACAATTCTTGCTATAACAAATACTTTTTAATAACGCTGATGAGAATAGTTTATTAAGTCATTCCCAATCAACGGTTTTGAGAGATCTTTATGTGATTGGCGTTGTATTCTAATATTTAAGTAGCAAGGAAAATAAGAAATCGTCATGCATGAAACTATTAAAATTTAAGTCATAGCGTGACTTCACTAATTATATTTTTTGAACAAATTTAGTAACTTATCTTAATATATTAGGAACTGGGAAATTTTTCATTTTCTTAATATTCGAAGCGGATGGAAATAAACAAATTCTAAAACTGCTTGCTGCAAACCTTTGTCTTTAAGACGGATTTAAAATTTCGAAATTTTTGAACCATCAAATATAAAGTCATATAACGACAACTGGTAACAAACCTGGAAAGAACGTGAATTCACGTCACCGATCTCAACTTTTTTAATGTTGTATAATGTTGAATTTTTTAATTGTGCACTTGTTGAAAAAATCCTATAATTTCCTTAGTCTTCTTCCTCATTGGTATGACTCCATGTTGTAACGTATAAGGTGCGTATGAAGTTAAAGGCTACAACGCGCAATCAATGGACTCAAATTCAAATTCTCCGGCATCTCTGGGAATTTTTTCTTAAATTATTATGTATTATATCATAGCCTCGGTAATTCGGAATCTACCTAAAACAGTAGGTCCTTGGCGAAATTACCATACCAATTAGGGCTGAAAGATACAAAGAAAGCAAAACCTATACAGGCGGCCCTCGACTTTCGCACAAAATTGGTCCTTGAAAGTGTGTGCAAATGTTGAATGTTCGAAAGTAGGGGAATATAGAAATAAGCATTAAAAATTGTATTTTAAAATATGTATTTATCAATATACATAAATAAGATAAGGAAGAGTGTTTAAACGCTTCCATGTGTTTTCTTTTTAAACTTGAGATTCTTTAATCTCTAGTAGGCAATACTAGAGGTAATACTACGACATTAGAGAAGCTCTAATAGGCAATGTATGGGCGCTCCATGGCAACGACTGCATAAAAGCGAATAATTTCTGCAATATCGACAAAATCATTAAAAAATTGAAATTTTTACAAATATGCGAAACAGTGAATTGTGCGAAAGTAGAATGTGCGAGAGTCGAGGGTAGTCCGTAATCAGTTCATATCATGGTACGATAATACGTTAGTATAATACTGTTATATTAGGCTGGTGCATATGAAATGCCGGATTGTATGCGGCGGAATTAAAATGCCACAGCTTTTACAAAATGAATGTTTATAAATCAAAATAATTTCCATCGACATCAATACACTTCTGCCAAGGATTCACAAGGGCTTTTATACGGTTTTTAATAACATCTGAGTCTTTAGAAACAATGAAATTGGTTGCGCCTTCTTAAAGGGCACCTTCATTATTGATTTTGTTTTTCTGTAATGAAGTTGTCTAAGTGTTTAAAAATATTATAATCCGTTAAAGGAAGATCAGGTGAATAAGGTAGATACCGTAAAATTTCATATTTAACCTTTTAGATACGACGCGCCACTATAGTGGCTTTTGCGGATTCATCTTTCAGGACGACGCGCCACTATAGTGGCTTTCGCGGATATCATGCTTTTGGACAGAATTACACGTTTTTTGCTTTATTTCTCAATTGTTTCGCCTAAACCTCATTTCCCATCATACTATAAAACCGCTAAGACCAAAAAAACTTTGCGAAATTGTGTAGTGTGCACAAAAAACGATATAAGGAGAAGATCGCGGTACCAATGCGAAGACTGTGATGTGGGACTCTGCGTCGTTCAGTGCTTTAAAATATACCACACACACAGAGAAACTTATTATTAAAATGTAGCATATAATAATAATTAATTAATTAATAAAGTTTTTCGATGTCGTTACATGAAAATATATAAAGAAATTATAATTTATTCATTTCTCTATTCCCACGTAATGTCGTTGTGGAAATCGTCATGAACGGTTTTTGTGCCATCCGCGGCCAGGCGCGCGGTTCCCGGGTATCCACTCGCGAACGAGCGCGCCGTATCTAAAAGGTTAAATTCACGACATTTTTTTGAGCTCACTTTTGACGAACATGGTCTTGCGTTGTCGTGCAATAAAGTAGGCCCCGGCCAATTAATTGAAACAGAACGCAGCATTTTTAATTCTACAAGCATTTGTTTGCATCGCCTTGCAAAAAAGGAAGTTCAGTTTTCCATATATAGATTGGGACATCAATATGGCATACGGTTGTGGGTCTAGCACGAGGCGCATTTTGAAGATACTTATATCGAGAACGAAACGTTTTGAACCAACTTTGTACGATTTTTTTGTTAGTAATTGCCTCCCATATGCTCTTTTTATATTAAGACTTGTAGCAGCAGCATTATTACCAAGTTTAAATTCATATCGGATTACTACTCGCATTTCACTAGTACTCGCGTTGCACAAAAAAGTATATTTTTTTATAGAAATTAGGAGTTTTCCAAAGAAAATTCACTCAATATTGAGAGTATAGACCAAATAACCTGTTTCAACTGTAAAATTATTAATTTTACGGCTAACTATTTACAAAATATGGCCAAAATATAGTGTATAGACCTAATTCGACATTTCATGTGCACCAACTTAATATTTTGTAACCCCTTCTGAAAGTTTAAACCGAACCTTCAAAATGTACACCCCAGCGGCTTTTGTAACATAGTGCCGACGGTAAAAGTGCCAGTAACGATGAGTGTTCCGAGGCAAGCCATGCCAAGCTGTCCTAAAGGCCTGCCAAGGATAGAGGAAAAACACAACGAAGAATCGGTGTCGACCGCTAAGCGGAACGAATCAGTGGTGATGGACATGTTTGAAGCTACAGCATGTTCATCCTCCGTTCTTTTTACCTGTATTTGTTCTTTAATAAGAATGCATTGCAGTGTGGATCTCCTATTGATATTGTAGAAGTCCGAATATCGAGATTAGCGTGAGAAGATAAATAAAGCATTCACTTTTATATTAAACATGTAAAAATGTATTTAAATATATCTGGTGATCACCATAAGAAAACATGGAATAGCAGAATTATCGATCGTTTTAACAAAAAGCATCGCGGGCAAGGCCTACACCAATACTCCAATTGCTTCTTTTGTCGGTCGCGCCAGATTCAATTCTCCAACAGATATTGTGGCGTTAAGTTTGCGTGAGGAAACTATGTAAGATATGTGTGGTATGGAATTTACTTATACAAAGGGTTCAACACTTTCAATAGTAGTGAATTCTTTTTTGAGGATATTTTTTACATTTCTTCGATTCTAACAGGCGAATTAATTTACCGATGGCTGAGTTCAATATTTTTCTGAGCTATCGTTGATTA
Source organism: Cerceris ruficornis (assembly GCA_963989415.1). Taxonomy (NCBI): domain Eukaryota; kingdom Metazoa; phylum Arthropoda; class Insecta; order Hymenoptera; family Crabronidae; genus Cerceris; species Cerceris ruficornis. Next base: position 13,850,627 of record OZ022528.1, read on the forward strand.
AATGTAATTAATTCGGTGACTGATTTGCTATTAACGATAGTTACGGGTATTGAGGAATATTTCTGCTTGAAATAATTAAAAATTGAGTATTATAGGAAATGATGTTCATACGGAACCACGAATACAATGAGAATGCAATATCCGATCTAGCTTCTGCCAAAAATTTGCCAAAAATTTAAATACACATTTATTAACATTAGATCTACGGAAGCCATCAAATTGACGGGTTCCTACTTTTTTTCAAACGTTTGTCAAAATAGAGAAGCAGTACAGTAGATATTTAACGTATATCTTATAATACATAAATTACATATTACTTTGATTTCTCACGTTCAAAGTACTTATTTAATACATATATTCAAGTATTGCAGATTTAACGCCCACAGATCTAGTGTTAATAACACTGCCGCAAAATATCATAACCTTTAACGCGAACAAGTGAACCCCAACGAACCGATCTCTACAATATTTCGCTTGCATTTCAAAGAACCATTTTAATTCCGAGGATGACTTCTCATTTTGTAATCCAGCTCGAAAGAATGTCATCACTCTTGAAATGCAACACAGGTACATCCACGTCGCAGTATCTCCGAAACAAAGCCCCGCGAATCCCGTTGCCTCGTTTTCGTACATCTACGATTACCCCGCATCGCGGCCCTTCGCATCCTTGCGTGCTAATATTAAGGTGTCACATGGAAGAAGTTTATCAAACGAATTTATCATCATAATCTTTCCGTTGTGTGTTTTTCAGGAGGGAATCGCCAAGTGGATCGGCAGTCTCCGGTGAAGTAGAAAAAGACAGATGGAAATTCAATGGCAGACACGATGCCCGAGGCCGATTCGACTTCCCTTTTCTATCGTCGGCTACCGCCTTCGCCGTTGGCTCGTTTCGATCTCGCCCTGGTAAGTCTACGATAAAAAGAGTAACTGCTATCATCTGCGATATTACGAGAAAGCTAGTATCATAACGGTAGACACTGGTAGCGCGGATAGAGCGAGGAAACCATTCCCCGGCTCTGTGTGTTTCTCGCAAAGCTGTTGCAGTGTCTGAATGTTTTCTTGCTGTTTCTTCTCTGGCTTTATATTATAGGACAGCTTTAGAAACGAAAAATCGAGGAATAATTTTTATTGCCGGTTCTGTAGTTTCTTTATAACTTTCCAGTTCGATTCTTTTGCAAGAATTTCGAGATTATGGGATTTTGCAATGTTTCTATGTGTAATTAAAATTTTTATAAACTTTTGGTTGTTTGGTCAATTCGTTATCAAGTTGATGTGGGACTTAATTTTCGGGTTTGTTAATTCATGTTTATATCGGCGAGGTCTATAAATTTATATATTTTTTTTAAATAATGTGCTCTTATAGCGGCGAAATATATATTTTTCTGCGTTCTTCAACGCATTTTTGTATCAATGATATACACGGTGAGTCATGCAACGTGATGATTCTATGTAACTCATAAACTATGTACTGTACGAAAGAATGTTTCGGACAAAAGTTGTAACGTAATAAAGTTAACATTCAATTGTACCTTCATTGTTATAAATGGAATGCCTATACTTTCTTCCTAAATTCTCGTAAAGCGTCGAATTCTGCTAAAAAATCATTATACTATGTAGAATCTACAGCGAATAATTACTGAGATATTCACAAAATAAGTATCCTACAATACCAGGCATTCATATTCAACGGAACTATTATAATTTGAAGGACAACATTGTTTACGACGATAGATAATGTTAAACACTGTCCTAGGCATTAGACATCGTCGATATGAAATATTGGCTAAGCTTCGTAACGATATGATTGTAAAACATATTTCAGCTATCGCAGCATTTTCATCGCAAACACCATATATAATTATCATACCATATTTCTCTCTGTTACTGAACATCTTAAGAAATATAGCACTTTTCTCTTAAGCTTTGTTGATATTTCAAATCGACTATGTCTAATGTCTGGAATCATGTTTAACAACATTATATGTCGACGTAAACAAAGTTGTACTTCAAATTATAACAGTCATGTTGAACGAGCATGGCTTGTAATGTAATATAATTACTTTGTGAATATCTCGATAGTTACTCATTTTAGACTGTACATAGTATAATGATTTTTTTAGCAAAATTTGGAGCTTTACCAGAATTTAGAAATTAACTATAGTAATTCCATTTGAAAAAAATGAGGGTGACCTGCATATCTCGAAAATAGAGTAAAACAGCATAAAAACCCATTTTGCTATTGAATGCCCTCCTCGTAACAGTACTATCCGAAATATTTTTTCATACACTACAAATTGTATGAGTTACTAAATGTACCTGGCCACGCATTACTGTGGTTCAGTCTGGTTAAATGGAAGAGAAAGAAAAGAAAAAGCGCACGTTTCTAATATGTTTAATATCACAATGCTTGTGGGTATACAATATATTTTGATGTTCGATGGTCTGTGCAGATATAGATTTTTTTTCAAAAAAAGCAGGTTTTTACCTGTGACAGGTGTGACATCTGTATAATTAGGTATATAAAAACACGCGCGTATTCGAATGCAACGTTGTGTTAAAAATTTTCAAAGCAATCGGTGAAGAACTTTCGGAGATTTAAGATTTTGAACAAACGAATATTTACATTTTTATTTATATAGACAGATAGATTTAGAATCGTCAAGTTCCGCGACTCGCCCTGTATGTACAGTGGGTCAAAAAAGTATTGGCACACCCAGTTTTCTTTGAATATCTTTAAAATATAAAGTAATCTATTAATATTAACTATGTTTATTAGTGTCTTTTGACACACATAAGTAGTATGTGTACTGAAAACTCTCAGTTATTTGTTCTAAGGAAATAAAGTCAAGAAAACGAAAAATCCATAGCCAAAAAAGTAGTGGCACACGAATGGTTTTGCTATAAGCACAAGTGTTACTCGTTTTCGTACGAGACAAAGTCGGTTCTAGGAACATAAACATAAACAGAATTTGCTGTTATGAATCTCTTACCTCAGTTTTCACAATCAGTATGTGTTTACACTTTGAACAAGAATCATGACTACGAAGAAGAGCGAGTTATCATTGTCCGTGCGAATTGAAATTATTTCATTACATAAAAGTGGTGAAAGTTACCGAAAAATCGGCAATTCATTAAATTTAATTTTCCCGACAGTGAGAAATATTCCAAAAAAAATTTAAGGAAACTGCTAGCGTCGAGAACAAACCACGATCAGATCGTCCGAAAGTACTTTCAACTACAGAACGAAGAGATATCATCCGGAAAGCAATAAAAAATCCTTTTGTAAGTGCCAAAAGTTTAGCTGTTGACATCGAAAACATATTCAGCAAAAGAAGTGAGCGCTCAAACAGTCCGAGCAGCGAGAAAAAAACCGTTCATCAATGAGAAGAATAGGGAGAAACGGCTCGGGTTTGCAAAAATATATATAGTTAAGACAATGGAATTTTGGAAGACGGTTATTTTCTCAGATGAGAGCAAGTTTAATCTTTTCGGCTCTGATGGAAAAAGATTTGTATGGAGGAAACCGAACACCGAATTAAATCAAAAGAATATTATTCCTACAATCAAACACGGTGGTGGTCATGTCATGGTATGGGGCTGTATGTCATACCATGGAGTAGGAAATTTGGCTTTTATTGACGGTACAATGAATGCAGGCGTCTATATCGACGTGTTGCGAAATAATTTGTTAACGAGTGCAACAAAAATGGGCATAAACGAAACGTTTCCTTTCCAACAGGACAATGACCCGAAGCACACGGCAAGGAAAACAAGGGAATGGTTATTCTATAATGTACGAAAACAACTCCCTACACCACCTCAATCGCCGGATATTAACCCGATAGAAAATCTTTGGCATATTTTAGATTTAAAAATTCGAAAAAAGAAAATTAAGAGTAAAAATGACCTAAAACCAACGCTTTTAGAAGAGTGGTCTAACATTTCATCGGAAATTACGCAAAAACTTGTCGAATCGATACCTAATCGATTACAGGCCGTAATTAAGGCCAAAGGCATGCACACCAAATATTAAGTAAGTTCAATATTGTTCGTATTTTTTATTATTGTGCTTTCCTCAGTAACATTGTACGTGTGCCAATACTTATTTGACTATGGAGTTTTCGTTTTCTTGACTTTATTTCCTTATAACAAATAACTGAGAGTTTTCGGTACACATACTATTTATGTGTGTCAAAATACACTAATAAACATAGTTAATATTAATAGATTACTTTATAGTTTAAAGATATTCAAAGAAAACTGGGTGTGCCAATACTTTTTTGACCCGCTGTATGTATTTAGTTGTGTGAGTTACTTTCTGTGCAAAGTACGAATTGGGTGAAAATTGTATTCGTGTTGAAGGTCGTTTTCCGGCGACCGTATGCTTTTATTTTCTTCGTAACCTTCTTGTACCGTGTTCGCGTATAAAAATAGTTGGTAATATATGAAAATTGAAATTTAAAGTTGAACTAATGCGTATGATCGGACTACAACTGTTTTTAGCGGTCAAGTGGGGATTTTCTGTGAATTTAGTATGTAGGAGGATTAATTTGGAGATTGAAAAACGACGGCACAAAAAGTAACCTATATTTGATTCCCACTCAGAAGTCTTTTCACAAAGGTGAAAAACGCACTGTTTTTTACAATCCAAATTTTAATTCTTTTTACTAGCGTCAAATTTGTAAATGTTTGATAATCGGATAAATCAGCAGAGATTACTCAATATCACGGGGTAATAATTCGTTACAGAATTACACCATTAAAATCACAACGATCGACGTTATTTAACAAATTCCAATTTCCCGTCAGGAAGAGATATACCATCGCGTTTACACTTCCTCTTACTCGCGGTTCAGTCTTCAAACAGTAGTATTTCAATTGCCAATAGACAAACAAAAATGTGGAATATTTGCTCCTGGCAAAATTAATTTAACAAGCAAAGCAAATCAACGAAGAGCAAACCATATGACGAATAAGATTTCTCAGTTAATGCTCCATTTACTAAATGTTGCGGCGCGTACACGTAACATCTTCTGTACGATACACAGCGTCGTCACTGCTGTGGACAACTTAATGATCACAGCCACAATTGTTTGGATAGATTGATTCGTTGACGATGATGATTTTTAGATATATTTATCCGTGTGTACAACGTGTCGTGTCGGCCGGTTCAGTCTAGTCTCATTGCCTAAAACTGCATCCACCGGAAACTCCCCATAACTAGAGCTGATTGGTCGATCGCTACGGCAAATCTGTAAGGGTTAAAAGTCCCTATACCCGTTGGTTACATAAGTTGGTATCAACCGCACATTTGATATTCGGTGGTACAGCCCCCAACACTAAAGCTGTCAAAATAATGACTCGTTGATTAGTTGATAAGATTAATAATGTGGGATCGGGGCGGTACACTCCTATATGAACTTAGGAGAAAAGGACGTGAAGAAGAATTAACATGAGGGAGAGGTCGCTGGCGCAGTGGAACCGCGCCGACCCAGGAGATCTCCGGTGTTAACACGTTGTTCACCGGCAATTTTACGTAGAAGTTAACTCATGTCACCGGCTATTTTTTCCGTAATTGAAAGGAACCGAAATAAACTTCAGTATTCTTTGCTTATACATAATGAATTTAAATGAAACGTTGTACATATCTGCTGGGTATTATAGTTTATACATGTCATATATTTTAGCAATTTTTTTGGTGTGGCAAAATTCAAATAGCTGATGCAAGTGCAAACTCGAGTTATCTCGTGACCGGTCAACAACGTTTGGGCATGAAAACACGAGTTAACTCGTGACCGGTCAACAATGTGTTAAGCAACGCAGGCCGAGTACCGCTGCGTGGATGGGTTGCTGGGCGCCTCTCTTCCTTTTTCACGATCCTACAATGATTTATAACGTAATTATAATGCAACCCTTCTGATTTTCTATGCCTACCTTTTAAAATTTAAACAAAAAATCGAATCCGTTAAATCCCTTTTCGTTCCTTTTCCTCCAAGATATTCACATGCTATGTCTAAATATGTCAAGTTGATTAATCATAGTTTTAAGTTACGCTAAAGAAATTGTTATTATTATTTATATTTGAAGAAGGATAACAATTTGTTTTTTACGTTACTTCGCACTATCGGATGAAATACTGAAGCGACAAATGTTGGTAGTACTTCGAACTCTCGAATAGATCTGAATTCAAACCCCCTGACGGACGACATCGAAAAATGTGTCCCATTTGATTCATGTATAATAATAAAACCCCCAACATTTAAAACTGTAAGCCCTCGGCGATATGACGGTAGCAGTAAAAATATGAAATATAAAATCACACAAAGTTTACCTCAAATCGATAGCCGCTAGCACCGCTAACGTTAATTACTGTTGCGTTTACTATCACAACCGATGAAAAATAACTGTACAACATGCCCATCGAGAATGAAAGCAATTACTGAAATATAGTAAACATAAAAAGAAATATTCCCACCATTGACCATCGCCCATCCTTTACTCTGTCAACTGTATCGCCTCGCAGTAAAAAAAGCCTCGCAGCAACAAACATGCGGGTCAAAATCTCGCATCCCCAAATACGGCTATCGTTAGAGAGTGGTCCCTTCGTCATTAAATCCACCAGCAGGACCTAGGATGTAGTGCGACTCGGAAAAAATCGGTAGTAAAACACGTGAACTTTTTCCAAGTCTGTCGTACAATGTCGCTTGAAAATAAATCGTACAAGAGGAAGTCGTCGCGCGACGACGCTCGTTGTCTTTGACGTCTCTGACTAATGATCCCCATGGCTAGCATTCGCGGGAGGACGCATATTTCGTGGCTTAATGATCGATTGATTAATGTAGCGCAAAATTAGAGAAACTCCGTCGAGCAGAACCGTGAGCTATCACGGTCGGTTTATAAATTTTCGCCAGCTAACGTTTGAAAATAGAGGGTGAAGCTGAGAAAGAGCGCGAGATAGAGAGGGAGAGAGAGAGGGAGAGGGAACAGAAGAGGCTGATCGGCTGAATTGTTGGAGAATGGAGAACGGGACGGAATATCGCAAAAACAAACGGGAGGGATCGTATTCTCATAATGGAGCAGGGCTGCGCTTCTGAAGAAAGTCATGTTCCAGCTTGAGAACTTTTCTGGACCCTCTCTCTGTGATTCTACCTTTTGTCCCTCTCTTTCTGCAGAAGTCTGCATTGAGGGGTAGGAGGTCCGTTCGACACCTTGCACTAGATGTGTCTTTACGAGCGTACCGGAGTTTTCGAAAACTCGTCCGGTCCCTTGTTGGTGTTCCTCTGCTGTACGCATCTGCGATAGGAATTTAGGAGAATATATTTCACAGTAATAACACCGCTGCCTGCACCGATGATGCCGAACGTTAATTTCCTCCGTCCTCTGATATTCGATGTTTAAATTATCGAAATTTTAGACCGAATATTCTATATATTGTCGTTCACAAATATTTGTTCAGCCGGACCTGTGTACGTATGCTAATATTTAAACGTCAAGTGGCGATTTTGTATAAATTGTTGCGTTAACATGTTTCGTCGGTCTTTGTTAAACATAGAACTGACGTATTAAAATTTCATGTGAAAATTCCTTTGTACTTTCGGTTTGCAGCTTTCACTTGTTCCTCGGGTTGGTAGTGATTGTTGAGGCGTAATTGACAACGCGGGCCTTGAGGTTGCGAGAGAGAAAATTTACATTCTCTGTATTTATTTCTGCAGCCGTGAAAACCTGGCCCACCTGGCAAGCACCTTTCGATGACCGAAGGGTCGCACGTGGTCACCAGGTTTTGCACGCGTACATTACTCCGAAGCTAGATTTATGACATCTGTCATAAATCTAGCGTCTACTTGCAAGACTCGTCAACCTCGTGACCCAAGGCCCCCCTCTGCCTGGGCCTTCGGTGGGTTGGGAAAAACCAATGCAAACTCTGCATTTTGGTAACCACCCACGAAGCCCAGGCAGAACCAATAACGTCTTTGCGCGGGCCCAACATCCTCCTCCTTACCAAGTCACCACTTCCTCCTCGGAAGGGATGTCAACGGAGGAAGGGATGCTTGGAAAATTAATAAAGGGACCGAACAAGCGTCCCGACAAGGCTTCTGACACAACTTTTCACACATACACATCTTATCAAGTTTTTCTTATACTTTCGTTGTTCGCTTGCTTGTTATACTTTTTGTTATCTACTATATCGTTATCTTGTTCTTCTGTACATAATCTTGTTCTTTGTTATAATAAACACACACGCAAAAACTACGGAGTGTTACGTTTATTTCCGGGAGAAGAAAACACAACTAGATTCCGACGACTTAATTGTCCGACGAATCACTCAACAGTGATTAAAGTAATTCCTTGTAGAAATGTGAATGTCTAAAAGTAATACGTCGCCGGGGGGAAACAAATTAGGATTTAATTGACCTAACTGCGACATGCTACGATTTTGTTAGTAATTTATTTCATTTCTTGTTAATGAATTTATGTTAGCTGCTTCTTAGTTAGTTTCATTATTACCCGAAATTAATATTCAACGTCTATGTTTTTAATAAACAGTACACAGGGTTTGCCGCAACCGGTGTAGAATTTATGCGGTAATGCAGAGCGAATGGGCCAGTGAGTGAGAGAGTGTGTGATTGATAGAGAACGAGTTAGGATGGTGCGGAGAAGAGAAGAGAAAAAGAAAAGACAGTAGAGTTGGAGAAGACAAAACGGAAGGCAGAGAGAATCAGAAGACCATTGCTGTACTCCGTATCGTATTCGGATTTCGTTATTTTGTTATTTCTTTTATGTTTGTTTATTGTATTTTTAAACTTAATAAAAATACGTCTATACCGACTGTTCAAAACCATCAGACCAAGTATCCCTACATTTATTAGAAGTAATATATCAACGATATGAAAAGATTGTAGAATGAAATTGAGCAAATATTTATGAAGGATGATGCAAGCTTCCCGTCAGCATTATTTTGCCGAATGCAAATTATTTACACGATAATTGTACGGATACAAGTTAATCATGTCGAATCTTCCCAGGCAGAACGATGTTTCACGTTTTTATCATAATGAAGAATGAAAAGTCGTTACGTTGCAATTTCGAACATATAGGGAAATACGCAACATCCAATCCAATTACAAACGTAAGTATACTAGCGCTAACGAATTCTCTTTCCGCGAGTTTGTAAATAGAGCAAATCACATTTCTCGAGTAAGACTACATAAAGCTTATTGAAATAATGCAATACTGATACGCCCTAAAACTTATGAACAAAAACACAATCTTTCTATCATTTCACAAGTTCATCGTTATTAGTCGTGTGGAAATCACTTATGCGCCGGTAATGATAACGTTAAATGTACCAAACACTTCACCAAAGAAACAGTATTTCGAATTATAATAATTTCAAACAGTTAACGACTCGTAAAATTCCCAAGATCCGTCCGAATTGCAAACATAAAATATCAAAGCTCATGAATTCGCTTTCCCCGGATTTCCAAAAAGATATCACATTTCCCGAATAAGGCTAAATAAAATTTGAATAAATCTTCAAAGGCAGAACGATGAGATCTCTCGAAACTCGAGGAACTTCGTCGGCTGTCCCTTCGGTGCAGGTAGACAGAGACACGCCGTCGACTAATTCGAAATATATGTAAGAGTCCTCCGGTCCCGCGGCAGAACGTTTGATCATCAGCGATACGGGCTAAAGAGAAAGATTGCAAAAACACCGTACTATAAGCCGCAAAGAAACCGAAGTGATACGAGTTTATCTTCGAAACGACGGGAAAACGCGATTTCCGTGTCCCCTTTTAACTTTCCACGAGCGTGCGCCTTTATTTTTTGAGCAAACTCAAAGGTAAATGCTTTCGCGACGAGAAAACGAGATGCGTTAATTAATGATAGGAGATTTTTCTTGTTGGACCAATATCCCCAGTCTTTTTATTCGAATGTTCTAATGAATCGTGATAGCCGGAGATATTAAAAATTTATTAAAAAAATTTAATTAACTGTTTGAACGCACACGTTTAATTATCATTTAGAAATTCTCGTTTTTGTAATACTTATATCCGTGGTGAATTCGGGTCTAATTGTATCAAAGTTGGTGTAATTCTTTTATAAAAATTTTCATGAAGTATAGTCATTCTTCTAAGAAGGGAACCTCCCGAAGTGCCAATCACCTATTTTGATGAAAGTCAAACATCATGTAGTTTTCTAAAAACATTTGTTACCTATTTTTTTTATCGGCAATCGTCCACGTTAAATGGGTGAACACCGCCCCTAAAATTAAGGGTGGTAAAGTATTATAAGCAAATATCTCAGAAACTATGAGAGACCAAGTAATTGTGTTAATTGACGAAATTAGCACCCCCTTGTGGTGAGCTTAACGATATAAATTGTTTTGTAGATTCTCTAATTATTTCAACAGTATGTTAAAAAATAACATATTTTTGATAGATTTACCAATTTAATGTCAATAAGCCTTTTTAATCAAATCTTCTTGATCAAATCGTCTTAATCAAATCTTTTTGATCAAATTGTCTTAATCAAACCTTCTTGATAAATTGGGATTTTCATTTTTTCACCGCCAAAAAAGTTATTACACTGGAAGTTGTATCGCTCTTCTTACTTAAATCTTTTACACTTGAATGAAATTGTAAAAGTTTTCTAGCAGTTACAGCTATAGAAGTGACTATAATCTTTCGTTTTATTTGCAAGAATAATAAGAATTGGATTACTTTTTATTCAAAATAATTAATTTACTTGAGGTTACCACGACGAGGCATTTAAAGTTTCATTTACGTTTTCAGACACTTCTTGTGTACTTTCAGATTTTTAACTTTGTTATGTGTATGTGTCCACCTATGGTCGTATCATTGCAAGATCTACTTGAAAGTGTCAATGAAAATTTTCGAATCTCTTCTATTTCCTGAGTTGTGTCGTATTTAAGCTCGTTCCGAAAAGCGGAGCAATAAAAGGATAACGAGCCATTTTTGTCAGAGTTTCTTAACAACGGAACTGTTCATAATAATTTAAAGATCACTACTTCTTTCGTAAATCTTGGAAAGGTCTATTTCTTATTAAGTTTCCCAGTTACTACGAGTGCCTGTATTGCGTTTTAAGAGGTCGTTAAATATGAATTTTAACGAGCAACGACGCATAGAGATGTAGTACATAATAATAGGCTTTAATTAAATTGATTATTTTCCTGGAATGCTTTCGTCAGGTTATTAATATTAAGCTCGTATTAATTTCATCTGTAAAGCAGTAAAATCAACATTACTTGATCGAGTACAAAGCGTAATTCTAATAATAATTTATCACAAACAGCCGACAAGATTATTGAACCTTTGAAATATATTTCCTCATTGTTAAAATGTAATCAACTTATCATTATTTATATTATCTAACATTCTAATTACACTGGTCAACACGATTCTTTGCCAAAAAAATATTTATACTGATTCTTATTGATTTTGTGGCGCTGAACACGAATCTGAACCCCCTTTGTCTCTATCAAACTCCATTTTTGAGAAAAAAACTTAAACTTTCGACTTTCAGAATTTTTTGTATTTTGACCATAATAATTATTAGTTTTGTTGCTACAGAAAGATTCTACAGATCCTCCCGAATACAACGATGCGTATTACGTTAATGTTATAAATATTTAAACATGTTTAAACAATGCTCAAAGCGAAAACGGCACCCAAAATACCACAAATTTTGTGGATATTTCCCTATTTATCTTAAAAATTAGACGTCTAGGAGAAATTCTAATCGCAGGAGGCGATAAACCCGACATTTTTCTTGAGAACACCATAATTGAAAGTTAGAACACAAGTTTTGTGTTCGGCTGGGAAATTAAAACAACTCCGAAAGACACGAGGTACCGCCAATGATTCTCAGCGCAGCCGTTTCACCCGCGTTAGTATCATGACTTGCTTTGTAAGTACATTTATTCATTATGACTTATTTTATGACAACAACGCTACGTTAAACAAAGTATTATATTTGTAAAATTTTCGCGTATAAATAAACAATATTGTCCAGTTGTATCCACAATTTTAAGATGAATTATACGATTTATTAAGTGTAAAAGTGCCCACATCTGAATTTAGCACAAAAAGTGCTGATAGAATCACGTATTAAACCTTGTGTGATAAAAAAATACCTCAATTTTCCTTCGGGCACTTTTACATTTAATAACTCGTGTAATTCATCTTTTTGTGAATGCAACTGGACAATATTGTTTATTCATATGGGAAAATTTTACAAACACAATACTTTGTTTAATGTAGCGTTATTGTCATAAAATAAATCATAAAGAATAAATGTAGTTGCAAAGCAAGCTATAATACTAGCGCGGGTAAAACGGCTGCGCTCAATTCAACCGTCGAAATTTCGCAATCGTCAAACGAACCTCCAAGTAAACAAGAGCAAAAAGGCCATCGACATTCGTTCTTCGAGCCTCCCGGAAAAAAGGATAACTTGCAAAAGCACATGAGCATCATGACACAACGAGGGAATTTAAAATTCCGACTCAAGGGAATGAAAGCAGATAGGCGTCTCTGTCTGTTGTCATAACAAGAAACCCAGAGCGACAAGAGGTGTTTATCTCCCAGCGAGCAGGATCTCCGAAATTCCGAAAATCCCGTACACAGGAGGTATGTGAGCAAGGCAGTGAGTCTGCTGACTTTTCGAAATTGTAGACGGTAGGTACCTGCTCGTCGGCATAAAATAAATCAGAGTACAGGGTGAGAGATCTTCCCCGGGCGATATATATCCCCCCGACACGTCAGGTATATTCCGTTCCTTAAGTTCTCGTTGGCCCGTGCTCTAGGAGAGACGGGAATGTCTGGCTTGAGACGCAACGTGCTGTCGTCTATAGATCTGGCTCACGTCGAACTCTCACGGCACAGCCTTCTCTCGCCTCTTGTTCATAAATCTTTGAGGAGGGATTCACTGCCTGCGAAAACGATACGCATCGGTTTTCGCTACGGTAAATGAAAAATCTGACCCATCGTAAACGGTCGCGTCGACAGTCCCTCGGCGATTGAGATTTTCGGGATGATTTGTGGATGGAATTTGATGGAGTATTTAGGCGCGGGATGTACCGTGTTTTTCGGCTCGGTGATAGGTTTGAGTGATCGTAATTGATGCTCGGGTAGATCAAGGGACGATGATTTTAGAGAATTGTTTTTCATGGGGTTGATTATTCTGGAATTTGGGTTTGTTAGAATATTTATGAGAGAGATAGACTGGTACTTGTGCGGATTTCACTTTTGAGTTAGGATAGGTTGCACTTTTTTCGTTTTTGTCTTGTTCATTGTCTTGCGTCGTTAAAAGTCGATTAAGAACTCGTTAAAATCCAGACGTGAATGCGGTCGTTTATTAATAATAAAGTAGTAGGGTTAGTGCATTAGCGAGTTCCACTGTACCTGAAAATTTCGTGCATGAAAGTAATAGGTTCTAGTGAAATCAATTTCATGAATAGTACGCTGTTTAAAACGTCCTGTACTGTAATATTAAAATTGCTAACTACTTGTGCAATTTGGAGGTTGTCACTTCACATATGAGCCGTTTATTTTGAAAGTGGTGTAGGTCACTCTCTTTTTAAATCGAGTTACGTAAGGGGATTTGCATTTTAACGCGTTTAAAAATATTTTTGTCAATTGTGGACAAGATTTACTTCTACTTGTTACCTTGAATACTTATATTTTTCTTAACCCTTTGACCTACAACCGCGAGTGAGACCCGTGGTAACGAATTTGTGCCATAGGCGAAAACCACGAGTCTAACTCGTGGTGAGGAAGTATATATTTTGCGCATGTTTGGGCACACGGCTCACGGTGATCGATTTCGTCGAAATCCTGGCCAAAAAGCCAAAATTTTTTTTCGTGGCTTTCAAAATGCAGCAATTGCGTTTGATTTATAACACATCAGAGCACCCTTTTTTACTGATAATAATTTCTTTTGCACAACACTTTTAGAGATATGTGATCTCAAAGTTGGCACTTGAATAATGTAACGTTTTCACGCCGGAATTGAAAATACGTTTTCGATGTGATATCAAGGTACGATCCCCTTTTTCAGCATTGGTAGCTATCTGTCATGCTACAAATTTATAAATATCTTGGATTCATTTTTTTATTTAATATTTTACAACTGTGATGGTACAGAATGTAAGACCTATGCATTTTTTTTCTTCTCCTAAGGAAATAGTTGTGAGTAACCCAAGATTCCACGGTGATTTTTTTTAAATAAACTTTGAAGCTTTCCGAAGGGGGACTCGTTGAGTTTTGTTGCTACTTTTTGCTACTCCACGATTTATTGCTATTTGTTTGTCGCGTGTGCCTTTCGCGAGAAAACGCATTTATGGCATATGGCCGGGCTATCGTACTTTACTTAATGAATACTGATAATCCTACTCTACGGTCACCCTCGTAATTGACAAAATAATATATTTGTTACATCAGGTTAAAAATTTGGATGGGATTAGGCAGAGTGATGATCATTCATTTGAAGGCAACAATAAGTAGCCGCAGGTAGCTACTCCGCTGGCGGTCATAAACAGAAGCATCTTTGAGGATACGAATAAATTGCGATAAGTTGTATGTAACACAGTGCAATTTGTTTTTAACCTAATTTTTGTTTCTCCTTTCATCGAAACATTTAAAAATATAACGGAAAATTGGTGGCGGGGCGCCACAATGTACTATCATGATACAGCCAGTGTACCGACAAAGAACGTTAAATCTTCACGAAAAAGTGGAATTACGCCGTCATTTTTTTAAATGAACTTTGAAGTTTCTTGAAGGAAGACCCGTTCAGATTTTTTGCTAATTTTTGCTACTTCGTGAGTTATTGTTATATATTTGTTGTACGCGCCATTTATGAGGCAGCGTATGTATAGCTTCGGAACGAGATATCGGATTTGACTTATTATTCTTTTGCATTCACCAGGTTTTTTTTGGAAATTCTTAAATTCACATTTCTGGAGAGCAATCCAAGAAACATTAGAATACTAACTTTTGCGTAGAGCCAACAATTTTTAGATACACGTGTCCGCAATGTTGAATCCGCCATCTTGTTTTTGGAAATTTTGATTTCAGATTCATAATCAGCGACCCAACTAATCCTAATAATTCTAATGTTTAAATGGAAGTACGTTTTGAGGTTTTTGGCCCGGATTTCGGCGAAATCGACCACTGTGCGGCTGAACAGCTGAATGGCTCGGCGCGCGACCGACCTTCTTGTTTACTATGGCCCGCGCAATCGAGAGATAGCGCGTAGGCCAAGGGGTCAATATAAATGATTTTGCATGACTACTGCAAAATCACCACTTTTCATTACGGTAAAATGACTTCTGCCACTTTCAAAATAAACATATTTGTTATACCGTTAACTGGCAAAATGTCCCACTAACAAAGTTTAAGTTAATTTCATAAAAATAAAGAGATG
The DNA here is from genome assembly GCA_963989415.1 of Cerceris ruficornis. Classification (NCBI taxonomy): domain Eukaryota; kingdom Metazoa; phylum Arthropoda; class Insecta; order Hymenoptera; family Crabronidae; genus Cerceris; species Cerceris ruficornis. The sequence continues at coordinate 13,866,071 of OZ022528.1, forward strand.
CCATGAAACTGTGATTGATCACACTGGTCTACAAATCTGAAGTTTTTTTATGCTCAAGGAATGTTTATGCTGATTGGAGACGTCCGCAACCATGGGGGTGCCTTGGTATGGAAAATTCCACATCTGGTGGACACCCCTCAAGGCCCCAGCCGCTTCGAGGCAAAGCACCCACCTAGACAATAGGGCTTCTCTTTTCTGCCGGCTTACGATCCGGCCCCTGTTCACCGCAGATGGTCCTAAACCCGCGGGACCCGAAGCATCAGCAATTTGCTAAATTAAAAATAGCTAAACGGGCCCAGCGCAGAGTCGGCCGCCCGAAGTCGAACAATGGCGGAGACCGGATCGTAAACCGTCGTCCCTACACGGTAATAGTTATTTACATGTTTTCTGCACAAAGTGATTCTATAAACTACAGCAAATAAAACGATGTATATTATTTTAATGTTATAAAGATTTAAATATGTTTAAACAATGTTCAAAGCGGAGCAATGCCCAAAATGCCCCCATTTTTATGAATATTTTCCAATTTACCCTGAAAACTAAACGGCCAGGGAAAAAATGAATAGCAGGAGGCGATAGGGCAGACGTTTTTCTTGGGGAAAGCTTAAAAAAAAGTTGCAACAAAAATTTAGTTTTCGGCTGAGAAATTAAAATAATTCCGCAAGACATTTAGTTTCGTCCGCTCACAAGGCCCAAGACCCAAGACAATACTCTTTCCCAGCAGCTAGAAGAAGTCGCGTCCGCCCGTTAGGGGCGGAACAAAACAATGAAAAAAGATAGATGTCGTCCTTTGTCTGCAATCGCTCTATGCATTTTCAATTTTTTGTACCTTCAGATTTGGACACACAAAATTGCAAAAGTGTAATAAATAGTACTCTAAGTTGAAAGTCTACATACCTTTCGGAACAGAACTTAAATAACATGTTAATTGTTCGAGGGGATTAAAACGGTAATAAAAGATCGTTTAGGAAAAATAAAAAATTGTAAAAATATCCCAAAGAAATGAAGATAACAGTACATATACACAAATACCATTCCCACCTACCGTTACGAAACAATTGTCGAAAATGATTTACAATAAAATTGTATACATATGGACCATTCCGAAAATTGACTTTTGCCCAGCTAGATCAGCCAAATTACACACTGTGCGCCGGCGAGCAATCTCCGCCGGAGCAGCAGTGCTCCGTGAGCGGGTTCAACTATTTTCACCTATTAGTGCATATATAACATTTTCGAAGACGAGGCTCAGAATCACCAAGTACCTTTCTTTTGGGTTGCTTGGTAATTCTTCCTTACAGCGGTATTAAACTTTAGTTAGCCGGCGAACGTCTGCTTTCAACCATCAAAACACTTTTACTATTGCCATCGTATGACTACTCACAGCCACGAAAGCAAAGAATCAACGTGTTTCTGATGTACATATAATTCTTACTAACAATAAGATCTTAATAGTTTTGTTTTAAGTGCGATTATACATTTTGTTTTTAATGAAATACGCCCGAAAAGGGCTACTGAAAAGTACTAGAAGAGAAATAAAGTATTTCTTTTGGCACAAAAGCTTTAATATGTAATTCTAATTGTATTTTTTGTGCTCAATTCAGATATGTAATCCGTTCGTCTCCATCATGTGAGATGTATTTGTGACGAGCACTTTTATGTTTAATAAGTCATATTATCTTGAACTTGAGAATGCAATTGAACAATATTGCCTATTTATATGATGAAATTTTACAAATATACTTCTCTATTTAATGTAGCATTATTGTTGTGAAATAACTCATAAACAATAAATGTACTTGTAAAGTACGGTAAATATCATAATTCCAGCGCGGGTGAAACAGTTGCGCTGAGAATCACTGGCAGTATCCTGTGTCTTGCGGAGCTATTTTAATTTCTCAGCCGAAAACAAAACTTGTATTGCAACTTTCAATTACGGGTTTCTCAAGAAAAATGTCTGCTCTATCGTCTCCTTTTATTAGAATTCCTCCTGGGCGTCTAGTTTTTAAGATCCATAGAAAGGAAGATATCCACAAACGGTGAGGCATTTTGGGCGCCGTTTTCTCTTTGAACATTGCTATAAAAATGTTTAAATGTTTATAACATTAAAGTAATATGCATCATTATATTCGGGAGGGTTTTAAGATTCATTTTATGCAAAAAATATTTAAATAATTGTTAGGGTCAAAATATAAAAAATTCAAAACGTTGAAAATTTGCACTCTTTTCAAAACTATTTTTCTCTAAAATGGTGTCTGATGAAGACAAACAGACTTTGTATTCGTGTTCAACATCACAAAATCTATAACAATCAGCATAAATATTCTTTGGGCAAAAGATCGTGTTGACCAGTGTTATCATTAACTCGATTTTTTTGAAAAACTGACTTATGCCACTTTCAAAATAAACGGCACATGTATCGACATAATTTTAATATAGGATTACTATGATATGTTATTCATCATAAAAAATTTACTAATGGCTGTGAGTTTTATAGCCGCAAAAGCACTTGATCGATAAAGCCGTTAATTTTCAAAAATTCTTATTTAGAACATCTCTTAAATTAAAATGAAAGATTAATATCTTCTTTCGATATTAATACGTTACTACATTTTTTTATTAGAATACCCAGATAAACCGGGTAATATAATATACTCCCACTTCCAGTTAAGCGCACATAAATACGGTATATATTCTTAAACAACAGCGAGATAAATAAAATCGACAACAGTTGATAATTTACCATAGACGTGATTTCGCACAACATTGAAATACCAAAATCAAAAGCTCTCCGTTGTATTTATGCACCGCGAACCACTCGATGATGCAACCTGAATCTTCATTCCCGTTTTCACAATTTTAATCCCATTGTCCATGATAATTGGAAATAATCGTACGCGAATTAACAGCAACCATGTTCGCGGCATTTGCATTATGGAAATTATTTAAATGCAAAAGCCGTAAGGCCATGTAATCTGCGGAAAGTTTTCACAGAGTGGAAGGGAAATGTGACGTTTGAATTCTATTGTCCCTATAAAGTATGTTTGAGGATGATCGACGATAGTTCCTCTTTCGCGAGTACGCACGAGCCATTCAAGGAGCAGCAAAGTCTTACTTAACTTCTCGTTATCATTGTTTTCGTCCATTTTTCTCCGTGACACTGAAGATTCGCTTCACGTCGAAATGGAGCACCGTCTCAGTCTCCATAAATCTTCAAACGATTCTTCATCTACCGGCTCGTACCATATACTTTTCCTCCTTTAACGTAAGAATTCGCAATCTCGAGTGCATCAATTATTTCCACGATGTGCTTTGTAGTAGTGGTAAATAGGATTTAACAGTTCTCGTTCTTAGAAATTCAACGCGTATGTCGATTTTAGAGCTTGAACTTAAAGTTTTGCTTCGAATATAATACGATCAACGATTTTTTGGAAAAATAGCTCGTACCTCGGGCACAAAAATGTTTATTTAATATCCGATGTTAAATGTGTTGGACGTTAAAATTTAGTCGATACAAATACCAAAATGTCGATACAGTTACCAAATATTCTGATGAAAATATTAACGATAATATTTATAAATGGGATTGATATTTTTGTTGGTTTTTTGTTGAAAAACAAATGAGTCTTTGGGTAGATATGGCATTATATTTGATAAAAATAAGTGCAATAGATTTTTGAAATTTTACAGTAAAATTACGTGTTTTCCGCTGCAATTTATTTGAAATGGATTTATGACAATTTTATTTATAATACGCTCAATCATAATTCAATTAACACCGTAACAGGGGGACAAAAACTGTACATCTTTCAACGAAAAATTGACAGCAACACCGACAGAAATATTTTTAGAAAACATAGCTCACCAAGTTGTTTTCCGCACAAGTCGATGAAACCAGAAATTCGAATATTAATGGAGTAAATAACTGCATTCTTTTTAAGCTCTTCGGCGATTTCTCTTTTTCTTTCAAGCATTTTCCCAATTAAATTTCTAAATTACACTATGCTTTTAGAGACTAACAATGCCAGAAGAACCCATCAAACGTAAAAATCGACAAAAACTCAGACCCAAAAACTTTTTCCCCGATATTTGGAATCTAACAGTCGCAATTGACTTATGATATATCGGAGCATGCTTTTTTCCTAATAATACTTTTTTTACACAATACGCTTAGAGATATACGATCAGAAAGCGTAGAAACGGAATTTTTAGAGTTAATAAATAACTTTAACTGTAGTTTAACTGTAGAGAGCGATAGAGGTTTTGAGAGTTAGAGAGTATTTTGAGTTATTTTTAGTTAGAGTTTGTTAATGTTTATTGAGTTTTGTTATTTTATAATTTTACATATTTTTAATAAAGTTATTTACTGCTTACTCGAAGAATAGCAAAAATGGCAGGCAAAATATATCGGCTTTTCTTAAGAGATTTTCTTGGAAGCAGAGAAAAAATGTGTGTCTCATACGTTCTTCGCAACAGCTGTAAAGTCTTAAATAAAAAAATAAAACTGACACATTTTGAAATCGAAAGCATGTGAGCATGTCAGATATCTACTTACAGGAAAGTTAATGTATCATACGTTTATATTACATCAAAAACATAATTTCAGTCCCTGCGTGGAAGCATTACGATTTAATGTATTTACTTTCATAGGGTCCAATTCGAGTTTATTCCGGACGAGCCTCCAAAGAATATAGGGTACTGAGCTTTCGGATATAACCGAACAAGTTCCCTTAAATTATATATATATATGATTGGGGAGCTGATTAGAAATCTGAATTCACGTATATGAGCAGTACAGAGCAGTGTGTGTCAAAGACGAAAAATCAGAGAAGGAAATTCCTCCCGAGCTCTCCGTCGATTTCTATTTCACCCCGAACATATATTCCCAACTATATTTATTAAACACATTGTTCTTCAGAGACTAATAATGTCAAAAGCTCCTGCCAAACGTAGCAGCCAAGAAAGCAATTGGACAATATACACATGTAACATAATTTTATATACTTTAAGCGTTATCATATTTTCGTAAAACACTCCGTTTTAATCGCCAGCATTTTCCTTTTTCAATTTACCTTTTCCAACGACAGTGACAGGAAATCTGAGAAACGAATCCTTTCTTAAGCTCTCCAGCGATTTCTCTTTCCCCTCGTCAGTCCTGTATATTCCCCTAATGTCGAAGTTAGACGAGGTCAAGGTACATCCGCATTTTCTCCGTAAATATTTGAGAAAGAATTCCGTTGCGACGTGTCGGTTACTCAGAATCCCATACACACGCCGGTTCTAGGGGATGAAGGTGCGAGAACTAAACCGCACCTCGTGCCCTTTACAAATGGGAATTTATCTTAAATTATTTTCGAAGCTTTTTCGACGGAACTGTCGCAAATAGCATTGCACTGACTTTAAAATCCTTATCCAGCATAGGACGGTTCTGGGACTTTTCACTCGGAGTTTCTGCCAACACGCACACTCGCAAAGTCGACTGTCAAAACTCGAAATCGCATTGCGCTTTCTTGCTTTTGGATCAGTGTAAAAATATCGAAAAGATTCTCCGATTTTCCTCCGGTTTAATGTTGTTATTTGGAGTGATATTTTCACTTTCCTCCCGACCGCGAAATTCGTTTGGACTTCGTTATTTCGATGGTTCTTATCCAGTATTTTTATAGCTGTTAAAATAGAAACTCGTGAATTTCTACGTGAACTGTAGCGTTTTCCCAGTTGTACGAATTGTTGTCCGTGAATGTCTTTTATTCGATATTACGTGGTAAGTGCTTATCGATGATGTTGTCCGAAGAAAGTATACAGTGGGTCGAAAAGAAATAGGCATCTCCAGTTTTCTTGGAATATCGTTAAACTATCAAGTAAGTAAGTAATATTAACTGTGTTTATTGGTGTCTTTTGACATACATAAATAGTATGTTTACTATAATATTGGGTTGGCAACTAAGTGATTGCGGATTTTATATAAGAAGGAATTTCCATAAGCTGATGTGGGACCCATAAATCGAGTTTTTTAACATCGTAAAGCTGTTTTAATTTTTTTTGCATGCATGTATGCGATACATTGAGCTTCTCTGCAATCTCACGTGTTGTGCTATGACGATCTGAATCGATAATAGCCTTGATATGATTCTCATCAACTGTGACTGGACGGCCAGATCGTTCCGAATTTGGAGTGAAAAATCATCCGAAAGAAATTTGGCAAACCAATTTTGACACTGCCTATCTTTCAAGGCTTCATTCCCATATACGGCACATAACTTCTTGAATGCTTGGGATGCGTTCCTTTTTCGGAAATAATACAATAAAATATGTCTGAAATGCGCGTTTTGTCCTTCCATTTTCAAATTGGGAAAAAAAATGAAACTAAATAACTCATCCATACGATTTTTTTTACTAATGAAAGGTTGGAGTCCAAACAACAAGAAAACTATAGATTGGGTGCTTAAAACATGTTGACGAAACAAAAAAAAGTGTTAATGCCATCTATCGTCAAAATCCGCAATCACTTAGTTGCCAACCCAATAATATAGTAAACGTTGCCATCTCTGAAGTTGTTATAACAGTATAGTACGTTTACTATAATTTTTCTGATTAATACTAGATCTCCGGCCGCTAAATCCAGTATATTTAAATATATTAACCCTCGGAGTACTGACTGTAGAAGCAGCGGCACGTCTGACTATGCTCTGGTTCGGTCAGACCCCTAGCACGTTCTCATTACAGGCTTCAGAGGAGAAGTCGCCACTATGTTGACCACTGTGTTTGTAAGTATGTAAGAACTGACATAAGCAATGTTATTTGGCGGCTTCTCCTTAAAGTCTCGGATAAGAAAACCGCGTATTGTATTTATTCTAAGCTCAATTTCTCTTCTCAGTTTTTATTATAGTAATGATACAATTGAAAAATACAAATATTATAACAAACTTATATTTATTCTAATTCCTTGCAATTCGTATAAAAATACTACTTTCTATAATAGAATGTACATTACATATACATTTTTTGCATATATCACATTTGGTCCTATATTTACTGTCATTGCCAATACATAAGAAATATCTCGCCCTGTTTCTTTCTATTTCTGTATCAGGATCTTTTTTTATTTTTCTACCGGTTGACTCTGCAGCACTTATAATACATTTCGAAAAGCGTACTTCTTTGTTTTCAAACGCAGTAGCTCTCCTATCAATATTCGGAGCAACTAATGATTCGGATAATTCTTCCAGAAATCTTTTTCGCCTATATCGTATGGTACAATTATTTGGCCATTCTGGATTTTTTTTGCCATATTACAAATGCATTGTATGCAGCAATATCCACATAGTGTAAAAATAATGAAAGCGCCCAGCGCCTGGTACACGTACGGCATGAATACTCTTGAAGTAGTTTATCTAAAGTATCAACACCACCCTTTGTTGAATTGTAGTAAGTAATCACTTCCATTAATGGAATGTAATCATGTAATCAATGGGAAGTAAAATTACGCATCTTTGCAGTTTCGGTATATACGAAACTAATGTTAAATCTTTCGTAAATAAAGATTATTTTTCCGCACAGTACTAACTAAATCAGGCTTAAGCTTTATTTGATCGCCAGAGCCGTCCTTGGAAGAGCTCCGCCTGCTTCCCCTTCCCGTGCGCTCGGGAGCTCGCTGATTGCTTTGCCTTTCACTTGCCAGGTTCGGACCTATTGGCACGCGCGTGGTGGCGTATTGGGGCGACATTCGTATCTAACCGCTCGCGCTGGAAAAACATGCCACGCGCGTCGATCGCGGAAAACAAAACGACGTGCGTAGCACGTCGACCAAGGTTATTTGTTGAAGAACAATTTCACATCGCACCACGTCGCGTGCAGGGTAAAACAAAAGTATTATTAGTGAAAAAGTATGCTCTGATATGTTTTAAATCAAATACGATTAATAGATTTTAATGTTTTTTTACTTCTGGCGATGATTTGGTGGAATTCAACCACTACGTGACGCCTTACGGTGAAATATTAGGTTGGGGAAAAAGAAATCCATTATTTATACGTGAATTTCAAGACGTTATTTAACATGTTTCGGATTGTCCGATTTAGGTCAAATATGCACCGTTTTTTTCTATAATTTGTTTCCATTTTAAAGGTAGCTTCATAATGCCCCTCTCATAGAAGTCTTGGACCCTATTGGCAAAAAACTCTAGTAATTGATTTTCACAATCTTCTCTTGATGCCAATTTCTTATCATTAAGGAAGTTTTGCAATGCAAGAAAAAGATGATAATTGCTTGGTGCCATGTCCGGAGTATATGGTGAATGCATCAAAACTTCCCAACCAAGCTCCCGGAGTTTTTGGGGAGTCACTATAAATGTGTGTGGCCTGGCGTTGCCCTGGTGGAACACAACACCTCTCCTGTTGGCCAATTCTGGCCGTTTCTGGTCAATCGCTAGCCTCAAACGGTCCAGTTGTTGACAGTAGACATCCGAATTTAGTGTTTGGCCATATGGAAGCAACTCATAATAAATGATTCCTTTCGAGTCCCACCAAATGCACAGCAGAACCTTCCTGACCGTTAGTCCTGGTTTGGCCACAGTTTGAGCTGCTTCACCGCGCTTTGACCATGATCATTTTCGCACAATGTTGTCGTATGTGACCCATTTCTCATCGCCCAGTCACCATCCGTTTCAGAAATGGGTCGATTTCATTCCGTTTGGCCAAGGCTTCGCAGATGGAAATTCAATCGATCATGTTTATTTGTGTTAATTGGTGTGCCACCCAAACATCAAGCTTAAAACTGTTTTATGGTCGATCTTTAGCTCCTGAGCGATGTTACGATTGCTAACATGCCGGTAAACTTCGATTATTTCTGTGATTTTATCGACATTTTCAACGACGGGTCTACCTGTGCGAGGTGCATCTTTAACATCAAAAATACCTGACCGGAATCGATGAAACCGAAATTGCACGTAATTAGCTATTACAGTATCGGCACCATAAAAGCCATTCACAATTTCAGCCGGCTAGCTTGCATTTTCGCCTTTATCAAAGAAAAACTGTAAAATGTACCGAATTTTCTCTTTGTGTACTTCCATGTTTAACACCCTGTAACTCAGAACTGAATGGACCAAACAAAAAACAGCAAAAGATTTTTTTTAGTGCGAAATGTCACCTTTCTAACAAGCATGAATCTGAAATTGTTTGATCGATAATTTACGAGATATCCGTCATTGCAGCCATCAACCGAGAAAATAATGGATTTCTTTTTCCCCAACCTAATATAATGGTTGTGCGATCGGAAACTGTTCTTCAACAAATAACCTTGGTCGACGTGCCACGCACGTCGTTTTGTTTTCCGCGATCGACGCGCGTGGCATGTCTTTCCAGCGCAAGCGGTTAGATACGAATGTCGCCCCAATACGCCACCACGCTCGTGCCAATAGGTCGGGCCATGACACCGAGAGAGTGTTTGTGAATCCGTGACATCTCAGCTGTATGAATGGGTGAAGCAGGCGGAGCTCTTCCAAGGACGGCTCTGGCGATCAAATAAAGCTTGAGCCTGAACTAAATATACGTTTTCTTGTAGTAAATTTTCAGCTAAAGTTACATCTGTAAAAAAATTATCACGCGTTATGATCCTGTTTGTTTTCTTCCAAAAATCTGTCAGTTTCCTAACAGCACGTGAACCTTGTCCTTTCTCTATAGTGTTTCCCTGTTTCCCCAAGTAAACATCAAAATTGCAGCAATAAAACGTTCTGGCGTCATACAAAGTCCATAGCTTTAATCCGTATCTCCCCGGCTTCTTCGGCATATATACTTTGAACGGGCATCGCCCTCTAAATGACACTAATTGTTCATCTACTGTACCGACATTTGAAGAATTATAATCGACTCTACAATTTTTTGCAAATAATTCAGTCACGCTTCTCAATGCTGCTCATTTATCGTTGCTCCTTCTTTCGTCTCTTGTTTCGACATCATCGAAACGCAAAAACCGTAAAATATTCGGGAATCTGTCACGAGACATGACTGGTCGATATATTTATTGGGAATAGGTTGAGCTTGTCTTCCATAAATCCTTCTTACTTTCCCAAGATTCCCGAAATCGACCAATTGTCAATAGAATTCCAAAAAAGGCCTTCAATTCTGTGTAATCAATTGGTTTCCAAATCTTCTGAGGTAGAGATTCATAATGTTTCTCTGCCTTTTTATTAGTATAGAGGATAACAGTATCCATAATTTCTTGATCAACGAACAAATGAAAATATTGTTCCATGGTTTCCACATTCTAGGAATTTGTAGTCAGAGAGGCTTCAAAATCATTGATTTCCCTCTTTTTGTTGATTGCAGAAATATACTTCCAAGTTCGTCCATAAACAATTTGATCTTCCTCATGTTCTTAATTTGAATCGCAATTTTCAATCTGGAACTCGCCGCTTTCATAATTTTGTTCTTCAGGAACATCACTAAGTGGCGATGAACATCCACCGTCGGACGAAACTTCATCATTATTTTCGTCACGGTCCATAAGGTGAAGGTTCCTTTTCCCATGGACATTTTCGAAAAAAATTAATATGATAACCGCAACTCCTTGCACCTGCACCGCTACGGAACGCTTCCGTTCTTATACACATTGTATACTACGACAGATATTCGCCACGTATCTCTACAAAATAAACAAATGATGATCAGAGAAACAAAATGCTTACGATCAAAGCGAATGTCGCAACTCAAAAGTTATGCTAGTAGAAGCAAGTATCTTACATCTGGGTCCGAGCGGACCCGAGTGGAGTATTGCGAGGGTTAAGTAAGTACTTTGAAAAAGGATGGATGAAGTGACAAAAAATACGATCAGTTCAGTAATTTGTGTATTATAAGATACACGTGAAATATTTACTGTACGACTTCTATATAAATGTGAGAAATATTTTTAAAAAAGTAGGAACCCGTCAATTTGACGTCTGCCGCAGATCTAGTGTTAAGGAACGGCTTTTTTTCACCTCTCTACCATAATTTTCCGCCGAAAGTAAAACATTTCGTACTGTTTGGGCACTCACTTCTTTCCCCGAATATGTTGTGACGTCAATAACTAAACTTTTGGCAATTACAAAAGGATTTTTTAGTGCTTCTTTGACGATGTGTCTTTGTCCTCAAGTTGTAAGTGCTTGTGGACAAGCTGATCATGGCTTCTTCTTGACCCTATCAGCTTCCTCAAGTTTTTTTACTACATTTCTCACTGTCGAGAAACTTAATTTAATGCATTACCGATTGTTCGGCAACTTTCACCACTTTCATATAATGAAACAATTTCAATTGGCACGCACAATGATAACTCGTTCTTCTTCGTAGCCATGATTCTTGTTCAGAGTGTAACAAGCTGATCGTGCTAACTGAGAGAAACGATTCATAACAGCAAATTCTGTTTATGTTTATGTCGTTAGAACCGAATTTGATAGGTACGAAAGCGAGTAACACTTATCCTTATAGCAAAACCGTACGTGTGCCAATACTTTTTTAGCTATGAAATTCTCGTTTTCTTTGGTTTACTACCTAATAACAAATAACAGAATTCTCACAATCAGTTAACATATTATTTATGTGTGTTCAAAGACACTAATAATCATAATTAGTATTAATTCTTTGGACACCTATGTCGAGCTACAATCGACACAGCTTTCTATGACACTTCACGTTTCATCTATTAATTATCGACTTTTCGAAGTTCTCAATAATATTTGGATCTTAACATAAATATCCCGGGGTACCTACAGTTGTTCCTAATATTAATTAAAAATGAAATAATCAACATTAGACAATTTTCCGAGACTACATTTGCTTCTGCGACGAAAAGTTAATAAAATAATTCGGAGCGCAAAGTGTTAATAGATTTCTTTGTAGTTTAAAGATATTCCTAGAAAACTGGATGTACCAATACATTTTTGACCCACTGTAGATGTAAAAGTTCGCTGGCAATAAATTCACGGTGTAACGACGATTCTAAATTTCCCATAACCGATTGCACGATAACCGAGAAGTAAATCAATTTTCACGAAAATACCTGAAATTGATAAATATTTGAGGATAGTTCTTTTATGTTAAGATCCTGATTTATCGTGGCAGGCCATTCTACAGATTTTCCTTCTGGCCGGACTGTTTCTGCACATTCAGGTTATGTCAAAGCTAGGGGACATAACTTTCGTACTTTATATACCTGTTGTCATAAATCCTTAGAGAATTCTTCGCCGTTTATTGTGCCCCGTAACGTTACATAATCCCTGACACGAGTCGAACATTAGTGAGACCTTTTAGTGGGGACAATTGGCTTGAAAACGGTGAAAGGAAAACAGAAATCCAATGAATACCGTGAAATATAAATAGACAGTTACGTTTTGATTTAATTTCGGAATTCGATATCAACAAAACCGTGTCGTTTAATTGAGAGTTATTATTGAAATTGGAAATGGTAAACGACTCTAGACTAGAAACTTTTGCTTGAAAGCAGTTTGACAGTGATCGCGCGAAAGTTCAGTAAATGAATTAACAAATTTTGGAAACTTGAAATTCAACGATTTACGCATGATCGGATAATCTTATAAATTCATGCACTGATTGTGAGAAAAGTTAATGAATTGCATTGGCATGTTAAAATAAAAAATTGTAAATATCTGTAGAGTTAAAATAAAATGTTTATTAAACTAGACATAAAATATAAAATAGAAAATACATTAAACACAAATAAGTATCATAAACAATCACATAAAACGCTAATCTAAGAAAATATGCTATCGCTGCTGGCAGAATCACTCAATACCTTGTTTTCTGTTTCTAAAATCACACTGTACACGCTGTTTCTAAATTGACACTCTCTGTCCGCTGCTACGAAAATCAAACTGTTAATCAATTGTCACTGGGCCTTCCCACGCAGCCACTTTCCTCCGAAGGCCCTGCACCCCACACACACAAACTCACGTAGACACACACATCATCTCGCAGGCACTTTCTGTTACAACCCTCTATAAACTCTCTCTCTCTCTCTCACTCGTTCGCACTTATATCCGCAACGCTCTTACATTTATCCCTTTACGCTCTCGCAATCCTACATATCTAATATAAGATATCGCGTATAATTCACAGTATGTTTTAAAGAATCAAGAATTAAAGATATCTTATCATATTCTTTATTCTGCTCACACATTAATGTTGTGACTACACAAGACACTAAGTTATTACTTAACACATTGACAGCCGGCGACCTAAGAGACATTTAAAGCCCGAGCGCCGGCCTTATTCGCTTGTTTCTGATCACTGAATAGCGAAAAAATATTTAAAACATTATATGTTTTCGTAAAATAGAACATTTTATGTGCATATTCTCATATACAATTTAACAGTAATTAAAAATAGAAACAAAATCGAAATTTTTAATTTATAATTATAGAAAAAAATATAGTTTCTCATTTCATGGTGGATTAGAAATCCGCGTTTTCGCGGGGCCGGCGCTCAAGCGACAGACTCAGAAACCCGTGTTTTCGCGGGGCCGGCTGTCAATGTGTTAATATACAAGATACTAAGTATCTCAAAACAGATATTACATACAAATTAAGAAAACCGTACACCGTACACCTACAGTCAAGGTAAAGTTAATGCTCGATGTAAAAAAATGTCCTAAAATATAAATAATAGTCACATTGACAGTGAAAATCGCGAAACACTCGCAATAAATTCGGTTATTCGCTCAGAAAAGATCAAATCGTCGAATCAATCTTGCCCGTTGGTAATATCTTAACACGTTGAATGCCGTGGGGGTCACCCGTGACCGGCACTGTTGAATTCGATGAAATTTGTTATGACTTTTAAATTGCAATATTCACGGATATGCCAATACATTCAGCATTAAAATATTGCTGTTAGAAAAGTGAAGTATTACCGAGTACATAACTATTCTTACTCTTAATATTTCTATTCTACAAAGTTGTGATTTTAATGGATACAGTTTCGGTTCGGTGGAAATGATGAAACTAGTGAAATACGGCTGGCATTCACCGTGTTAATAATAATTTCATTATCAAGAACAGACAAGTAGATATTGAAGAGATTCGTTGAACATTAATCAAAAAATTTGTATTAATAGGGTTATAATACATTTCACGTTGTTAGCTGCTTATGAGTTATATATATTCTAAAGCTATTTATCTATAGGACATTATTTAATTATTTAGCAGAACCTGCCATCGATCTCCTTTTAATAAGAGAGACTTAACTCCGACTACATCTAATTCCGGATTAGTCGAACGTTAATCCAAGGAAACGGGCTCTTAAATCACGATTGAATTGTGGTTTGTACAAGACATTGCCACTAGCACCGTTGCTATTATTATAGGAAATGTGTAAGTTTTACGTAACATATCGATTAATGAACAGTCATTTTAACGTAATATTAATTACACGGTTTTTTTAAAGCTGCTTGAAAGGTTGCATTTAAATGAAGATAATTTCGAATGTATGCAACTTAAATAGAGGAAAATGGTTATGATAATTACGATCACTGCTTCTTCCTATTTCACCTAATTCGAATTCGACGTTAGCCATGGTAATCGTGTGGTCTAGAGACCATAACTTCTAATTTATTCTGAACCATTGAAATTGTGTGCACTCTGATAAATTCTGGAGGCAGAAACGAGTGAAAAAATATTCCTTTATTCACTCGATTATTATAATTTTCATCTATCGGTTTCCGGTTAAAATTAAAGGAACATCGTGCAGTTTTAAGGGTCATTTTACTAGTTCTTAAATTATAGAGGTTGTTACTAAGGTACTTAAACGTCATTTACAAATAACAAAAAAGAAAGAAAAGTCAACGACTTGCACGCCATAGCTAAATGAGTTCACAGTTTATAAAATGTAATAGAAATTCAGAAATTGTATTCGCGTGTCAGGTTAATGGACATATACATATAACACTGTTCAATTTTAAAACGTTTTTCTGTTTTCCAACAGCTACAGACTGATTCTTATAGTGTTCGTCGTCCTGAACACGAATCCGCCAACGAAATTTCTCTATCAACCTCTGTTTTCGAAAAACATCACCTTTTGTAAAAATGGTGGATTTCGGCAAAGAAGCTGGTATTACGTGAAAACTAAAAACGGTAGACAGTTCTTCTTGGTTTCAAAAAGTAGAGGAGTGTTTCCTGAGCATTTAGGTGTGAGCAGTTATAATACTTCGTACTTTTTAAAGGTAGCAAGTAACTGCCAAATTTTATAAACGAGCCGATGCGCGAAGTTTTTCCGCATTAACTTTGTATTTTCACGTAGAGTACTATTGCTAGCATAAATTTACTACACATTATTGGATTCTGCGGATATTTCTGAAGAAAAAAATATCGGTGAAGAAAGTCATAACTGGTTTTGTTTTGGCACAATTTAAGAAAATATCCGCCAACGTGTGCCGACCGTTTCCCCGCTACGACGTCATTGCTCGTCGAACCGGGCTCATCAGTGCCACAGCTACGCATAATACTTTCACGGGCCCTGAACGTCGATGAACCCCGTTGAGGTGGCATTCCCAATCCCTTTACTAACGTGGTAGCAGAAAAAACATTTTTTTTTGTTATAGAGGGAAAATGTTTTACGCACACCCCGCAGATGTGTTATTTTGCAGATAGTGTTGGACTCCGTCTACTAAAACGCCTCTCTTTTACTTTGTTCCCCTCTTCAATTTAATTAATAAACCAAGATTTGCTTCAAGCAATGAATAAGAAGTATCGCATATGGGATGTCACAACTGCTGTCGCGGAATTTTTAAACTATTTGCGTTGGAAATTAATTTACAAATGCGCATGCTAGAACGCACCACTATATTTCGCCGTCGGGCGTCAGGTAGTAGTCAAATTCGCGAAAACCATCGCGACAAGTCCAAAAACATTAAAAACTATTAATCATATTTGATTTAAGACATATCTGAGCATACATTTTCACTAACATTACTTTTGTTTTACCTACACGCGACGTGGTGCATTCTGAAACTGTTTTGCGACAAATAACCTTAATCGATGTGCCATGCACGACGTTTTGATTTCCGTGATCGACGCGCCTGGCATGACTTTCCAGCGCGAGAAGTTAGATACGAATGTCGCCCCGATGTGTCACCACGCTCGTGCCAATAGGTTTGCACCTGGCAAGTGAAAGGGAAATCAGCGAGCTCTCGAGGGGCCGGGAAGCAGTAGCAGGCGGAGCTCTTCCAAGGACACACGCGACGATCAAATAAGCGGCTTCCCTGATATAAGGAGTCTACCGCATAGTGCGTAGCTGAGGTTCGCAGTGAGTGTGACAGTGATACAAAGTAACAGTTTCCGAGGAATGTTTGTAAATAATTGTAAAAAATTATTTACTGATCCTCAGCATATGCACAAGCGCTTACTATAACACGAAATTCTCAACTAATAGTTAAAATTTTACGCGTTCATTATCGCTAATTAATTTTATTAATTCATTTTCCTTTCTTCAAAACTCCCAACCACCGTTGCATAATACTTCCGCCTTCATTTCCTTCGTAATACCAGTTCTTAATTAATTTTCACTAAAACTACTTTCCTTTTTCAAGTTCGATTGTTATTTTTACTCACAGTATATCCGATACAATATTTGCGATGTTGGACTAATCGCAATTAACTAGAATGCACGTTGAATAAGAAATGACACACTTTCGCTACAATTTTCTCGCGTTTCGAGATTCTACATACTTTTTAAATGAAACAGTAGAAGCAGCTGTCTTTCTGGAGACTCGATTGCACTATCGTAAAGTCTGCAGTGCAAGTATAGAGTAATATTCGCGTTTACAAGTTAACAGAATTCAAAATTCTAATGCCGACTATATAATACACTTTTATAATCTGTCTCCTCTTTTGAACGAAGTTAAAGGAACTGCGACTTATGTTTTCCTGTGGCTTACTCTCGTCCGGTACTTGTTTATTTCGTCTTTCGCTTAATTTGTGGTCACTTTTCGTAAAGGTCATTCGATGTTTCTTTGAAGATTATTGCAAATAATAAGTAAGGCTAAAATTAATAGTTTAGAACAATTGAATATTGTAAAAGGATATCGACACCATCTAGCGGGTGTCTATCTCTTTCCGCGAAACAGAATAAAAAAGCAGGGTCGGCGATTCCTTTGTTGCATTTTCTCTCGGCGTAAAACTCATAAATGCCGAGGGAAAGTGTTTCAAAGGAACGCAGAATGAAATGGACTGTGGTTCGGCTTGCATTTATGGGTCCTTACTCATGGCAACCTCCTCACGGTGGGACCTGGGTCGATATCATTTATTATCATTTTAACTTTTTTTAAATGCTATTTTAGCACGATATTTTATTGAATAGTAAATTGTATCGAGCGAATGGCCACGAAATCCGAATATTCAGTAGCTAAGATTACCGAATGTTCGGATTCCTAGTTTAAATTCTATCTAAGACTTTGCGTCCAAGTTAACTTTAAAATTTCGTGATTACGTAGAAATTAAGCTTCGCGACGAACGAGATTAAATGGTGGGAAGTTATTTCCTGTTTATCTTTTTTGATTTGGTTGTTCATGTCCATTAACTTATATATTGTTACGCCGATATGAAGTTGGCGTACCGAGCGAAGCTGCTCCCTCGAACCCGTGGATTCGAGGATTGAAGTCGATGGATCGATTTGGCCGGTCGTTGCTCTAGCGACCGGAAGTGTTGTGACCGGAAGTCGGAACCGAAGAGTGAAACAAGACGGACGTTCGACGACGTTCGATAAATTGTTATCGTTATAATTATAGTTGTATTTAGTAGTTATTAATAAAGTTAATAGTTAAGAATGCCCAGAAGACTCGGAACCTCCGCGGGACGTAACAATATGTAGGATTGTATTGAACAAGCGGCTGAGTTGCAATTCCACAAATCGTATTTATATCTACCTTTAAAATTATACACCGTCGCGTCGTAGTGTTCTCCAGAAAACTCGTACTTCGTAAAAATCGTGTCTCGTCGTCTCCGCGCTTCATTCAGAAAAGTCTGTCGGTTTCATTTTCGTCGTATCTATATAGTCCTTAATTGCGTTCATTCGTCTTTGTCTTTCCTGTTTGTTACCGTCGCTCGAAGGAAAAACAGTACTCCCGCGTGGGGAGTAGTAGTGCGCGTGCACCCTGGCCGCTGGGCCTCACCCCCGGGAAATTCCCGGGCCTGCCGGCCTCGAGCACTCTCCCTTGCGTACCGTTTTGCCTCGAGACGTCCGTACCCGTCGCCGTTAGTCTGTACTGTATCGGGGATTTTTAGACACCCTGTAGACGTAGAAAAGTAAGGACCAAGGACAGGTAAACGACGGTACGGACTAACGGTGACGCGCGGCGACGGGTACGGACGTCTCGATATATATATGTGAGATTGTGGTTGTTTAGTCGGCTAAAATCGGTAGTCCGCGAATCGTGCTTAACTTATATATTATGCAATAAAATTGTAATATATATACAGGTAGCCCTCCTACAACACGGCATCTTATCACACGGTTTCGCTATAACACGATTCATAAATTGCGGGAACCCTCCTACAACACGGTGTCCTATAACTCGGTTTCGCTCTAACACGACAAGGAAATCGAGGAGCTACAAAATTGTCGAGCTCTATACCGAGAAATTTGCAATGACCTGGTAAGAACCAGCAAGCAAAGTAAAATTACAAATTTTTTTAAGAGGGAAGAAGATGCAAGAAGTTTAAATGAAGAAAAAAGTTCTGAAAGTGAAGGCGATATCATTCCACCGAAGAAACGTTCTCGGTTGATTATACTTAGCAGTGACGACGAAGAAATTTATTAAATTAAAGTTGCGTTAAATTAAAATAATATTTTTTGTTTTTTATGTTTTGTGTTGTACATACATTTATATTTTTAATAAAAATTAAATTGTTTATGTAGAAGTAAAAAAAATATTTGTTTTTAATAAGTTTTTGGAACGTAACCCCCCTTTTTGTACTAGCTCTGGGTCTCATACAACACGGTTTCACACAACACGGCATTTTCTAGGAACCTATCTACCGTGTTATAGGAGGGTTACCTGTATATATATTACAATTTTATTTTAATTTATTTTATTTTAAAATAAAATTGTAATTTTAAATTGTACAATAAATGTTGTGGCGCACAATAACCCGTGTTTTCCGTGGGTCCCAGTACGAGGAAGAAAGGTATCCGGGCAGCGGCAAAGCTCGAGAAGTCCGGGTCGCTCGACCGCTCGGGCCCGGGTTGGTAATAAAACCTTTAGGCACGAACATCGGAGTTTCCTCAGCATAGCCTAACTCGGAAAACCTTTTCCCCCTCGTGAATATTTTTCCTGCTCTGGAGGAATCAGAGCAAGGCCTACGGAAAACACGGGGTATAAAGGACGACCGTTTGGACGTGAAGGATTCATTAACGCCACGAGGCTACGTACTGACGTCGATCAGAACATTTGTAATTCATACCGATAATAAACCTGAAGTCTAGGTAGGCTAAATCTATCTTTCTCATTCGTGACCATCACCTCAATGTAAACATAAGTGGTTTAACCTTCATTCAATCCTCGTTATCTCTACTTTGCGAATCTATTGACGGAGCATTACTTATTGCTGAACTGACACGAAGGCGATTTTCCCACGTCTCTTTTCTTGATTTTCCAGAAATCAATACTCGTCAAAAGTGACAATTACAGCCTGTGTCAATATACAGTCTAAATATATCAGCCGTTTATTTTGAAAGTGGCGTAAGTCCACATTTCAAAAAAAATCAAGCTATCTATTTTAACATTTATATTTCTACGTTATATTTTCATTCTGAAGCGAATTGTAAATAATATATTTAAAATCACTAAGGTTTTGTAAAACGCAAATTAACAGGTTAATAGAATTGTGGCGGCCTGTGCACGACCGCGCCGCCGACAAGGCGCGAGACGGAGAACATTTGCCGTCGTCGATGAGCCGCGCCCCAGCGCCAGCGATTGTTCTGAAAAGGAATCTCCCGGAACTTCGCGGTTCAGTGTAAAGCCACGCGGCATACGACGACGACGAAATAAAAATATATACTCGGTTAATCGCAACTCGCGAGATTTACCTTTGCCCGCACAGAATGATAAAAAAAATTATTTTGAAAATGGCTTAAATCCTATTTTGAGAGTTTCAAAAGGATATGAAATATATTACGCAATAAAATTTTATACGATAATAGCTTTATGTTTTATTATTAATGTAGTATGGTCCCATTAGCTCAGATGATTTTTTAAATAATAATAATTCCATTGAATATATGAGCCGATTATTTTAAAAGTGGTCTAAGTCCATTTGTCAATTGTTTTTTGTTTACTGCAGTAACATGTACAACCGGAAATTAGCTGCCATGAACAAGATTTTGCGATTGAAGTAGCTTCAACGTGGCTAAAAATTGTCCTGAGTGTTGAACATAATGTGGAAATCATAAACCAGGGAAGCCGTTTATTTGATCGTCAGAGCCGTTCTTGGAAGAGCTCCGCCTGCTTCCCCTTCCCCTGCGCTCGAGAGCTCGCTGATTGATTTGCCTTTCACTTGCCAGGTTCGGACCTATTGGCACGAGCGTGGTGGCGTTTTGGGGCGACATTCGTATCTAACCGCTCGCGCTGGAAATATATGCCACGCGACGTTTTGGTTTCCGTGATCGACGCGCCTGGCATGTCTTTCCAGCGCGAGCGGTCAGATACGAATGTCGCCCCAATACGCCACCACGCTTGTGCCAATAGGTCTGAATCTGACAAGTGAAAGGCAAATCAATCAGCGAGCTCTCGAGCGCACGGGAAGGGGAAGCAGGCGGAGCTCTTCCAAGGACGGCTCTGGCGATCAAATAGACGGCTTCCCTGTCATAGACCATAAATTCTTACAAGGTGAGGACCAGACCTGGGTGTCAACGAATTTGTTCAAATTTGGTACACGTGCCCTACTCGGCAAATAATTATACACGTGATTTGCCAAAAGTGTAGATAAGTCCAAATTTTTGAAAGAATTGAGTTAACAAAAATTTCACTGATCGACCCGAAATTTTATAGGCACATTCTACGAGCAAAATTAAGGTATACGTATTTTTTTATTTCGCTGTAAAAACGTTTTCAAAAATACGTGTCTAATTACACTGTCCAACAAATTTGAAGGTGATTTCTGTTTTCCTATAGCCACTATATAATTCTTATAGAGTTCGTCGTCCTGAACACGAATCCGGCAACCAAATTTCTGGATCACCCTCTGTTTTCGAAAAAAATCGGCATTTGTAAAAACGGTCGTTTTCGGTAAAGAAGCTGGTATTACGTGAAAACTAAGAAACGTAGGTTGTTGTTCTTGGTCTCAAAAAATAAAGGAGTGTTTCCCGAGTATGTATGTATAAGCAGTTATAATATTCCGTATTAGTTAATAGCAGTAAATCACTGTCAAAGTTCAAAAACGAGCGGATTCGCGAATTTTTTACGCATTCACTTTCCATTTTCACGCAGAGGACTGTTGCTAGCACAAATTTACTGTACACCATTGGATTCTACGTACATTTCTGAATAAAAAACTATCAGCGAAAAATGTCATAACTCTTTTCGTTTCGGCTCAATTTAAGAAAATATCCATCGGGAGCGTGTTCCGACCGTTTTGCCGCTACGACGCCATCGCTGCCTTTGGGCGCCGTAGCTACGCGTAATACTTCCGCAGGCCCCGCGCATCGATACATTCCGTTGAGGTAGAATTCTCTACCCCTTTACTAAAGTGTAAGGTCATACTTATTTATTTTTTTTTTTTTTTTATAGAGGGGAAATGCTTTACGCACACCCGCAAATGTCTTAGTTTGCGGATAGTGTGGGACTCCGTAGGCATATTGTTTTCGTATACCCACTAAAACCCCTCTCTACTTTACTCTGCTTTGCTCTTTAATTTAACTAATCAAACAATACTCGCTTCAAACAATGAATAAGAATTATTTTATACGGGCTATTATTCAATGATATATTAATACCGCTTATTATTCAATGAATAACAATTATTTTATATGTGCGCGATAAATCTTATCATCATTATTTTCATAAATATTAAACAAAAGGAAAAAATCAAAGGGGAGAATATTGTAGTATATTTGGTAGGAATAGGATAGCGAAATTTTCTTTATTTTTTTTCCACACTATAAAAAAACTATAAAAAAAAAAAATAAATAAGTATGACCTTACACTTTAGTAAAGGGGTAGAGAATTCTACCTCAACGGAATGTATCGATGCGCGGGGCCCGCGAAAGTATTACGCGTAGCTACGGCGCCCAAAGGCAGCGATGGCGTCGAAGCGGCAAAACGGTCGGAACACGCTCCCGATGGATATTTTCTTAAATTGAGCCGAAACGAAAACAGTTATGACATTTTTCGCTGATAGTTTTTTATTCAGAAATGTACGTAGAATCCAATGGTGTACAGTAAATTTGTGCTAGCAACAGTCCTCTACGTGAAAATGGAAAGTGAATGCGTAAAAAATTCGCGAATCCGCTCGTTTTTGAACTTTGACAGTGATTTACTGCTATTAACTAATACGGAATATTATAACTGCTTATACATACATACTCGGGAAACACTCCTCTATTTTTTGAGACCAAGAACAACAACCTACGTTTCTTAGTTTTCACGTAATACCAGCTTCTTTACCGAAAACGACCGTTTTTACAAATGCTGATTTTTTGCGAAAACAGAGGGTGATCCAGAAATTTGGTTGCCGGATTCGTGTTTAGGACGACGAACTCTATAAGAATTATATAGTGGCTATAGGAAAACAGAAATCACCTTCAAATTTGTTGGACAGTGTTATTTGCCGAGTAGAACACGTGTACCAAATTTAAACATAATCGGTGACTCCCAGATCTGGTCCTCCCTTTGTTAGTATCAAGACATTCACTTTTACCGAATGTTTAAAAAATTTTAAATTTTAAATTTAACAAAAGGATTTCATATCAACAAGATTTTTGAGGAACGCAGTTTTAAAAGGATAAAGAATTCTGATAAAGAAATATAAAATAAATTGGGTATTGTTTTTACAATTTGAAGCATTTTAAATTATGCCGAACGGACTTAGGCTCCTTCAAATTTTAAAACAAATCTAGTTCTTGATTTTGAAAGTGGCTTAACTCCATTTTTGGTAAGAAAGCACATATTATTCACTTAATAATTGTTATTATTTTAACAGGAATTGGAAATTTAACTCTCTTACAATTAGATGCACTTAAGCAGTGTGGGACATTGGTATCCGATACGTATATTTTTAATTTTATCGAAACGCAAACTCTTAAACATCTAAATTTAAATATAAATGGACTTACGTTACTTTCAAAATAAACGGCTCATATAAAGTGGAGCAATAACTATGTCCACCTTGAATATTGCCATTACTTTAACAACATGAAGAAATGTTATAAACGAAACTTGCACGGTATAGAGACGGATATATTGAGATACAAACATTTTTTGCGTGACTGGAGGCATGGAAGATAGTTCAAGGTCATCTCTATTTGTTTAAATTGTGTGCTATGTTTTTTTATCGTGATGTTATTGTCGATGTCGAAACGACTTCAACAAGCAACTGATCGCTCACACGAGTTGTCCACCGGCCCCCGATTTCTATACATAAGACCAACCGGTACTGGACTTCGCCCCAAGCGGGGCACAGCGTCTAGGGCAGGGGCTTTTCGGTCAGCCCTACTGACTGACAGTCCACGAACAGGCCCAGATCGAAACACAGCGCGCTAACTGCCACCTTTTTTATCCTTTCCTAGGAACAACAGCCGGGGACCGGCCGGTAACCAAGCCACCGATCGCACTGCCTGACGTCTCAACTGGATGTGGATGAGTCGGAACGACCCAGTTAGGAACTGGTGGGGCCGGGCCCGAGCTCTCACGGGTTCCTTCAGTGTATAAAGACTTTAACAAGTCTGATGGCGCGCGGCAAGTGTTTAGGTTTTATTCGCCAAACGAATAGAAACATTCCTCGTTCACAGATTTCTTCGATTTTAACCGTTTTAGTGCCACGCAGTGCGATCGCGCTGTTCGCGTAATGTGGTGAACTGTGTCGCGATGTTTGTTTGTTTGCGTCTCGCAAATAGATGAACGAAGCACTTATCGCGCTGCATGGCACAATCCGACACGGATTCTTAAAACCCCCTGGCACTAAAACGGCTAACGCGCTACTGGTAAAAAAAAGCCAAACAGTAAAATCTGAGTGCATGACAAAGAGTATTGAATGATCCGCATCAAAACAAGTGAGAAAAATGCTATGTAATCGACGAAAGAAGTGTTGCGTTTTCGGTTGTCATTAATCGATCTCACAATCAGATTTCCTGGGCCGATATGGTGGGGATAGGCGGTATGAACAAAACTCCCCCCTTACTCCGTGCCTCATACCGCACGCCTTCATTCCCATTTGGCTACGGCATAGGGCCCCTCTTGCCACCGCACTGATTTATCGCGCGCCATCAGGATTTTTGCCGTCTATAGATGTAAGGAAATTTCTTTTCTGATACAGCAAAAAAAAAAGTAAATTATTCGTGTATGTTTCAATCAGTTTTTAAATAGTTGATCACTCAGCAAGTAAACCAAGATGTGATTGTTATTTAATTACAACTGGATGCACCCAGTCACGCGTTGCTGTGGAGCATGTTTTATAGATACATAAATGTCACCCTGTCCCAGGGATGACATGTATATAATTAGGTGTATAAAAACACGCGCGTATTCGAATGCAACTTTGTGTCAAAATTTCAAAGCAACGGATGAAGAACTTTCGGAGATTTACGATTTTGAACAAACGAACATTTACACTTTTATTTATATAGAAGATTAGTGCAAGCTAATTCTAAAGTTTAATTAGCCAATTGAAGAAATATTTGTATGCAACCATGAAATTTTTATCAAAACTTCCAATGTCAAAATTTAAATGAAATAATTCAGCTTTATCGAAGCATTTGAAATTTGTTCACCATTCAGCGACACGTGTATTTATATTTTCAAATAAAGTCGCGTATCATTGCTCGGGGAATTATCAGTCAACTTAAAATATTATATACAGCTAGGAGTAAACACATCTATAAAAGCAATAACGCGATTCGTGATCGAGATGAATATAAATATCTATTCCAGGAGTTTTACTGTGCACGCAATATAATCCGGAAATAACTTTTATTTACTTCTATTAATCTCGTCCTTTAAAATCGCGACCACAACTGAAACTCCAACCGTTCCGAATGGCTGTTTTTTCAAACGTACATTTTTGGTCGTGTCGCTTTGAATGGTTCAAAAATCTTTACTTTAAAATGCAGCTCGTTGAAAGCACGAGAACAAAAGGGCCGGGATATTTGTATCATGATG
This sequence comes from Cerceris ruficornis, assembly GCA_963989415.1. Taxonomy (NCBI): domain Eukaryota; kingdom Metazoa; phylum Arthropoda; class Insecta; order Hymenoptera; family Crabronidae; genus Cerceris; species Cerceris ruficornis. The sequence continues at coordinate 13,891,425 of OZ022528.1, forward strand.
GTAACGTTTGATGGTAAGTAATTATCTGAAATTTCATACTATTAATTAATCGAACGTATGATAACGAGTCACGCAGTAATTTGTCTTGTGGCTGGCATTCTCCGAATAATTGAAATACCAGAAGTTATATTGCAAGTACCGGATATCCTGTTGATGTTGTCACAGTAGTAATATCCAATACTAATAACACTTATTAAATGTAGCAAGTGCAGTTTGCATTATAAGTATTTCCCCTGAAGTACTCTACCATTTTCGATTGTAGTTACGCGAATTCATTCTTTGTTTTTATTATTATAGTTCTATCTATACCTGCAACTATTTTGTCCATAGCATGTATCAACTCTTTGCAATTCAAATATAGTTCCTTGGAATATTCAACTTTATATGAACATTCTACAATGGTTGATGGAAGAATGGAATCAAATAGTCATATTCCAAATGATTTATTAAATATTCCTATGCCATTTTCACGTTTTATTAATCTTGCATGAAACGCAAATCAAAAAAAGATAAATCGGATTTGCTTGCCCACTCAGGTAATTTCAAAGGATTAACTCTTTCGAGTCCTATATCAAGCTATAATCTACGTAGTTTTGCGTTACAATTAACTTTCTGTCAACTCCGTCTCAATTTCAAATTTTGAACATAATTTGAAAATTTTGAAAAAATAATTCAGACTGTATATTAATAACGAATCGTTTATTATCGAAGACAAAAAGACTATTGGGTGCATTTTCAAAACTTAATCTGGTTTTAACACTTGATCCACCAAGGTGGTCAAAATAACTTGTTCTGAATTTTCTGTAAATGTTCCTGAAATTTCTCACGCTATTGCTTTTTCAATTTTGTACCTCTATCCTGTAGATTGCAAGCAATCAAATCGATCAAGATTTTGCCCCCTACATTTCTTTTTTTCTAACGTATCTTTTTTTAACATTTTTAAATATATTAAATTTATTATCGTTACAGTGTTAACAAACATTAAATATTTCTATAATAATACTTCGACGTCACAGTGCATTTTAACCTGTAAAGTGGAACGTGAAGATTACAAACGATCACATTGACGTAGAAGACCCTCTGTTCCAAATTAATGGCACGATCATCTGCCGGTAAAGGGAAATGAATTACTTTGGTCATGCGATGACTGACGCGAAAGATGAGGGTAGAAATGATTATCGTACTCTCGGCTGTTACAGTTTGAAGCAGAAGAAACACCGACGTATGAAAACACGAGGAACTTTGGTGTATGTTGTACCGTTTCGATATTTACTCCAGACGTTTTTGCGTACTTTGAAAGCCGTGCAATGGAATTACGTGCAACGAGTATAGGAAGATAAATGTAGAGATTATTTTAAATTTTCATCCGAAAATTCCTGCTTGCTATGAATTCCGATGCTGGAGAAATTGCATGCTAAGTTAATAATGAATTAATGAATAATAACTGTAGCAAATGGCGGCAGATGCAGTATTTACGATATTTGCAAAATTTGTTGTGCAGCGCTACCTTTTATACCGGCGCATAGTTTACACAGAAAGAGGCAAAAGAAATGAAGATCGGAAGGTTTAATTAACGTCTTAATTATTTCAGACACGACTTCCTTGACATCAAAGAAACTCTGCAAGCAAGCACAAAATATATAAATATTTCAAACGCTTTTAGTTGTATTAAATGCCCTGTCTAATTAAGTTCGACCTTGCGATTCGACGATCTTTCGTGTCTAACTGAAGCCGTCCTTGTTGGCAATAATATGAACCTAACAGGAATAAGGACATTTTAGCCCACTATTATTTCGGCAAATCCATTTGCATATATCGTTGACATTGATAAGGGGTGCAATCCCAAAGAGTTAAACTATTTTATAATTAAAATTAGAGAATACCACTTAATCGTAAATTACATAAAGTATTCAATTGAAATGCCGACCCAAAATATTAGGCAGATTCTCTACTTAACGATAAGAATGTATCTCCCACTCAATATTAGGTGATAGTTCCTAAACTTCTTTAAGAAAAATTTTTTAAATTAAGTTTTCAAACATCTCCATTCATATGCCAACGACTCTGGAAAAGATTTCATCCCAAAACGTCAAACAGGTCCCATACCCAACCACAAATAAATATCTCATACCCTACGATGCACGCTACGTGCTAAACTTCACAATTGAAACAAACACCACCCTACCATAATTTCAACAGATCAATTCCCATACCTCAACGACACTGAAAAAAAGTACCACCCTAAACCGTCAAACACTCTCCATGTTCAGCCATAAAGAAACGTCTGGCATTCTATGATATCCATCAATTCCTCTTCTTACTTTCAATCTTTTCTCGGCTGATCCTCCATCTAAATCCCCAATCTGAATTCCGACACCGAACGCCACAAATTCGTAATCCTTTTCAATGTCGCATACACAAAATATTGCGTGTCGTACTCTCGGCGAGAAATACATTTTGTACACGAAGAGTTCGTCGGCATTAGGCCCGGCACGTCTTATTAAGACTTCGTTATCTGGGATTATCAGGGAGCGGGGCTGGAGGGGATGATTTTTCGGGGAAAGAGTATGAATCATCGCCCCGTGCCGCGGGGACTGGCGCGAGAGATAAGAATGAAAACGATGATCTCGCCTTCCCAGGGTGTAATTTACGTTTTTACGGAAGCCGAGCGAGGGGTAAGTTAAAGCCGCACAAGACAGTGCTTCGGCGGCAGCGGAGCCGTGCAAGAAAATTAGCAACGTTTGCCTCGGCTAAGAGTTATGAGGGCTTTGTAGCCAAACTACTCATGAACATTAAGGGTCATTACAATGCCCATAAATTGTGGCCACTGTCCGCCGCAATATTTATGTTATCAATTCTACCGAAACCGGCATTGCCCGAAGATGCCAGACGTCGGTCGTTCTTATTGTTTGTGACGTTGGTGGTTGGCGTGCCTCTTTAAATGTATGCCTTACAATTAGATTTGGTATTATACGATTCTGCCGAGAGATGTTGTAGATTCAAAGAAGTGGCTGCTGCGACTTTTGTGTAGTTTACTTTGTGTTTTTCTTAATCTGTGCAGTAAAGTTGTGCTCGAGTGCTGAAAGGTTCTTTCGTCTGGAACATAGGTTTGTAACCTTTCTTGGCTTACCGCCCTCTTTTCGAAAAAAAAATACTCACTGCCCCCTTTTCAGAAAAAAGCACACCGTCTCCCTCCTTCAAATCGATATTGTAACCCATAGTATACCAACTTTTTGGGTCATAGCTCAATTTTTCAAACAGCGATTCGATGGTACCCCTCTTAGCTAAAGTACACTACTTTAAATATTGAAAAACAAGCACAGACTTGAAAATTTCTCTTAGTATGTCGGCACAGGGTACGCAATCGGCCCACGTTTAGTACGCTATGCTTCATTGCTCCGAGGGTTAAAAGACATTTAGAAATATTTGTTGAAACATATGTTCGATGATTTTTAGTATTCATGAATCTTTCCAACGCTCTCTTGCGAGTATCGCCCAGGGGCAACGGTTGGTCCTCAAAGCCCCCTAAATTTGACTTACAACCAAAATAGCTCCGTTAGATCTCTTTAACGCCCAACAGTGAGCGGTAGTGTCTCTGTTGAGAACCTATGATCTATAGAACAAGGCTGCACGAGATCTATACGCAAGAGCCGTTCTTGGATGAGCGCCTCCTACCTCTTCCGACCGCATGTCTCTGGTACCACAGATCCCCTCATGCCGGTAGAGCTGAGGAACCGTTCCTTGGCAGCTGAGACGGAAGGGGAGATTGCTCTCGTACCGCCTATCCCCGCCAGTCGGGTCTGGAAACCTCAGATCGACGAATGACAACCGAAAATAAAACACTACTTTCGTCGTCTACATGACGACGCAAAGAATGTGCGGGTCTCTCGGCCAATAGCGCGTCGCAATCGAAAATGCGTGAGGGAGAGGGATGTCCCTATCCGTCGGGCGAATCAGAGCAAATTACCCCTGAGGTGCCAAGTAAATTTTCCACCAGAATATAACAGCCAAACTTAAAAGACGGCCCGCGGTATGAGGCACGGGGTAAGGGCAGAGTGTCGCTTGCATCGCCTATCCCCACCACATCGGTCCTGAAAATCTGAGATCGACTAATGACAACTGAAAACGCAACACTTCTTTCGTCGTTCCCATGACGGCGCAACGAATGTGCGGCTTTATCGGCCAGTCACGCGTTAGAATCGAAAATGACGTCAGAACGAGGGATGTGTCTATCCGTCAGGCGAATCATAACATAACAAAAGTGAACTTTTTTATGATAATGGTATCCCTACTGACGCCGTAAATGATTACAGGAAAAATCAGTATTGCCAGGTATTCGGTTTGTTAATAATATTAGAAAAACAATTTACATGGGGTGATTTTTCACTCATGATATCCTTTAAGAGTTAATAAGCTTTTGCAAGATGATAGTGTACAGGTTCCTCCTGAAACATGTAAAACATTAGACGTAGTTTTAAAGAAATAAGCTATTCAAATTTCCGATTTACGGGTGTTACGAAAACACTACTACGTCAGCATAGCTGTGCAACCAAAGTTATATTTATAGTATGTCAAGAAGTATGGATTCTAATTGTTCATATATTATAGAAGTACATAAAAGTATTGCGTAACTAGGTCTGATACTTTACATACATCGTGAGGAACCTAGATTCTGTCATCTTGAAAAACTTTATTAACATTGAAGTCTGACAGTTGGAATTCTACCCTTGTTGGTTGAATTTTTTGAGTAGTTCGGGCAGAGGAGATGCATTCAGCCCGTTGAATATACCTTTGACAACTAGGATTTGTCATTTTCTATATCAATAATTTTTTGTCAACAAATGTTTAAAAAAAAAATTAGAAAAAAGTCCGTCACGCAAAAACCCTAACAAAATCTGAGAACCACTACTCTAAAACCTTTTCCAGACTTGGGTTGAGCCATACTGGAAAAAATTGACCGTTGTAGTTCAGTTTTCATCTACTTAATTTTGACTTTGAAGTTTGAAAAATAAATAATCAACAATGGGAAATTGGGGATCATTGAAATGAATAACCAGCAGTAGAGGATTTCAGGAAATTAAATATACTCAGACCGTGAAAATTTGGACTAATTAATTGATACGTATACGATTAACACGTTGAATGTTTTAGTGATGTAATTTGTTTATTTTTTCGTTTAGTACCGGTGGAATTAATTGATTTTCGAATGTTGAAAGGTTCACTCATCTTTAACACTGTGAGTGATGGGTCAGGTGTATGTGTTTGATTAAAAGCTGCATTAATTATGTAGATATGCACGATACCGTACGATTGGAAATCTATTTCGTCCCTTTAATTATGCTGAAGTTAAATATTTGTGAAATGTATTTAATTCACAGGCAGTTGTTGAATTCGGTTGGAAGTCTCGCGTTTATTCGGGAATAACTTACTGACGGTGGCTTCGAAGTTAACGCGCTACAGATTGTAAGGATTTTTGGGGTTTGACTATTAGTAAATTTTCTGCGGTCGAGCAAATGGAGCTCAATGGAAAATTTTATAGAGTAAAATATATCCGAGAGTTAACGAAGGTGGGAAGAACTTTTGCCATGTAAATTGGTCTCGAAATGAAAAAAACATTATACACATAATTAATTTTTGATTTTTCCGTGAAAATTACGACGCGGTAATATGTAATCGTTCAGGTGGAAAATACATGAAATGTTAAACGATTAAAGTTAATCCATCATATTAAATTCAATGCATTTAAACATGTTTCTTAAAAAATTTTAAGTTAGAATGATACTTTTTGAACGAATAATTAAAAAAATAACCCCTTTATGGTTTACTTCAAGTTTACTATGGTAAACTTCGACTCGGCATAATTAAGTACAAATATTCTTGAAAATACTGCGAAAGGGATATATCCTAGCTTTTTTATAATTAATTCGAGAATATATTAGATTTTTGTACATTTATTTATAACAGCATGGTGCCTGACACAGATAACATTTTATAACAATAAAATACGAAATATCTATTCAAAACGGAATAATGCATGGAACAATAAATCACATCGACATTTTTTGAATTATCAAAAATTACCTTATAAAACGGAGAGATTTACTTACGGCAATTAATTATAAATATGAAATTCTTTCTGTAGTGCAAATTGAAGAGGATAACGGTTTTGAATTAATACATCTGATTTTTGAAAAATCTTGTACAGTCTCTGATTTTATCAAAGTAAATTCAAAGCACTAAAACTTCGAGTAATATTTAAATATTTATTACTATAAAACTTGAGTACTCTTCCATTCAAATACCGCATCTATTTTGAACAACTTAAAAACCACAAAACTGTAAGTAGAATCACACGAATTACTTTTCTGACAAATCTCAGAAGCAATAAATTACGCGAAACACTTTTACATAAATAACTAACACAACTTGTTCCCCGACGTTTTCCTTTCCCTCCGCAATTGCCGTTTAATTACTACCTGCCAGTTTCCGACTACTTAAATTATCCGATCGTCAAAGCTCGCAGGATCATTCAGACGACGAGAAAAAGAAGCGTAACGATTACAAATAAAGTTAGAGGATCCTTCATTAGACATTCCTTATTTAACGGAAACTTTCTCAATGAAAGCCGTACGAGAAACTTCCTCCTTGCAAAAACCTGGCTGCAAACTTGGAAGACGCGCACACGATACTCTCGACAGGGTAAATTAACATCCAGAAACACCGATTCGCCATTTCCAATAATGTTTTATTCCCCGCCGGAAACGGGCCGTCCATTTTCACATAAAGGCTTCGAATTAACGATTCTCTTGTTCTTATAATTAAACAAAAATTACAATTCTATCGGATCGATATGATTGGTATTTTTTCAATAAATACCAGCATGGCCAAGGAACACTAGGATTCCTTGATGTTCTGGTGCATTCCTGCCCTTTAATGTAGCGTAGAAAAGTGTTTTCACGGTCGGAAGTACTTGAACGGCGCAGGTCGACGTTCATATCTCACAGAAATGTATGTTACGCAAGTATGACGGTAACAACGCAGGTGTAATGAATAAATCCCCAAGTTTTTTCGTCCCCGGTAGTTCCCGTAACTTGTCTCAACGTGTACAGGGTAAACCGTGCAGCGTAGTTGACTCAATGTCTTCGTGTTTACTAGATCGATAGAAATTCTTTTCTGTTTGAATCATAATGGAAAACAATAATATGTGACATTATTATGGAGAATTTTGTATAACGGTGATTTTTTAATAGTAGACTTTTCATATCAGCACTTTCGAAGCCGGGTGCAGTTTTTCTGTTTGAATTTTATAGATTTCTGGCTTTCTGGTAGGGTGTGGAACGAATTCTGCGGGAATTGTGAAATACTTTTTCATCTTTACGAACTATGGGGCCTTTGGGGTTTTATTATATCTAACATTTCTTGAGGAGAGTTTTTGAATCTTAAAATATGAATTTTGTGTGTTATAAGAAGCAAGTGATTGCATGATTCCATTTTTGAATAGTGATGTTTCCCTTAGACTTTTCGATTATGATTGAACTTTACTATGTTTTTGAATAATTGATATTTGTAATTTCTACCATAAATAATTCGTAGTAATAGTAGTATACAAATTCTTTTAAAATGATTTTTTGTTCTTCTTTAAATTTTTCAGGTATTACAAAATTCACCATTGCAAGATAAAAATTGACGTGATTGAAAAACGACGATATGCATATTACAGTTTTACTAAAAACACGTGTTATTTATATTTATTGTAAAAGTACTAGAAAATTTACCATATGTGCATGTAAAGCATAAAACGTATATACAAAATATTTGTCAAGAAACCTTAAGAATGAGTGATCGAAAAAAAGTATTGTTTTTGTGAAGATAGAAGTAATTCATACTATATTCTTTTGGAACAAATTTTTGGAGGTTCCTTTGAAGGTATAAAATCGTCAGGCCCTTTTAATGGGGATTTTTTTTTCATCTCTACGAACCGTTGGAACAACCTAATTTTCACAGTAATTTTCACGGTAATTAACTCTTTTTTGCATAAGCAGTCGCTCTATATGGTCACTATATCAAATTTTGGACTGACCGGCGAATTCGTGCGATATTAACTTTGAAATAACGAAGTTTCACGGCGCCACTTTAATTTTAAATTTGACATTCCTTTATGTAAATGCCCCCTAGGGAGATTCGTATGAGATGCTCAGCCGGAGAGGAATAGAAATCCCCGGTATAATTTTTAACACGCGAAGGACAAGGTATTTACTTTCGAAAAAGAAGAAATAACGTTTCGATATCTTTTGTCACTAGCATAAACGTCACAAATGAAGGAAAAATGTAGAAGATCAGCACAGAATGTTAGCATTATTCCTTCTAATTTTCGAGAAAGTATACTTCCTTAATTCACAAAAGTTTATTCGTTCATACACCACTACTGTCCAAATATTCACTCTACTAAAACGGTAAAGGTGTATCGTTGACTGCCATTTTATTTATTCATTTACAAAATTATAAAGAATGCACTAACATCGTTTTAATTCACAAAAATGTCGATGAAGCACATTCTCAAGTCCGTTTAAATATTCGGCGAAAATGAAATAGTCAACTATCACTAATATCCGAGATTAGAATTTTTGCCATTTAATAACGCAATTTCCTCGCAAACAGTGAACAAACATTCGACACTGAAATTGACCCCGATACCGAAACCGCTCTCTTCCAACACAGCGGCGATTTTTATACGTAACATTTATGCAAATAGCCTCGAAGCCGCGAAAAAAAATGCGGTAGAAAATTTCACCGTCGCTATCACAGTGGTCCAGCAACACGTAGACATACGGATTATCGATGGTCGCCTCTCGAGCGGAAAAACCGTAAACCGCAACGCAATCTAACTTCGTCCGAAACAGTGCTGCAAGCCAGCCATGCACGCAGACCGAAGAAAAAGAAATTAACTGCTCATTATCGGTGAACCGAAAATAAGTACGGAAAAACTTTTAGCGGACTGTATCGCAGCCGGGCGTGAATTTCGAGAGGGTTTGGCGAATCGCGAAATTTCACCATGGAGATCCTTCACGAGAGCTTGAATGCATTGTCCTTCGCAATCGGTGGGTAGCGTAGTTTTGAATGCTTATTTTTCATCGTTGAATAAAATTTCGTTCTTGGTGCGTATTTAATTTCCAATTTTTATTATTTTATTGTTGGAAGAATAATTTGTATTTTCATGCGTGGAATTTTGGCAATTAACCCTTTGAGGACTCGGGACGCATATACAGGGTGTTTCAAAAATATGTGTCATGGCTTGGAAGGGTTGTTCTACACCTCGGATTGGATGGAGATTTGTGAAAAAGCCTGTGAGAAAACGTTTGATTATAGTTTATCGGCGCATGTATACCCGGTTAAAGTTAATAAATTGATATATAACCACTGAAATACTATTACGCAAATAGTAATTTATAACGTCTGTACATTAACACTCTGAATTTCTTATAAAAAGGTGGCTGTTGATTGCCAAAGAAATGTTTATTTCTCAATATTCAAAAAGGTCTCCGCCCGCAAAGGGTTAATGTCGCTATGTTTTTAGAAACATTTTTAGAAAGAATGTCATCATTTTTCAATCCTATCAATTTGTCATCTTGTTTTTGCAACATCTAGAAGATTTTGAAAGATGAAGAAAATCGTTTTACGAAGTTTATATATAATCATTATTAACCATTCTTTATCACAGAAATGAAAAATATCAAATTTTGAAGAACGTAACGATGTCAAATCATAACTAAAATAGAGTTTCGAAGTTTCGCAAAATCCTTGAAACGCGGATGCAAGTTTTAAATTGTTTGATCCCCATGGTACTTAATAATGAAGAAGATTTTCTAATTTCAATTTAATAGTTGCCTCCGATGTGTCTGCAAATTGACTTAAATGATATTCGCAAAAACTAATTTTTATTGCTATGTATTTCATCTTTACGACAGAAATAAGATTACATTCAAATTATCGACTTATAATATCTTAACTGATTTAACTCCGGTTCGTTCAACACCCTTCACCGTCGAGAGATCGATTCAATTACCGCTTTTAGATTCGCAAAAAGATTTAACGAACATCGATTACTTTAAGTATTATAATAATTGCATTAATTATGACGAGAGATTAACGCTATAACAACTACCCGATCTGACGAGTTATTTAACAAGAAACAACAAAACACTACTTAAGTAATTTCCTCCTCGAACCTCGTACTATCGATACTGAAATTATTCCGCTCGAAAGTGCAGTTTATACATCATCAGCGTAAAATGGTAAAACGAAATTCCCCGTCGAGAAATACGAATGGTTGTCCAACCGAGGTGAATCTGAGTAAAAAAAAGGTGAAAGATACTCTAACGAATTGCAAATAGAAGGATAATAAAAGTCGTGAATTCTCTCTATGAAAACGGTCGAATTTGGCGTGATTTATCTAAATGCGGAGGAATAGAAATCAGGCATGGAATTTCGATGGGACCAAAACAGAGGATTTGATAACCGAGCTACTTCCTTCAAGCGCGCATTCTCAGCGCTTCCGTAGAGAGAAAAAAAAGAGAACAGACAAGAAAGACTGGAATCTCGAAAGAACTGGATCACGGTGTGATATATGTTCCGTCGTAGCGACGAAAAAAGCAGTGCGAACTGCATTTGAAATTTGCGGGAAACGCAATTCCCTCGGCCGTTCGTGGCAAGAAAAAGAAGAAGGGGGTGAGCCGTTGAACGAAACAATTCTTCCCGGATTTATCGGAGAGAGAGTGAATGTGTATCCATGGAGTTCTACTCCCTTCTGTGAACTAACAAAGTTTAACGATTCGCAGAAAAGACGGAAAATGCGCGTAACTAATTCCTTCTTCGTGACTCTTCCGAGTATCGTGCTTCGCCAACCGTTCTAAAGCCATTGTTCCATGGGAAGATGGAAAACGTTGGAAAGAAGGGAGAAAAGCGCGACATTGTTAACGATTAATGGAGTTAAGTGTTATCGAGAATCCAGTTAAACGACTTGATTTATTTTTATCGGCAGAAGGGTAGAGAATTTTTCGGTGTATTTTCCTTGGAGGGCTTGAACGGTCAATAAAATATAATTCAATGGGACTTTATAACGTATTTACTCGACCGATGTCACGTGTGATCCTACGGGATCAAATTTAATTGTATAATTCAATCCAATCCTGTGGTAAAAGGTGTCTAATTTCTAACGGACGGAAGATTGAGACGTTCTGCATGTTTTATAAATTAATTGGGACGTATGAATTCTTTAGTGTATTTGCAATTCGTCCGTATGAAATTCGATTATTGCCGTAGGAACTTTCAGAAATATTTATTCGAGCGATTTCGCGTGTAATTTCACGAGATGAGATTTAATTGTGTAATTTAAGATTATTCACTATTTCAGAAGTCTAATTTCCGTCGACTGGGAAATTGTTCTCTCGTGGAAATTTTACTAATTAATTGAAGACCAAGGATTCGTTGAAGGTTCAGCTATTTATCGTGTTAGATTCGATTACGTTCAGTGGAAGTTTAAGAAACATTTACGCGCGCTATAACCTGATACGTAGAACTTAATGAAGAACTATTTAATCCTTTAATTTAGCGCAATTTTGATATTTAGAACCCATTAACAGAGAGCGTATTTCTTGTGGTGAATATGATTTCTAGTGTTATTCTATTTTACGCAATTAGCGACAACAACGAATAATCTTTGGTTAATAAGAATTTATACTATTAATGTGAAAGTAGGGATTCATTGATTTAAACTTACAATTAGTGTACTAAATCTTATAATGTAATAGAACTTTAATAGAATTTTGAAACAAATTAGACTGAATTTGCATTACAAAATTGATTAACAAAATAACTTTTATTATAATCAAGAACATTTTTGCCATAGTATTATATTCGTTAAAAATTAAAATATTCCTTTAAATTTTCCCCATTAATCGCATTATATCTCACTAAATCCACTTTTATTATTAAGAATATTTGCGCCTAATAATATAAGGAATCTTCTCATGATAAAGAATATAATTCCAGCGTAGAAAGTATATTAATCGACTGTTAAAAACCTCAAAGTTGGTAGTTATTTATCGTATTAAATCCAATTAGATTAGTAATGAACAAGTTTAATAGACTGACGGCGAATGTACCGGCATAATTTAGCGAGTGCAATATAAATGCTCCGAGCTTAGTAATTCGTTGCCGCGAATCGCACGACTGCGACAGCATTAGAATTTTTATTCACAGCAAGAAAAAGATGTCCACTGCGAATACGAGTGGTTTACATTTTTTCTTCTTTTGCCGGAGACGTAGCAGCGCGTATTAGATGAATTGTGGAAGGAACCTATTTCAGAAGAGACATTTAAGTTAACCGTAAATTACAGCAGCCCCTGGAAGCCATCATTATTTCGGCTCGCAAACATATGCACGCTGATGTGAATTATATTTCAGAGCCATTGAAGCATAAATATCGTGCTCGCGACTGCAATATTTTAGCCGTTTCGTAATACCTAAAATATTTCTCTTTGACTAATGATACATACGTGCTATAAAAAAGACTCGAAACTGACAGTGAGTTAATTTCATTGGCGATTCTAACAAAATTTTCTACATTTTTACGGCATAAAATTACCGATGGTATGTAACTGTTAAAGGACCCCTTTCTGCGATGAGAATTCGACAGAATTTCATTATTAAAAGAAAATCTAATAAAAATGCACGCTATAAAAAGACTACACATTTCACATAATGCCTCAACTTTTAATTTGTCTTTGTTAATAACTTCATTAAAATTCTTCATTCCTAGTGTAATATTTTAAAAAAAAACAGTTTTATAATGGCAGTTAAAATGATAATGTCATTATAAATTCGAATCCCTGCGAATGCAAGTTTCCACGCTCGTCCGATATAGAACGATCTTCGGCAACCGTCGAAATTACTGCAAATCACAGTGGCGATTTTTATAATAACATGTCCCACTGCCGGTGCCGTGAAAGATTTAATTTTCATTTCACAGCTGCCGCACTTGGAATAGAATATTTCCCCGGCATGTATCTCACGAACGTTCGTGTAAATACGGTCAGTTTTCGCGCGGATCCACGTTGTACGTACACGTACGGACTGTCTCAATTAAAAAAGATAACGAAGACACCTAACAGAAGTACCAATCCAATTATTCCCGTGGCGCGGTTCACCATTTATTTTAGCAGCTAAGAATTGCAGCCGCACGAGTGCCGCCTCGCTTTTTCCCGTATCTTCGGAAAAAGCGGACGATAATATTTCTCCGGTCCCGGTTGACGATACGCAGATCCATCGAGGATAGGAAGAAGAAGAAGAAGAAGAAGAAGATGAAGAAGATCTTTCCTCCTTCTGGTTAGTTAAAGTTGATGCGAATTTCCCGGCGGTGTCTCCGTTAAAACCACGCCGATCCACTTGTTACGGTATTTAATGTATTTAATTGAATCACCGGCTTGAATTTAATGAATTTCATGCCGACATAATTGCAAATTAATTAACGCCGACGTAACTTCCCTCTTTACACGTTATCGGGGAATAAATTCCGGTGATACCGAGATCGAATTCCTTCAAGCGCAATATTTTCGAAAGAAGGATACCTCGCTTTTCGAGTCGCATTTTACATCTTTTTTTTATGAAATAGAACTATTTTTTGTTTACATCGTATTTATGTGCATATGAAAATCCATAGAATTCCATTAACAATAGTAAGAAAACTTAAAATTTGTGGGTCTTTATTTATTTATATTGATTGTATAAGAAGAATTTAGCGGTTGAATTGTCAGTAGTGACAGCGATCTAACGACTTTAAAATTGCACAAATTATCGGTTTATTTTTCCACGGCGTAGATCAAAGAGATCCAATCCGCGAACCCCAGTAAAAGAAAACCACCCTTCGATCTCCCATGAACGCCCTCCTGCTGAAAGCGCAACACGTTTCCCTCCGAATTAGCACGACGAGTGCATGCTAAACAAATTCCACGGCTTTCGTTCGGAGAAAAGTTTCGATTCCTGACTCACGAGGACTGTGCATAGATAAAGATAGATTCACGGTCGCGAATTCGACGGAAAGAAGAAACTGCCAAACCTGCGACGTTATTCCTGAAGAAGTTTCTCATATCTCGAGGTTTCCCGAGTGACCGCGAGCCCCTGGAATCGTAAATCTCCTGGACATCCTTAGGGGGATCTCTGTGCTTTTTTTCCTCTGTTCGCTTTTTTGCCTGTTTGGTCTCGCGAACGCACGTGATTCTTGATATCGAATTGCGATACCGAACGCGTATGCACGGGCTGAGGGATGCCGGCAAACTGATCGGGATCCTGACGGTTCTCCTTCCTCGAGGAGGCCTCTTTCGTGCAGGACGAGGCGCGCAAGCTCGTGCGAGTATAGGAGCGACGGAGAGGGTCGAAGCGAAGAGGGAGAAGAACGAGTTGGAGAGAAGAATGGAATGAGAGAGAGAGACAGAGGGGGTGGAAGAAGAAATGGAGGAAGAAGGAAAATTTTTGAAAGAGCAAGAAGGCAGAATGAAAAAAAAGGAACAAGCGAGGCAGATGGAGGGAAAGAAGCAGATTTCAAAGGGTGAGAAGTCGGAATGAAGAAATGGAATAAGCGAGGCAGATGGAAGGAAAAGTAGAGATGTCGAGGATTATGGAGATGAAGAGGAAGAAATTGAATTATTCGTGTAGGTGAGGAGAAGGTGAAGCACATTTTGACGAAGGAAGAAAATAAACCAGTTAAATAATGAAGAACGTGGAATCCAACGGAAGAAATTGAATAAATGCTACAGATGAAGAGAAGGCGAGAAAGATTTTGACGAATGAAGAAAATAAATGACTATAATAGATAGCAAGATAGGAGGATATTTTGAAGAACATGGGGTTCGAGGCAAAAAATTGAATAAATGCTACAGATGAAGAGAAGGCGAGAAAGATTTTGACGAATGAAGAAAATAAATGACTATAATAGATAGCAAGATAGGAGGATATTTTGAAGAACATGGGGTTCGAGGCAAAAAATTGAATAAATGATACAGATGAAGAGAAGGCGAGGAAGATTTTCTAGAATGAAAAAAGGGAATGAGTAAAACAGAATGTAAGAGAGGAAGGTATTTTGGAGAATATAGAGAAGAAACGAACAAATTAAATAAATGCTGTAAATGCAGAGAAGTAGAAGAGAGTCTGAAGAATGAAGGAAGGGAACGAATGCAGCTGACAGCCAGAAAAAAGGAAATTTTGTAAAATACAAGGAGATTTCGAAGAATCTGGAGGCAGACCAAAGGAAAGGAAAGAACACTGTAAACTGTAGGAAAATAGAGATTTTTAGGAGTAACTACTCGAAGAGACGAAAGGGAGTGAAGAAGATAGATAGGAAGAGAACGAGAGCCGTGAAGATAAAAGATTTCAAAGAATAAGAAAACGGTACGGGGTAATGGGAATAATCCAGAAGTTTTGTGTACGTGAGAGGAAAATAATGAGAGGGTATGATTGCAAAAGTATAAAGAGTGAAAAAGAAACAGTAAAAGTAATTGAAGGGAGGTAACAATGACTTAAGTAATGCGAACGATCGAGAAATCTTTAACTAGAGGAAACTAGAGAGAGACCATGGAAAACAAAGGTGACGGAAAGACAAAAGGGAGAGAGAGAGAGAGGAGGGAAGGGATAGAGAGATAAAGAGAGAGAGACAGAAAGACAGAAGAAAGTGAGGTGAGAAATTGACGAAGAAAATTACAAAGATACAACGGCAACGAAGAATAGCGAATAAACCAGCGGCAGAACTTACCAGGGGAGAATTAACAAGCGCGTAACGATAACGATCGAGAAATCACGAACAAGCGAGTGGAAAATAAAGAAGGAAATGGAGGTAAATCAAAAGAAACGAGAAGTAGAAACGAGTAGGTAAGAAAATTGCGAAGGTGCAACGACAGAAAGAATGTAAACGGAAACAGTGAAAGAAGGTAGTGGATGTGGAAGGCGGGGAGAAATAAAAAGAGTCTTTTGTGTTTAAAAGAGAAGACCAGGAATTAAAGGGGGAAAAAGGTGTCGGAGAAATAGTGATGGGGGAAAAGAAAAAAAAAACGAAACATTCGAAGGAGTGCGTGGAATTAAGGCGAAGGAAGAGAAACGAGGGGAAAGAACTAAGAAGAATAGGGAGAGGGGTGAAAAGAAACGGTAGGAAGATAAAGACGGAAGGAAAAGTCAGGCTTGATTTAATCGCAAAGGCGACAGGATGGCGTCGCAGTAGTCCTCTGATGGATAAAAAGCCTCGGTAATTTGCACCGAAACTGAAGCGAAGTTGTCCGAGCGAAGCTGGCAATTCGTATTGCGAATACGGTGGACCTGTTTTCCCACGGAAAACGTTCTCAATTGGGATGCATTATCGTTATTAGATCTATGAAATCTTAATATGCGAAGATGCTGACTGGAGGCTAGTAGTTGAAGGACTTGGAGAATTGTGGATCCGATGCGATTGGTCTGAAATATCTCCGACGAAAATTATATTTACTCGAGGTCTGCGATGAACCTGGAGCCGTTAAGTTGCATCGGAGAGCTCGAACGTTCGGTAAACAATTACACTTGCTAAATTTCGATAGAATTGGTGTACCTCTTTTTATTATCGAGAGGCTAGGCAATTTATTACTTGCGATTGGTATGGTAGTCGAACATATTTTTATTAGTAGCTTCTGTTTAGGATTGAGTCATGAAATATGACTGAGATGGTACTGTTTGGTTAATAATTTTTTATTGCAAAACCAACAGAATATATACGGACTGTGGGCGTCTATGTAATCTTATTAAATTCATACATTTTTGCAATTTTAAATTTCCGTCGACTGCATAACAATTCACAGCATTATTATTCTTCAACTTTAACTTATTTTTCCATTTAGAATCGTCCCCGTCCGAATTGTACTAATGAGTACAAACACTGAATTCAAAGTATCACTCAAAATCGCATCATTCCACCACCACGGTATGGCAAATGAGTTTTAAAATACGGCCAAATAAATAAGGATTGCATTGTCTGACTTGCGAAAAGTGCGGTAATTGAATTGACCTTTATCAATGATTCAAGCAGCATTGTTCCCCCATGAGACGTATTGGATTGTAGGATCTGCTGTGTTTTAATGATTACCGTCGTTGAAAGCTCCTCGTATCAAAGGAAAGTCTTGGCCGAAGATACGACGTGCATCGATGCACCGTTTCCCTTCGGCTTGCAGTACCTATTTCTTTATGTTCACCACATTTATGATTTGCAAGGAGCTTTACTCGAAACGTAGAGCAGACAAAACAGTCCGCGAAACTCGTGAATTCGATCGCGGCAAAAATTACCTTTTGCACTGAATATTCACTTTTTCTCCTCGCAATTGTCTGACATGTCTTTCATTCGTCGTTGAACGTCATATTTTAGAATTTTTTTTTTAGATTTAAATTAATTTATTAAAATATTATATGTTACAATAAGTAGTATTTTATGATGGATAATAAACGATGGAAAGAACCATCGACATTAATTTCGATACGTTGGAAAGTTTCGTTGTCTGAACATCGTAATGCAAAATCTACTTAAAGAGGAGAGAAAATGAAGCGAAAGGGAAGCCGGAAATGGCGAGGAAAATTGGGCATAACGGTAAGAAGGGTGGAAATTAAGGTAGAGAAAGAAAGTATGAGGGGGTAGGAAAAGAAACAAATAAGGAAAGAGTAGAATCGAGGAATTTTAAACTAACGAAAGGGAAATGAAGACAGACAACAGGGAAGGAAAGGGAGGTAAATTAAAATAAGTGATTGAAAGAACGTTGAGAAATGCAGAACTGATAGAATCGTTTCAATTTCTTGTTGGCAACGATGTAATAAGATACAGTGGAATTTTGACATCTATTATTCAACCTAACTTCGAGAAGAATTGTATATGAATTTTGTATAATTGTTGAAAGCAGCATTAGCATCGAAGAATTTTGAGCTACCTGTGATATTAGAAAAGTGATGTATAATAGATGAAGTACCTTTGCACTCCGCGTAATTTTTACTATGAGCTACCAGCTGCTCCAGAACTATTTACACGGTGTGAGTAGACATCTATAGAACATTGAAAATCTTTCATTGTCATTAAAAAAGAAGCGTATATATTTTAAAATTATGTTTTACATTATAAAAAAATGTAAAAATACACTGGATTTATCTGATAACGGTGGAAAGGGTAAAATATCTAGTTTCCTACTCTCATCATTTTTATTCTGCAATATTGTTACAAATTATTGATAATAGATCTCTTACTCTAATATAAAGAACTCAACAAACAACACATCTTCGTCCTTCCACGTATCAGGTAGTTTCACACCCAACGGTACCTAATGCTCTAAAAATACTAACAATCCAGTCCAATTAAAGTTTTGAAAACATTCATACCAAACATTAAAAACCACCGACAGTAAAATCCACAATAAGAAGTCTCATTATTGATTCCCAAATCAAATAAAACCCCGCCATACTCAAACGCTCCGTCAGAGCTATTAAAAAGGAGAGAAACTACCGCGACCTCGAAAGAGGACATTATTTTTATCCCGACCTATCAAAACAGAATTAATTCCCCTTAGTATGAAAGCATCGTAAGAGCATGCCAAGAGAATTAAAGAGGCAAAGAAAAAGGTAGGATTCCCTTTTATCCGGAAACCGATGAGTCTTGAAAAAAAGAGAGCAGCAAGACATTTCCTTAAAAGTGTTAGCCGACACAGTTGCTGGAGAAAAGAGGTCGTCTAAGTCTACGGCCAGGTTTCAACCTATCCTCCTGTATTTCCTTCCCGGTGCTCTGATTATCCAGAAAGTTGTAATCACGTTAGCCTGCCGAGGGCTGTGTCACTGTTGGCTGAAAATTAATAGACGCCAGCTTCTTCAAGAATACGCGACGCCTTAGGTATACGTGATCCACGGCTCGATGATAGATTTCATAAAGTGGCAACGCCTGAAGCAGACACCGTTTACGAAGGGCCCGTAATTACAACGGGCCTGCAAAAATCGTGGCACGGGGAAAAATAGAAAGTGAGACAGAGAAGGCATGATTTCGTTGTTGCTTCCAACGGATTATGTTTCCTAGCGGAGAGAAATATCGGAGGTATTTTTCTTTGGAAATCTGTGACGCAGGGAAATGAGAATGAATTTAAGAATTTCTTAGCGCTTCTTCCTCCAGACGGCACTGTCGCGTGCAACTGTCCGGAGTTTTTGCTTTCCGACGTTCGCAGAGACTCGCTCCCTTGCATAGAAATTAATGGTTTGAAATTTTTGGGTTGTTGAACTTAACATTTTGTAGTTTTGTGTATTCGACGTAACTTTCTATAGCAGTTCGTTTTTCGCCGACTTTATCATTATTTTGGAATTTGTTAGTCTTTATAGTCAATTAAATATTGTTACATTGGATAAAAATAAATAACCAACGGTAGAAAAAGTAGAAGAAAAATTAAGCTGAAGAAAAAGTAGATAAATAATTCAGAGTGCAAAACATAGGTTTATTGTTACTTGAGTGACATTTTACAGGATGGCCTAAACGTCTTTTGTTAATCATCTAGACAAAGTTCACATCTATTTTTTTATAAGCAATAAATATACTTCTTGGAAATTATTTTTAATAAATTTTCTAAATCACGTCCTTTAAATGACGACGATTTTGTACTTTATTTGAAAAAATTAATAGAGAAAAATTATTATATCTTGAAATGGTTTTGTAATTTTTGGGCCACACTGTATAAAAGGTTGCTAGTTTAAATCTTTCTCGAAACCGCCCACTTGAAATTTTATATTCTGCTAAAAGGCAATTTTTTTAATTATCATTGCGATTGCAGGAATTTTTGATGTTACATTTCGAAAGAAAGATAACTTGCACGCCGAAAGAAAAAATATTTGATATGTCCATCATTTTATTACGACTATTCTATACAAGTCGTACGATATTTGCATATAATTAATTTATTACCTTTGTTAAAATAGTATAATTCTAATTAATCTCACGTCACACTTCGTAACGATGAGTTACAAGGTAAGAATTATTTTATTATTGGAGAACGAGCGTAAACCTTCCGTATATTTTAATCTTGGACTATTAATTACGTGAAAGCCTACAAGCGCACCTGTTCTTTAAAACCTCTTCGTAAGCGAGCTGTCAGTAATGACAAATTAACACGTTGGCTACCACGGTGCATTCCGAAAATAGCCTGTTACGATAAACTTTTACCACTCTCGTTCGATGCATGACAAATTTTCTAATGCTACACTCATTGTATATTGGTGCAAAAAATATTGTGGAAAAATGTTTCTGAAGGGACAGTTATATATTTCATCAAAACTACATTGAATTATGTAACATATCTTGATAATAGGATATAGTGTATAATATAATACGAATTTACACAATTAATCAATTAAATAGCCATAGCAGAAATAACGATCTTCTTGTCTTATTCGATACTTATGCTGGGTGTGCCATGCAACGTGAAGATTCTAAATAACTCATATAATAGTTACTGCACAAAAAATGTTTCGAACAAAAGTTGCACGGTTACAAAGGAGGTATTGAATAATATAATAATATGGGATTTATGCTTTTTCACTGTTTTATCGACATATGCAGATCACTTTCATTTTTTTTAAGTAGAATGCGTACATTTTCTTTCTAAATTCTGGTAAGCATCGAATTTTGCATAAAAAATAATTATAGTATGTATAAGGTCTAAAACGAATAATTACTGATTGTGAGATATTCACAAAATAATTATCCTGCAATACATATCCTACTCCAATTTGAAGGACAACATTGTTTACGATGACAGATAATGTTGTTTAACCCTTTCGGTACGGAATAATTCAATGCAAAAACGCTTTGTATGACCGGAGCAAAACTAGAAGTAACATGTCGCAGTGGACGGCCAATTTTTCGTGCATTTCGTGTGAAATGTACATAAGAGTACAAATTAAAATGTTCAAATTCGTAAAGTAATATATTTATTAACATAAAAAGTATATCCACTGATAAGATAAATATAAAAAGGTAATTTACAAACAACATAAATACTAAATCCATAGATAACATAAATATATAATAAATTCATAAAATGTTACATCTGCATTTGACAGTTTTAATGCAATAATATAAAACTAAGATCCATTATTGAATAAAATATATTCAAGTGAAGTAAAATGTTTCTTTAGTGTGATATATATCAAAACAGTTTTCAATACAAAGGCCTACGTTACATTTTTGACACACACTAATTTCACCGCAAAATGCATTGTCACTACTTGATAATGATTCACTTTCTGTATCACTATTGCTTGAAATAATGCGTTCCATTTTTGTGGTGCCATATTACTTAGGGTGTAAAATTTATAAACCAAAATACACTTTCTTATATCAATGAACATTTAACTCCAACTGCGTGTACACGTGTCAATAAGTCATGATGAGCTTATGTATCTGGGCGCATATATGCGCCGATAGTGCTCAAAGGGTTAACACGATTCTACGCGTCAGGCATCTTCGATATGAAATATTTATCGTGTGCTGACATGTGGGTTATGTGCACAGCTACAAACAATACGACAAAAATACGAGATTATTCGTTATTGACGATGACTCATGCCATCACACGTGCTATCACTCGTTAATTCACATAAATATAACGTAATAATGCATTGATAGTAAATACACGAAAATAATACCACGCAATATCTGACAAATGTGCAGAATAATACTTAAGTTTTACATATTTCACTTCGAATTTTAAAATGAATATCTCTATTATAATAACAATATTGCGAATAATTGAACTTTCTATCCTTCATATTACTTTAACGGAGAACAGTAATTATGAATAAATGGTGTTACGAGCCTGGCGAGTGGAAGAAGGAGACCGAATGTGTTAATGCTGTTTTACTTGCGAGAGTTAAGGATTGCAATGAGTCTAGGAATTATTTCCGGGGACCGGACTAACTTATAGGCTAACTATAAGGTCGCCGTATGCCCGTTAATAACGAAAGGCACCTCGCGGCACTTACGCACTAGTATAGTAGATCAGTCCCGTACCAAATGGTACGGGGGTACCGCCACTAGCTAGTATAAGGAAAATGGAAATTTGTTGCAACCCATAGACTCTTTCTTTTCTAACGAACACTCGTAACTTTAGTTTTAAAAATCTTATTCACCCCGAGCGGTAAGAGTGAATAAAGGAAATCGTTGCTCTGTTACACGAAAATTACGGAAGTAAATTGAAATAACCAAAATGTTTGAATGCCACAAATGTGAGTATAAACGTATATTAAGAGTCATAATCAATTGTTGTTCAGAATGCAATTACAATGAATGATTCTTAAATGTAACTTCGCCGAAATTCACGCGTCGGTTCGCGGAGGTTTCCACGTCTTATACTTACAATAGTCAAACAATGTAAAAGTCGTGGACTTTGAAATTTGTGTACACTAAAGTAACCGCGTGGCGTTCTAAGGAATACTGGGCCCAAGGAGTCAAAAAATGTCTCGCTTATATAGACTTCGGTTTTGGGAAAAACTGCGAAAAAATGAGTGCAGGTGGTAGAATTCTGCAAGGGAGATTAGGGTACCAAGGCGGCATGGGATAAATCTTGACAGAATTGTAGGGGACCGTAGTTTGTTTATACTATTGTAGTTGCGCGGACGGTGGCCCTGTACAGCGAGACCCCTTTGGTTTACATCTTTTCGTAAATTTTCTATGTGGCCGACTGGTATCAGATGAAAAATAAAAGATTCAGGGCCGCATGTAATGTAATTTCCATGGCCGCATGTAACACCGGGAAAGTCTGTAAAGCTGAAATTATGTGAAATCATAGTCACAGTAATGTACATGTAGTAATAACAAATTATGTGCGATACATTGAATTAATCGCTTTCCTTGAATGTTATCAGCAAAAAAATTATATGATGCTGATTAATTATACCTGACACGACATACTGTTAGAGTTAATGTGGTTATATTCAACTGAACAGAATGAGTCCCGTCAACAAAAGATTTATTAGATTTATAAAGTTGCACATTCTCTCTACTCTCTCTACTCAGCGGCTTGTTCACTATCTGGGGGAGAAGTCCCAAACTTACATATAGGTGGCGCTTCATAGTGGGCGCGGATTACAAAGATAGTTTCCCAACACATACCTATATTTCTCAGTAAGTACATTTCTCCGCGAGCTAATATTTATAAACTTTCAGTGATTTCTTTTTCCATAACAAGACAATTTTTCGAAATACTGGTCTACTGGAAATGCCTTAATATTCAAAACAGTAATTCTGCTGAGAAGATACCGTAGAAGATACCGATAATTTTTCCAATAACCATTTTCGCAATTAAACAATGTTGATATTCTTCCAATAACTTTCCTTAATAGCAAAAAAATACTTTCAAATTTTACTCTACCGGCAACTTCCACAAAATAACATATTAAGTCAAAAAACACCGTAGTGCTTTCGCAGATAACCATTATCTCAACCAAGCAAAATTAACATTCTTTCCATTTCTTCTATTAATATCAACAAAATTTTCCAAAATGTAACTCTTCTGGCAACGCGTTGCCAGGCCGCGTTGTAATATTCACAATAACCCTTCTGTTCAAGAGACATCGTGGCAACGGCGTTTTCAAAATTGTTAAATTACGACACCGAGAAAAGTCAGACTCGTCGAAACAGGGTAGACAAAATGACTAGAAAATTACTTTTTGATAGATGACGTCGAGTTACAAGTTGCATGCTATTAGACGAGTTAGGCAATGTTGGAACCTAATTAACTTGTTTCGATACTGCCGGCAGGTTTCCCGTTTCACAATTGTTACATACATACATACATACATACATACGTGTAGTAATTTCAATCTACGTATACCGTGTTGGCTAGGGAATTGAGCAATATAATTAAAAGTTAAGTCGTCGAAATATTCGGCGAATGGTTGTAACGCCATTTCTTGCACTGACATTTCACTTCGAAAATCGTTGTAACGTGATTTCTTTCTACGATTGCCGAACGACCAGCAAGTTTAATTGGAGCGTGTTTGTTCGATTTAATCGCTCGAATTTCTGCTGAAAATTTGCTCGTCAATGTCGGAAAACACATTTATATTTTGTCGAAAATGTTCAATGCCGAGTATGTTTTAACACGTTCGGCACGGTGTGGCATAACGCTGATGCCTCACTGGCTGTCTTACTTAAAGACAGTGAGGTATAAACACGATGCCCCATAATTTAACTAACTAAAAATTGATAAAACTGGGTTTAAATGTTTGAAACTATGTAAAATATTTGTTATAAATTTTTTGCAGATGAAACACTACCAAAATAGTTCGCAGTCCTTAGTGAAAAAAAATCTGCTCTACACCCGTACTTAACGTGTTAATATTATTTCGAATGACTCCTTTGAATTTATTTCAAAAGTTTTGTTCAGACCATTTTGAAGATCGGAGGCAAACACGAGATCCGCTCTTGAAATATTAAGAAGTGCTGCTTTTTCGCTGAGAAAAAGTAAAAGTGTCTAGCAGCTGTAATTTCTGAGTTGCATGAGATTAATTATGAATTCTATTTCACAAATATCAATAGCATATGGGTTTATCTGTTATGTTATATCAGAAATAAATACACGAAATTCTATCGATTTAGGAAAACCGTCGTAAGATACCTTAGCTAGAATCTTTCCCTATCTTGAATATACTTGCAAAACGTCCAACACAGTTATTACATTTGATACCCAAAATAATTCTAATCTGTATTATTCTCAAGAATTTCCCAAAACTCTCGCCCAAATTAATTCCAACGTATAACTGACCGACGACACTCCGAAAGCAACTGTCAAATTAAAAGAAAAACTTTGCGCTTATTTAACCACGAGAAGAAACGTACACAACGTAGTAATCAACACCAGACACAACAAAACGATCTCTCGGAATATCGAAATAAACGATATAAAGATATTAAATAAATACCGTCGTTACTCTCCGCCCCGAAATTTCTTTCGAGCGACGATTAAATCCAAGATCAATTTCCGCTTTCCCGAAATCTCAACATAGACGAA
The DNA here is from genome assembly GCA_963989415.1 of Cerceris ruficornis. Classification (NCBI taxonomy): domain Eukaryota; kingdom Metazoa; phylum Arthropoda; class Insecta; order Hymenoptera; family Crabronidae; genus Cerceris; species Cerceris ruficornis. The sequence continues at coordinate 13,916,516 of OZ022528.1, forward strand.
TTGCATTTATTCCGAAATAACGAGGAGAAATATCACGGGAAAGAGAAAGACATCCACGGCAACCGCATCGAAGTAGCTCACTTCAATTATTGGAATACGAGGACCACGCGAGAAATTATTGGAAAAAATAACGAAAAACGAGAAAAACCGTAGAGGGTCGAACGGTGATGGGTTAAAACAGGAGGAAAAGAGACAGAGGGAAGGAACGGTAACGGCATCGAAGTAGTTCGCACAATTGACGGTAGCCACGGGACGAAACTCCATTTGGTCCCCATTTCGGTGGAAGCATGGCGATATACACAATGCCTCAAAACTGCGGACTAGAGCAATTACTGCCGGCGAGAGAATGTCTATGCGGATCGTCGGAACGAGTTAAGCGACACTGAAACCACCTAAAGTTTCTTTGATGTTGCCACCGTATTAGCCATACGTAGAGAGCACGCGTTTCGGTGAAAGAAGGGAAGCCCTCAAATTTTGGGAAATTTATCCTTCTTTGTGAACGTTGGGAAAAAGACGGCGGATTGTTTTATAGAAATTTGTCACGTTTCTTTTATAGTTTTTTGAGGTTTGTTGTGTAGACGATTTTTTCGTTCGATGTGCGTATTCTGGCGGTTTGTTAGTATTCGTCGAAAATACTCTGTGTACAATGGTTAAGTATTAATACTTGTAGAGAATAACGCGACGCAACACACGTTATTTTTTCGTAGTAGGGAGACTCCTTGCGTTATCTAAAACAACAATGTGTTTGCAGGGGCCTCCTAAGAGCGACGTTGCATGGTCGATTTCGACAATTGACATATTAGCATTATTTGGGTCACTGATTACGAATCTGAACTCTTATAATTTTCAAAAATGAAATGCCGGATTCGATATAGCGGACATGTATGTCAAAAAAATTACGATTCGGTGCAAAAATTAGCATTTTGAAATTTTTTCAGCCGCTGGGCACAATCTGAACTTAGAATTTCCAAAAACAAAATGGCGGATATAATATATCAATGAGAAAAATGCGATACTCGGGTCCGATGCACATTAATGCGCTGCCATTCAAAAGGCGCGCGTAAACAACAATTATCAATAACTCGAAGAGTAGCAGAAAGTAGTAACTAAATTCTACCGAATTTTGTTCAGAAAGCTTCAAACTTTATTTAGAAAAAAATATTAGCGCCAAACTAAGCGAACCTTTTAACTAATTTATTAGGAGAAAAGAAGAAATGCATGGGCTTTAAGTTTTCTTTATAACATATTTAGAAATTTAAAACATGTCAGATAGCTAGCAATAGGGAAAGGAAATGGGGATCATTCGTTTATAGTACACCAAAAACATAATTTCAGTTCCGACATGGAAATATCACGTTATAAATGTATTAACTTTGAGGCCGTATACCTCTAAGAATATTGTGTAAAAGAAATTATTATTAGTGAAAAAGTATGCTCTGATATGTCATAAATCAAATGCGATTATTAGATTTCAATTATGAAGGAAAATGTTTTTAGACTTTTGGCCAGGATTTCAGCGAAATCGACCACTATGCGTCATCACGAGGCAGACAGTCTTTAGCGAATAGCCAAACTGACATCGTATTTTATCAATCAGTCTTAAATATATATATACATTTTTTTTTAATAGAGAAACCCACCATACTGGAAGTAGTGAAAATTAACTCAGAATATTTGGCAATACTACATAAATACTACAAAATTAAATGTGTGAGCGTGGCAAGAAACTTAATTGATTTAATCGCTTGTATTTTACAAGATAAGTGTAGAAAAGATATAACACTAAAAATTTCAAGAAAATTTAGAACGAGTTAGTTTGGCGACCTTGCTAACTTGCTAATATAATAATTTATTAGTGGTTTCTTCTGTATCGTTTACCTTATATCGCAGATTTTTTCAGTGTGACAATGTTTAAAAAATCTCAAATCCCTTTATTCAGTTTTTATTCACTTGTTTTGTGTCACCAGTGTAACTTGTTTTTGTAGGGCAAAGGGTTAATTTAAAAATCGATGAGCGTTAGAAGGTAGACTGTTTAATTTCCAAAACGGTGAGTGTTTTCAGGTAGTCGCTTATAACGAAGTATATAAAAAGAAAAGACGCAAGAGTGCAAAAATAAAAATTCATCGTATTAACCTCTTTCCGTACAATAACGAATGACACTCGTGACATGATAAATGAAATAGGAAATTTTTGAAGTTTTCCAAAAACTATTAAATTAAAAATATTACTAGATCACAATACAATCAAATTATTTTTAAGCTATTCGTATTGCGTTTAAATGTACACTATATGAGAAATCAGGGATAGGTTGTTAATTCAGCAATTATTTCTGAGTTGTTGCGAATTCAGTCAGAAAAGAAATCGTAAGGCAAGCAGTTAATCGCTCAAACTTTGTAAGAGAGACTCGAAGCATTAACCACTTGCCGTACTATTTTCTTTGTGACTGGCTCTACAATAATTCAGAATCAAATGGCTAAACTAAAAATTGATCAGTAATTCTTGATATGTATATCGTATTATTTAACGTAATATTAATATTATTCAAATAACTTTATCCTATCGCGTTTCATTGATATTTTCAATTTGACAGGTTTTGCAAAACTTGAAAGTATCCTACCCCATTCACCGTATCACGAGTGTCACTTTTTATTTTACGGCACGGGGTTAATAGGAAATAGCGTTAAAGGTTTGATGGCCATTTCAGGTAAATCAGTAATACGTAATTTTGATCACCGAGATATAAGTATATAGAATTTTGTAAAAAAAATGTATCGAAGATAATGAATTTTATCAGTTTACTGCTCCAAGGATTTTGGACAATTATCGCGTTACTAGCTCAGAATTAAGAAATACATAACTATATTGTTACGGGGCGGGCGAGTGGCAGAATGCGACCGAATCATATTAATTCAACACGCGGAAATTTATGAGTTGCAGTGTAGGATTTTAAAGGAGTATTCTGACTGGCGCCATATGAAAATATACCAAATTTTCAGAGCCGTATCTAACAACATAAAAGAAAATACTGCTAAATATATATTCAATATGAAACCAAAATTTTGAACCCAACCAATACTACATAATTTTATTGATAAAAATTGTTGGGGCTGGTAAGAGTTATAGAATTATGCGGATGAAAGGTTCTCAAACATTGAACCCTAAGTGAATTTATCACCTTTGAAAATATAAATCCTCAGCCATATGACTAAAGGGATTCAAGCTGAAAATTACGCATTACAGTTTTAGCAGACATATGAGTTGCAATATTTTTAATCATTATTACAGTAAACGCTCAGTGTCTATAATGATGTTTCATCACAAAGCGGAAGGTTTTCTAAATTTTAGGAAGTCTCTTAAAACTTGATAACCATGACAATTACCGCTCGTGACAAAACGAGCGAATTGCCGAGATGAATTAAGCGCGAGCCGAAATTTTCTTTGACGTGGCACGCCCCTCGTGCGCGAAAACTTTAACAATAATTCTACTCTTCTGTGAATGTACATTTACTAAAAGTATTTTTTTTTCATTCATGTCGCATTTTTCGATACGTTAATTTGATGTTTTTCAATCATTTGTCAGGGTGAAGCACGTATCGATAGAAATTTAACAGCGAATATCATAACAGTACCCACATTATTTGATTAAAAATATTTTTGGGTTATCAATTGCTGTCGTTTTAAAATACACGTTAGATTTTATTTAGATTCCTCGACGTAACATTAACACATGGCCCTAAATTCGCCTGTATGGAACAATTAATTGTGCTCGCAGATATTGTCATTTATTAAAATATTGAATATTATTGTCGTAACCAATATAAAAACGACTGCAATAAAAATTTCAATTAAGAGTGCCCAGAAGTCATACCAGAAACAAAACAGCAATTCAAAATTTATTCGTATTGAAAGATATATTCTATCGCTAAAATTTGTCAATTGAGCCGTTTATTTTGGAAGTTGCATAAGTCACATAACCGTAATGAAAAATGGTGATATTTCAATGACTATGCAAAATTATTTGTATTGAGAAAAATATAAGTATCCAAGATAACATGTATAAGTAAACCTCGAAAATTCGCATCAATATTTTTAAACACGTTAAAACGCAAAACCCTAAATATCTGGATTTAAAGAGTAAGCGACTTATGCCACTTTCAAAATAAACGGCCCAATTATTGACGACAGCAGCTTTAACTAGCAGGAATTATTATCTTATATATAGGATTGGATTCACGAACGCACGGGAGTATCGTATTAAAAGATACTTTATACAAAAAAGATTAAAGGAATACAGGAGAAACAGGTGAAAAAAACTATTCTACGGATCGCTTCTTAATACTTTCCTGTCGCTAATAAGACTACCGAAAAGCGACCCGCACGAATCGTTTATTTCTTCCAGCGTGAGCTCGCGCATCTAATGTTTATTTTACTACACCGCGATAAGCAGCCAGCATCCTTCATGAATTGTTAAGTGAATTCTAAGTTATAATGGATCACAAGATCAGGACAAAAATGAAGAAAATATTTCATTGATCCGAGAGACCATTGACGCTTTTGTCTACTCGTTTCCCATATTTGCAAAATCTCCGGGAATGCTGAAACTACCGTGAATTACCATCAACGACGGACTATCTGTGCGAATCGTCGCAACGAGTTAAGCGACGTTGAATCCCTAAAGTTTCTTTGATGCTGCACATGTCCCTCGGTGTGAATACATTTACGTACGTTTGCAAGAGTCCGTACTCCCGTGGATATCCGCGAAACACCATGGTACAACTAAAGAGAAATAGTTTAAGGAATGACGAGTCGAACGATCGACCTTGTTTCCCGAAATTAAAAGTAGAAAGCGTCAATGATTTGGAGAAGTTTAATATCAGTCGTTAAAATACAAATATACTGTGATTACCGTAGGTGTTTGTTATTTAAATAATTTCATACAGCGTTATAAAGTTCTAATTTCATTTTCTAATTGCAAAATTGTAATTAAAAGTAGTACAGAGATACATATTTGTATGACTTTACATTCATAATAATTACGGAATCCCTACGATAAAGAAGGGTAATTAAAACTTAATACGCAGCTTCGTTACTTCGTATTACGTCGTTTTTCATTTGTGTTAATTAAAAACGGAATGACTTCTTGAGTTTAATTTAAATAAATGCAATTTTGATGAAATATATAAATGGGAATATCAGGTGCTTTTTGTTCCCATTCAATGCAGGAGTGGTGTGGCTGACCAAAGCACGTCTCTAATCTACTGAGCGAACCCCGGGCAACCCGAGTTTGTAGGTGAGATAAATGAAGTCTCATCTACTCTATTAACCAACAACTATACGCTCAATGATTAACATTGCCGGACATATAAATCTAACGCCCTTCCATCTCTTTCATAGTATTTATTAAAACCGAAGAATTTACCCAAGAATGAAATGCCTCCGACTATTTCATGCTTTCGCAGAATGAAAATATCAGATTTTACCGTGATTACAGTATTAAAAAAATTCTTTTCCCACGGTATGCAAAAGTACAATCGCATAAAAGTTGTCCTGAAATTCCCATGTTTTTCCACGTACACTAAAAAATTTATTCTGCGCGAAAGTCCCACTATTTTCCCGTATATAAAATTTCAAACGTTCGAAGTTTTTCTATCAACCTGTAAAATAATTTCAACTTACAAACATTAATTTGAAACGTTAACAAATTAAAACCTCTCTTCCACTATCGATAAATACATCACCTAGCATTCTAACAATTTCAAATTTCCTTCATGAATAAATCAACGCAAATTAACTCCACAAAATACCTATTCATCTTAAACATCAAAGCCCCTTTCCCACCTCATTTCCGCAAAACAACCTGCCCCCTCTCAACAATCAGACAAACCTACTCTTTCCAAAGTATCACCTTGCGTAGGAATCAATAACCAATCAGCTGTTTATAATTAACTTACCATCTATAATCAACCTCCTATTTATAATCAACCTCCTGTTTATCAATCCCGCCAAAAGACCAAAGAACCTTTACGATCCTCTCCACCGACGTCGTGCAAAACTCCAGAATCTTTTGATCCAGCCGACATGGTCGCGGCCGCGTCGAAGTGGCCGGAGCGACGGCGGGGGTTGAAATGACGGAAGTCTCACTCGTTCTTTTCACCCAACATCAATGAAGTTTGTATCTGGTGCACATGGCGCGTGTGTATCCAGGTTGAGTTAGTGACGGGCGGGCTGTCGCCAGTATGTGCCAGCTGTTTCACTACTAGCCTCCCCAGCGAGTCTACCCTCCCGCAACCGACTCCCCCGCAATCTCACCCCCCGGACCTCCCCTACGATCTCAGCTTTAACAATCTTGTATGACGCGGGACGACGGACCTTTGCTCGTGCGCCGCAGCTGTGACGCCGTTTGGCATATCATCGAAATATTATTTCGCCGAATTTTAAGTTTCCCACCACCTCTTCGAGTCTCGGCCCCTCGCCACGACGTCCTCTCTCTTCAGCCTGAAGAGTTCTTCTCATCCCGGGGGAAAAAGTTCGATACTCTCGCGGCCGGGCAGGAGATCATTTCTGAATAAATTTTTCCTTGCCAGATGTACTGTGTCTTTTCGTATCTTCGTGTTTTCTTCGTGGTGTTATTGTGACGTGGTTGAATCTTTATGACGATGAAACTTGAGTTGCATTTCGTGAATTAGTTTTCTGGTTTATCGTCGATTTATTCGGTGTAGTTGAAAATGCTTTGTTGGGCTGGGTGTTGAGGGTTTATTTGACGGCGGTTGGTGCAGATATTTTCAGGATACTTGAGTCTGTGTTATCGAGTTTCAAAGTCGAAATTAATTTGACGAAAAATTAAATGGCTTAAAATTTCAAACGTGCGCTGTGAGATGAAATTATGTGTTTGGTCCATGTTTTTCATCTTCAACACAGTGAAGGACTTTGTTGAAATAATTTGTCAGAGTGTCTGATGCAGAGATATTCTGTGGCTCTGCGAACTTTTACGCCGTATTGTTAAAAAATGTATCAATTTGTAACGGTGGGACTAGAACTAAATAATAAATTTCAGCTCAGACGTTTCATAGGGAATTTATGGCTGATGAATTGTCGGGTCGAAGGGTCTTACGAAGTGTTGTGGTTGTAATTCGTGGATGACTTATGCCTTACGTTTCTACTAAAAATAATTGCTTAGAGCTTAAAAATTTATATTTTGATTTATACATTCAGAAGAAGAATTGTTAATTATTGAAAAACTAAAAGCTTTAGCAAAAAAAGTCGGCTATTTTTTACTAAATATATGATACATTTAATTACAAATAATACAACGTTAATCCAAACACGTGATATACGTTACAAATAATTAAAAAATTAAATTCTTATAATCTTCGAGTTATTGAAATTACTATAATTAATTAATTACCACGAACAACCTAGACATTTCTCTGTCGGAGAATTATTAAAAAATTAGGGAGCAACGTATTTGCATAACTCTTATCTCGAGTAATGTGCTCTTATGTATTTACGACTTAATTAGTACCGAAATAAAAGTGGCACACTTAAAATGATACAAGCTATCGCGGCAATTAAGTATTTCCTACTTTCAAACGGAGAAACGCATAATTATGATTTCTGATATTACACGGTAGGTGCAATATAAAACTTCGCTTTCACAGAAACTTTTTCTTTTAAAGTTTGCCCTTATTACACGATGTACGCGCGCCACAGCGAGAGACAAAGTTTCCCTTTCTACGTTTAGTACAAAGTAGAAGTGGAAATTACAAAGCAGACCAAGTAACACTGAGGAAACATACGCTATATTGTTTCTGGGACTAAAAGAGAATAATTTATTATTGAATCAATTTTCTTCGGCGACGCTAAAAGTATTTTTTCGACTTTCGAGAAACCTTATAAAACGTGTTTAACATTAAAATTACCAAGGGCAGTCAAAATGACCGGTCCCCATTTGTTCGAAAAAAATCCTCAAATTAATAGGTGGGCCATACAGTAAATATTCCACTTCTATCTTATAAAATCTGAATTACTTCATTTATCATCTTTTTCACCACTTTATTTCTCATTTTCCAAAGTAACTTATTCGGTATAGTTAAATATAAGAGATATAACGCCGATAGTTCGAGCGTTAATCATTCACTTGTTAACGCATTAATATTCCAAAAAGGAAGAATCCAAGATAATTCTTTCGCTCGATCAAAAAATCATGGTAGGTACAAATAAGTACAACGTGTAATACATTTTCTCAATGGTAACTCGGATACTATTTCTTTTTATAAGATAGAAGTACTACAATAAATAGTAACATTGAAGTAAGATTTTTTTAGCCTGATACTTTTATTTTAGAAGATAGCATGACATATCAGGAACAAAAAATAAATATAGAGAGACATTTGCCAGAGTATCGATGAATTTTTTCAAATCCAATTCGCCGTTGTTTTGACCTATCTGCACTATTTTGTGGGGAAAAAAACATTAAAAGGATCGGGCTGCCGTGTGATTTATCATTCGAAGATTTCATCAGTTTACTACAAGCTTTGCGTCAAATCGATGACTTTCGTCTCATGGTTTTTCTCTCTTGCAAGACGTGCTGAAGGTAAAAAAAAGGCAGTAGAATGGGGAAAACTTTCCGAACGCGAGCGATATTAATAACTTCATGGTCGATCGACTTCTCACGCGCGAGATAAATCAATTCAACACTTTGTGACACGTGAACGGAAGTCAATGTGGACTTTATTTCGGCTTCCGAAATGCTTTTCCATGGTCGCCTCACTGCCAAACGCGGGAAAAAGTAAACAAAGTCGATGTATCCCAGTTATTACTTTTATACTCTTTTCAAAGAAATGGAATTTTTAAATTCGCACATATTTTCTTATTGGGGAATTTCAATTATGATTCTTAGGTAATGCAAAAATCAGAGAAACTTGTTTGACCGTATTTTTGGATATCCACCTAAGAATGTACGACGATAGTTTGTTGCTTATGGGTAATGCAAAGTAAATATAGCTTGCTTTTAACATATCCTTTCGGAAAGATCCCATTAACAATCAAAAATTGCAAGAAAATCTTATGAAGCATAGATACAATTTTAGGAAAGTTAATTTTAAACGAGAATTCCTCGCTGATTAAAAATATAAGTTTATTTCGTTATAAAGTGTGCCTGGACTTACAATTAGTTCTTCCATAGAATAAAATTGTCTCCTTATTCGACAATTTTGCGTGAAATTACTGCTGTTCGATTTTCATGGAGAGTTGGAAACATTGCAGTCTTAAATAGCACTGGTCGACAAAATTAAAGTCTTTTTTTGCCCAAAGAATATTTATGCCGATTCTTATAGATTCTGTGGCGCTGAACACGAATCTGAAGCCCGTTTGTCTCCTTCAAGTTTCATTTCTCAGAAAATCAGTATTGAAAAAAAATTCAAATTTTCAACTTTCAGAATTTTTGGTACTTTAATCATAAGAGTTCTTAACATTTTTTAATATAGAATGATTCTATAAACGCTCTCGAGTATAACAATGCATATGACTTTAATGTTACAAACAGTTAAACATGTTTAAACGATGCTCAAATCGAAAACGACGCCCAAAATGGCCCAATTCTTATGGCTATTTCCCAATTCATCTTAAAAATTATACGTCCAGGAGAAATTCTGATGGCAGGAGGCGATAGAGCAGACATTTTTCTTGATAAAACCATAATTGAAAGTTAGAACACAAGTTTTGTGTTCGGCTGAGAAATTAAAACAACTCCGGAAGACACGACGTACCACCAGTGATTCTCAGTGCAGCCGTTTCACCCGCGCTAGTATTATAGCTTGCTTCACAAGTACATTTATTCCTTATGAGTTATTTTTATTGCTTTATGAGTTATTGGATGTAGCTTGCTTTACAAATACATTTTATGTTTATGAGTTACCTTTTGAAAATAACGCTACATTAAGCAAAGTATTATATTTGTAACATTTGGTTATATAAAACAACAATATTGTCCAATTGCATTTACAATTTTAAGATTAATTCTACGAGCAACGGGAGCAATTATTTTCGCTTCACTGGCCAAGAAGTATGAGGATCACCGCGTGTTGTCAAAATATACTCGGCTGGACTCAGCGACCGTAACCTACAGGTGTCCGTGTCACGGGCCCAATAACAATAACAAGTGGTTTCGATGTTCGCCTCGCTATCAGTTTGCCCTGGACCGCCGACGAGCAATCAGTGCTCCGTGATCGGGTTCAAGCATTTTCACCTATTAGTGCGTGTACAATACTTTCGGAGGTGAGATTCAGTATCATCAAATACGTCTCTTTTTGTGGGCTACTTGGTAATTCATCCTTAAAGTGATATCAACCCTTAGTTAGCGATTATACGTCTGCTCTCGGCCACCAAAGCACTTTCACCGTTGCCATTGTCTGTCTACTTTCAGCCAACATAGCAAAGAATCAACACGTTTCTGATATATATATATATATATATATTTTAACAGCGATTACGCATTTTGTTTTTAATGAATCACGACCGCAAAGGGTTAATGAAAAGTACTAGAAGAGAAATAAAGTATTTTTTTTAGTAAAAGCTGTAATATGTAATTCTAATAACGTTTTTTTTTGCTGAATTGAGATATGTAATCCGTTTGTCTGCATTAGGATTTTTTGTGATGAGCACTATTAAATTTAATAAGTCGCATAATCTTGAAATGGAAAATACAATTGAAAAATATTGCATATTTATATGATGAAATTTTACAAATATAATTCTTCGTTTAATGTAGCATTATTATCGTGAAATAACTCATAAACAATAAATGTACTTGTAAAGCAAGCTACGTATCTTAACACGTTCGCGGACGTGAATGCTATAACATCCATTTTCATCGTGATGGAGAATGACATGAATTCTATAGCATTCATGTCATGACAAATGAGAAAGCCAATTATAATTCATTTAATTTGATGTAACCTTAATTTTTTGTAATTATTATACAGTTTAAAGTGAAGCCAAGTGATTCGTTGAGCATTTTCATACTATTTTATTTTTTCTCTGTTTAGTTTGAAGTGTAAGTTTGAAGTGTAACATTTGACTGTCTATTTTTGCAGCTCACTGAAATTTTTACTGTCCGCGAACGTAATATTAGCGCGGGTGAAACTGTTGCGCTGAGAATCACTGGCAATACCTTGTGTCTTGCGGAACCATTTTTATTTCTCAGCTGAAAACAAAACTTATGTTGCTACTTTCAATTATGGCTTCCTCAAGAAAAATGTCTATTCTAGCGCCTCCATTTATTAGAATTCCTTCTGGGCGTCTAGTTTTTAAGATAGATAGGAAAATATTCACAAACATTGAGGCATTTTGGGCGGCGTTTTCCTTTTGAGCATTGTTTAAACCTGTTTAAATGTTTATAAAATTAAAGCAATATGCATCGTTATATCCGGGAGGATTTTTAGAATCATTTTATATAAAAGAAAATTAAATAATGGTTACGGTTAAGATACAAAAAATTCTGAAAGTTATATATATGCATTTTTTCAAAACTGATATTCTCAAAAATGGAGTCTGATGGAGACAAACGTACTTCATGTTCGTGTTCAGCATCACAAAATTTATAAGAATCAGCATAAATATTCTTTGGCCAAAAAATCCTGTTGGCGAGTGTAATTGAAATATTGAGGTAACTTTTATTCGAGATACATTATTCGCATACACAAAATGTTTTTATAATTATCCACCATAAAATCTTAACTGAAATCAGCCGCGTGAAGTAAATTTCATAAAACACTCTATTGCTAATCATTCATTTTCGTTTAATGACAACAGTAACTCCAGCTACTAAGGAATACCTAACTAAAGTTCCAAAATCATTGTCGTATTACAAAATGAAATTCAGTCTAAAAAAAATTAAATACACCAACGAGCTATGTAAAGTATAAATCGACACATGACTACAAAGAATTAAGCCCCATAAAAAACTTGTCAATCATATTTATTATCTCACGACAGATCATTACTGAAGTCCAAGCCAAACATTTTTCTTAATAAATTAAAAACAAATCCTATGAATATCCCCCGCTAAATTAATCTCCCTGCCTATACACTTAAAGGCCAACATGAAAAAGTCACTCCCTTCGTCGGGTCTTGCATTTAATTTTACTCCACAAATACTGGCAATGTGTATGTGATTTTATTTGAATTCCCGGCACATCCGCCAACGATTCCGAAAGATACAGAAAGCAACTCGGAGGGAAAAAGGACGAACTTCTTTAGCTTCTTTGCGTAAACACAGCGATATAAGTCACTTCGAAGGAGACGTCTGTTCGTAAAAGATTCAGAGTCCACTCGATGCCAAGGCAACGGGGGCACCCTCCTTCGTGTTGCACTATGCGTAATTTCAAGGATTCGTTTTATTGGCGACGATGTACAATACATTGTACGACGAGATAGTGGAGTTGTCGTTCTCGAGCACCGACACCGCTGTTTCAGGGTTTACGACAATTTTCAGTACACCCGCTTAAATGGAGAGGCAAATGGCCATAATAAGCTTCTTCCGACTCTGCGCGGCTCGGACCCTGCGGTTTGCATAAGAGCTTCTGCTTCTGTCGTGGTGAGTTAAGGGACACCCACCAACTCCGAGGATTTGAGGTGATGTGCAAGAAGGCCTGTCTTGTTTAATTAATAATCCATTGTCATCGAAGACGAGACGGAGAATCGAAAAAATCTTACCGGACAATGGGGATCGACCGAATGAATGCTAATACGATGGCCACCCTCTTTTTCAATTGTGGAGCTCGTGGAATTTCGAAGGAGCATCAGGAAATATTTCGGGTCTGTTGGAAGCTATGGTACTTGAGAAGTCAATGGATGTTGATTTCTTGGAAAATTTTGATTGTGCGTAGTTGGTGTACTCTCGTGTACTGGGATGAGTGTATTTTAATTTTTTGGGTAGAGTATTTTTAAGATGTTTAAGCTGAGGCACGCCGGTTATGGGAAGTCATTGAATTTCTTGGAAGAAAAATATCATATAAAAACAACGGGTTCCTAAATAGCTGTGTAATAGCGTTTTAATTCTCATCAATTTTCAACATTAGAACTATCGATGATTAATTTAGTACATATCGATAAACCCAACAGATGTTCCCAGTAAAAAAGAAGCGAAAACATCAAAGAGAAAACAGCGTTAGAAACATTAGGAATTTCTCCAAAAAAATAAGGACAAGACCTTTTGATCAGAATGGAATATGTAATGCTAATTGCACCTCTATTTTTAATTAAAAAAGCGGATGATACCTCACGCCAATCTTCAAAATCCCTTTACTTTCTACAATGGAAAAGTTCAAATTAATATTCAAAATAATCCTTATTACCTGAATAATAATCTAAAATCTGTACAAAACCGATCCACCCTTCGCAATATGAATTGCCCCATAAAGTTATACAGCGTTACGTTGCGTTACGTGGCGTTACGGTGCATTATTAACAAAGACGTTAATCGCCTTACGTTAAACCGTTCCTCCGTTAATCGCATTATGTTAATTAAAATATTATCACAGAAAACGACCGAAAGGCTGCAACAATCTGTATTCTCTATCCTGACGATAAGCCACTTTAATAGTCCAAAGGGAAACAAAAAAATTGAGCAGCTGTCTCGTAAATGAGGACGTTTGTTTCCTGGCTAATGACTGATACTGTACAGTTTAATGTACCGGAATATACTAGCAATGTTTATACACGTGACGGCTGTGTTAGGCTGATGTAAATCCGTATAGCATGCTATAGTTTAATGAAACCGCTGGCAGCATTACGATCTCAATCTCAGTGAGATCTTCGCATTTTATGGTGGATGTTGCGCCTCTATTCTCGTTCCTGGATATTGAACTCTAACCTTGTATGCAACACAGTACGAAAACACCAGTACAATTATTATATATACATTATTTATTCCCTGATACACTTGAAACTTATTCGAGGTTTCGACGATCGGTTGGTTACCTTCCCTCGCTTTCTTTTTGTATTTTTCGACTTTCACCACTATGATTATTTCCTCTAGGACGCACTGTTTTAAGTGGATTGCGAACCACCGTGGCTATGATATGTTAAATATTAGTTTACACAAAATTTTCTAGAGGTAAGGGGGGATTTGAATTTAGGCTTACTGATTGAGAGTCTGAGGCCTTAACTCTTTACCCACCATAGCCTCGTATTTTTACTTTTAAGTTTTTTAGGTAAAGACATGGAATATCTTGGCGAAAGATCGATGTTATTGTATTCTATGCCATGATTTATTTAGAGTTTATCTTCTTTTCAATTATAGGCTTTTGTACTTTTCCCTTGATCGGTAGAATACAGAGGAATTTTTTAGGAAATGTGTAGAATTTACATTATGAATTCACTGATACATTTGAAGTTTAGCACAATCCAGATCTTAACAATTGACGTACACTTTTACTTTACGTTCTCTATCTGAATGCAGAGAAACTTTTCGAGAATTCTTTAGAATTATGTTATTTATTCTACGACCCTTTGAAGTTGTTTTTTCTCCATCTTCAAAACTGACCACAGATGTTACTCTTTTCTCCTCCAATGTTTCAGCAAAACAACGCTCCCTTTTTTTATTTACTTCACTTTTTTATTTAGTTGCCAAACGACTTGTTTCATTATATTGCAGACTACCAGACTACTGGAACTTTCATAGATCAAGCCATAAATGTCGAAGCTTTCTGCAGCATTGCAAATAAAGAATTTTCTTGACAACTTTGAAAGAAACAGGAATATATTACGGTCGTTGATCAGACGCGATCGTCGATGAAGACGCGAAACTTTCCTCTCCTTTAAATCCCCAACAATTTTAATGTTCAATTTCGCAGCCAGAATTAAAATCAATGCTGAAAATTAAAAGTTCCTCTCGGATAAATTCGCTCGATGCAAGTCGACAAGTGAATTTTTCTACAATAAAAGAATCGGACGATTCTCGAGAGGGATTTTTTTATCGGAGAGACGAAAATCGGCGGACAACTCGGCTGCTTGTTACGGGTATTCGTTACCGATGCAATACCCCGTAGATAATGAATCGTTTTCCCTTCAGCGCGGAAAAAAGCTGCCCGTTTATGTATATTTCGTCGGTATTCTGGATTCATGGCTCTTTAAACGACGACGGGCTGCCTGGTCGTGAGATTATTAATTACCATATTGCGTGTCAATCAATTAATGATCGTGTACTTCTCCCTGATCACTTATTCTCACTTTCGGTTTCAGTTTATTACATATAGAGCCATCGAAATGCACAAGTTATTAGAAACTTTGAACGTTGGTCTTGCAGCTCTTTTTTCAAAATTTATTTATAAAAGTATTGTTGATTTCTTATGAGGCAATTTTATAGTTTTTCGAAAATGTTTTTTATTTCGAAAGAAGCGGAATGAAGTACAAGGATAATGGAGCAGTTTATAATTTTTCTGTGAATATTCGGTTAACGAATTTCGATAGAGATAATGGAATTGAACAAATTTTTGATTCTTCGGTTTGAGGTAAAAAAGAAGAGCTGAAGGTACTTGGACATACAGGAGTTATTACAAAATGAATAATTATAGTAATTAAGAAGAGGGAAAACGTAAGCTGTGGAAACGTTTTCGATGAAATTTTCGATACGATTTAATTAAAATGGATAGCAGAAATAATTCTTCTTGTATGGCTTATCCAGGCTTAACTGTCTAAAGAGTGAAGCTGACGTCTTACCGAGGTCGAAGAAATTTAATTTAAAAAATTGCCAATTTCTATTTTACACGGTCATGAATTTTAATCGACTTTGAAATGGAACTCCAATTTTACATCAGTGTTATTTCAGTTCTACTTCTCTCAATAATTCCCCCGATTTTTTCAATATTATTCAATAACTCACATCTTTCAACCATAATTTTCCAACAAACAACAATGTTCTCCAATTAAATTTTCCTCCTCGACAATACATAACATTTTTTCGATAAAAACCCTTGGAATTCGTAAACACCGAAAAGGTGTCTGAATTTCAGAAAAATTGATACTTACTCGAGCGGCAAAAAAGAATGTGGGTTATAAGACATTGTTCCATCCGATATTCCTTAGTGTAAGACTGCGAAGAAAGGTAGGTATCGAGAAAGCGAGAATGTCTTCTCTTTTTTTCTTCTCGCATTCAAACCACGTCAACCGTTCCCCCATATTGCGATCACAGAGATCTTCATGAAAAAAATCTAAACAATGGCCCGACATTTGGGGTGAAGAGGGTGGAAACAATGGTTACAGCCGAACACCTCAGTATTGCACCCCGCGGCGGTAAGTCGCCATAATCGTTCGTCTCTGCGTATATCAGACACGTATCTATAACTGTAACATTTAATCGATTATCCTAGACAAAGTTAGATACGTCTATGTAAATATGGATAGTTAAAAATTATTTAAAGGTAGCAAAGAAAATGATCATCAAAGGCATTCTTAAAAATCATTTATTTCCAATGTAAAAATAGGATATAGCAGTAATGGGCAAACTTTTTTAGGAGTTGGTTAGAAAATAAAAATTTTGGCGGGCTAATATAATTTATTATAAAACATAATAAGGACTAAAATAGTATTTAAAAAATTCTCTGATATTAATGCCATAAATGAAGCAGTGACTGCAATTTTTAAAAGTTCCACGTAATCTGGTTTGAACTGAAATGTACTCACTCTGAGAAGTGAAGTTAAATGCTCATCTGTCATTTACATTTTCACAACTATATTTTACATATGCAAAAAAGGACACACACGTAAATGGACTTTCAACAACACTGAAATTGGAAATTTCTATATTGTTTATTTATAATCTGCGGCGGCCTGGATAGAACCTCTAAGCGGTCCGCATCTGGCTCGCGGGTCCCTAGTTTGTTCACCACTGTCATAGAGCACGTTGATTTATGGATAATGATGAGGTTAATTCAATTTTGTTTGTCAGAGATAAAAGCTAAATGACGACGATGTTGATATCTTTGATTAACCGCTTAACGCACGGTCTTTTTCGAGGAAACCGGCCAAACAACATTTTTTTTGTCATCTTATAAAACTGTTACTTAGACATATCCACGCGTAATATTTTTTATGTTAAGGATAAAAAACTATAAAACATATTTTATACGATATTTTTAATATGAAGCATTATATTATCAACTTCTACACAATTAAATATTTAATTGGATATGACAAAGTTAAAAATATGGAAAAATAGAATGGGCACCATTATGTTCACTAATATGATATTTAGTTTCTCTTCTTACTTTTTTCATTTTTCTGAATATTTTTCCGTTTTACTGTTCTCGCGCCCATTATCAGATAGCTTCAAGTATTGATCTTCCGAATCGCTCATACTTTGGACATAATTAAATAAACTTTATATATATAGAAAGGCGAAACTGAGGCCACAAATAATATTGGGTCCTATTCTACTTTAACCCTGAACGAGTTCGAAAAGAATAAGGATGCTCGCCTTATTGTTAGAAAAAACTGAATAAGTTCCCTTAAATTAAATAACGATATCGTAGCCTAAAAACTTAATTGAACGCGAGTAAATAAAACAAAGTGACTAACTTTAGTAAAGATATATAAATATAAAATAACAAAACTCATTAACCATTAATTAACTCTAAAATAACTCTAGCTAATATAAATCTCACAAAAACTCTCTCCACTCACGCTTTATACCCCACTCTCTAGATTCTCAACTCAACTGACTCTCTTCCAAAATTCACACTCACATCCACCTTAGTACTCTTTCTCACAGATTGCATTCTCTGTTGCACTCACTCATTTTCTCCTCATCCATAGACTAAACATTCACAGTAACCCCAGCATTCGTCGCCTTCCAAATCTCGCACTCTAAACATCCACTCTCGCTTGAATACAATCCACCCACACGCACTAATTCTAAGAGTTGTGTTGCGTCACGCGGGCAAAATTCTTTTTATTTTGTTTTTATTTTATTTTTGTCTGTCGTATTTGTAAATACTTTATGTATTCTGGGAGATTCCCTCGGGCAAGTACGCAGATCGTTAATATTAATTCTCCGATTCGAAATACGCAGCGTTGCTTACGCATAAACGAACCATCTAGCTGCGAAGCAGAATCGTTCAAGATATTATTTTGTTGCACTGCATCGAAACCGTCCGACTGGTACTCCGTCGTCGACGGGGCCCAAGGTTGTTTAACCCTTTCGCTTCGGCAGTCCATCCGCCGAAGTGCCGTCACCGAACGGAAGCGCGAGCCAGAAATGTGCAGAGTGCGTGTTGTTGGATACCGACCTAATTCCATAAGATAGAACGCCAAATATCTTCAAACGTGATGTAGGAACCAAACGGAAATCTTATTTAATTGTTATCGCTTTCCCTACAAAACATATTCTTAGATACCAACCTAATTCTATAAGATAGAACGACAAATATCTTCAAACGTGATTCAGGTTCCAAACAGGAAATCTTATTTACTAGTTATCGCTTTCCCTGCAAAACATATTTTAAGGACCTTTAGTCTTAACAAGAGGCACAGGAAAAGCGGCCGATCTTTGGAACCCTAATCATGAGAAGTCGGGGTTATCCGAACCTCCCACCACGCTGTTTCCGAGCCCTTAAAACCTCGGCTCATTTCCAAATCATTAGAATTCATGATCAATTGTCTTGAATCGCTGACAGTCGGTACCTTGCGACGACGTTATCCTTACTTGTAAAAACTCCAAACGCGAAAGTAATTCTTCGTTAATTAAAACTGTTGTAAAACTCCCCACGGAATACAACATAAAATTGGTGTCAGAAGTGGGATACAACAGTGTGGTTTTGTATATACGTTCTTCTAAGTTTTAAATAATTACTGTGCTTAATAAAACAATTGTTCCTCTAATATAGCACGTATTCTTCACATTTTTAATATGAAAAGACTTATACAAAATTATATTAGTTATTCTAAAAACATTAGACCAATTACAGTTGACATGTTTTTAGGTATTTTCATATTTACAGGACTTTACAATTAAACGTTTAATATAATTAATAATGTAACGCAAATTAGTTAGCATATTAATATGTAGAGACTAGAAATATAATTCTGTATGATATGTCAATCAAATCAACAGAAAATGTTCAGCCGATAACGAAAACTGTTGTCATCGACTACAGATCGTACTTATATACACATCATATAGATGCCGGATATATCCGGCGCTCGAAGCGAAAGGGTTAAATCTATCGATTTTTAACGTCCGACGCAGTCTCGTCTTCGGAGAAGCTTCCAGAAGCTTGGAAAGAGACATCGGTCAAATGCCGAGTGAGCCTTCAAATACTTATGTATTGTGGGAGTTAACCCTTCGTTGAGCTCATCCATGCATCGACAATTGAGATCTTGTACCGATTTCCTCCAAGAGATGAGATTGCGTACCGTACCAGTAAAAATTAGGCATACTTTTATAGAATATGTATCATGCGTTCTCCGTCAGACTAATATAAGATGGCACACACGCATCCGACAGAAAAGGCCGACGGAACGTCTCCGTTCTGACGAAGACAACCCATCTCGCGGGCCAGACGAAAGGGAGAATATTCGCTACGCGTTAAGAACGACCTTGCCTGCGTTCCGAGCAACTGCCCCACCATAGGGCCCACCACCGAAAGCCCGAAAGCGAGCTTTGCTCGTCACTTCTTCCTGAACAGTCGCGAGGTGCGTTAGAAAGTCCGAGGTGTATTATAAAGCATAGATTTTTCGCGTTAATCTCGTTGCAGTGCCGCGAATAATAGACTTACTACTTCGTAAAAGCGTATAATACTCCCGATCGTCAAATCGCGAGGCGCGTGACCGGTAGAGCAAACAAAAACACAAAAACTTAAATAACTTTTCTTTTCGAATTTTTTCCAAAGTGAAATTTTTGTTATTTATAAAATTCGTCCGTCACACACGATCGTACAATCGCGAGGCGCATGATCGGTGGTGAATGTGACTTATTATTTTAGAATTATTATAATCTATGCGTTTTATTTTATATTATATTTTATATTGTTCGAATTATCGTAATTATAGTAGCCGTAATAGTTTATAAGCGCGCAAGAAATGTTCGAACGTATATTAATACACTTTTCTGTCCAGCTCTAGGAAAGCATCAGTACAACAATATATAATTATATAAAACACAGCTTGCATCGAAGTACAAACGAACATACATACGATTATAGTCATAACACCGTAAATCAAGGTGAGTTTTAATTTCTCATCTTTGTTTATTTAAATTCGATTGTTGTAATTCAATGTTTATTTCGTTTAATTGTTTATAACAATTCATAACCGATTTCATAACATTAACCAAAGATAAAACAAAGATTATAACAGTTTATTTTTATTTATAAATTTCTGTAAATGGGAGATTATTTCGGAAGTCGACCGATTGACTCAAACGAACTATCGTTTGTGGGATAACGCCCCTTGAGTCGAAATCTCACGAATCCGAGGTGATTTCACCACCACAAAATTGTTATAACATAATATTCGAATTTCATATTTTTATTTATATTGCACAATTAATATTGATTGGAATATAGATTCATTCTGATATTATTCATATTTTGTTTATTTTTATTACAATAGATTGTAAGCCCTCTTTAATTTTATAGTCCTGGGACCTGTATAGGACCTTGTAGATCGGCACCCACCCGCCCTGACCTCTCTTAGCCATCTGCTAAGCAGAGAATCTTAAATTCATTTTTCCCTACATATTTAAAATTTCCCATAGTTCGGGTCGCGTGAAATCACCGCCCGTCGGCATCCGCTCGACGACGGACGACGAGACCGTGCGCGCGCGATTCAAACGAACCTCGCATTGCCAGACGCGCGACGCAACCCTGAACGTAACAGTTGAAACTATTTAGTAAATCTAAAAATTCCGTTCCTACAATAATATGCCTACAGATTAGTCTACTCGGTATGATAGGTCGAAGCGCGTGTCGGAAGCGAGAGAGTGAATAAATGTTTACAACACACAGTGGAACAAATCGACAGTCTAGGTGGAAAGAAATAATAACTCGAGAATCATTGATTGTAGAGAAAAATGTTATACACAAAAGTTTCATAGTGTCGTCGACAGAATATTGGTGCAATATTAATTTTTTATTTATTATATTTCTTCAATGTTATTTAAAGGTCAACTTCATTTTTTATAGGAAAATCTATATCTTTCTTTGCAGATTTTCATTCTATAGAAGAAATAAAGAAACTTTCGTATAAGTCATTTTTTTGTTGGACTTTATTTTAAAAATATATTTAATGGAAAATAACCCACTAAGGTAAAGGCACCAGTCATTGACCATGTGCCAGAAGTTGACCACTTTCAATTAACGTTATTCTAGTGATTTTGATTCTAACATAAGTGGTCAACTACTAACGAATAGAAAGGCCAATTACTGGTTTTTTCAGGTTCGCAAATGGTCAACTACTGATGCAGTGATACTCTATCGATAAACGTTTATAATTTTTATGTCACGCTTTACTTTTCCAAAAAGTATGCTTTGTTATATGATGTCTGAAGTTCAAGGAACATTTTCACGCATTGAACCCCACTATATAATAAGTATACATAAAATTACAACCATTTACGATAAAAATTTGTCTTAACTGGTCAACTACTGGTGCCTTTACCTTAAAGCCTTTTCGACATGCGGACTGTTTCGCAAACTTTCAACAGGTATAACAAAGAAGAGCACAGGTAGACGCACGAAATCTTTACAGAAGTTACTTGTATATAATCTAAGGAATATATCTGGAAAGCTTCAACCCGGTGCCTTTCGGTACTTTTTAGTTATTCAATTTTTAAGTCAACCGTGTGCCGCAGAGAATATGATTCCCTTCCACCCAGATTACCCAGCTCGTTCCTCTTTGCTTGTAAACTAACAATAAGAGTAATTAAGTAATAAAAGTGATGTTTAAGAAGCCTTCATTCTTACTAATCCCAATGGGATTTTCTAATTATTGCACGGTACCTTGAAGAAATCCGGGTATATACTGACCGCGCGCCTCACTAAACACCGACAGCCGTCCTGTGTTACATAAACTTTAGGGAGGCATAACAACAAAAGGCGCAGGTAAGCGCAGCCAATTTCTGCAGGAATCACTTCTGTATGATTTAAACTAAATGCCCTCAAAGTTTCCAGAAGGTACTTTGGAGTATTATATAAGTTTTTCAATGTTGAAGTTGGGAATGTAAGCAGAAAAACATGAGTTTAAAAAAAGATCAAGAAGTCGTTGAAAAATAATTTTTCGAGGAATTGGTTCTGGGTACTTCAACATTAACTAATAGTGATAAACTGTGCAAAAAAAAAGTCTCACACAATTCTTAATTGCTCTAATAGTATTTCCGTTTCAGCGAAATATTTGAACGTTTTCGCATTGCTGCAATTCCTTGCTTTTAAGCGCTGTTTCTTGCACTTAGGTGATTGCAAAATCAATTATTATTCCTGTCACTGGCCTCAGTTAACATTCTAAATTATGATAAAATTATTAAAGATCCATTCCGTGATTTGATTTTTTTCCACCTAGATTACCCATTTCTTTCCACTGTGCAACACCGCAGTTAAAAATCGTCTACAGTACTAAAATATATACATATGATTTGCTGTAACAACGAAAAATCATTCATTCATTTGGTCGATCTTACATTCCAGTATGATTACATGAGATATTTACATCTTACAACAGCTTAAAAAAATTAGTATAGCTGGTACTGGCATCGGACGTGAACGTCACGTCCTTGCACGTTGATCGCATCAACGTTAACGCGTTAAAGAACGACAACAAAAAAATAATTTAATCGGCGATAAAGGGTCTACGCGATTTATACTTGGTATAAGAGGACTGTTATACATCACTACTGTAGCTACAATCTTGTTAATTACACTATGCTGTCTTATAAATCCTACGTTTATAATTAAAATATGAGTATTTAACAGAAGATGATGTTATAGGAAATGACTTATCGATTTACATCAATCATTTAGCAGCTCGCTGTTGCTAGGATTCATTCACAAAGCCTCGGCAAGTTGCAAAAACTGTCAGAAGTATTTTTGCTGGATAGTCACCGTCCATCAAAGGTGTTTTGCATTTGCCATGTATCCATCAAATTGTTGCAATATAATTTATCATTTGTTGCAAACAGAACAATGTAAAGCTGTCAGAAGTACAAGGACGGTAGAAGTTTATTTCAGTGGAACAGCTGTCACTCGTGGAAGGAGGGATAGGTTGGAGATTCGGCTTTACCATGACCCGTTCGTTCATTTTTGTCAGTCCTATCTTTTTCCAAACTTTACTGGCATTTTAAAGCCGCGTATACTACATTTACGAAAGAAGAGAGGCCGTACGGACTGTTTTAACGTAAAAACGTCTATTTAGAATGAGCAAAGCAAATTACGATACGTATGAGTAAAACCCTGGAAAGAGTAAACGGGAATGGTTCAGAGCGTATGGCAATCTATAATACAAACTGATAAGAAATGAATTAAAAAATGGAAATAAAATAAAGGGTCTAGCAGGATAAGGGGGTCAAAAGTGCCCTTGAAGGTATTTTATTCCACGATGCGTCATTCGATAGGTAACCATAAGAAACCATTGTACACAAATTTTTAATCCGATAGCTTGACCGGGAGGGTAGTTATGGGGTAAATTCGAAAAACCGGTTTTTGCCCCATTTTCGGCACTTATTGATGTGCAAAAATGACGAAAAAATTCTGAAACATTCTAAACATGATTGCACACTTTAGGAATGATTTTCAGATTCTTCCGATGCAAGTGTCACGCGCGAAAAATCAAAAACCGAAAAAAAATCGGAAAAATATAGATTTTGCACTGAAATCTTCAAGGTACAATTTTTAAATAATTCCAGTAAGTACCTGATGTTACCATTATTATGCTCAATTTTTTTCATATTTTTTTGATATGGTGCAACACTGTGGGAAAAATCAAAAACCGATTTCCGGGACGCATTTCGTGCTGAAACGCGATCAGTATTTGCTATCATTGCATTATTTTAATTCAGTATGTTCATTTTATTACCTTCAATGTCTCTGAATACGAAAAGATACGCGTTAAGGAAGAGAATCAAGAAAATAAAGTAAATTGTTAATTGTATGCTCCTTATATGCTAGAACTTTGAACCTTCCTTCAAGAGATGAGATGGCGCAGTGGGTAGAGTGTCTGCCTGTGGAACCGCTGGAAACTTTTTGCCGCGGTTTCGAATCCCCATGGGGGACTTAATTTTTTTTTCTGTAATTTTTTTTTTTAAATTATTAAACACATAGCAATAATCAATAGTCGCTTTAAGGTGTTTCACAGATATTTTTATGTTTTCAAAAATTGTAAAACCAGCATGAAAATAATCATACGGTATGATTTTCCTAGTTATGCCATATTTTGCAATTATGAGTATTTTCAAACATTTTGTATGCTTAATAGATATTGGTTTATTATAATGCATGAAAATATATGTTAAATAATGAAGGGACATAATATTATATCTTGGAAAGTTATAACAAAGAAGAGGAAGGCAGAGTTTCTTCCTTTCTATAGATTATAACTTTTCATGATCCTTTAACATTTAACATACATTTTCAAATGTCTTCATAAATCGATGTTTATTCAATATACGAAATGTTTAAAAATACTAGTAATCGCAAATCGTGGCATTATTAAAAACAGTAGATATAATTATTTTTAAAAATATTTGTGAAACACCTTAAAGTGACCATTAATTATTGCTATGTGTTTAATAATTTAAAAAAAAAATTACAGAAAAAAAAATTAAGTCCCCCATGGGGATTCGAACCCGCGACAAAAGTTTCCAGCGGTTCCACAGGCAGACACTCTACCCACTGCGCCATCTCATCTCTTGAAGGAAGGTTCAAAGTTCTAGCATATAAGGAGCATACAATTAACAATTTACTTTATTTTCTTGATTCTCTTCCTTAACGCGTATCTTTTCGTATTCAGAGACATTGAAGGTAATAAAATGAACATACTGAATTAAAATAATGCAATGATAGCAAATACTGATCGCGTTTCAGCACGAAATGCGTCCCGGAAATCGGTTTTTGATTTTTCCCACAGTGTTGCACCATATCAAAAAAATATGAAAAAAATTGAGCATAATAATGGTAACATCAGGTACTTACTGGAATTATTTAAAAATTGTACCTTGCAGATTTCAGTGCAAAATCTATATTTTTCCGATTTTTTTTCGGTTTTTGATTTTTCGCGCGTGACACTTGCATCGGAAGAATCTGAAAATCATTCCTAAAGTGTGCAATCATGTTTAGAATGTTTCAGAATTTTTTCGTCATTTTTGCACATCAATAAGTGCCGAAAATGGGGCAAAAACCGGTTTTTCGAATTTACCCCATAACTACCCTCCCGGTCAAGCTATCGGATTAAAAATTTGTGTACAATGGTTTCTTATGGTTACCTATCGAATGACGCATCGTGGAATAAAATACCTTCAAGGGCACTTTTGACCCCCTTATCCTGCTAGACCCTTTCATGCCGAGTTCAATTCAACATCGTACATTGATCATTTTGGGATACGTGTAAGTAACTTCGAATCATCGAGTCTAACAATAAGTGACACAGCTGGTACAAAGATTTAGAAAAGTCTCGATTGTAATATTTCGAGAACTTATTCATTTAGTGAATTTAATTATACTTGTCAATTAAATTTCAATTATACCAATTCACTGTTCGAACAATTTTTATTAAATGGATAATTTTAAAGATATTGAATCGCATACTCTTCAAAATTCTAATTCACGAAGCAAACAGTCGATCAAAAAGCTTTCAATATACTTTCAAATAATTCTACGAACTTTCTTCAAAGACGCCCTGTGAAGGAAGTAGAACCCTATGGAATCCTGGGATACGGGATGGAAAGCACAGTCTACTGTGCGTGACATTATAATCGGCACGC
Organism: Cerceris ruficornis; assembly: GCA_963989415.1. Classification (NCBI taxonomy): domain Eukaryota; kingdom Metazoa; phylum Arthropoda; class Insecta; order Hymenoptera; family Crabronidae; genus Cerceris; species Cerceris ruficornis. The sequence continues at coordinate 13,942,482 of OZ022528.1, forward strand.
GGATCTCTGGGAGCATGCGTAACATATAATAATTGCGCCCGCTCCCTTCGTAAAATGCGCCAACCATCGGCGCCCATGTACCAGCCTTCCCATTACATTTAACCATAGATTACGAGAGACAATTACCGTGCGACTATCAGGGAGTAATTATTCCGACGTTAGCAGAAATTTCCGCATGCATTCGTGCCCCGTCCTGTGTGTACACACGTGCACACATGCGAAATCGAGAAAAAGAGAGACCTAGAGAAACTACGGACAGAGAGAAAGGGTGAAGCCCGTAGGAGAAGAAGAAAGAGGACTAGAGAGAAAGAGTCCACGAAGGAGAGAGATAGAGAGAGAGAGTGAGTTAGCTCGTGCACGTACAGATGGAACGAGAATTTTTGTAGACCGGATACTAGGTTCCATTAGAGCGGATACTTTTAATACTACCATTGAGATTTGTTTGCCAATGACAATGCGGACTGTGCAGCCGGAGAGGAAGCAGTATAGGCTGCGGATCGCAACGACGACGGTGAAGAGGCGAGAGGATGTGTCGGTGAGGCTTGGTCGCCGGTTGAAAACGCTCGCTGGAGGGACACTGAAACGGAAAGAGGGTAACGGAGGGTGAGATAGATAGAGAGGGAAAGAGTGGCAGAGAAAGAGAGAGAGAGAGAAAGAGAAAGCAGAGGGACGACCGAGAGATGGGGTTGGGCGAGAGAGATGCGCCGCGGCACAATGGGGGAAAATTAATCGCTGAAATCTGGGTACAATGTAAAAGAGTCGCGAGGTTGGGGGTTGACTGGGGGTTTATGAAAAAAGGCACGACTTCCCGGCGAAGCCATAAGTCAGCGATTTCCTCTGGTACATTGAGTCGGCGGCCGCGGACGAGCGAACGAGCACGAGCGGTGCAGAACTATCTTTGCGAGTTCTTATATGTGCGCTACCGCAGACCTGTAAGACATACGCGTCGCGTACGTCATTTCGAACGGCGGCCTTATCTTTAAACCTTTCACCCCCAGTGAGGCGGTGAAACCGTCAAAAAATTAGGGGGCATCGGCTTAGTCTTATCTGGCCGTTCGAGAGGAAGGACCGATTCGGTTTCCGTCGCTCCTGGAATTGGACTTCCTTCGAGGGACCATGGGTTTCTATATGATGTTTCGTGGGGATGAAATTAAGTCTTTCTCTGTCGAGGGATATTGTAAAATGTCTTAAGTCGATTATAACGTTAAGATGTCGTAGGTTAGAATTATAGGATTTGGTAATTTTTGAGAGAGGGGTGACTAATGAAAGGCCACCTTGTCGAACTTTATGAAGTAAAGGGTTTGAAGATAAACTCGTCGTGGGTTAAAAATGGTTGTGAATTTCTGTCTTTGTTATGTTATGAACTTTCTGTATTATTTAAGCACTTGTAGAACGATTTCTTGTGTGACTGCATCCGCAATAATTCGGAATTAACTTGGTAAAATAAAAATCGTTCAGTGATTCTTGACTTATCGTATAGTTTAACGTAATATTAATATTATACAAATAATTTTATCCGATCGCATCGTTGATATTTTCAATTTGATAGGATTTGTAAAACTTGAAAGTTTCCTATCCAATTTACCTCATCACGAGTGTCACTCGTTATTGTACGGGAAGAGGTTAATAACGAATGAAATTATCTATACGGAAAAAATGATAGCGACTGAATGAATGAAAATAGTGGCGACTGCAAAACCATAATTTCGAAGATCTATACGGCATGTGTACATCTTTATGAAAAGCACGACTTTATGCTGATTTGCGTGATACTCTACTTATCTTCAGGGGTTGAAAAACTTCACTGGTATTTCTTTCATACTTCATACGCCTTTAAGGGCGTTTGACTGCAATTTGCACTTACATTGGCCTTGAAAAAGCTCGCAGAAAGCAAGGAAACTTTATTTGGAACAATAGTAACGTGTACCGTGGTCTCGTTTTTTCAAGAGCCAATTAAAGCAAGAACTGGAGGGAGAATTTTAAAAAAGTTCAGTCTTTATTCTCGGGTTAATTGTTCGAAAAGATAAATTTCTTTAATACAGTTAACATTTTTGTGCATCTACCGACTGGCAAGGCAAAACTGTATCTTCATTTTATTGGACTGTATTTAAGAAGTGTGCAAGTCTTTCAGAAATTCTGAAAATGACAATGCCGATTTTATTTTATGGATTTGTTACTTTTCTAGTAAAAAATACAATTATTCTTATCTAATTGTTCCTTTTAAATTGAGAAACGAAGGGACTCGTGGCTTTCATGTTATTTTTTCAAATTCGTTGAGCAATTGCAGTGAAAAGATTACCTCAGTCGTTTCTCTGTAAAGTTCATTTTAACCTGAGGTTCAGTCAGCGGATAAAAGCCGTATGCTTTATACAAATCAAAGCGAAAGTTATTCAAATGTAATTTATATTCTGCAAAATGTTCATTTATATCAGTTTCATTGAGGTTGTATTAATTAACTCAATAGACATTCCTTAATAACAACTCATGCGACTAATGTAATTATGATGTTTCCTATTAATTGCATTCTCGATTATACACAAGTGTATAACGAATATCGGTAATTAAACATAAATTCTCAATCAGCGTGATTCTCGTTAACAGAATTTGGGTCTACATCGTGCAAAGCTAAGAAAAATTTTCGGTTACGTTTTATTTACGTAATTTTCCCTGAATTACACTCCTGTGCAATAACCGTACATGTCGATATTCGTAAATTAATTCTTCCTAATTGTTGCCTGTTAGAGAAGGAAAATGGGAACATTTACTGCTGGACTTTCACACCATCTGCCACGTATGGCCACTTCGGAGCCTTTGATACCTTAGTATCGTTTCAATTCTAAAGAAAAATGGTCCCACTTTTGCGAGCGGCGTGTAAAACAGTCGGATCGGAAATTTACAACTTATGACGAAGAACTGTAAACGTCTCCATAACATATATCCTCCGAAACGTTAACATTAAATCTGTCAAATCGATCGATCTTCTTGCTGTAGTACAAGAATAACACGTAACAGAATGCAATTAAATTTTTCCGGACTGAGTTTCTCAACTTCAACAGTAACAAAAAAGTCTATTTTTTTATTTCAAGCGTGGGATAATAAAGAAAATAATATATAAGGAATAAAAATCATAATTTAAAATTTCAGGAAATAATCCAAAAAGTAAACTTTAATCAAATGTAACTATTGATCCTTAGATTTCACTATTTGTGGACATTCTACAGCAGAGGTATTATTTCTTCTAGGTATTTAACTTATGGGCTTTTAAATTTATTTTTTGATTTCATTAGTGAAAATTCTACATATTCTTTCGGAAAGATTCCAAATGTCTAAATCTTTTCTCAGTAGAGTTTAATCTAATCATCCAAACATACACATATATTGGAAGCCCTAAGAGGTAAAATCTTTTAAAGTTTAACATTTTATTTTAAGTTTTAGATCAAATGTAATTATTCAAATCACATTAACAGAACTGTTATCTAAAATTGCGAAGTATTTAAGTCATGGATTCAAACGAGATCAAAATATATTTAGATCAAAGCTCATGATTCTTTAATGGGATTGTCACTATTTTATTCGTGCGTTATACATACACACATTTTCCCATATTTCTGAACCGCACAATTAAGAATCCTTCGCCATCAAAGCGGAAGTATAATCCGGCTTACGTCTTTCCGTCGTCGTCCTTATTATCTGTGATTAATTCTTCTTATTGTTCTCGATTGTGCGGGGCGTTCATTATGTTTAATGAAATAATTCATCATAGATTTAATTAAATCAAGTTACTTGCCGCGCATGATCCACTATAACATAATTAAAATGTATGCCCTCTTCGATTTGTCGAAGGTAAGGAGATAAAATAGCATCTGCGTTGGAATTGCATCAGAAGAGCCCAGCTTAATTGATCCATTTCAATCAAGCCTGGAAACGTGTCCTATGTTTGATTATTTTTAAAGTAATCGATGATTCCCGATGAATAATGTAAACCCGATATCGGTGTGATTAATTTCTATTTAAAACTGTCGAGTAGTTATTTTGAAATATATACTATTTAAAAAATGAATCTGCACATTTTTTATTGACGCGTAATTGGAGCAATCTGACCTTGCCAAATGGCAGATAAATAGAACTATCGTGGCTCGTTAATTTCTTCTTTTTCAAATATGTTATTTTAATTTTTCATACCTTACAGAGAAAATAAGAAATCTCAGATAAAAACAGGTTGGTAAACGCTATCGAAAAAATTCAAAATTTCCATTACCAGTTCACTGAAAAAAAATTGAAGATAAGGTTCACCTTTCTCCTAAAAATTCAAAAAATTGCCTACACTCCCTGTGGTGCAGCCATGGAAGATATAAAGCGAAGCCTCTCTATTTTTAGCACGTCCATAACACAGGGTAGAAATTCAGTAGAAAAATTCGTAACTTCTTTTGGGTCTCTGTATAGTCGGTAGAGAGATTTCCAAGAAACTCTAAGAAAACTAGACGCGTGCTCTATACCGGCGACGCTCTTTAGTTGATCGCCAGAGCCGTCTCGGAAAGAGCTCCGCCTGCTTCCCTTTCCCGTGCGCTCGAGAGCTCGCTGATTGCTTTGCCTTTCACTTGCCAGGTTCGGACCTATTGGCACGCGCGTGGTGGCGTATTGGGGCGACATTTGTGTCTAACCACTCGCGCTGGAAAGACATGCCACGCGCGTCGACCGCGGAGAACAAAACGACGTGCGTAGCACGTCGACCAAGGTTATTTGTTGAAGAACAGTTTCAGATCGCACCACGTCGCGTGCAGGGTAAAACAAAAGTATTATTAGTGAGAAAGTATGCTCTGATAAGTTTTAACTCAAATACGATTAATAGATTTTAATGTTTTTGGACTTCTAGCGATGATTTGGTGGATTTCAACCACTGCGTGACGCCTTACGGCGAAATATAATGCTCTGTTCTAGTACGCGTATCTCTAAATTAATTTCTAGCGCAAACAGTTAAGAGACTCCGCGACAGAAGAACGCAAGGCCTTATCGCGTTAAAGGATACATTGTTGCGGCCGAGCATTCCTTTTCGCCGTAAGGCGTCACGTAGTGGTTGAATTCCACCAAATCATCGCCAGAAGTCCACAAACATTAAAATCTATTAATCGTATTTGATTTAAAACTTATCAGAGCATACTTTTTCACTAATAATACTTTTGTTTTACCCTGCACACGACGTGGTGCGATCTGAAACTGTTCTTCAACAAATAACCTTGGTCGACGTGCTACGCAGGTCGTTTTGTTTTCCGCGATCGACTCGCGTGGCATGTCTTTCCAGCGCGAGCGGTTAGTTACGAATGTCGCCCCAATACGCCACCACGCTCGTGCCAATAGATCCGACCATGACACCGAAAGAGTGTCGGTGAACCAGTGACATCTCAGCTGTATGTATGGGTGAAGTAGGCGGAGCTCTTCCCGAAACGGCTCTGGCGATCAACTAAAGAGCGTCGATGCTCTATACGGTCCGATCCCCACCTTGGCAACGGAGTCGCCCGTGTCGTTGTTCGCACACCACGCAAAACGATGAACCAAAAACTATAAAGAAGAACCGAATCCTCCGGACAAGAGAAATCGTTCAAACACGAAGCACAAACAGTCATTCATACACTCACAATTAGTGAATAAAAAATCACAAGCAATCTCAAAATACTTATACTTAGAGACACGTTAAAAACACGTGATACAAGCGAGATGCAATCATTCAAACACAATTGTTATTCATTAAGTGTTATTGAAACATTGTTAATCGTTGAATGTAAATGCGTTATTGATTAAAACATAAAATCAAGAAAACAGCACACCACTTAAGTGCACTTGTGAGACAATCATTGTTGAGGAAAGAATTAAAAACTCTCTTCAACATTATTTTATCTCGTTTCCGCCCTTCTCTCCCACTTTGTACTTGAAAATAATAATATCGTCAGTAATTCCAAAGCGAATAACTTATCAGTCCTTCCACAGTCCACTCCTTAATTTTTTGACCTGAGATCTCTTCAGGGCCTATGTCTGTTGTAATTAAACAGTCAATTATCCAAATAAAAATTTAGAAACTAGTCCGAGCTATATTCTACATCAGGGCTTGGAATTAACCTGTGTAACAGAAAGCAGTCTCAAGCAAGTCAACGAACAGTTCAGTTGTATATACAGTGAGTCACGAAAGTATTCGAACGCTTTGAAGTGAAAAGTTTGACGTTGGAAAAACATAAGTCATATTACGAATAACAAAATACTTTTATTTCTGTAATAACACATAAGTATCATGATTATACATGTTAAATTTGAAGTGTCTCTGATAACGTATACAATACTTATAAAATATTTTTTGGTAACGTGATCTAAATGAACGCCACAAAAGTATTCAAACGATTAAATAAATAGTACATATTGGTAAGATTCCACCTAGCCTGCGTCGGCTTTGATTCCGCCGCGGCTTCTTCAAGGGTGACCTGAGGGACGGTGTTGGGGCCTCCGAGTTCGCAACTGCGTAATATTCTCCTCCTTTCCCTGTATCGTGGGGTATTGCCACCTCCGAGTCTCGGCCGGCTGCCCGTGCCCCGCTTATCGGGGTACCGACTAGTTGGGACTTTGGGGGGGATCAGGGGAAGGAGACGCGGCCTGGAGGTTTCCAGCTCGTCCAAAAACCAGCAGAACACTTTAGAACCGTTTGAAAGACACACGCACCGCACAAGCACATTTAATATTGTATCTTAACAAGCACACTTACTTTTGTACAAACAAATAAAACACATTGGTCAACAACATCGTTGACTACATTAAGAGTGCCCAGTTCGAACCAGCATTCAAATCCTAAACCGAGCATTCGCGAACTAATGGTAGGAAGCAAGACGTGCTCTACCACATATCTTAAACAACTATAGTGTTTTAATATTTTATTGGACCACCATGAGCTTTTATTATTGCTTGCAAACGTCGTTGCATGCTATCAACTAAATTTTCAGTAACATTTTTTTTTATATTGTTCCAAACTTCTATAATTTTTGCTTTTAATGTTTCCTTGGAATTAATATTATGTTTACTTAATTGTTTGCCAATTTCTGCCCATAAGTGTTCTATGGGGTTGACGTCCGGACTTTGTGGGGGTGTTTCTAAAACGTGGGGTACGTTGTATATGATCCATTCTTAAACAATACATGCGGTGTGTTTTGGATCATTGTCCTGCTGAAAATGAAAATCGCTTACTACACCTAATTTTTCCGCACTTTACTTCAAATTGTCTTTAAATATTTGCATATATGTATTTGAATTTATCTAGTATTCCGTCAATAATTACGAGGTTTCCAACACCACTGGTCCCCATACATCCCCATACCATTATCGACCCACCTCTATTTGCTTTTCTCCAAATTTTATGGCATCCATCTGAGCCAAATGTATTAAATTTGCTCTCGTCTAAAAAAATAACGTGCTTCCAAAAGTCCTTATCTTTGTTGACAAAATTTTTAGCGAAATTTAATCTTTTCTGTTTATTGACTTCGCTAATAAATGGTTTCTTTCGGGGAATACGACCATGAAAATCGTTTTTACGTAGGATTTTTCGACAAAGTTCAGGATGAACTTGTTTTCTAAAATTATCAGCAACTTGTACAGCAAGTTTTGGTGCAGAAATTGTTGGGCCCTTTTTTATTTCACGCACAATTGTGTTCTCTTCCCTCTTCGTTAATTTCTTGGGCCGGCCAGAACGGACTTCATCCTGAAGGATTCCAGTGGTTTTTACCTTTTTTACTATGTAGTAAATGGTAGATTTACTTCGCCCTAAGAAATGTGCTATTTCGCTATAGCTCTTGCCTTCATTATGCCACTTAATTATTAATTTCCTGTCAGTAATGCTTGTCTCTGACTTTTTTGGGCACATTATTGATATAAATTTTAAAATCTTATTAACACTTGCAGCACTGACCAAGGGAAGTGTGTAACACCAACTGAGGAAACTAATGTTTACTGTTTGTCAAGTTCAAGGAGTGTTCTGTACTCCAAATTTCGTCGTTCGAATACTTTCGTGGAATCTGTTTACTCGATGTTACAAAGAAATCTTCCATAAGTAATGTTTACGTTATCAGACACACTTCAAATTTGACATGAGTAGCTATGACACTTATATATTACTATAGGAATAAAAGTATTTTGTAATTCGCAATATCACTCACATTTTTTAAGCGTTAAACTTTTCATTTCGGAGCGTTCGAATACTTTCGTGACTCACTGTACGTGTGTCATGTTATTCTTGTAATTGTAATTCTTATTAATTCTACTTTCTCGTTTCAACAACAATCGCATAATACCATTTTCCCGTATTAACCTCCATCCGATCCTTAAAAAAAATCACACTGGACTTCCGTTTCTAGAAGGGTCTTTTCTGAACCGCAGTCAATTTTCTATTAAAAAACAAGAGTTTTTTATTTTTTCTTTATAACAACTTTATTGAGAATAATATGTGTTCACCGTGTACACACAATTTGTCTCGATTTGGGTTAAAAAAAGACCTCAGGGACTAATGAAGGTTTAACTGTTCAACTTGATAGCTTCTAAAATTCCAAGTTGTCTAACTTCATTTTCTGCTAGACGGGTCCAGGGCGATATTCTAAGTCGAAGAGTGAAAATCACATTAATCTTTCAGCAAAAAAGACGTATAATAAACTTCAAATACACACTATTCCACATAAGTCCTCATCCGAGAACACTTAAATCTGGTTGAACCAAGTTTGTAAATTCCTAAGTCCGCGCTTATCAAACAAGCCACGGAATAACAACTTAATCCTTGAACGATCTGTGCAGGTGTTCGTGACAAGTTTTTGCATCCAAAGCTCCTTGGAGCTCGTGTTTACATCTGGCTGGACACCGAATTCAACCTCGCTCATTGTCAGTTCCTCGATGGCTGCGAACGTGGATGAACAGGGAATCTGACCCTGCTCATTATCGGCTCCTCCGTCAGCTGTGAACGTGATGTTACATGGTGCTGAATGGTGATGTTTAATCGGCAATGGCTACGAAATCGAATCGTCATCTTGCTGTCTCGAGAAGAAGAAGAACGGGTGAGTTTTTGAAGGATATTGTAATAATTTGATGTTCTAATAAATTACATAGCATGTTAAGAGTAAAGAAAAATTACCTAAACGACTTTAATATGTTATGTGGCTGGTAAATTTTTCTTGAGAATTTTAAATTAAATTTACTTTTAAATAGGCATAACATGAAATCTATTAATGACATCATGATAGTTTTTGACTTCTTTTCGATCTAGTGAAATTTCTATCGCTGAAATTCCTGTGATTTATTGCGGGGGTTTTCAAAAATGGTAAAGGATTATATTGGATCGTTCCTTTCGTTTGAAAATATACATTTTTATAAAATTTTATATACCAGATAAAGTTTCAGGAGAGTTACTCTTTATTATCACTAGATTGACGGAAGCTGTCACATTGACGGCTTCAAACAAATTTCACGGCCGCAAATCTAGTGTTAAGTAATAGCGCGAGAATAATACAGATATATATTCATTATTTATAGAATATTAAGAAAATTACATCTATCATGATGCTATTCGAATCTCTATTCTATGTATCAATAGTTATTTTGAGCTTACTGCCAAGTGGATTTATATTTCATCTTATATTCTAACGTGATATTGGTTAATCAGCAGAAAAATATACTTAACAGTTTGAAATCATTGTAATTGTAAGTAACACAAGTGTTTGAAGCTAATTGCGGAATGTGCACATTTATTAAAACCGTAATTCGTGCGTCAATGACAGATTTTTATAACGAATCTACCAGAACCTGTGTGAATCGTGAAGCGATAAAAAAGTGGTCACTTTTATAGATTTATCGCATTTCAGAAGCTTAAATGGCTATAAATCGAGCTCACGGCGTTGTTAAAATTTTTAGCGTATATAGGAACGACCCAATTTTCGAAGATTCGATCTTGCAAGCGAGATGCATTCTATTTATGTCTCGTCCTTTTCGATGTTTTCTTATCGGGAAATAAGTAGAATTTAAAAAGAGTCGGCCGTAAGGAAAGAATAGCTAAACGAAACGACAGAGGGTATGACAATAAAAAATTAAACATTAATAGTATTGAAAACTATTGTTTTTCTAATTCAAAGTTGTTTAAACATTACATAGACGAATCCAGTAATTTACAGAAATTACATTATAACACGATAATTCATTTTCTAGATTTCTAAATATGTATTCACATATTTACCCAATATTCCTTCAAAACATTCGTATTATCCTTTTTAGAATTTTATCGTCTTCTTATTCATAGATAAAATAATAATTGAAGTAATTATAGAAATATATGTAGAGCTGGGGATTTTTCAAAGAGGAGGGCGGATTGGTTACAACTTTAAACAACTCAATATAACCAAATAACAATTAACAATATATTAAAAGGTTATAACTAATTAACAACAAACTAATACGACAACTTAAAACTCCTCTCAACTACAACGCAACTAATACAACTCGACTACAACTCAAAACAACTCGTGACAACTCTTAATACGACTCTTGTAACAACTAATACGACACTTGCTACGATACTCTACAACACTGCTACTACGACACTTACTACGATACTTCCGACACTTCTTACGACACTGCTCGTCCCTTAACCTACGCTTCCTTATATTCTACTCATTCATCCTTCTCACACAACTATTCACTCTCTCGCACTCGCACTCGCATTCGCACTCACTACGTCTAGAATATTCGGGCCTTGGGGGAGAAAACGGTCGGCCAGCTGACCTGAGCAGGGCCTAACCCCCGCTTTCGCCTTCGCAGCCCTTCGTCACTCTTAACACCAAACTATCGATATTTTCCCGGCTCTACATATATATGCAGTGGTCAGGAGTGATGTGTGTGTGTGTGTGCGTATGTGAGGTATGAAGGAGAGTTGGAGCAAGAAAAAAATAAGACGATCGGGTGAGCGAGAGACGCGTGGCAACGAAGATTCGGAAGAGTCGAATCTGAGCGACGACCACAAAAAGAAGTACGGTGATAAGAAGTACAACGGGAGCACGTTTTTTCTTAATTACTTTTGTTTAATAATTTATACTTTATTTTTATCTCTAAATATATATATTCTTATCTAGTTTCTAATAAACAATATAAATCCTACATATATATTCCTAATAATATGAAAAAGAAAATCTTAATCGCTTGAAAGAATCAAAATTTATTTGCAAACAAGTCTAAATGCCTGCGAGCTATTTGCAAAGTTCAGCATGTCTTTTTATGAGCGTTATTAAACAATCGGAGCGAGACATAATTGTACACAAAATTTTCCACGGATTTTGCTACGGTACGCTAAATGAAAATCAGACATTTGTTATGGTCCAATTAACGTAGCAGCCTTTTGCTCGAAACTCGTCTGTGATCTTTCGAGCATTCCCCGTATATAGAGAACGTTTCATTATTACCTCTCCTAGAAAAGTACGGACACACGGAATATCAGAATATCGACTCCATTTTAACCCGTTTAATTGTTTAAGTGTTCGGCCAATTTAAAAAAATTCTTATCGATAATCACATATTTTGCTCCATTTCGTTCCAGATACAATTGTCGTCGAGGTATCGTACTACTTTCTGACTCTGTAACTGTTTCAAGCAAAAATTCAACTTTACATTTTTTATATTAATTTTTCGAAGTGAGATAAAAATGATGGTACCTTGCATATCAGAATAATATAAAGATTTTTATCACTATTATATTTTTTCATCCATTACGGCTCAAGGGATTAAGACATTCGGATAATATTATCAATATTTTAATGATTTAATCATTATCAGAAATGCCAACTCTCTCTTTATAATTTTATAAAAAATACTGTTAATACGATTATAGAGACAAAATGTTACATATTAATGGTTTTAAAAATATTTAGAAACACATCTGATAGTGGCCACCTGAACATATACTTACAATTAGTGACGTTCGCCTTTCCCGGGGCCCGAAATTTCTGTGACCGGCCCTGCTTTTCGTCATATTTCTCACTTCCTGTAATTCATAAATGTGTTCCTATACTATATTATAATACCTATTACTAATGCATAGACATACAATAAAACTACAAACCACTAACGATCATCTATAGTCCGTAAATACAATGAATCCATGTATAATTACACGGACTAAAATGGAGGATAATTCTCTTTTACGAATATATCTTTCGCCGCAATATTTTGATGGAACAACTACTCATTACAAGCAACTTATAACAGGAAATATGAAATTCGTGCTAACGAGATGGGCACCGTTGACGAGCGGAATCGTATAAATAATGAAAAGTTCGCTAACGAATGCAACGCATTCCCGATAGTGTACGATGCCTATCGTCATTTAATGCGCTCATTATTTCGATAATTAATGCCATTGGAGCATTCCCTCGAAATCCTCGGCTCGCGTAAAAATATCAGATTTCGGCGTTTTATTCGCGCGAATCTGCGTGACGCACCGCGGACATTTGCTCGATGTACCGTGCACGTGACAATTATTAAAACAGGGTCAGCGTCACTTAACGTCGTCGTCATTTATCGCCGTTTAACGGAATTAATGATCACACCTGTGTACCGGCCGACGTGATGCGTTCATTAATACGACACTGGATTTTACCGCGATACATATTGCGTTTTTCATAGCTTCCACGTCGACGGACAGATACCAAGATATTTCCCTTTTGCGCTGTTTCTTTGTTTTTCCTTCCGGTGTGTGTCTAGCATCTATTTTAATGGCTGAACTTTTGTCAATATTCTATACGACACTTCTTTCCTACATTTCTATTGTGTTCTTGAATTTTGTGAAGTGAATGATAAAGCGAAAGGATTTTTTTTAAAGAAATATGCGGTACTAGGATTTCAGTTTGGTGGTACTTCTGTTGTGGATTTGTATAGTTCGGCAACTGAAAGATGGCTAGGGAGCTGCGGAGACTCTCGTTTTCAGCCGATGATTTCCGCCGTTTCGTTTGTGGAATCTCCAAACTCAGCCTTCTAAAGTAAACGACTATGCGGAGTGTTTACTTTAGGAGACTGGATTTGGGAATTCCAAAAATGAAATGGCGGGAATAGGCGGTTGAAAATGAGAGGCTCCGCCGCTCCCTAGTCATCTTTCACTTGTCGGACCGATCCTCGTTGGATATTGAGGATATTGCTGTTTTATTTTGTGTTTCAACGTTTAGCAGGCAGTGCTAATAGATGCAATTCTATTAAATATTGCTACTATTAAACATAGTTTTTTTCGCAATGCTTGAAAGACATCTATGTGCATGATTAAAAAGAAAACGTAGTTATATGTATAATGAGGACAATTTTATTTTTAATAGCACTTCTTAATGAAAAATAAGGCAGAAAATATAAATTGAAAAGATTTAATAATCTTTACTAACGGTAGATTCATTTTTTAATACTCGGAGGTACTGCAGATGACCTAAATACGTTATTGGTAATCGTAAAGAAATCTGTGCTCACGAAAAAGTAAAATAGCTGGCAGAATAACTTTCTCTTACACTGAACCACAATTATTTATTCTAAAAGACGTTGTCAAAATAAAATAAACCGTCAGAAACAAATCCCAAACTTGAACAGCGCTAAAACAATGAACTCCCATCTTCGACTTCATAAACGATCAAGTTTCACAAAACCTTTTGCAAACCCCATCGAGATGAAAAGTCCAGGATACTCGTACATATCAGTTTCGGCATTATAATTTTCCTGCTAACTTTACGTATCCCGAATGTCGGATTATTTCGTTTTTATACCGTGCAGCCTAATTTCACATTCAACGGATGCACCGCACCGTGTTGCACTTGATATGCATACACATTCGAGTACTTACACTGTTTTTACGCAGACCGCATTGTACATCAATGCGTACTTGCTCGTAATACATGCCGGTTTTTAGTGGCACCGCTAACGTCACTTCATATATCAATCCGCAAAAACGCGAAAGCTCGTTTCATGACCACCGTGGTCAAGAAGTAGAGCAAAACAAACGTTTGAAAGCGCAGCCGCTGTTTCGTTGCTCCACGTCCCCCTATTTCGACGTGAGGGTGATAATAGTGATAGTGCTAATTGTGATGTAAAATAAAAGGAATATTTGCAATCGACGGTAATTATCTTTGAAATTATTTGACGAACGTGGCGGATCGTAAGATGGAATTAATTGTCCAAATGTCGTGGATAAATGGATTAAAATGTAATGTTGCGTGTAGAAGCGTAGCACGAGGGAAGAGAAAATGATTTTTCGCGCAAAAGTAAGTTGAAATTGTAGGGAAATTTTTTTCATACGAGACCTCATTTTTAGGTGAAACTATGAGTTTGTCCAGTATGAGTACATTTCACTGTGTGATGCTATGGATTAGTATTTTTTGATGTGTTTGCGTTTATGAACAATCGAATGACAGTACTTTTTTTTTAATATCCTTGCTATATAGGTATATTAACTACTTATTTTCAGTAAATCTATTTACTATGATAATTATTGGTTCGACAAATACTCGAGATTTTTGCTACATTTTTTAAATCGTTTTTCTCTGCAATTTCGACTAGTTTTTTCATTACAAATTAGCCGATTTTTACTTATGTTACAATTTTTCTCGTATTCTACGTATATATAGAAACATTTGGTTACATATTTAAAAATTGTATGATATAAACAATGAGAACAGTCCCGTAATAAAGTAAGCCGATCCAAAAATTTAAAGAGCATATCTTCCATGGAATTTTAATTAAAAAGCATATACTATTTACGTGTATTTTAAGGGAAATAATTTTTAAATAAAAAATACTGCATTCCAAGGATCATAATCCGTATTTTCTATTACGCATATATTATTTTAAAAGAATTCGTTAAATTCATGTTGCTTTTTTGGAATTTTTATCCTCGATAACACAAACATCTGCCCGCTTAATTTTCAACGGAAAAGTGTGAATCCTTCAATAATTCCAGTCGTTGCATACTTGAATTGAAAAATTATCCGTTTATGATATTGGAAGGAGAATACAGCGGAAAATAACGAACCCTGTTGAGTAATATGTACAGATGAATTTATTTAACATCGAAAAAGCTGTAAATGGCGATAATTTGGTATTATTAATATTGCTCGAACGTATAGGACACATTCAATTAGCGGGTCGAGGCGAGCGACGAAAATTACAGATTAATCGTTGAAATATTAAATCGATGAGAAAAGCAGGAAACTGGGAGAATCGGCCGTTAGCATGAACTGTGGGAATTCTCCGCGTTGTCACCTGTCACAGATAAACTCTTTTTCCCCCTTTCATTCTCTCTCTCTCTCTCTCTCTCTCTCCCTCTCTCTCCTCCTCCTTTCTGCGCGATGAAAATAGTAAAAGTAAGCCAGTAGAAAAGAAGATTTTCTCCTTGGGTGGGTTATAATGAGAAAAGTAACTCCAATTTAAATAATATCCCGAAGTGCGGAGAAAAATAATATCTGCAATTGCGTCGAAACTCGCGAAAAGAGAAAACTAATTCCGAAAGATAGCCCAGCCAAGTGATCTTTTGCCAAAGCGTCGAAGGCAATCGATGAGAATTATTCACGAGATCTACGTTGCATAATTTTAGGTTCCTTTCGAGATAGAAACAAGTATATAAAAACAGTCATCCAAATAAGTTCTCCAAGCGCGCTTCACGGATCGTCCCTCGGTGGAGGCGCTTCTTCCTCCTAAATGCATCGTTTAACGATTAAGTTACATTAGCAATTCTATCAGTTATTTATTCATTGAAAAAAATGTAATTGTTGCAACTCGAGGTGAAAGATGAAGTTCAATCCTTTTTTTTTATTGGGAAATTAATGCCTCTCACACAATGTCCACGACATACGAGCCAGAATAAAAGTGACGGTTTCTTGGAACAGTCGGACATTTTCTCGTGAAAGTGGGAAAAAGTTTGTCGCGTCTGGATCCTCCGTCTTTACTTGGCTACGTTCAAACATTATTCCATTCTTAGTGATACCCGACGAAGTTCGTTATAACAAGCCGATGACGTATTATCAACTCGTAAACTTATAGAGTAAACAAGCCCGCATCTGGCACAGAGTTGCCTGGAGCAGTTTCATAGGATTTCTAGAAAATCTACCCTCTGAATTCCATATTCGCCCGACTTCTGATTAACTTATCACAATAGCGGCTGGAACATCATTACATTCGCCCCATATTTCCGGCTTCTAACCAGCTGAACATCTTTCACGGGGCAGATACGAAATTCATATCTATCTGAAGTTCCTCGTAAAGTTAACGTGCTAGATTACAGCAACATGTTTTAATTGATCCACCGGGAAACAAACCCGTTCGTTGAACGGATATTAGGGACATCCATCTTTCGATCGCTACTTCGACACATTCTTTTGGCTTTGACTGGTTTGGTTATTATGCTTAGGACCTACTATTCCATCTGGGTTCCGAATTATCGAGGCTACGATATACAGGGCGGTTGCGATAAATTGTACCATCATTTTCTTCTATAAACGGTGAACATTCACAAAAAATCGACGAGGTAGAAGTTGTAGTATATTTTACTAGCAAGATGATAGCGTATGTAAATTTGTTGTATTATTAATATTTTTCTAGAAACAAAGGTGCCCTTCATTTTTTTAAATGGAATGCTACATATTTTTTTCATCGTATGAAATCGAGCATTAAGACGAATCTAACCATATAATATACTATGTTCTTCAGGGTCATACAAGGGCAAAACTTAAAGAAATAAATTTAACATTTCATAATATTGCATTTACTAGTATGTTGTAGTGATATTGACTCTTTATTGAAACTTTTGGCAGGCTAGAAAAAAGTGATTCAGAATTGCCAAATACCACGCCTTTTCTGGCCTACTTGGTTATTCATCTTTACAGTGGTATTAACCCTTAGTTAGCGGTCGTCTTTCTGCTCTCAGCCACCAAAGCACTTTTACCGTTGCTACTGTATGTCTACTCTCAGCCGCCAAAGCAAAGAATCAACACGTTTCTGAGGTATATATAATTATTACTAAGATTGATTAGTTTTGTTTTAAATGCGATTTCACATTTTGTTTTTAATAAAATACGACCGCAAAGGTGTAACGAGCCAGGCGAGTGGCAGAACGAGGCCGAATGCGTTAATGCAATTTTTACTTGCGAGAGTTAAGGACTGCAACGAGTCGGGGAATTATATCCGGGGACCGGACTAATCTATAGCAGAACTATAGAGTCGCCGTATTGTAGTATCGGGAATTTTTAGACACCGAGTAGACGTAGAAATGTAAGGACAGGTAGACGACGATACGGACTAACGGTGACACACGGCGACTGGTACGGACGTCTCGAGGCAAAACGGTACGCAAGGGAGAGTGCATGAGGCCGGCAGGCCCGGGAATTTCCCGGGGGTGAGGCCCAGCGGCCAGGGTGCACTCGTACTCGGGCGGATGTGCCGTTTTTCCTCGAGAGACAGAGACAGACGAGAAAGACGAAGACAGACGAACGGATAATAAATAGACACGACGGACGAAACGAAGGGACAGTTTTTAGAGACACACGGAGACGGGGACAGTTTTGAGATACACGGAGACGGACAGTTACGATATACACGGAGAGACGATATACACGGAGACGGAGACGAATATACACGGAGTACGGAGACGAACGGAGACGAGTAGTATATTTTAAGTTTAAAGTTAAACACGATTCGCGACTTTCCGATCTTAGCCGCTAATTAACATCCACCAATCCCACAGTATGTCCGTTAATAACGAAAAACCTTACGGTATTTTCGCGCTAGTATAGCGGGTCAGTCCCGTACCAAAGAATACGGGGGTACCGCCACTAGCTAGTATAAGGAAATGGAAATTTTGTTTCAACCCGTAGACCCTTTCTCTTCTAACGATTGTAGGGGTGACGGTTTACGATCCGGTCGCCGCCATTGTATCGGCTTCGGGCGGCCGACTCCGCACGGAGCCCATTTGCAACTTGTAATTAGCAAACGCAAGTATTTTGGGACCGCGCGGGTCTAGGACCGTCCAAGGTGGACAGGGGCCGGCTCGTGAGCCGTCGGTAAAGGGAATCCATTGTCTAGGTGGGCACGTTGCCTCGGGACGGCCGGGACCTTGAGGGGTGTTCAACAAATATGGGATTTTCCATATCAGAACACCCCCATGACCGACGGACGTCTCGAGGCGACTTTAACAATATTTCGGACCCACCTAGACAAGGACAGATGGAGCTCCTTTCCCCTCGTACAAACCCACGAAGAAGTGGGGAACGGAAATGCACGGGAAGGAGTAGGGATGACCGGGAGTTTAAAAAGGACGACTCTCCGCCCTACCAGTCTTTTTACGTGGATTTCCGGCAAGTGCTTATTGTCTGTAAGACACTCAAATTTATCAGTGTAAATAAAGAACGTCGAATCCTACACGATTACCCGTAACTTTAGTTTTAAAATATCTTATTCACCCCGAGCGGTAAGAGTGAATAAGGGAGATCGTTGCTCTGTTATATACACGAAGATCAAGGAAGTAAATTGAAATAACCAAAACGTTTGAATGTCACAAATGTGAATATATACGTATATTAAAAGTTCTAATCAATTGTTGTTCAGAATGCAATTACAGTGACTGATTCTTAAATTTAAACTTACAATTAGCCGAAATATACGCGTCGGTTTGCGGGCATTTTCCTCGTCTTATACTTACAATAGTCAAACTAATGCGAAAGTCGTGGACTTTGAAATTTCTCTACACTAAAGTAACAGCGTGACGTTCTAAGGAATACTGGCCCCAAGGAGTCAAAAAATGTCTCGCTTATATAGGGCTCGGTTCTGGGAAAAACTGTGGAAAAATGAGTGGAGGTGGTACGATTCTGGTAGGGAGATTAGGGTACCAAGGCGGCATGGGATAAATCTTGACAGGATTTTAGGGGATCGTAGTTTGTTTATACTAGTTGCTCGGACAGTGGCCCTGTACAGCGAGACCCCTTTGTGTTTACATCTTTTTGTAAATTTTCTAAGTGGCCGACTGGTATCAGATGAAAAAAGAAGATTCAGGGCCGCATGTAACAAAGAGTTAATAAAAAGTACTAGAAAAAGAAATAAAGTATTTTCCTTGGCACCATTAACGTTTTCGAGCTATAAAAATTATGATTTTAATAGAAAATGTTTGACTTCAGTAAAAATGTTGAAAGTGGCGAAATACGGATAATATTCAGCGCATTAATTCTACGGTAACTAATTAGTCTGGTATATTTAAATATATTAGTTAAATACATTTGAAGATGGGAGACAAATTAGGGTAGAAAAGTATTCTCTAATTTTACCATAAAGTTTATTTTTTTCAATACAAAATAGACATAGTGAGAAAAAATCGATCAGTCCTGTATATTTAGTCGTATTAGAGAACTGTATTAGCTGAAGAGGAACTATCGAGGGACGAACAAAATTAATTAATTTAATACTTTATATTTTGAAGATAGACGTAGAAATCAAACAAATTATATCCTCAAAAATTTCGAGAATTTTCGAAAATTTAGAAAGTAGATATTCTATTCCCTCGGCAGATCTTTAAGTAGATCTATAAATGAATCAGCCCATCTTATCCAACCCCTTTAAGACTCTTTTAATTACGATCTCAAAAGAGAGTATAAAATACCGCGAAATGATTTAAGTCCTCGGATTCAAGGAGACAAGTTCAATTCCTTTCCAAGATCATTTGCGTCGAAGTTAACGGTCGCAAGAGCGTCGGAGGGTAAAAATACGGAACAACGGAGTACAGAATAAAGGAGCGAGAAAACTTTCATCTCGTTCTCCCGTCGAAGAGGGAGAGGAATAAATGCAGGACGGTGGGGGCCGAAAATGGCGTTAGAGGCTCGAGAAAAGGAAATTAAATAGATAACATTTGCCATCGTAAGGAGGCGGACCTAATCGTGTGCGACCGCGTGAGACAATTTCATCCGCTTTTAACGGGGGACGATATATTTTAAGTTTACTCGTTGACGCCAGCCAGATCCTCAAAACCATGGTGGAAGAGGAGGGTGTAGATTCTACTTGATATCGTGTCCCTCCTTTTGCATGTTTCTACAGCCACGGAGACGCATGTTTAACGTGTTTTGCCATCATAGAAAACAAGAGCGGTCGGTCTGGGTTTACCGTGACGCTGTTTTTCACAGAGGAATCCTTTTGTTCGTGGGATTAACTATTTTCTTTTCTATTTTTTTTAAGCGGCTAGAGAGTGGAAGTAAGGATGAGAATGCAGAATGAGGGTGAGGAGGAACGATAGGATATGCGAGGTGTTATTCATTTCGTGGGTAATAAATGGCAAATTAAAGAATTACTTGTATGGCTCTGTGGCGGGGGTTTTCGCGGAAGGATTCTTTTGTATGTAGAATTATATTATGTTTTAGAAGATAATAATAGGGAGCAAAAAATAAAGTTTAACGTATTTATTTTGGGTGAGATAATGGGGATATAGAAATTCAGTGGACCCCGTATAACGCGAATTCGTATAACGCTCCGAAAAAATTGCGACAAGTCCTCATACAACGCGATAAACCGTCCCGTATAACGCGCAAGATAAATTAAATATTTTCACATAGTTTCTGATTTTTTGTTTAGACAAGCTAATGTATAGACTTACCTGTTCTTTATTATTACCTATTGTTAAAAAATAATAATGCAGAGCTATACGTTTTCTCCTCAACTCTTCAGGTATTTTATGTATTTCAGTATGCGTGGCTGAAATATATATTCTTCTTATAAAAATATTATTATAACGCATACAATACTTTTCTTTTTTATTATTAAGTCACCTGTATTCTGTTTTGGATGCTTTATTATAAGAAACTTTATTTGGAACAAGTTAGTTACGTATAACACTAACAGTCTGTTCGCAATGAAATAATATTTCAAACTGAACCACATCTCATCAGCAATATGCGATAACCGTGGCAACGTCTACAATTTTCCGTTTGCAACAGCGACGGTTTAATGTTGCGCCGAAACGTTCGGCCCCGATTGATCTCGCGGCCCTTGATCGCCTTCAGAGCGGCGACTCTGCGCTTACAGTTTGTCTCATATAACCCGATTTCCTATAACGCGGGACGTATCCCCCGGGTTATACGGGAGTCTACTGTATATACATTTTTTTGCCCCTGTAAATGCTCTTGGACTTCTGCAACGATATTTTTCTGCCGAAGAAATTTTCTGCGTCTCTAATTATAAAATCATACTATATTTTGAGTGAGTTTTAAATGAATTAAAGCAAAATATATAAATGCAAAATTCCGGTTATATATACGATTTATTGGCTTACATATCAACAAATGAAAGCTACGTATTGCTAATAATTTATAGATGGGCTATCCAAAAGTACTTGTGGCTATTCCCAGAAAAAGAATTTTTATCCACAATTTTTCATTGCTTTGTTTTTTTACGGCAGAATCTATTTGCTTCTAGAATGGAGACACTTTATCAAACATCGAAATAGAAAACAATACATTGTTTCCCCGGATGAAAACTCCAGCCCAAAATTTTTGACGTAACGGCCTGTATTACGCAAAACTTGGTCCAACATAGTGTTAGATTATTTTATTTCCTGACAAAATAAAGATTTATTAACAATTCTTTATACTCGACAGATATTCACACCGCGTTTCACCAGAACGGCAAACATTAAATACAAATACAGATATAAAAATATTGAAAATTTCACGTTTACACAACATGAATATTTTTAATCCTCCATAAACTATGCATACTTTAATTCCAACGTACATATACAACACAATATTTTACAAATACTGCATTTCGAAAATCAACAATCATGTAACTTCTCTTGGATGGTCGGTGCATTTTCTATAAATTTGTACGGGTCTTTGAATATTTTGGGTAACAACGAAGCATGATAAAATACGTAAACTCATTCCATTCTTATACAGTACGTTACCCCAGGTTCGACTTCAAATAGTGATTTCGTTCTGCTGTCTATACTGCCTTTGTTTCGCGTCTGACAATAACACTCCTTTCGCAAGCTAAGAGCCGTGACGGTTAAGGTAAAGAAATGCATTTTGAAGAAGCACGTACCGATCGTAAAGCTTATACGAGGATTGCACAGCCAAGCGTAGAATGCAACGCTGCTGCATCGAAACCTTGGCGACGCAATGGGGTTGCACTACTGTCAAATTTCGTGCCTTTCGTTCGTGTGCTGCTGCAAAGACAAAGAAACCTCGTAAAAGATAATCGGCCAGGTTCCGTTTTACGATGCCGAGGTAGGACAATAAAATTGCGATTATTCATGGAGACGTTACGACTTCATTATCGTTTGTTTGTTTTTTCGTATTCTCGAGGATTTGCAGGTCCACTGCAGAGAGGATGTAGAGTCCATAAGGGATTTTTGACATGCATGACTTTCTTTTATCGAAGCTTAGTTATGTGCGAGGTTTAACTCTTTGATGCACGGGAATTTAAAAAATAAAATGACGCATGTTGCACACACATTTTTTTTTTTGATCGAACAAAGCTGGTTTAATTTTATTAACAAAGTTATACAATAATAGAAATTTTCGAGGTGGGACAAAAAATATCCCACCATGCATATTCACGCGTCAAAAAGGTGCGACACTTTTAATCTCGTCGTGCCTCAAAGAATTAAATCTTTATTTTTATCGCAGTAAGTACTAATGGAGCCTTTAAAAGGTGCTGATTTTTAATAGAAAATTCTATTTAGAAATTATCTCTGACAGTGAGTATAAAAGTAGATGAATTGTAAGTGAAAAATTTGAGATATTAAAGTTATCATCTATTTTGTGTTGCACTCGTAGAACATGATGAAACTACTTTCCATAAATTATAAAAAAAATGAACCATTTAATGAAGTTGATAGGTATCTCATTGCACAAAACTCAATCCGCATCCTAGAACAAAAGTTTAAATACGTCGAAAGAAGGATTGAAATAACTCATTGTCAGACCACAAATTTTGTACAATTTAGAAGATCATTTTACTCAAATAAATTGAAAATGACAAATCATTTGTAATCCAATTATCATACACTCTTCTATCAAACTTTAATAGAAGAACAAAAAAAAGATCAAAAGCTGAAGTATTTGAAAAAGAAAAAGAAATCAGTTAAATTGCCATGTATGACAATTACTGATACATTTATTGCGTAACGTTAAACAGAAAAATATTTGAAGTAGTCGATGCGAACATGTTGAAGATCTCTAATCACATATCTTGGGTTTCAAGGTGGTCCGCGCTTAACGTTAATTGCAATTAAAAATTTAAGTGGCTACGTCAGAGAAATATGAATTTCTGAGGACGAAACCGAAAGAAACGACGAGGTCTCCGTTGGACGGAGGAGCTTGATAAACAGAATTATTTAATAAAAGTGTTACGAGCCGCCTCTCAGGATCTTCGAAGACTGGCTGATGCCTCGCCTTAATATGACAGCACGTCGAAGTTCATGGTTCTGTCTTGATACTTACAAAGTTTCTCGGGAAAGACTGAAGAAAGATTACGATTTTCATATTGCATACACGTTTATATGCTCTTAAATATTAATTATAAATTATGAACGATACATTAAACGGAATGATAGCAATGATCTATCGTTATATTTCTTGGCGAACATAAGAATTGGATACGACTTTTCGAAAATAAGGCATGCTACCAAGGAATTTGTTTAATTTCTGAAAATGACAAGCGTTATTATGTAGCCTTTTTCAACTTACAAGGGAACATCCCGAAGCGTAAATCACCGATTTTTATAAAATTTTGGTATGATATAGATTTCGTGAAAATATTCGACACGTATTTTTTTTTCGGCAGTCGTCGACGTTGAAGGGGTGGAAACTGCCCTCAAACTTGGGATTGCGAAAACTATTTATCGGATATCTCCGAAACTATTAGGGATGCGAAAATGTAGAGAGTGAAAATTAATGCCTTTTGATGGCGAATCCGATGTTATAAACATTTGTTTAAAAACGCCGTTTGTTTAAGTAATGTGTTAAAAATACTATTTTAAGTTAATACTATTTTATAAATTATAAAATATAATTTTTTGTAACAAAAATATCGAGATTCTAATTTATCTTTAGAGATGGTGTTCTTGATTGTAGCAAGATATAGTGGTTTTATTTCTCTTATGTATAAACTTTGTTTTTTACAAATAATTTAGGCGCTCTACTGATCTTGTTCGCTCTACTGATCACGGGACGACCGCGTGTCGCCCTTTTCTACCCTTCGGTCATCCCTACTCTTTCATTTGTTTTTCTCTTTCCCTACTCTCGAATAACGAGAGTAAGGGAAAGTTCTGCTATCCTTGTCTAGGTGGGTTCCGAAAAATTGTTAAGGTTGCCTCGAGACGTCCGCGACCATGGGGGTGTCTTGGTGTGGAAAATTCCACATCTGGTTGACACCCTTCACGGTCCGAGCCGCCTCGAGGCAAAACGCCCACCTAGGCAATAGGATTTCTCTTTACCGTCGGCTCACCGCGGACGGTTCTAACCCGTGGGACCCGAAGCTTCAGAAATTTGCTAACTTAAAAATAGCTAACGGGCCCAGCGTAGAGTCGGCCGCCCGAAGTCGAACAATGGCGGATACCGGATCGTAAACCGTCGTCCCTACATATCCGTATTTCATTTTTTACTATATAGTTTGTACAAACAAATATTGAAGAAAATGTATTGACATTTAACTGAAAAAATGATGAAAATTTTTTTTTAACATATTATTTAATCAAACGGAATTTTAAAAAGAAATACACCATCGAATTTGCCATCAAAAAGCGTTAATTTTCACTCTCTACAAAATTTCCGTATCTCTAATAGTTTCAGAGACATTCGATAAATAGTTTTCGCAACCCCAAGCTTGAGGGCAGTTTCACCCCTTTTTACTTTGACGATTGCCGATAAAAAAAATACGTGTCGAATATTTTCACGAAAACTATATCATACTAAAATTTCATAACAATCAGTAATTTACACTTCGGGATGTTCCCTTGTTAGAAGCTGATGAGCGTTATCAAATGGTTCGAGCAGTATTAGTTTTCAAACTGACGCGTATCACCGAGCAATTTGTTTATAAAGTCTACGAATCATATTATTTGTTGCAAGAGAATTATGTAACGTTCTGTTTCTGATCTACCCAAAAAATGAGTCATTCTCTTTTTAAATATTGTAATTACACGTTATTTTGTATGTCTAAAAAATAGCTATAAAAAACGATAAGTCCTTACAATTTCCGATGAGCAAGCGCGAGAACGATGCTCGAAGGTGATGGAGACTTCAGTCTAAAAAAAGGAAGCCAATAAACAGAATTATTTATTACACGTCTATCAAGATATCGTAGGAATCTCTGAGGATCCGTGTCCTTTTTGCGACTCCACCTCGAGCCTCTCTGTTCCATCGGTTGGCAAGGCTCGAGAAATGCCTATAGAACGAGCAAAGGAAAGAGAAAATGTAGAAAGCCGGAGTGGCCGAGGAGAGGCTGAAATAGAGTACGTCAAAGTAACACGGCACCCTGGGATCTCTTGAATTTTCCCTCTATCCATGCATGTACCTTCAGGCTCCAATGGGCACGTGGGTGACTTTTAATATGTAGAATATTTTCTATTAGAGCGGCTGAATGAATTACTTGTGGTGAAATATAAACATAACTTACCTGTTAAAAGTAATAAATCGAATAAAAAATAAAGGACGACGAGATTTTGTAACGATATAGTGCAATGAAGACTTGTATCTATGATAGTTACGAAAGATCCTCAGATGTACAGGTAGACAACAGCATTGGACATCGTATTGGTGTCATCTTTAACACTAAAAGTACCAGCATTATATCTATTAGATTTAACTGAATAAGAACTTTGGAAAAAGAGAAATCAAGAGATAAAGAGATGACCAATTAAGCAATTTAGGATTTATAAGATAGAAGTGGAATATTTCTTGTATGTCTCCCTTATCAATTTATGGAATTTTAAAAAAAAAAATTGGGAACCGAACATTTTGATCGTTTTGATAGTTTTAGTGTTAATCATTTCCAGGTGCTATCACAGTTTCATTAATACTAGGTTTAACGAGGTTTCTTATATACCTATCTCTACTGACAGGGAACAATAGTTGTACAACACATAGAATTTTAAAATTAGGAGGCTTTGAAGACAATGAATTTCGATATATACTCGTCTTATTGAATGGATAAAAGTCAGGAAAAGTGACAGGATAAGATGTAAGCGGTTTTTATAATTTCCCTCACGAAGTTCGGTATGGGTCAAAATGACCCGCCCGTTACACCTAGTGTTAAAGGGGGTTATGATAAATAAGGAGGCAACAGTTCGGACTCCTAATCAGTGACACTGATTGTGAGTTAAAATCTTCTGTTACTTTTGGGAAATTTTTTCTATGTGATATGTATATCATGCCGTCGATATTTTGAAGTCCACCTAAAACCGTGTGTTCTAAGCGAAATGACCATAGCAGTTAAAGCCGCAAAATTGTTATAATTGTGGGATGCGAATATCTCTGTTGCATCAGTAGATATTTTATACGTGAGACAAGTGTGCATTTGAGTGCCGATCGAGGAATGTTTTGCGAGAGGCCTTCAGGACACTTCGTGTATAGGCGTCGAGACGCTGAGACGCTTTTTCTATTTTCTATTTTAGACGTATTATTCGTTATCACGTTGTGGTCGAACTTTGTATATATTTATCTATAATCTACAATCTATATTACTCTAATAATAAATATACTATATTCCTATATTAATAATAAACTTATTATTAAAAATCCTACATAATTATAAATTTTATTTATAATTATATCAAGACACATAAAAAGGAGAATCGAAATTGGAGTTTACATTATTCTATTGGAATCATATTCAAAACATTTTTCAATTTTGCTTGCAATAACATCAAAATACGTAAAAAATAGATTCAGAATTGGAACCTAGGTACTTTACAATAGTCATATTTAAAGCATTTCCCAATTTTGATTGCAATCACGTCCAAAATACGCGAAGAATAGAATCAATATTGGAACCTAGGTACGTAATGTATCTTATAAGAATCACATTCGCACGTATTCATCCCAGCATTGCGTCTCGTGCTTGCCAACACAGGATACATCTTACTCCACCTCAGAGAACCCCAACGGAGCCTACGAAGGTGGATGAGGGTACGATCTAGCCACGGTGTACTTTCATCGTGCGTACACCAACCCTCGTTTTCTGTGCATACACACGAACCTTACCCGGCACAAGTTCGGTCAAGTTTGTGTTAGTTTTTGCTTGCCTTGGTGGCCCATCATGCCAGTCGTGAGGGCGGCGGCTTATCTCTACGAGCTCTCTTCGAGGAGACTAAAGTGGAGTGAGCCATATCCTCCCCCCTATCCTCGTTCCTTTCTGCTTCCTCCTTCCTTCTTCGACCAGCCGATGACGTTTGCACTGTCTCTATCCCCGGGAAACTGATCTACCGTACCTGGGCCGAATTATCGTGATCTCACGAGTCGGCTGCTTGTCGTTCGATGATTCAGTGCCGGCTGATAACAGCCGACCGGCCATTCGCAGAGTGATTTCGGGGATTAGGCCTAACGGGACGGGGATGAGAAAGAATTTTTTTTCTTCTCACCCCTGCGGCTGAAAGGATTTTCGCATTTGGGGATACGAGATTTGGATTATGATTCCCTGATTTTTCTTCTAGGTTTGGTTGCGTATCGCCACGTGGAAATGGCGGGCTGCGGTTTTGTGGAGAGTATATAGCAGGCTTTGATTCCATTTATTTCTTTTTGTTTTTATCGTTTTGAATTGTTTTGTAAGTGTGCTTTTTATTTGTATTCAATGTTGATTGTTTGGTGTAGATTTTTAATTGATTCAATGTTCGCACGAACGAATGGGATATCAGCTACCAATTACAGTAGCTTTTTTTATATTTATAGCGTAGAATAATAAGACACACAATTGATGATTAACATTTTTTTGAGAATTATCTTTCAGCAGAAGATACTTTTACAGAGTAAACAATACATTTATTTTATGTTCCATTTAAGAAATTTAATTCATAAGAGAATTTTACATATTTAAAGAGAATTGGCTAAAATTAAAACAATTTTCGCTCCTGCAAAATTCGTGAAATTTAATATAATTATTGTTTGTAAAGTAAAAGTTTACAACTACATGAAAATCTTTGTAAACGATGGATGAAAGCAAACTATTTGTGTAAGATATCGCTCCACGAAAATTATTTACTTTTTGGGGCCAAGTTGTCTCTTCTTTATCGCATTTCACAAGTCCATATTTTTTTTATTATCGCATCGAATGGCAAGGGCTTTCGGTTCCTCCAAGTTATGCTATAAATCTTGCAGATATTCTTTACTTAGAAAATATCCCCTATCTTAATCCACTTAGTGGCAAAACACTTCGTTTTTGCAAAATTTACGTTCAACGTAAGACTTTTATGTCCTTATTTAGTAACTGCGCGTTCAAAACTTTATTAATAAATAATTCGGCAAAACCAAGTGTCCCTTTCAAAGGAATAATAGCAATTTATTTACAAAAATATTATACCGTTACAAGGAATATTTTATTCTGTTATATTTAAATCTTGCACTAATAACTCCGACTGTTTCATTCATCAAGGATGTAAATTTTAATTACACGGTATTCACATATTTTTTATCTACAAAGTAAATTTTTGAATTTAACCCAATACAGTGATTCTAATAGTTCGTCTAAATTAAAATCGGTAGATATATTTAAAAGGAAGTTGTCGCTTCCGGCAACAACTGTTGCAACAGCGCAAATTTGAAGGGCGATCGAGAATAAGGAAAGACTTCCATCAGTGTCCGCGTTGTAAATCGGCACGTAAAAAATTATGACCACCGTAAATGTAATAAAATGGAAAAATTGTAATGCGTAACCAGTGTTAGGTTCGAAACAGCATAAAAATGACGAAGGATGAAGTCGACAACGGAAAAGCCACTCGTCTGGTATTCCTGTCTGGAATTATCGTGAGCGTTACTTTGGAATACTTTCCATTACCCAGTGGAATAGCGGTCGTTGAAAAGATAAAAATAATATTGTCTCGAATAGAGAGAATATAAATACTATTTTGAATTTACAGCCACAGAAGCAGACAGTGCGAATCGACAGTCATCTGCAGTTTAAATGTACAGGATGGGGCGTTATCTCTGTCCACCTTGATAGGTATAGGGAGAGGCATACAGGGAGAGATATTGTGATACAATCATTTTTGGTGTATGTGGAGGCATATTTGATATTTCAAATCAACTCTATTTTTTTAAATGAAATACTATTTTTTGTATCGCTATGCGATAGCCGATGTTTAGATGATTTCAACAAGCTATCGTGGAAAGTCATGCGAGATCAAATGTGGTAGTAAAATGAGCATCCTTATATTGCTACCAATTCAAGTGAATGTTGAATCCAATTCATGGATAAAACTTTTTCATTTTTGATTTTTTTTAAACTGTTACGAGCCGGGCGAGTGGCAGAACGAGACCGAATGCGTTAATACAATTTTTATTGCGAGAACTAAGGATTGCAACGAGTTGGGAATAATATCCAGGAAATTATATCCGGGGACCGGACTAACCTATAGGCTAACTATAGGGTCGCCGTATGCCCGTTAATAACGAAAGACACCTTGTGGTACTTTCGCGCTAGTATAGCGGATCAGTCCCGTACCAAAGAATACGGGGGTACCGCCACCACTAGCTAGTAGTAGGGAAATCTCCGGGGACCGGACTAATCTATAGCCAAACTATAGAGTCGCCGTATGCTCGTTAATAACGAAAAACCTTGCGGTATTTTCGCGCTAGTATAGCAGATCAGTCCCGTATCAAAGGATACGGGGGTACCGCCACTAGCTGGTAGTAGGAAATGGAAATTGTTGCAACCCGTAGACTCTTTCTCTTCTAACGAAACACCAGTAACTTTAATTTTAAAAATCTTATTCACCCCGAGCGGTAAGAGTGAATAAGGGAGATCGTTGCTCTGTTACATGAAGATTAAAGGAAGTAAATTGAAATAACTAAGACGTTTTAAATGTCACAATGTGAATGTAAACGTATATTCAAAGTTATAATCAATAGTGGTTCAATATGCAATTACAATAGACGATTCTTAAATTTAAACTTAGCCGAAATTCACGCGCCGGTTCGCGGGGGTTTCCACGTCTTATACTTACAATAGTCAAGCGAATGTGAAAGTCATGACTTTTAAGTTTCTGTACCCTGAGTAACAGCGTGACGTTCTATAGAATATTGGACCCGAGGATTCAAAAAATGCCTCACTTATATAGGGCTCGGTTTTGGAAAAACTGGGGAAAAAATGAGTGGAGGTGGTAGGATTCTGGAAGGGATATTAAGAGACCAAGGCAGCATGGAATATGTCTTGCCAGGATTGTAGGGGATCGTGGTTTGTTTATGCTAGTTGCTCGGACAGTGATCGTGTACAGCGAGACCCCTTCGGTATACATCTTTACGTAAATTTTCTAACGGTCGACTGGTATGAAATGAAAAATAGAAGGCTCAGGGCCGCTGAAATAAAAGTTTTTCAGGGCCGTATGTAACAAAATCTTTGGTAGCATATCTGTGAGATTTTTCTGATTAAAATGATGTCAAACACGATATAGTTTGAATTATATTTACTTATTATTTAATATACTTGCTTACTATTTAATATGTTTACTTACTATTTAACATAATTCAAACATATCGCGTTTGGTATCACTTTAGTCAGAAAAATGTCATAAAACATTAGCAAAGTTTTAAAAAAAATCAAGAATGAAAAAGTTTTATCCTTGAATTAGATTAGTCACATTCATATTCCGGGTTGCACCATGTTAGACTGCTCCCTCGTCGAGCATCGCGGTTCGCCCAGAGGGAGCCTCCCATATGGAGGGGGTAGTTATGTCGCATTTATCCAGATGTTACTGTAGTGAAATTCTAAATCTGGTGCATACGCCAATGTCCTCAATTTCGCCGCCCAAATCGCGTTCTCTCGCTTGCACCGATCCGAAAGATTCACTCTCTTCGTCCTTTACTCTGATTTGAATGTGTTAGCTTTTTCAGCGAATAGCGAGGTAGAACATTAAGTGCCTCAGCATATGTGTGAGCGGAGGTACGGCCCTTGACGCCTAACGAATCAGACCTGCATGCTGTTCCTGGCCATCATCGCAGCTGTCGGACTGTATGTGATGCAGCGATACAAAGAGTACAACTTTGTATTGACGCTGTTACATACGGCCCTGAGTTTAAAAAAATTAGACTCTCTACTTTGAGCTTGGGGCCGGAAACCCACCATATGTATAGCCGGACCCCTCGCTCGGACCGAAAACCGCTCTGTTTGCTTAGAACAATTAAGACTACGAAAACTAGAACTCGAGCGAACGAAGAAACGCATATTTTACAGACACATTTCTATTGCATACCTCTGGAAAATTTCAGAAGATGCACCGTACTCCACCACTTTTCTCGCTATAAAAGACGGGCGACGCACCACCTCGGGGGCTTAGTTCAGTAATAGACTGTCACGCTGTAGGGTCGTTTAACTACGCGGATAGATCTTCTTCGTTTAACCGAACTTAGTTTTCGCCGTTGCGTTGTTAACCGTATAGAATATGCGCCAAGTCCGCAACATCTATTAGGCATTTTTGTACGATCTAATACCCCCGCATTCCTCAGTGCGTAAAAATCGAGAGCATTACAAGTAAGTGCGTGCGTCCAGAAACACAAGTCCACGTTACACCTTTGTAACCAAACACATTACACATTAACCTGTAATACTTGCCAACATAAAGAAATATAGCTCGATCATGTTCTTATGTTAGTCTTATCGCGTTTAAATTCTTTTCTACAATTACCTTCCAGAAATCGTCAGCCTGCGATCCCACAGCAATGCACTTTTACCGCTCGAAGTGTATTGCATAATTATAAAGTTACGTCAGCCTAACTAACATTCCTGTGGCAACCCGTGTTAGCCATACACAGGATCGTCCACGACTAACAACTACTTCGAAAACCCAACGAACATCGCACCAGAACGCACACTGCACCTTATTCTTTTACCTCGGCCACTCGCAACGCTCCTGGCCCTGAAATCTCCTTGACCTTGGAATCTCCTCTATGCCTCCACCCATGGAAAAAATGTTTGTATCACAATATGTCCCCTTCTATGCCATGCAAGTTTTGTATATAACATTTTTTCAAATTATTACAAATAACGGAGATATTCAAGATGGACAGAGATAGCACTGCACCCTGTATATCAGGTAAGCCGCTTATTTGATCGCCGCATGTGTCCTTGGAAAAGCTACGCCTGCTACTCTTTGCCGCGCGCTCAAGACCTCGTTGGTTGACTTGCCTTTCGCTTGCCAGACGCGAACCTATTGTCACGAGCGTTGGGCCGACATTCGTATCTAACCACTCGGGCTGGAAAGATATTTCACGCTTGCCAATCACGACAATCACAACGATGTGCGTGATACGTCGGGTAAGGTTATTTGTCGAAAAATAGTTTCAGATCGCACTACGTCACTTGTAGGGCAAAACAAAAGTATTATTAGTGAAAAAGTATGCTCTGATAAGTTTTAAATCAAATACGATTAATAGATTTTAATGTTTTTGGGCTGGCGATGCCTTTGGTCGAATTCGACTACTACGTAACGCCTTACGGCAAAATATAGTGTTACGATGTTGCACGCGCATTTGTAAATTAATTTCCAGCGTAAATAGTTAAACAACTCCGTGACAGCAGACAGTCTTAGCGATACATTTTACAATCCTGCCTAGTCTCTCGCCAGCAAAGTTGTTATGGGTTTCCACAGCACCCATGGGGTACTATTGCCAATGCGTTTTTTTGGCAGTGGTATCCCCTGTATCGATGTCCTTTTCTGCTTAATGGTTGGTAAAAATCGCGTTAAAAGATAAGACTAGGCAGGAATGTAAAATGTATCGCCAAGACGGCCGCGGCGGCAACAATGTATTCTTTGACGCGAGACGGCTTTGCGTTTTGCTGTCGCGGAGTTTTTTAACTATTTATACTGGAAATTAATTTACAATTGCGTGTACCAGAACGCAACACTATATTTCGCCGTAAGGTGTCACGTAGTAGTCGAATTCGACCAAAACCATCGCCATAAGTCCAAAAACATTAAAATCCATTAATTACATTTGAGTTAAGACATATCTGAGCATACTTTTTCAGTAATAACACGTTTGTTTTATCCTACGCGTGTCGTGGTGCGATCTGAAATGTTCTTCGATAAATAACCTTAGGTGACGTGCCACACACGTCGTTTTGATTTCCGTGACCGATGCGCGCGGCATGTCTTTCCTGCGCGAGTGTTGAATACGAATGTCGCCCCAATGCACCATCACGTTCGTGACAATAGGTTCGCGCCTGGCAACTGAAAGGCAAAGCAATCAGCGAGCTCTCGAGCGCACGGGATATAGTAGCAGACGGAGCTCTTCCAAGGACACATGCGGCGATCATATAAGTGGCTTACCTGCTGTATATAAAAGGCAAACTTTGAAAAGTAGCATTTTTTTTAATTGGTATTTTTAATTGGTTGTAATTTGATTGCTATGATTATTAGCGACATATCGAAGTAATCATTGTACAAAAGATATCTCCGAAAGGTTCATAGAAAACTCATACTTTGAAGAAATTAATTATGCAAATTTCGAACGATTATTTAGTTTGCTAACAATAAGTCAAAAGGTAAAAATTCAAATATTATATTTTATGTTTAACGTATCGTTACCTTATTCTTTCATTTTAAAAATGGAGTTCATTTCGTTGTTTATTTTTTTTAGTTGTTTTCTTAGCACCAAGAAATACATCAAATCGGTTCATATTATTATTTATGAAAAAAATTACACAATACAGAATTACATTTATATCCTTTTTTTATGCTAATGTATGAGCTGTAGTAGTAATTTCTGCTACATTATGATTTCAAGTTTGGTCGAAGTTTTGACATTTTGTTCCTGTGACTCTAGAATTTCTATTGTAAATGCATAAGTGAATTTGCAATTAAATATTTACATTTCAAGAAAATTCCTAAAATAAATTTTGTCGTCATTCAATTTTACTAATTCAAATATGTAAAGGGATAACCACTAATTTAATAGTAAATATAATTATTCCTCTTCTGTTAATTATTGAAATACGGCTTTATCTCAAATTATTATAAATTCTACCTTCAATCAATGCTGTTGAAAATAACGTATATGTATTTTTGTTTCATAATATAAATTACAAACTATGATAACGATTAATAATTTATTTCCGTCTGTATTACTCGTATCTTGGCATCATACTTTTATCAGAAACAATGCACCTGCAATGAAAGGTGCATACAGCTCTGTTTTTTCTATCTGTTACTTTGCAAATATTACAGTGCCCAGATTAACCACAGATTTTACTATTGTCATTCGTACGTTTTGTGTTCAATATGTCCCTGTAAAGTCTCGTGCACGATGTGTATTGTATGACTTTCGATTATACTCTTTCGGACGTAAATTTTATGTCGTTGTATATTAAAAGTGAACGTTCTAAAGTGAACGTTGTATATTAAAAGTCTTCGTTCTAAATTGCAGTAATAATCAAAATGCAATCTCCTAATTTAGATATCTCCACTGCGAAAGAATATTTGGCTACAAAATCAAATAATCACGTACTTAAAAAATCGTGCCAGCTTCATTGTTGTCTTAACAATACCCCGTTGCACAACACAGCTATCGAACCTATCCTTTTATGTAGTTCTTTCAAACATTAAATCATTTTTTATTTCAACGTTTCGATCTAAAAACAGGATGTAACAGTTTCATCACTCACTTATTGCTAGATTTGTATTGTCACAGAGTTTAACGTATTTTACAAAAGAAACTTGCTGTTATTTTGACGTTAAAAAGATTTATTTCACTCGCAAAAATATTCTTTCGAGCCATGATTATATTTCTTCATAATTTTCATTGAGCCACTTATTTTGAAGGTGGCATAAGGCACTTTCTTTTCAAATTGAGATATTTACGGTTTGCGTTTTAAGGTGTTTAAAAATATTGATAACAATTTTCGAGAGGATATACTTGTACTTGTTATCTTGAATACTTATCTTTTTCTCAGTATAAATAATTTCGTATAGTCATTGAAAAATCATCACTTTTCATCACTGTAAAGTGATTCATACAACTTTCAAAGTAAATGGATCATTTAATGAATATTCAATATTCTATCAGAGCCATTGTTTGGTGGAAATTACAAGAATTTACATAACATAGTGCGCCAACTTAAACTAGAAGTGACAACTTGGAATTCCTTCACCATAGTTTCTCAAGAAGAAAACTGCCAATCGTAATGGTTCACCCTGTACACAGAAACCGCGCATTATAGGCCAGCTATCAACAGGTCTGGTGATCGAAGCTGTTAATAATTCCTGACTTTCTCCTCGTATCTGTGGTCTGCCATCAAACAAAACTATTAACAGCCATGTATATTGCGGTCGACGGGTATGGAAGTTTGGATGCATTACAAATGCTGAACGTTGCTCGTATGGCTATTCTTGTTTGATCCCTTGGCACTTTATGTCTATTGAAAAGTGATCGCACGAGCGTTCCGTATCCATTCTAATGTCACTGCTGTAATAACTTTGGATGCGCTATAAATTCCAAGGAACAATGTTTCTACATGGCTCTTACTTCTGCTCATTCTTTAAACGCTAGACACTTTACTTTCAATGTGAAAGCGATTTCATGAGTTCCCCCTAATTGTAATAAAGAGATCTTCTATTCATTTTCATGGTTTCCACTTCAGCTATTGTGGTGATTTAAGATTTAGAGTTTTGTAATGATTTAGAAGCACCGAGGATGTGTTGTTTCTCCTGTTTATAAAGGGTCATGTGATACTTTGTATTTATTCACCTTGCAATTCTTTCTGGCGTGTACTACAGTTCACATGTTTTGAAAGCATCGTGAGAAGCTTCAAAAATCAAAAATCCTTAGTTACTGAAATTAATAATTCTAACTGTAGTGAATACCGTTTAATTTATTTACCATAGGTAATTAGGCGCCTCTTTTAATTATATGAAGCAATAAATACCTGACACCTGGATACAGCTAGCAATGAAACAGCTGGTCCGCAATGTGTTAAGTATGAAATTAGTGAAATAAAAATGTAGTAATAACCGTCAGTTATATTCTCAGTTTTAACATAAAAACGGTAATAACTAAATTACTCAGCAAGTTGACCGTCATACGGGTCAACGGCAATCAACTATCAACT
This sequence comes from Cerceris ruficornis, assembly GCA_963989415.1. Classification (NCBI taxonomy): domain Eukaryota; kingdom Metazoa; phylum Arthropoda; class Insecta; order Hymenoptera; family Crabronidae; genus Cerceris; species Cerceris ruficornis. Next base: position 13,978,797 of record OZ022528.1, read on the forward strand.
GTGACTTTAAATTGTTTTCATCAAAACCATCAGAATGAACATTTTGAATTGAGTAAGGAAAAAAAAGAATTAAAGACGACTCAACTACAATTGGTGATTTTACACAATTTTTAATGTCATTATCATGAGGTATTTATCGCGAAAACATTCCCTGGAAGTCACATAAACTGTCCATAATGTTCAATGCATTGAATTCTTCAGATTAACAATGTTTGATATCATATGTTCATTCGCTCCATTTTCTACGACGCAAGTGAGATTCGATATTATAATGCAAGCTCTTAAAATATCTAAAATTCTCAATAGCTGGTTCACGAAAAACTTAACAATTAAAGAAATGCTTTGAGAAATTGGCAAGTGTGGAAGTGATTACCAAGTTACTAACGGAGATATAGAAACATGGATATTAATTAAAGCTATATATAATATTGTGGGATTGAATGTATGAGTGCGATAATGAAGCATGTTTGTGTGTGTGTGTTCGGTGTGGAAACATGCTGCTGTGTGAATGTTCGATCTCTCGAACGTTCGTCGTCGGCGCTTTTGACGAGTCTCAAATGTTTTCGTTGACGGCGATGCGTTCGAGAGAAAGAAGTCAGTGTTATAGCGATTCTTGAGCCACAAAGGTTGGCGAGCGTTTTGAGCTGCGGAAATCAGCGTGCGAAGTGCGAACTATGTTAATCAGCGTTATTGTTATTAAATTCATTTTTTCTTTTCATTTTCCTAACTACGATTCGTTTATCAAGAACTTATTTTCCTTTTCTATCTCCTTTCCTTCCTTCCTTTCCTAATAAAATCCTACAAATTGGGGGCTCGTCCGGGATTGATAGACAGTGAAATCGTAGTTAGTGCGTAAACCAGTGTGTGCGAGAAAATAACTCATAACATGATAGTTATTGTGCTATGATGCCGAAGAATCCGCAGGATTTTACAGTGTCTGAGTTGAAAGCGAAATTGAAATCCTTGGGTTTGTCCACCACGGGATTGAAGAACGAATTACTTGTAAGACTCTCAACCGCGTATCCATCGGGTGACTGGATTGAAAATATCAGTGAGGACATTCGCGATACAACGTGCACGATAGAACAAGATTCCGGCATGGAAAGACGTTCTAGCAGTAGTGAGGACGAAAGAGCAAAAATGGATGCAGAAATGGATCTACTGCGTCGGCAAAAAGAAGTGGCTGAGCGCGAATTGGAAATTGCGCGTCGCGAGATCGAGCTCATGCGACGAATGCAAGAATTGAACGTTGCACAACCCTTACAAGCGACAGTGCGTGAGACAAGCAGTCCAGTGACGAATCGACGGCAAATAAGCCTGAAGAAAATTGCTGATATGCTTGGGTACTTCGACGGAGACAGTTACGCGTGTGAACGGTGGGAAAAACAATTACGGTGGCTGAGGGTTACGTACAATTTGGCTGAGGAGGACATGAAATATTTGATAACCTCGAGAATAAAAGGAAGTGCGCGAGAGTGGTTCGATACGAAGTCGGATTATCTCGAAATGCCGTTCGAGGAATTGATGGCTGAGATACGAGGAATGTTTCGCCACGACATTCAAAAAGCGGATAGAAGAAAGATTTTCGAAGAACGGACATGGAAAAAGGGTGAAACTTTTAAAGAATACTTCCACGACAAGGTAATTCTTGCGAATACCGTGCCCATTGACGAAGAGGAAATGGTTGCAAATTTAATAAATGGTATTCCTGACCCTGCGTTGCGCGATCAAGCACGAATGCATCGTTTCAAATCAAAAACATCTCTTTTGGAAGCATTTGAATCGATTTCGTGTAGAGCGAAAAATCATACGAGCGCGGATGTGGGACGCGTAAGTGAGAAATCGAACGTGAACAATTTTAATAAAGACAGAAGTGTATATGAGAAACCGAACGTGAACAATTTGAGTAAAAACAGAAGTGTACGGCGAGCTGATACGGTGATAAAAAGATGTACGAGCTGTGGTTCGCGACATCATTCGCTGTCGGATTGCCCGACAAAGGACAGGGGTCCGAAATGTTACGAGTGCCAGGAGTTTGGTCACATATCGGCGGAATGTAAGAAGAGGCAGCGAGGAACGGTGAAGGAGAGCTGTGCAGCTTCAAGGTTCTGCGACGGAAAATATTACAAAGATGTTTTGGTAAACGGACACAAATTAACGGCATTGATCGACACCGGGAGCGATCTCTGCTTAATGCGTGCTAGTAAATTTGTCGAGATCGGCGCGCCGCGCTTACAAAGTAATCGACTCAGATTTCGCGGTATCGGGAGCCAAAACAATCAAACGTTAGGGGAATTTAATGCAAACGTTGTTGTGGACGGTAGCACGTATTCGATTCTTATTCGCGTAATTCCCGACGACACGATGCGTTTTGAATTGTTAATAGGCGTAGATTTTTTGCGTACAGTCGGGGTAGAAATTAAGGAAAATAGAATAACTATATCTCGGATAGAAAAACAGCAACGGGAGAGCGATGTGCCGGAGATTTTTCAGATTGATTGCGAAGTCGACGCGACCGAATGGAAAATAGCGAACAAAGAGCATAAGCGTGCGATCGAAAATCTCATAGATTCTTATAACCCGATAAATGCCCGTGAGGCTCCGACGGAGATGAAAATTATTTTGAAAGACGAGGAGCCAGTGTACCAAAGACCGCGACGATTATCGCCATCGGAAAAAGAAGTTGTTAATTTGCAAATAAATTGGGGAAAATGTGCGTTTCTGCAAAGTCGCGTTGAATTTCTAGGCCACATAATTGAGGATGGTAAGGTTTCTCCGTCCGAGCGTAAAACACTTGCAGTTAGGCATTTTCCGAAACCGAGAACGGTTAAACAGGTGCAAGGATTTCTTGGGTTGACCGGATACTTTCGGAAGTTTATTCCGCACTATTCAGTGATTGCGCGACCGTTAACAAATTTGTTGCGAGCAAATACAGAATTCCAATTCGGGGAAGAAGAAGACCGTGCGTTTGAGCGATTGAAAATAATGTTAAGCGATAAGCCTGTTATGAAATTATATACTGTTGGCGCGGAGACCGAACTACATACGGACGCGCGTAAGTTTGGATACGATGCGATGTTATTGCAGCGCGATAGTGACGATGGTGGCCTCCACCCTACGTATTATGCGAGTGGTAAGACGACCGCGGCCGAGGAAAATTACACGAGTTACGAGTTTTATAACAAGAGGAGGAAAAAGAGTAGGGTATACCGCGAGGGAGACTTAGTTGCCATTTTACGAACTCAGCAGCGACCCGGACTCAAGTTCGCATCGAGATTTCTTGGGCCCTACGTGGTGACGAAAGTCTTGCGAAACGATCGATATCTCGTTCGAAAAATTGGTGAAATTGAAGGACCTCGTGAAACATCTACGGTAATTGACCATATGAAACCGTGGATTGATGAACGCAGTGATAGTGATAGTGACATCGAAAGTAGTGACACCTGAGGGCAGGTGTCCTGGCAGGACGGCCGAGTGTGGGATTGAATGTATGAGTCCGATAGTGAAGCATGTTTGTGTGTGTGTGTTCGGTGTGGAAGCATGCTGCTGTGTGAATGTTCGATCTCTCGAACGTTCGTCGTCGGCGCTTTTGACGAGTCTCAAATGTTTTCGTTGACGGCGATGCGTTCGAGAGAAAGAAGTCAGTGTTATAGCGATTCTTGAGCCACAAAGGTTGGCGAGCGTTTTGAGCTGCGGAAATCAGCGTGCGAAGTGCGAACTATGTTAATCAGCGTTATTGTTATTAAATTCATTCTTTCTTTTCATTTTCCTAACTACGATTCGTCTATCAAGAACTTATTTTCCTTTTCTATCTCCTTTCCTTCCTTCCTTTCCTGATAAAATCCTACAATATATTCGGGGAGGGAGAAGTTCATCAAAGATGACGACGACGGAATTGGAACTTTTGCTCGCCATTAAAGTTGTACTTCCGTTACCCACTGAATAAGATTTATGTAATATTATCGAATACCAAGATTCTATGCTGCGCTGTTAGACGGATTCGCTTTCATTGTCTTAAAATAGAGAGAATTTTGACAAGAACTCAACTAATTCAGTAACGAGCAACTATATAAATCGACTATGCATTTTAAATCATTCCAGAGTTGAATGTCCGATATCTTAAACACATTCCCAACAATTAAATGATACATGCATATTGCAAGTCACATCCATCTGAAAACTTATTATTGAAGTATATGAACTATTTTTGAAATACTATATTAACTCTTTACGATTCTGTATCGAACTGCTCCAGTCATTTTCCATCGACTTTACTTCGGCTTCACTAATTCTGTACATTTTATTAAAATATCTATTTTATTCTACACGTCGAATAAAAAGGGCTGTTAACACGCTCGATGTCACTCGTATTTCTCTAGTTTCATCGGTTCTAGCGAAGAGAAACTACTTCTATTAAAATTACATGTTTATAGAGCAAAAACGTTAAAGGGAAAAGTAGCTTTATATTCAGCAATACTTCAGTTTTTTAATGCCAATTTTGAAATATTGAATATATCAGCCGTTATTTTTGAATGTGGTATAAGTCCATTTTTTAGATAACTGTGTGTTTAAATTAGTTTTAGCTAAATATAGGTGTCTTCTTTTCGCATTCCAAGTGTTAAAGTAAATGAAATGAAATATCCTCATAATTTCGTCCGAAACGTTAAACGGTTACGTGCCATTGCATGAAAGTTTTTGTACCAACTGTCAAATATCTCAACATAAGAAGAAAGGAACTTTCACCACTTTCAAATGTAAGGGCTCGTATAAGTGTTAGAAGTCGTAAGTTTCATTAAATTCAATAGCGCCAACTAGCGTTGACACCTCCATGGTATTCAACGTGTTAACTGCAAGAGTAAGCAAAAAATAATAGAAAAATTAAAATTACTATCTGCTGATAGATTAACTTTATTTATTCTTGTATTTTTTGAACTCCTAATTATTGAAATGGAGTTCTTTCCTGTCACTTTTAGTAAATGTTTTGCATACAATATATGCGCAGTATCGGACATTTTTAGACGCTTAGCATAGATAAGAATTAAGATAGCATAGGACTTAGGAATGCAAGGACGAAGGACGGGGCATTTACAATCTTATTTATTACAGTATGTAAGGGAGGAAAACAGGACAAGAATATAACAGATAACGTAGGCGAATTTAATAAAGAATTGACACTAGGTAGCAAACGTAAACACTAAATAACATCAAATACATAAGAACATAACACAGAAATCCATAAAACATAAACTAATACTTAATACACATAAACTAAATGTTCTTAATCCGTTAACTAATCCGCTCTCTGTCACTATCCGTAAACGACTCTGTCTATAATTTATAAAATGCGCGTTTCGTCGTTCCGGCAACAGAACCGCGCGAACCGGTCGTCGCAGCGACCGAACGGGACATGCAGGACTATATAGACATGACGAAAACAAAACGGATAGACACTATTTTCACGGAGACACGGAGTGCTAGTTTTTACGGAGAACATTACGACGATGCTTAACTTTAAAGTTTAGAGAAGAATACAATTTGCGAAATTACAACTAACAATAAGCCGCTTGATCGATACAATCCTACATATGTATGTACAATAATCCCCCCTATAACACGGTATATTGGTTCCGCGTTATAGGAAAACGCGTTGTACGAGCATTCTCGTAAAACGCGCTCGTATGACCTCGTATAGTGCGTTATGCACAAATGATTCACGTTTAACTTGTCTCGTTAAAGGGGGTTTAAATCGAATATTAAGGAAAAACTATGTACAATAACAATAACAATATCTTACAATTGAATAACTAGGAACACAAATTTAATAAAATAATTTCATATAATTTTATAAGAACACAATTGACACAATGTGCAAACGTACGCGAAATTGATTGTGAACTGTACCAATCATTATAAATTTCGCAGTACAGAAATATAACGTTGGGAATCCCCGCGTTATATGGGGGAAAACACGTGTTATACGAGGGACATGAAATCGCGTAATATGAAAACGCGTTATAAGAGTACCGTATTATAGGGGGGATTACTGTACATATATATCATAGCCTCGGTGATTTGAAACCCACCTATAGCAATGGGTCCGTAAAAATGATCACAGCAATTAAAGCCACAAAAATACAAAAATAAAAAGATTCCTTGAAGCTCGCGCAAATTAAAGAGCCACCTCAAAAAAGACGGTGAAGGGAGACTATTGTAAGACTCCGCGCCAACGAGGCGCCAAGCCGCGCGTTTTTACACCTGGCTTTCATTAAGAAGACTTTCTCCAGCGGGGGAGGAGGACAATACCCGCCCCTCTTTCAGGGACGAAGGCCCTCGATGGACCCCATCGACGCCTAGGACCCGCCAGGGTTATTTCTTCCTCGGATCTTCTTCGATATATTTTCCTTATAGTCTTTTGGAGACAGTTGATATATACAAAATCATCCCGACAAACGTGCATTACATTGTATTTACCCGCGAGTCGCAATATCCTCAGCAATATCCGTCGAAATAACCGCGAGCAAAGCCTCAGGCCCACAATCAATGGGTCCGAGTTCAAATCCTTCCCATTACCTGTAGAAGCTTTTTCCCATCTGATCAGTGGCATACGGTGGACGTCGTTGCTGGGTGTGTTTTGCTTGAAAAAAGAAAACAACAACTATTTTTATTTTTCTATTTGAAAATGTAGTATTCAAAATGTCTTGAACACTTTTAAGAGTTCAAATTTCTGTCTGTATATATATATTTTTAATCCTTTTAATGATATGTATTATAATATGACCAAGATACAATATAATGTTTCGTTATGCAGATAAATACAATATAATGATACAAGCGTCAGAATCCGCTGGTATCAACTCTCTCCGAAAGAGTATATCAAAGATATCATAATGATGTCTCGATGATGTGACCTCGGTGGGTGGTAGGCGTCGCACAGTGGTTGATTTCGCCGAACTTCTAGCCGAAACACCAACATTTTTTTGCGGTTTTCAAAACCTAGTATTTGCGTTTAATTTATAACAGATCGAAGCATATTTTTCCACTAATAATAATTTTTTCTGCACAACACTCTTAGAGATATACGATCTTAAAGTTGGCAGTTGAATAAGTTGTTACATGCGGCCCTGAATTTTATTTTTTTTCATCGGATACCAATCGGCCACTTAGAAAATATACCAGTCGGCCACTTAGAAAATCACAGGAAGATGTAAACCCAAGGGGGTATCACTGCAAAGGACCACTATCCGTGCGGCTGGTATAAGCAAGCTGCGTTTCCCTATAATCTCCAGATTTTTCCCATGCCGTCTTGGTGCCCTAATCTCCCTTCCAGAATCCTACCACATCCACTCATTTTTCTGCAGTTTTTCCCAGGACCAAGTCCTATATAAGCGAGACACTTTTTGACTCCTCGTATTCAGGATCCAGTATTCTTTAAAACGTCACACTGTTACCTAACGTACAGAAAATTTCAAAGTCACGACTTCTACATACGTTGACTATTGTAAGTATAAGACGTGGAATATCCCCGCGAACCGACGCGTGAATTTCGCCTAAGTTTCAATTTAAGAATCATCTATTGTAATTGCATTCCGAACAACAATTGATTATAACTCTTAATAAACGTTTATACCCACATTTGTGACATTCAAACGTTTTAGTTATTTCAATATACTTCCTTAACCAGTTAACTGTGGCGCCCTCGTTTGAGAGTGCGCACTGTTTTGTGTCGCCAGAATCGAGCCATGACGAGTATACTCGTCAATCACAGAGTAAGTTGCGCTGGAAAGATATTGGATCAAAAAGATGGGTTTATTTTATAAAATTGACAATTTTATTGCTAATATTTACTTATTTGGTTAACATACACATATATTACATTCATATTAAACTAAAAACGCAATAAAAATTAAATATTATACATATAAGAGCAAGAATTTAAAATTCTCCTGTGGTATGGTATTCAGCGAAACAGGGTACTATACACAATGGGACTTTGCAAATGGAACACCAGTAACGCGATTCCTTCCTGATCTTACGTTTATAGCAATGTAAACACCTTCGCGTAGGGTTCTTTGTTTTTGAAGTTCCGGGTATATAATCCGGAACATGATTCCCGCCGGATATCTATGAATTTTAGTGACCGTCAAAATTCCCGGGCATTACTCTAATCTCAGCACATGGTTCTAACATCAAACAATTGACATTTACACCACTCGATAACTAGGTAACTTCGGGCCAGCAGGTATCAATAGGCTCAGCGCCTGGTCGGCGTCACGCATTTGTCGCATGACTGACCATACCTGAAGGAATCCTATTATAAATCAACTTTCTTACTTTTGCCTTTGCCCCTTTTAGGCTAAAATCTAAAAAACGTTATCATCGCACATAAATAAATTCGTTGTGTGAACTGGTAAGCTGTTTCAACCGGTGCATACGGGGACGCATAAAGTTCATCTCAAATTATTTATACTTTTTATTTGTTTGTTTTATTCCGGCATGGCTTCAAAATATTCTAAATATCTTGCAATTTGTGAATATGTTTTGTTTTTCTCAAAAATTACAATTTAAATAGCCAATGGTCACTACTTTATACACATGACAAGTATACTCGTCAATACACAGAATCGAGCCATCTCTCCATGACGAGTATACTCGTCAATCACAGTTAACTGGTTAATCTTCGTGTAACAAACCAACGATCTCCCTTATTCACTCTTACCGCTCGGGGTGAGTAAGATTTTTAAAATTAAAGTTACGAGTGTTCGTTAGAAGAGGAAGAGTCTACGGGTTGCAACAAATTTCCATTTCCTTTATATTAGCTAGTGGCGGTACCCACGTATTCTTTGATATGGGACTGATCCGCTATACTAGCGCGAAAACACCGCAAGGTTTTTCGTTATTAACGGGCATACGGCGACTCCTTAGTTCTGCTATAGATTACTCCGGCCCCCAGAGATTTCCCTACTACTTGCTAGTGGCGGTACCCCCGTATTCTTTGGTACGGGACTGATCCGCTATACTAGCGCGAAAGTACCGCGATGTGCCTTTCGTTATTAACGGGCAGACGGCGACCCTATAGTTAGCCTATAGGTTAGTCCGGCCCCGGATATAATTCCCCAACTCGTTGCAATCCTTAATTTTCGCAAGTATAATTGCATTAACGCATTCGGTCACGATCTGCCACTCGCCCGGCTCGTAACAAAGTTAACGTTTTCACATCGGAATTAAAAATACGTTTTCGATGCGATATCAATATACGACCCCCTTTTTCTGCATTGGTAGCTATCTGTCATGCTTTAAATTTATAAATATCTTCGACTATACGCGACGCTGTCCTTCCCTCGGCGATGGGCCCGAAAAGGCCCCATCGGGGCGGGGGCCGTCTTGTCTTTCTCCCTCGCTGGAGAAAGTGTCCTCTTGACGAAAGCTAAGCGTGAGAATACCCGATTCGGCGCCTCGTTGGCTCGAAGTCTTACACACTGTTGGTGATTACTACGGTAAAATAAAATCTTAAAATAATAATATTAACCCATTTGCATCCGTAAGCGGAATACGTATTCCGCGGATGACGATCGCCTTTTATCCACCAGACGAGGAATATTCCGCCCTGTAAAATGTTGAACTGCTGCGCGTGGAAGTGCACAGTACTGTGGATCTTCTGCTGTATTTAGAGCTATGATGCAAATGGGTTAGTAATGAAATAATAATCCAATATATTATCATTACGATAAAATAAAAATAAAAATTGGCCTGTTAATTCCATAAGAAATAATGTAAGAGACGCGAAAGTGCAAGTAGATCCAGTGCTTTGGAGACCGAAAACGCGCGTGTGCTATAGCTCGACAGCTCGCCTTTGGCCGATAAGCCAACGAAGAAATTCAATTGTTTCACGCTACGCCTGTTCCGGCGGAACAACCATATGAAACAATATGTGTCGTTTCGGAGTCTTGTAGCTCGGCAACTACATCTGCCTTTGGCAGATAAAACAGCGAACAAAAATAATATGCATCGGCTTGCGGTATGTCTTGCATGACGGACGCCTTGCCCAATATATAATACTACTGCCTAAAAATACATTGTAACAACCTGTAAACGCATTACTTCACACATTACAATTTTTAATGTAACGCTTAATTTTCTCTAAACATTTCGTGGGTGTGCGGCGCACACCTAGCACACCCTGAAAATACGCCCCTTCATCTGATACGTTCATCATAGCCTTGGTACTTTAGAACCTAGCTGAAACAGTAGGTTTTACGTTTAGTCCAAATTGCGATAGCAGGTGGAACCGAAAAAATACGAAGCAAAAAACATCTCGAAAGTTGCTATCAAACGGCAATCTGTAAGTGACCATTCACGATCATAGAAGCCATAAGAACACGGAAGGAAGGTCCGAAACAAAACGATAAATTCGCTCCTCCTCGCTTCTGCAGAGCAGGATAAATAAACGCAAGCTTATCGTTTGAGCGCAGCCCGAGGAGATAAGTGCAATAATTTTTTTGTAAGATAGATAGCTGCTAGAAAGATAGGAGTGGCTCCGACCTCTCGAAATAGGACGTCGGTTATCGGCGTTATCAGACGGTAGTGATTGATCGAGCTCAGGCTTTTATAATAATTACTCGATTATCCTCATATTAGGCCGTAATTGTTTACCGCAATTTAGGAGCTAAATATATAGGCGGGGGTGGCCAACACGGGTTATCGGCTCATGTTTCGAGACGGAAGGCCCTCTCGATTAATATGATTGCTCTTTACGATGAGAGGTGAGCTTCCGACCGGGTTTCTAGTGGTCTTACAATTAGACGAAAGGAAATACCGTTAATTGGTACGCAAGAAATGCTCGTCTATCTAGAAATTGAAACGCCTTCTTTTAGAATGACTGTTTTTAGCGAGATATATGATACTGCTTTTATTTTATAATCGCAAAAACACAAACACCTATTTGATTCCGATATACAGGTAGCCCTCCTACAACACGGTATCTTATAACACGGTTTCGCTATAACACGATTCATAAATTGCGGGAACCCTCCTATAACACGCCGTCCTATAACACTGTTTCGCTCTAACACGATAAGGAAATCGAGGAGCTGCAAAACTGTCTAGCTCCATACCGAGAAATTTGCAATGACCTGGTAAGAACCAGCAAGCAAAGTAAAATTACAAATTTTTTTAAGAGGGAAGAAGGTGCAAGAACTTTAAATGAAGAAAAAAGTTCTGAAAGTGAAGGCGGTATCATTCCACCGAAAAAACGTTCTCGGTTGATTATACTTAGCAGTGACGACGAAGAAATTTATTAAATTAAAGTTGCGTTAAATTAAAATAATATTTTTTGTTTTTTTTTATTTTGTGTTGTACATACATATATATTTTTAATAAAAATTAAGTTGTTTATGTAGAAGTAAAAAAAATATTTGTTTTTAATAAGTTTTTGGAACGTAACCCCCCTTTTTGTACTGGCTCTGGGTCTCATACAACACGGTTTCACACAACACGGCATTTTCTAGGAACCTATCTACCGTGTTATAGGAGGGTTACCTGTATTTAATTGCGGAAGGCAGCATATACGCTCTCTGAATTCAGCTCAAGCTTTTCGATTCTTTAACCCCTTAGCATGCAATTTAATTTTGAAGTCGTTGACTTAAATATACTATTTAATTTCGCATTACAGTGGATCGATTTAAAATGGTTAGGTTAGTACTACATCTAGTAGTTTACGATTGAAAGGTAAAAATACCGAATTTTATTATAGAGAAGTGCAAGACGTGGGATAAATGTAGCTGTCAGAGTTTTTAGGATATAAAACTAATACGGGCGTCTCTCGTATTTTCCACTCAAGGGGTTAAAATAGTATAAGGTCCTATTCGGATTTACCCCGGGCTAGCCCCCAAAGAATATAGGGTACTCGGCTTTTGAATAAAATCCAACAAGTTCCCTTAAATTATATATATGAATTAACGGAAACGCAGTGTAAAAACTAAACGTATGAAGATAAACAGTAAATAACTTTATTAAAAATATGTAAAACTATAAAATAACGAAACTCACTAAACATTAACTAACTCTAACCAAAAATAACTCAAAATATTCTCTAACGCTCAAAAACTCTGTCACTCTCTCAAGGTAGGTTCTTCACTCACGGTATATTCTCCACTCTCGGTATATTCTCAACTCACGGCTTATTCTCCACTGACTCGCTCTCAAAAATCATGCTCGCATCCACCCTCGATACTTTTTCTCACCATCCGTTCTTCGTCTTTCTCAGAGCAGGCATTCTCCGTTGCACTCACTCGTTTTCCCCTTATCCACAGACTAAACATTCACGCTAGCCCTAGCATTCGTCGTCCTCCAAATCACGTATTCTAAACACCAACTCTCGGTTATACACAATCCATTCACACTCACTAATTCTAAAGTTAAAACTATTTAATAATACTTTACCGACCGGTAGCCGATCAATTGGTTGCTATGGCAAGCAGCAAGCGTTTGTTATTTGATATTGAGGCACTAGTTGATTTTTTCTGCAAGCTCCCATATTTTTGATACAATTTTGAATGTCAAATTTCGGAAAGTATAAATTTATAAATATAGTGACTAACGGTCGAAGTGCAAAACCCCTAAGACAATGCAGAGTGTGTACGATTAAAAAAACAAGAAGTAGAACAAGTTTTGTTTGTAAATGTTGTAATGTTCCAATACGCAAAGATCACTGTTTTGAGCGATTTCTTATTTAAAAAAATATCGTTATATGAATTATGGTATATTATATAAATATTAAACTGAAAACGATTGTAATAGATAAAATAAATATCGCTTAGCACTAGTATCATGAAAATAAAAGATTTTATTAAATTTGTTTAAGCGGAAAAAGAGCCAGTGTCAGGTGAGATCTGCGGCCGAGTGGCCGGTGAGAAGTGCATAAGATGTTCAATCGCCATCGGTCCGTCTTACAATTATTCCGTTCCTACAAGAGTATTCAAACAATATTTTATACTGGCAAAAGTACTGATTGTAAGTGATGTACCGGCCGAAACAGATTGTTGGCGTGTGGCAAGTGTTTGAGTCTGATTCGCCCGACGTATAGAAACATCTCTCGTTTACCCGTATTTTCGATTCTACATTCAAATCCGAGTGCACAACGAAGAGAATAAATCATCTGCAACAAAACAAGTGAGAGAACGTTAAATATGTGCACGACGAAAGAAGTGTTTTTTTTGGTTATTATTGGCCGAGATTGAGGTTTCCAGGAATGATATGGCGAAAATAGGAGATGCGAGGGACTGGCCTATCTTGCTGCACTGATTTACCGAGCGCCATCAGATCTGTTGCGGCCGGTATTAATAGGTAATATTTATTTATTAAACAGATAGTAATTGTGCTGTTAATTTAAAGCTGTAAGAGTACAAAGTGGTTAAAAAATTGAGATCGGAAAATAAAAGCATAGATAAATTCCCGCTACCATTGTTGAGTCACGCTCTCTTGAAAAAAAATTAAAAAGTCACTAGAAAATCACCAACCATTACAATAGAACATAGAACATTAAGAATCTAATAACTTCTTTTAATTTATATATTCTATACACGATCAAAATATCTTGAAAATACTAATTTCTCATAACGTGCAGCCATACTATTCTCCATTATTTTCTCGGCAAATTGTTTGCAAGAAATCTACTGATTCATTAGCACAACGGTGAGGTCCTGTAGCGGTAACAGTTAAACCACTGGCCCAATTGTCTTCCACCTCGCAGTTTGCCAAGAAAATGGGTAAGGAAGCACGTACAGCTTCAATTTAATTAAGCAATTGCTAGCAATAACCAATGCTTACCTTCCGTTGCACGCGAAAGATTTTTTCCTTCCCTCCAACGGACAAATGTTCGTAATCTACGCAGCCGTCGACGAAATACACGAAATTCCATAGCAATCTCGTAAAGTCGTGAGAAATCATTTTCGAAAATTTCTTTCAATCTCCGTGACACTAATAAATTGCCGAGACTGAGTTTACAGTTCGCAAAGTTTCACGGTGAATTTCATAGTTTTGATATCGAAAAAAAATCGTACCACGAAATAAGCGACGCCCGAGAAAGTCGCTTTCTTGCCGCGAATTTTATATCGTCCTGCGATTCATTTTTTATCAAGTACGAGTCCGCTGATGGTTTTTTCTTACAACCGAAACTCCGAACGAACTCATGCCACGGAAGTTGAGAAATTGTTTTCGAAGTTTACCCCACGTACCTTTTAGGCTTCCTTTTCCGATAAAAATACCACCCGGCTTTCCAACGCTTTCCGATTGGGAAAATCTCTTTCAATTATTTCGCACGCTTATGTCAGTTAGAATTTTATACCTTCGCTCTTGATTTTACGATACGCGGAATTTATCGTACGTGTTTTTTAGAACCTTAGTAATTTCATTAGTCAGCATTTATTTGGTGAATGTTATATTAATAACTTTCTATTTACTCGTTTAACACGTCGACTGATGAACTATTTTCTGAAGTTTCCATTGGAAACGCGCAAGATTCTCGAATAAGGTAAACAACTTTAAATTAAGTTGGTTGATTTCACTGATGTTTAACATTAGAACTACCGGTGATTAATTCAGTATGTTTAGAGATAGAACATACATACTTCAGAAGGAAAGAAATGAAGGGACAAAATTGATGGATTTAATCTCCTATATTTTACAAGATAGATGTGAAAATTAAGCAAGATAAAACGTTTAAAGTTTCAGAAACATTAAAAAAAAATTCAGGACAAATAATTTTGATCACCTCATTAGATCTAGGCAAGATCTTTAAGGGGGTATTCTCATTTTTGTGCAGTTTTTTTTTATAAAATCAGAACACTGCATTGTATTAATCTTTGGTGCATATATTTATTAATGTGTTAACTGCATTATATATTTTTAAGTCAAAATAAACGAAACTGTAGGAGGTACCCATCATTAAAGAAGGCAATCTTCTAAAAACCTGTGATGCCTGACATAGTTCCGGCCGTTGTAGTAGATTAAAACAAAAAAACAAAGTGCATTTTTTGAATATGAATGTGCTTATAGCCCCTACCAAAATAAATGTAATATCTCCCTGCATAAAAAAATGGCGATAATTTAATGTCTATTTCGGCTTACTTTTTGAGCTTTAACAGAATAAAATGATTAGAAAAAATTAAGATTATTGAAAGATTTTGGTATTGGCTATAGCAACAAGTCAGGTGAAGAACATGTTCACATATCAAGTCAATCGGACAACTAGATCTTGAGATATCATGTCAGCAATGTCTGAAAACATCGTTTCAAGAAAACCACAATTAAACGTAACGGTGCAGTTGGAGAAAGGGTCACAATGGTGCTACTTAAATATCTGTATCTTCGTTCTTTTTACGAATTCCGGAATATCCTTTGATAAGGATATTCTCAAAGATATTTACTTTAAGAAAATGCAAAAAAGATCGCTTTTTCAAAGTTCCAAATGGGAATACCCCCTTAAGATATCGGGGCAAATTTTTAGGTATATACCGTATCACGAACATTTATGTTCTCATAAATTGACGAAATTGAACAAAATTTCATAAATCGCAAAGGTTTCGAGACTTTTCAATTTTCAATTTTAATAACACGGTTGCAACTGAGTGTTAACAATTCAATTTCTTTTCTATACCGTGTGTAATGTACCGACCCTCCGATTAGATAGTAAGTAGGATATCTTTAGTGAGTAAGGACAAATATTTTGTAGCTAGCTAACTTCCGTCATCACCACCGACTCACCATCCCTTAGTCATCCCCGAATCATCGCGCAAATCCAAGTTCCAACTTTCTATCCCTACCCCTTGGCCCTGACCACCAACAACAACATTCCCACTCCTTCTCCAAAAACCTTTAAGAACCCTTACTCCGACCAAAATCGCTCATTACCACACATTACTAAATCATTACTACATCATTACTAGCTCATTACTAAATTCACGACTAAATCATTATTACTATTACGCTTACTCTGTCTCGCCACTACGGATCGACGTATATTCTAAATAAGAATAAAACCAACTAATTCTAAAAGTCCATTTCTCGAGTTTGGTACTCCGAAAACCGCGAAACCATAATTTTCGCATTACACGTGTAATTCTGAAATTTTCATAATGTTGGTAAACCTGCTAAAAAGGTTTTTGCATTTTTATTGAATCACAGTTTTAATTAGTAGATTTTACAGTAACTTGAAGAATTCAGCGGGCGTTGAAACTTTGTCCTATATTAAAAATGAAAATGATAGGAGTTCTCATGACTTTTTAGTGAAAGAGTGTCAGCGATAGAAATAGATAGCATAACAAATAAATACAGTTTATGCTCACAGAAATCTGCAGAGAACTTCATAAGACGCCTCCTATAAGCCATAGTAACGATATTAAACTTCAACTTCATTACTCCTAATTAAAACCTATCAATTTTCCAATGCTTCATCGAATACACTCAAAGAATCCAGCAGCAGTTTCAAGAAAACGCAAAATACCACGATACACATTGCGAGACGGAGATAAAATATCAACTATCATATTCCACGCAGCGCTTTCGTATCACATTTCAAATGGAAGATTCACCACGTTGCAACGCGTTGGCGCGAACGACCGAGACACCTTTCAACCCCGCAAACTTTCCATAATTACTTGGAGATCGAGAAACAGAGAAAGCCAGGAGAGTGAAGCTTAAGGCAAAAAGTCAAGCGGCAAGTTAGAAAACAATTTTCAATCTCACCCCCTGGCGAAGTTCCTTCCACGGTGGCGTGCGAGCTCGTTATATACAATCTCCGGATGCCCATTCCGCTCTAGACCTAGGGGGAGGTATTACAGGATGTAAAAATACTACAAAAGGTAAAGCCAGTAGCCGTGGAGAAGCAGAGGCTACCAAAGTCTCCGGTAGCGTCATAAATCGCCCCGGTCGACGTGCAACCGGTAATAAAGACAGCGTATGCTATCGATTTGTTTCTTTCCGAGACGTGAATGGTTCGCGGAGAAGAAAGCAACCCCCTGGTAGGGTGGAGAAAAGTCGGTATGTGAACGAAATGGAAAATGAACAGGGTGGAAAGAGGGAAAGAGACGGTGGAGTAGATTGTGGTGAATCAGAAAGGAACGGTCGATTAGCGGCATGTAAAGGGAGAGGGTGAAAAAGTGACGAACTCGGGTAAATTGTGAAAAAGGAGGAAAACTCAGGGTGTAACTATCGAAGGAGATTTTGCGAGGGAAACGTTGCAGTAGAGATGTTGAGAAAAAATTAGATTCTAATGGAATTAGACAGTGTAATTGTTGAAGTGGATGCAAGGAGTGAAAAGTGACCAATTTAGAAAAATGGTGAAAAAGAAATGAGAGCTGAGTTGCATCCTCGTGGAAAATTTTGTAAAATGAATCTGAAAGAGGAAAATGTTGAAAATGAATTAAGGAATGAAATTGTAGAAATTTTCATTCTTCTATTTCTGAAATTCATTGTGGAAACTAACCAAAGTGATATGTTACATAATAGCATTAATGTACAACTAAAAGGTGATTATTGATATAAACTTCGTTGAGATTACCATATTTCTATTTTTCAATTTGTTAAACTGACTACAAATATACAGGCATCTCGCATATTATTTAGTACAAGCTTTTCCACCAAAAAGCCCGCCAAGGAATTTCCGTGACCCAAGGAATTTGAACTTAGCAACTATATTGTACTTCTTCTATATATACAAATAAAACTATTGCATTCCCCACTATAATTCTTTAAACATGCAATTTAAAAAACCACAAACATTGGTTCCACGCGTTAAACAATCTAGCACTAACGTAGAAGCGTAGGATAAGGAAAAATACGTACCAAAAACAACAAATTATGCAATTTTAACCCTTCAAGAATTTTATTTAATTTTAAGCCTTTGTACCTAAATTCTGATCAAATCAATTGCAATCGTGCGTTCTTAATTATTTTTGAACGATAATGAGCACATTAAACAAAAGCAACCAAAGCATACGTGCTGTAAACTTGAGATAAATTCTCATGATGTGATGAATGGTAAATTAGAAATAAAAAAATTGGTTTTAGAAGAGAGAATGATATTTTTTAAGATAACGAATTCCACGCAATGCTATCTCACGTCTCCGCTTACAATATCTTAGAATTTAATTTTTACGTTTTACTTATTAATGTTTACTTTATTATTATTATTCTAAATGTTACTAAACTTACGAAAATGTTCTTCGCTTTTTCCGAGCTATATCTTAAAAATGCAAAATCGCATTTCTTCACTGGGTTTACTATACGCGGCATCAAATAAAAAATTTCCACTTTTACACATAGTGAATATACTCAATGTAAACATTGAAATGGTTAGACAAGTTTTCTTCATTTTTTTCGTTTGTATTTTTACGGCTGTAACTGTTGTGGTCAATCCGCCAAGAAACTACTCTTTATATGTATTCAAAATCGTCGTGGCTATGGACATACACATCGCATAGGAATTTTCCAGAGATGACGAGGGATTTGAACACGGGATCATTAATTGGTATTCCGAACCTTAAACTCCTTTGCCACCATAGTTCCTTAGATGAGTTTACTATTCTACGGAGTCTCTATTTTCCATTCAAATATACGAAAGTATTATGCATTCTGTCAAATAAATACCGGATATTGTCCATTTAAAAAGGCCACGTAAAAGATATGAAGAAAGATTTTTTTTGTAAATTAGTATCACTGTACCTAATTTTCGCGTGGAATTTTAGGGTGATCTATCGACACTTTGTTTATAATTCTTGGTTAAATTAGTCGACTTCAAGAGTGCTAAGAGAGTATTAAAATAAATGAACGTATGGAACAAACTGTTTGTCCAATATTTGGAGTTATTGACGGAATTTTTTGTGCTGAATCGTTGATAATATTGCAAAAGGCCTACATCGAAAACACGAGCATACGAGTGGTACGAAGCATTCGAAAAAGGCCGAGAATTGGTTGAAGACTTGCCCCGGTCCGGTGATCTTCAACGTCGTCGACTTACTGTTTTCTTTGACTATCGTGGTGCTGTCCACTTAAAATTCCTTCGGAAGGGGCAAACAATCAATAAACAATATTATCTAGTTGTTATGAGACGTTTGAGAGACAATGTTCACCGGAAAAGGCCACATTTGTGGAAAAACAATTCTTGAATTCTGCAACACGGCAGTGCGCCGTCCCGCACAATAACCATACTACGCGAACATTTGACCAAAAAGTCAACAAATATCAACGAACAAGCACCATATTCGCTAGATAAGGCCCCATGCGTCTTCATTTTATTCTCCAAACTGAAATTAGCACTTCCTGGAAGACATTTTGATTTCACTGAATCCATAAAACAAAATTAACAGAAAAAGCTCAAGGCTATACCGAAAATTGCCTATAAGACGTGTTTCGAGGACTAGATTAGTCGTTGATATAAATGTATCTAATCCAATGGATTCCAATTTAGCAGGTGACAAAAGAAATTTCAATGATTTGACCAATATTTTGTATTTTATTGAACAATTCCCGGTAGTTATTTGACAGAATGTATTGTTATCGTTCACATAGAAAAAGTATCGTAGCATATTTCTAAAGATAATACGTCGACAGTAGCAGGTACGGAGTTTCACCATGTAGAGTGAAACGAACTGAACGAGGAAAAGAGCGGGAAAGGGGAAAGACAGAAGGGGGGAGAGAGAGAGAGGGACAGAAAGAGAGGGTAAGAGGGTGAGATTGAGGGAGCCCCTGTAAAGATATTAGGTGGCGGGTTCGAGCAAGCACGGAAACCCCATCAGCTCGGAGCTCGTAAATTTTCGCGAGAGCTGCCGAAACTCCGCTCTAGTAGGCCTACATAAGAATATACTGCAGCCAGTGTGCCTTCAATCCGTAAGTACTCCTCTTCTATCCTACTTTCACTTCCACCACATAAACATGAACGTGTCGGTGCAGGTTGTCGTTGGGGAACAAGACGACGGGTATTTTTCACCCTACCTGTTTCTCTTTCTCGAGTTGATCCGCGCTGACTGGCGACCTTTGAAATCGTGATCTTGAGTAGGCTTGAAGAACGGAAGGTACGAGGCGTTAAACTTCCGGGTGAGCGGAAAAGGAAATATCGGTCCAAGTGGCGGATCGAAAATTACGCGAAGTCATACCGTTGAATTGGAAGAAGAAAACGGGGTTGTAAAATACGATGTTACGGCTGCAGCTTTGTTTTTGAAACTTCTGTCATACGATTGATTTTTATGCGAGTAAGGAGATAGAGGCTCAGACACCCAATCAGTGGGGATGAGTTTAAATCCCCCGTCACATCTTGGAAATTTAAAATGTGTTATATGTGGTATGTATACCACAGACTCGGTGGTTCCGAGCCCACATGAAATTATAGGTGCTTGGCGAAATGACCGTAGCATTTGAAGCGGAAAAAATACAAAACAGAACAAACAAACGATTGACTTAGAGCTGCGTAGAATATTCGATAGACGTTGGAAGTGGTTTAAAATGGCAATGAATGGTTGAATGATGTACCGCGGTGGGTTATAGAAAGTTATAGAATGCATTTCGTTTTTGCACTGCTGTTTGTCGTAATGTTTGTTGTGTTATATACATGTATATGATATGCGAGAAAGAGAGAAAGAAAGAAAGAAAGAATGATCTATATGAGAGTGCGTAGAACGAATGCTGGGTGCGAGCGTTTGTTTGTGTAACGGCGAAGAGCCGAGCGACAGCTATGCGTAAGCGATCAGTGAAGTAAGGTGAAAGACGAAAGGCGAAAGAAGAAAATTACTTTTAATTACGTTTTATACATTACTTATATACTTTTTATATATCTTGGATTTTAATAAAGCTCATGTTTAAATGAAGATTCTACATGTATTAAGAGAGGATGGAAATAGTTTGCAAGGAAGGTAAATGTTTGATAGAACGAGTAGCTTAATATACACTGTCCGACAAAACTATAAGACACCCTACAAAATTGTTTCTATCAGTTCGCTATGAAGGAATACACTAGTTCCGCTTAAAAGGTAGTACTGTTTACGTTCCGACAGGCGCTCCTGCG
The DNA here is from genome assembly GCA_963989415.1 of Cerceris ruficornis. NCBI lineage: Eukaryota > Metazoa > Arthropoda > Insecta > Hymenoptera > Crabronidae > Cerceris > Cerceris ruficornis. The sequence continues at coordinate 13,999,849 of OZ022528.1, forward strand.
AAGTGTTATGATTGCAGTTCTCCGAATATACGGAAAACTATGTAAACACGCCTCATTAACCGCGACAAAACTATAAGACAGTCGTTGTCTATCCAGCAGACAGAGTAGTTCTCGAAACATTTCTTTCAGAATATATCAGCACTTTCACTTATATAGCTTTTTAAGTGTGTATTTGGGATATCAGATTATTTAGAAAAACATGCCACGGGGAAAAAAGCTCACTGAAGCTGAAATTAAAGTTATTGAGAAGTTACAAAGTAAAAACTTCTCTATTAATAAAATATCGAAAATATTAGAAAGAAGCCGGTGTGCCATCGCGAATTATTTAAGAAATAAGGAGAATTACAATAAGAAGCACGCAGGAGGTCGTCCAAAAGTCACAACTTCGCGTGAAAGACGTGCCATCCTAAGGCATGCATCGAATTCGATGCTAACAGCCCGGCAAATTGCGGCAGAGGCTGGGGTAAATACGCATATTAGAAATGTGCAACGCATAATTAAAGCGGCAGACCACCTTAAAAGGCGTAAAGTATTAAAAACACCGCCTCTTACAGTCACCCATAAACAGGCTCGATTAGACTTTGCCGAACAACACGTTCATTGAAGGAAACAGTGGAAAAAAGTGATTTTCTCGGATGAGAAAAGATTTAATTTGGATGGTCCTGATGGCTTCCATTACTATTTCCACGATCTACGAAAGGAGGAAAATAATTTACAAAGGAGGCAAATGGGCGGTGGCGGCATTATGGTGTGGGCAGCAATTGGCTACTATGGAACAACAAATGTAGTGTTCATTTCCAATCAAATGAATAGCCGAAAGTATATCGAAGTTCTTGACGACCAGCTGACGGCGTATGACACTAAAATAGCCAAGAGAATGTATATTTTCCAGCAGGATAACGCAGCAGTGCACACCGCAAGGGTGGTAAAAGATGACTTTGAATCAAAAAATATTGCTGTTTTGCCATGGCCTGCCAGATCACCTGATCTGAATATTATAGAAAACTGCTGGGGACTACTAGCGAGAGAGGTTTATGGAATGGGACGTCAATTTCAAACAATTGAAGAACTGAAAAATTGCATCCAGGAAAAGTGGAGACCTATCAAGCGGAAAACATTAAAAAAATTTTATAAATCGTTACCCAAAAGAATGTTAAGTGTTGTAAAAAATAAAGGTGCTAGTACACACTATTAACAAAAACTTCTGTGTCGTTTTTTAAAAAGGAGAGTTACCTGTCTTATAGTTTTGTCGCGGTCAATGAGGGGTGTTTGCATAGCTTTACTTATATTAGAAAATCTACGAATATAATACTTTGTAGGAGTGCGTGTTTTAGCGTAAACAATACTAACTTATAAGGAGAATTAGTAAATTCCTTCATATCAAACTGATAGATACAATTTTGTAGGATGTCTTATAGTTTTGTCGGACAGTGTATAATTAGAGGATATTTAATGATATAATATTATTCGATAGGATTGAATAACAATTGGATAACAAAGTTATTTAACATTTTGATTTCATTACGAGGTGCTTTCAAGTTGTACACAAATTGTGGTGGTAATTATGACAATGGTCTCAGTAATTTATTCTTCGTTTCGAAATATTTAGATTTTAATTTTATTTATTTGATTAAGTTCTGTGTAAATAGAATGCTAATATTCAACAGTTCTAACTCAATCACTTCAATTATTACCTTCTATAGCAAAGTATAGTCTCTCTATAATGGTATAAAACAGAATAAGTGATGCACGCAATCTCTCGTTCGTTTTACTGACAATCAGACTTCTTTCACATTTACCTACATAAATGGCCTACAAAGTGGTAGGATTAACTTCAGAAACTTCATGTATCACAGATTCGAGGTGTGCGTCCGCTATAGAAGCGGAAGGAAGTTGAATACCGAAGGTAAGACGACAAAGACAAAGAGTTAGCGTGACTAAAGAGGACGAAACCAAGCAGTTGGAGTAATCAAAATAATGACAATGACGGCCAGCAAGTCAGAAACCGATGGAGAGAGGACTTCGTTGCCAAGACAAAGGATCCGAACGGTTCAGAAGAAATAAAGGACGTAACATACCGGGCGCAAAAGACCTGATGACGCGTGGCAAATGTTTTGGTCGTCACCAGCACCTCCTATTTCCGCCATATCATTCCTAGAAACCTAAAGTTCGGCTAGTAACAAACGAAAACAATACACTTCTTTCGTCGTTCACATGACGACAACGAATGTGCAGCTTTTTCGGCCAGTAGCGCGTTAAAATCGACAATGAGGAAGAGCGAACGAGGGATGTCTCTGTCCATTTGGTGAATCAGACCCAAACACGTGCCCTCAGATCTTTTGCGGCCTTATTGACCTCTTCGATGGTGAAATTTTTTACCATTAAACAGCGTGGAAGCTTATCTATTAGGTTGCAAACTATGAAACGGGCGTTTTTGTTTAGTCTGTGTTCAGCTGCGACTGAGAGAGGTTTGTAACGTGCGCTCGATATTTTTATTTATAAAGTTTAAAGGTATTCTTCTTACTCATTTCGTAAAATTTTTTCGTGTTTGTATCCCATTTTTATATTATTTTTCTCCGAAACCAAATGGAAACCAAACGCGATTTACATCTACTTTTCTTGTACGAGTTTAAAATGAATCATATCGCAGCCCAAGCTTCGAGAAACATTAATCGCGCATTCGGAGATGGATCCGCTACTGAAAAAAATGCTCGATATTGTTTCCAAAAATTTAGTTCTGGCAATTTAAGTATCGTCATCGAGCCTCAAGGAAGACCACCGGCCCATATTGATAACGAGGAATTAAGGATGACTGTGGAATCCGATTCACACACAACTATTCGCGAACTTGGGTCTAAACTAGGAACTAGCCATACGGCTAGTGGCGATGATTTGGTGGAATTCAACCACTACGTGACGCCTTACGGCGAAATATAATGCTCGGCCGCAACAATGTATTCTTTAACGCGAGAAGGCCTTGCGTTCTGCTGTCGCGGAGTTTCTTAACTGTTTGCGCTAGAAATTAATTTATAGATGCGCGTACTAGAACGGAGCATTATATTTCGCCGTAAGGCGTCACGTAGTGGTTGAATTCCACCAAATCATCGCCAGAAGTCCAAAAACATTAAAATCTATTAATCGTATTTGTTAAGGAGTCATAAACTTTGGGACCTGGTGGAGCGACAAACCATCTTGTCGACAGCTGTCTTCAGCAATAAACCCATAGGTACGAAAGGGGCTCGGTCAGGGTGCGCACATCTGTATATTATTGTAAATAATTAATGTAAGGAACTTTGTGCGTACCCGCCGATGACCCTAACGGGACTTGGGCTGGCTCGGAGGCAGCTGGTAATTTTGAAATCCTCCATCAGGTACCGAGAGCATGTCGTCGCCTTCCCTCTCTTGAAGTCCTCGAGGGGGTGGAGTCAATTAGTTAATCATCCAATAGTTGCTTATTTTTGAAAGACTCCACCCCCATCGAAGCTTAGAGATTCATACACGACTTCAAGAGAGGGGCGCATCACAGCCAACGTTTTTGATACACACACTCTCAACAAACAGAAATCTTGTAACATTCAATCAGATCAGAACAGAAGTGACTTTCCACACCACACTACGAACTTATTCATTTTTTCCCATTTTTTACATAAAATCGGGTGGTCCTTCGAGAAGCTTAATAGAAGCACTCCGTGCAAAAATTCAGACGGGACGCGAAATCCTAAGTTTCAAACGAGCCCGTAACAGTATTTGATTTAAAACTTATCAGAGCATACTTTTTCACTAATAATACTTTTGATTTACCCTGCACGCGACGTGGTACGATATGAAACTGTTCTTCAACAAATAACCTTGGTCGACGTGCCACGAACGTCGTTTTGTTTTCCGCGATCGACGCGCGTGGCATGTCTTTCCAGCACGAGCGGTTAGATACGAATGTCGCCCCAATACGCCACCACGCGCGTGCCAATAGGTCCGAACCTGGCAAGTGAAAGGCAAAACAATCAGCGAGCTCTCGAGCGCACGGGAAGGGGAAGCAGGCGGAGCTCTTCCAAGGACGGCTCTGGCGATCAAATAAAGCTTGAGCCTGGGCTAGATACAAATGGCGCCCCAATACGCCACCACGCTCGTGCCAATAGGTCCGCGCCTAGCATGTGAAAGGCAAGTCAATCAGCGAGCTCTCAAGTGCACGGGAAGGAGTAGCAGTCCAAGGACACATGCGGCGATCAAATAAGCGGCTTTCCTGGTTAAGATTCTACTGTTTTTTGGAGGTACGAACCACCTTGTCTCTGATATACACATCACACAACAAAAATTTCGCAGGGATGATGGAGAACTTAAACTTTAACTCCTTGGCCACCATAACCCATAAAATTAGATTTGCAATCCCTTGCCGTGCCATTTTTTGTGACTGAATCCGCAATAACTCAAAATTCGTTGCTAAAGTAAAAATCTATCCTTCATTTCTGATATAACGTATAACTTAAGGCAATATTAGTACCGTAGAAATAATTTGATCGTATCGTGTCCCACTGATATTTTTAATTTAATAGTTTTTAGAATACTTCAAAATTTCCTATCCCATTTATCGAGTCACAAGTTCACTCGTATTGTGCGACAAGGGGTTAATATGAGCAACAACGATACCATTGTTACCAAAATCTGATATTCATTGAAAGCAAGAATCAGAACAGACACGTAAAACCATTTCTGCAGCCACCTCTGCTTCTATGGAACACCAAAGATCGGACAATTTTCTATACTTCATGGCAGTGTTCAGTAATTCCTCTCCTTTTCGTTCCTAATTTTCCACCGATGTGTATATTCACGTATCGACACAGATGCTAGATCGCATACATACACATTCCACAACCTTTTAAGAATTTCCATGGAAGGAAGCTGTTGCATTTTATCCTTGCACTTTCCAGTACGAGAAAACTGCCACGCGGATGATGTATCGAGAAAGGACACTGGAATTCTGTGGAAACGCACACGTTTTCGTTTTTCGTAGGGTTTGTCGATGATACGTTTCGATAAGTTCCAATTTTAAAACAGGGAATTAATTGACAATGAAATTGTCAATTAATAGCAGAAATATTTTTTCTACATGAATTCTTGAAGCTTTGCTAAAGGTAACTAAGCAGCTACAAAGTTCGTTAATGCCTGACAACTAAAATTGGGAAAGCTGAAAATTCAAAAGATTGTGAAACGGATATAATTAGAGTAACTGATGTATCTATAACGGAAGTGTATTTTTTTTATGTCATATTTTCATTATAAAAGGTTTAATGGATACTTCAGTTACTCTTTGGGTCAAGTTTAATTAATTGTCCTGCGACAACAGAAATGGAAGTAGACATTTTCATCGAGAAACTGTGATAACTGTTGTTGAATCTCACTTCCGACACCAAATCTTTTTATATCTTATATTCTATAACACGATTCCAACAATTTTTATTATAAGGGTAAAAACTATGGACTTTCAGATACACGGGAGATAAGAAGTGCAAGTCGACACTACGACTTCATAGAAGATTGCATACTAAAACTGTGTCTCCTCGGGCCATAGATCGACCTTTTAACACTAAAAGTACCAAGGCAGTCAAAATGATAACAGGTTTCCAATTTTTTTCGAAAAACTCCCCAAATTGATAGGGGATTCATGCAGGAAATATTCCACTCCTATCTTATAAAACCTAAATTTCTTAATTGATCATCTTTTTCAACTCTTGACTTATCTTTTTGCAAAGTACTTATTCGATATATTTAAATATAATAGATATAACGCCGGTAGTTCTAGTGTTTAGAACCCCAAGATAGTGTGGTGGAAGGTTTGGACAATTCTGACCCTCATGACTAGGATTCCAAAAGGCGGATGTGATTGACGTGACATCCGTTGATATGTGCCGGTAATTATGACATTAGACGGTTCATTTTTTAATTGTTTCTACAAAGTAGTCCCACCATATTGTATAGTACGTCCAAGTAATACGAAATAAGTGATAAGATCAATTTTTCGAAATTCTGACTTCGACCACTTTCATAATCACCGGCACATATGTAGAGGAAGATTACTTAAGTAGTGCCCCTTAGAAAAAGGTATGTAAATTGTAGGTTTTATTAAACAAAAGACAAAGTTTTGCATTATTTACAAATTCTCAGAATATTTCAACTATAGATTTAAAGAAAATTTAAAATACATGTACACAATCGAAGATAATTAACAAAAGCTAACATAGTAACGTCGAAACGACTGAGGAAACGGTGTCCTACGTCGTACCACCTATGTTCCAAGTCGTACCTGGGAAATAAATAACGAAAAATACCTCACATTAATATTTCTTGCGTAAATTACTTTATTAACAACAATAGGCAACATTTAAAAGATCCACAGAAATATTTAATGATTATTATACAATAAATCATTTAAATATTGTGGCAGAGGGAGAGAGAGAGAGAGAGAGAGAGAGAGAGAGAGAGAGACTAAAAAATATAATATTCAACGGCTATTTGGAACACTCTCTCCGATATTTGTTTTGTTTGGTTTCGTTTCCTAATAACTGTCAATTTCAATACGTTCTGTTTTCTGTCATTTTAAAAACCTGTAATAAAATAATACCACTAATAACGTATATTCCATTCGCAAGTACAAACTCCAATAAATGTTAACAGATTATAATTCGCGGAACTCTAAATCTCAACGATGGTTCCTCCCTAAATATAAAAAAAAGTTTATATCACAAGGCTTATTAAAAGCGAGAATATTCTCTGTTTAAGAACAAGATGCATCTTAACACGTACAAGTATAGATCCTTCGGTCATACTAGGCAAAGGCACGCGTAACACTTCAACCCTTTGCATTCCGTTGTCGCCGCAGCGGCAACATTGTAATAGAAACTGATAAGTCCGTTGTCAGGTAAATCCGGTATATTTTTATATTTTTTTAAATTGTAAAACCTAATTTTAAAATGTATGCGTTTGTTTTCTAATGACAAACCAAGAGTTTCAATTTTCCACAGATGTGCAGTCGCACCATGTAAATAGTTCTGGAATAGCTGGTAGCTCATAGTAAAATTACTCGGAGTGCAAAGGGTTAAATAATCATAATAAAATAATTAATTGAGCTAGCACATCATCTTTACATAGAAGGAACTGTTGAAAAAGTACAGACTGATTATTTAAGAAATAAGAACAATTTATTAAAGATACATTGCCGTACGTTCTACCAACTATGCATAAAGAAGCTGTAAGCATACAATCGTAAACATTCTTTCTTTTGAGAATTGCCTGCAACATATTGATGCTACGCAACAAGATTAGAAATTAACATTGTTGATGCTAATGTACATCACACTGCCGTCAGAAGTATTCTACTGAAAAAAACAACTGAAGAACGGCACAGGTACTACTTATGTAGACTGGTACAACTTCAGATTTCTTCGATATATCTAAAATGTTTAGGGAAAGCAATAACTGCACCGAAAGTAAGGAGTGTGTTCTGTTTAGAATCTGAGTCATTTTGCGGTGTGTCTTACAAAATATTTAAAATAAGTCGGTATCCAACACTGTCCTGGGCCCTTAAATAATTTATAGTATTATCAGTATCTTGATAACTGAAAATTTCCAGGAAACAACTATAAGCTATAGTCAGATACGTAATTTCAGTATCTGAAGCTAAATTTTCAAAAGATAAGAAGTATTCACCTATTACGTTTGATAGGTTTAACACACCTGCAACGCTTTATTGATTTTAATTGCGAATAAAAACGGCATGAAAAACAATACAAAATATTAATGTTACTGCGTGATCAAATAAAGAGAAGCAAAAGAGAGTCTGCAACCAACATAAACAAGGATACTCAGAAATAATAATGACCACATCCATGTTAACACTTTAACGACCGGGCACGCCAATTGGCGTACTAACCAGGATACAATATATGTACACGTGTAACGAATGCAAAGTTCCTGTACATATTGATTGTTTCCTGAAATATCACACAAAAATGAATTATTAAAACTTGTGATAATCATATGTGATTCTAATAAGGTTGAATAAATAATGTATAAGTTATTATCAAAACCATCTTAACACTTTAATGGCCGCTCACACATGTGTGTGATGCTAACGCCGATGTTATTGGCCGGTAACACACTCTCTTTGTGATAATTTCTCTAAACGTTATTGATAGATAACATAATACAAATAATATAATTATTGAGCCACAAATTTCTTCACCCTCTTCGTTCTCTCTTGCAAATGTTTTTATATTATTGGCAGCATAAGTTCATATTTCCATTCCTGTGTTGAACGTGACAAATGCAGATATTGTACGCACGGATATTGTGTTTCTTTTTATTGTTTCTCTATTAAAAATATGTGTTCGCACATGTTTAATTATTTCGTGAAATTATGTAAAATTTTTTTAATTTAATTCTTTAAATGTATTGCCGGCCCCTGGCGAAGTTTAACTACGTAAACCTGCGGCCATTAAAGTGTTAATATGTCCTTAAATATTCATTTCAATAACTAAATTACTTCAAAATACACAAGAATTTGAAGAAACGGTCAATGTCTTTTCCCATTTTATAAAAATGCCCTCGGTAACAGGTCACAGGTTTATAGCAAAACCCCCCCTGTCGACAAAGGACATCAATCACTAAATACTTCTATTATCTAACACTTTGAAATCACAGAGATATCATCTAAAGCTACTCAAAGAAAAAGTAAAGGAAATCCTGCGATAAAAGTCTATCGAAGTACTACCCATTACAAATTCCATGGTGTCAAGAAGCATCTCCGTGAGAGAGCAACAATCGTTACCACTCGCGTATTCAAGAACCGCGTTAATTCCTTCATCCTTCCCCATCGGCGACAAAGGATTCCCGTAGATTAAAACCCGGCGTGTTCCCGGGACATTATTTTACACCGAGGAACGACGACGACGGCCGTACCCTCGTAGGCCCTCGAGGATGAACGAGAAGCGAATCCGAAGTCGATATCGAGTTCCTTCTGTCTTCCTCTCTGAATAACATGCATTAGCCTTTCGGCAGATTAGAGAGGAGCCGGAGTTTTAGCAGGCAGACAGCCAGGGTGCTGCAATGTCCTAGGCTGGATGGAAGAAAAAAAAGAAGGATGGAGGAAAGGGGGTACAAAAGAAAGCGGACGAAAGAAGCGATAGAAGGAAAGAGGCTCGTCGAAGACGGACACGAAGAAAGGGAAAAGAATCGAAGAGTGGATGGACAGTGGGGATTAGCATATTATTTACGCGCGACATCCGGCTAGGACCAAAAACAGTCGACTGAACTTTAAATCTCCTTCCGAAGTAATACTTTGCGCCAGTCTCACCTCATTAAAGCGCTATACCCCAGAGAGTCCCTGGGCGTCTTCCTCTTCTTCTTACCCATGGCACGCTCTCTCACCTCGCTCGTCCCTTCTCAACAAGCACGTACCATAGAACCTCTCGAACGATGGAAAAAGAAAGTCACATTCATTTCGAGACTAATTTACCGTGTGGAAATCGTGGTGAATGTCATTAGCCTTTCCTGGCCACTCTATGTATACAGAGAAGCCTTTGGTGGAACGTGCCCAGTCTTACGGAGGTGGACGAAGGTATGGAAACTTCGACTTTGCTAACGGGAGCACCACGATGACCGGAATTAACGTGTATGGTTACACTTAACGAGGTAAATAGGATTACATTATGCGGATAGCTTTGCCGATCGATTGTTGCGGCCGACCCTTCCGTTGGCGTGTAATAATTTATTAATTGCCTGGGAGGAATGGGCCGGAGCGGCGGTGAGATTTGAGCCCTTTAAATCCCCGATGTCTTATTTATGGGGTGGAATTTTTCTCTTATTTGCCCGATCGATTTTGTAGATGTGCTTTTCATTATTTTGGGCTTTGCGCTGAGTAGCCTTCGCGGTATAAATTAGATTCTTAGGGGTTATTTCAGTGGATAAGTGAAATTTGGCTTTTAGGACTTCCTTTTATTTGCGAGCGATTTGAATTGTTTTTCTGAAGTGGTGTTAATTAAAATCAATTTAGTGATGCTGTCGATGGTCGCACTGATTTTTATTATAGCAATGAGGACCGGAAATGAAAAGGTTCTCGGGTCTGATTTACGAAATTGTCACCAAATTCAAAAATCGTTATGCAATAGCGAATTAACTATTACATAAGTTACGATTAACACACTGAAATATTTTTCTTTAATACACAAATTCATTTTCTTAGAGAGAAATTCAGTAAATTTTCTATTGCTTGTAATATTGCAAAAATTAGATTTAATAAGCTTTAATAAGTTTTATTAACAGGAAACAAATGATTAATTTTTCACTGTAATTACAAAACTTAGGATGTTATGTTAGAAATTCGAGAGAAATCTTTTCTAAATGCAAATGTATTATGCAAAGATGTCTCTAAATTGTTATTACAATTATTCCACTTATTACTAAAAGAACAAGTCTCTCTAGCATCAATTACAGTTCTGTTCCTCTAAGGTACAAATCAAAGATTACGATCTTAATGACTTCCAAGCGAAGATATGCAGAACGACGAGAAGAACTGATCGCAATTTTATAATGATTTTCGGGTACGAGGTTTATCGTGTTTCGGAGCACCCCTGGCAAACGAGCGGCCATCTGTGGAAGACACTAGTTCAACTTTCTTTCAATTGAAATCCGTGATCCTGCTCGGAGATAAAAAGGATAAATTACTTCCCTAGCGAGTGAAAAAATTCAATTAAAAATGGGGGGAAACTGCGGACGACAGATGGATTCAAAGGGCTAAGCGCACATCTGCGGACCCTGGACGACGTCGAAAGTTAAAGGTCGTCGTCGATGCTCCGTAGCAAGCTTTCCGTGGAGATTTGCAAGAAATTCGTATAAATTTCCCATCGAAAGTCCTTTTAAAATTAATCCTGTAACGATCAATCTTTCGTATTTACCTGAAGGAGGAAACGCGAGCGCGCGCAATTCCTCCTGGTAGTTATGGTCTCGAAATTGAAAAAAGATTCGACCCCTGTTTTCATTAGATTCGCAATTATTCGACTGTCAGATGAACCGCGGACCGTGAAGTGAAGAAAAAACTGTGCCGCAAAACGTGCATCAAAATGTTATTCTTCCATCGAGTGGATTATTTTGACACCAAAATACCACCCTTATCGCCATGATTCATTATCGGGGCCCTTATGAAGGATCATTAATAATATCGCACGGACAAGGTAACACGCTTTCGCACTAGCTGGTGCTATAAAAAAAATCTACCTAACGACAGCAATATACTGGAATAATGTCTACAGAATTTTCTGTTACTTCCTCTGTCCCTCGTGTAGACGAGTAAAACAGGCAAACTGGTTTTACGAAGAAGGACACATCGTTCCGAGGCGAAAATTAAGGTTACGACTTATTGCAACTCAAAATAGTTTACAGATAATTTCTGCTTTGTTGTATTACAATCATAAATATAATAACAATAATAATAATAACTTCATTCATATATAAAATAAATAAGCTAATATAAGAAAGTATATACATGTTTTCAAACTAAATGGTTTTTGTAACATAGAATGAGAACTTTCATTAGAATCTTAAAGTTTATAATCTTATTCTAGGAATTTTATTTATTCGGGGAGAAGATTATGAAAAAAAATCTCGACTGTTAAACATAAGTATATGCAAGAAGAGAACGTATGAAATTAGACATTTTTTATAATAATGCACTTAGTATCGCCTTCGAGAAAGATCGCAAGAATAATTTCATTGTAAGGAAAAGGCATAACTATTTTGTCAGAAACTTCGATTCTGAAAGAAAATCAGTATTTTTTTAAAACAGAGGTAAATATCGTTGTCGAGTCCGTCCACATAAACCATTAAATATTAATTAAATTAGAACAATACTAAAATAAAAGTAATCTTACAACAATATACTTCTAGAAATAAAAAAAATGTTGGATGAATTTTTGTTATTTCGAAATTTGATTATAGCCAGCAAATCAGTGTTCATAAAAATAGAAGTGACGATTGTTATCATATCGGTGGAGATAAATTATTCAATGCTAATTAAATTAGAACAATGTAAAAATAAAAATAATTTAAGAACGATATTTACAATACTTTCAGAAATTTAAAAATTTTTGATGAATTTTAATTATTATCGAATCTGTGAGAAAAAAAGTCCTTTAGCGGACATAACGAAGTCTAATATCGATAAAATGATCCATATCATTCAACATACTTCGAACCGGAATGCCGACAAATGCAGCACATTAAAGGTATCGAGTTATAATTATAATTAACAGTATCGCCATGCGAATATAAGTGAAAAATGAATATCGAATTAATAGCCAGATGTATTAAATTTAATATGGTTCGCATTGTGATTTTAAGAGGCGGGCAGGGAAATGTAATTAACGCGTATATGTAAAAAGCCTCGTTTGATGTATAATGTGCGAGCGAGGTTTCATGATAATTTGGATGTCGAAAACGTGCACGGGTTTCCGTATTTTGTCCGGCATTCGGGTCGGTGAATTTTATTTTCCTGCTCGAAAGTATAAAGTATCCCCGCGTGATAACAGAAAATTTCTCCACTTATCAGAATCCATTAAATTGTACATCATTAAAATCTTTCCTCCACAAATAGCGTTAAAAAATTATTGTAATATAAAGAGTTACAGAAACTCGGCCACGAAGTACGAATTCGTCGGGTTGACAATTTTTAACTCTCTGTATTTTGAAAGTGACACACAACAGGTCTTTTTTTATTAGAATACATATTTTCTACATAAATTCTTGATAGCTTTGCTAAAGATAACGAAACAGCTACAAAATTCATGAATGTTTATATATACAATTGTATTTCGATATTAATCGTCTGGCAACTAATATTGGGAAAGATGAAATTCAAAAATTTATAAAATTTCATGTTATATTTTAATTACAAAAAGAGAAATTATCTTTTCAAAGAATATTAAAATTTTATTTTACATGTCGGTGGCAGAGGCAACTTGAAAAATATGTATTTTTCGAAATAGCACGGATATTAAAAAAACAATAGTTTCAGTTTTAAAGTTTCAGCATCTCTTTCCATTTTCAAGATACTTCACCAAAAAGTATTCCTGTTTCTTTCAAAGAATGATTCCATGCACCAAAAACGGAATTATCACGTTTGACGGAATTATCACGCAAAAAATAAGTTAGTGTTATGTAGAAATTATGTCACTTGTACATGAAATGTCATAATGCTTGCTACTTCGAAATTTCTTAACTTCTCTTGCAAATACAACATAAAGTATAATTACAAATACGAATTTTAAACACAGTATTTCTTCTTAAACACCACGCAAATTCACAAAAACAAAAAACCAGATCCACTTAAAGAAAAGTTAACTATCAAATCTAACAATTTAACACGAACACTGTGTATATATACAGAATACAAACAGAAATATGACAAAACAATTGAACTCAAAGTATAACCTTAATCTTCAATTTTCTTCTAATACAATATCATATCTTAAAACGCCACAGATATCCACAGAAACATAAAACAAGATCCTCTTAAGTGAAGCAATAAATCCAAGACAATTTAATACAAACACTATATATACATAATCACAAAAGAAATAAAACGAAACAATTCAAATTGACAGTCCGCAGAAAGAAAATCTCCTAATATCTTCGTATACCGTTCCATTCGTGAAATCGAATTCAGTATTCCGAATCAGCCTCTCGAAGGATAGCCCAGAAAAATTTAACACAAATCTTAGGAAAATCTTGCCTCGTGATCCGGAAACGTCGGCTGCTGAATAGTGCATATCAGTTCGTAGACGATGAAAATTCCGGCAACATCACACGAACTTACACTTTGAGGAACTCGTCGATCCCGCAAGCACTCCTCACCTGCGAGTAAATCAGAATAGGATCAAAGGATTGTAGACTCCCGATCAGACGGATAGGCCGGCCCTCGATGGTGTACTTCCTGTTTCCCATGGTTGCCGGGCGTGTGTACCTATTTCCGGGGCAGGTACCTTCCATACGCGAGTGTCGTCGGTGAAAAACAAATCTCACGAGAATTCACTCATTCTCGACGCGATACTTACAGAACACGCTTCTCTGAAATAATACATACATTTTCATGTGCCGTATCTATCCGTCGGGAATGAGGAGAAAAAATAGAGAGGAGTGAAAGGAAGGAAAAAAAAGGGATGAGATGAAGTTTGAAGAAAGAAATGGTATATATCGCGAAAATATGAAAATAATACGTGTCACTGCGGCAAAAGATGCGCCTCAATGAGGAGAATACAAATTGAGGATAAAATAAAACATCGCTACGATAAGATAGGAAGAGAATGAAATTTCTTTCTTCTTCTTTAGCCTTTTTCTTTCATTTTTCTCTGCCTTTTTTTTGTTTTTAATAAAATCTTCGTGCCTTTCAAGTTGCTATAAAATTGTATGTTTCCATGTTACGCAATGAGACGAATTGTTTTGTAGAGGGAAGTTTGGTACAACGGTTTGAAATCTTGAAAACGTGCATCATTGAAAATTACTGAATTTGTAAAGCGAAGGGAGATTCACCAAAAATCGTGTATGCAACCACGATCTAACGGCGAAATGGGGTTTGAAGTCTTGGACGAGACTCGTTAAAGATTCATTTTAAACGCGACGCTTAATCAGCGTGGAATACTGTAATAATACGTGCATTTGCATGCGACTTGTGTACGCAGGGAAAAAATGCGAAAAGAGCTCTGCCAGTGAAAGACTGAAACTGGAAAAACCGAACGAGTCACGTACGAATTCTTGAACAATATGTTCTCCACGGAATGTCAATTTTTGGCAGAAATATGAGATAAGTTCGGTGTAACAGTGGACTATCAATATGGATAGAAAATCTGTGATTTTTATCAATTTTCTTTTTTTTTCAATTTTTTATATTATAAATTACTGTAATATAAGTGATTAGTCACTGTAATTATTTATCAATTTATATATGGGTACAAAGGGAATGTAGAAATATTTTTTTGCATTTTAGTCACAGTGTTTTCTTACATTTCTTGTTTAATGTGCCTGAAGTCAGCAATATATAAATATTGTGTACTTTAGATACAGAGATTATACGAAACAGTTTCTCTTAAGTGATTAATCACTGTATTCGGTACGTTGGTGCTTTTAAAATGAAAATATTACGTGGTCGTTACTCTTTCTTTTTTTAGATATTGATACATTAACTAGAGTCACTTGAATTTTTTAGTAACTTTATTAAATAATTTGATAAACTCAATTATCGGACGCCAAATAATTTGGAGGTGTAAAACTGTAAAAATCCTAAACATCCACTCATTCAAATATAGATAACTTCTGTTTTTTAAAAGTTCGTAAGCCTAATGACCCACAGTTTCGAACGGCCAGATATATCTTAAACTTTAAACACCAAAAGATTCAAAGGATCGACAATCCTAAGGTATAAAAATTAAAATTGATTCCGAATAAAAGTAAGTACTTTAATAATTAAAGTGAAATTAACATTTTATAATTCTACTTCCTGTGATCTATGATTTTTGTATCAATATCTTAAGAGTAAAGAATGAAAAAATTTGAATTTGAGTGCACACAATAAAATATCGATAAAGATCTTCTATTAACAGTCAACAATACTTTCGAACATAATAATTCTTACTGATATTTCAATGAATCAATCTATCTAATTTCTAAATGTAAGGCGTTAGAACATCCAAAGGATTGACAGTCATCACTGTTTTAATTGATTTAACCCTTTGAGAATGGACGTTTACTTTCTTCAAAAATGGGATAGCCCCCGTTTTTTAAATTGAAAATCGTACAGACTTCTTATGCACGTTGATGATATGATTTCTTTGAAAATTATTAATATTAGAAAATTTGAACTTGGTATTCGTTGTCCCATACAGGTCTCAAAACTATTAAAATTAAAAGGCATAATGTTTACTATTTTTACTATTATTACTATACTTACTATTTAATAATGAAATAGAGCTTAGTATATATTATCCTGTTAGTGCCAAAAGGATTAAGAATTTGAATTTCATAGTTCAAAACACCAGATATAGTTAAAAAATGAAGCTCACTCTTGCAGCAGAAATGAACGTAATAATTCGAAGGCACTTATTTGATGAAACATTGAACCTTTGCCGAAATCGGGGCTTACTAACAAGGCAATTCAATTAGAACGACGCTTAATTAATTGATGTGGGAAACGCCGTGTATCCTTACACTTCAGTAGAAGGCGGAAGGAGAATTTCAAAGTGCCTTATAAAAGCAGCCGTATTCTTTGCATTTTGAGATGTTTCAACAAGTCGTCCCAGGCTCTGGGATCTTGAGAATTTATAATTAAGAGAAATCCATTGATTTACTCAATGCCTCAATGGAATTTTTGCATGCACTTACAATGAATTAATTTAAATTTACATGTACTAATCTTATAAAACTCACGATAATAAATAAAGAAGTAAATTCAACAAATACGATAAAATGATAAATTTGCAGCTTGCAAAAAATAGTTTTTTAGATGCTTTTAAGGAGGAAAATTTAGGTTTAAGTCTAAAGAAAACTCCTGATAGACAAATGAAGTAAAGATAAATAGGAGTAGAATAAATTATTGCTAATCTTAATGTTTCTTAAAAAACCAATAAATCTAGGGGGAAAACGAACATTACAGGATAAGAGAAACTGAGAAATTTCGATGTAAAAAATCATAATTTCTCGAGGAAGCAATTAATAATGATTGAAATTAATGAGATAAGAATTAAAATCTCATTTATCGAATGAAAAAAAAGGATTATGCTGAAATGATCGTGACTTAGAACGATCTGAAAGAGCGAACAGACCAGGGAGACATTAAGGCGTGAAGCTCCGACACGAAGGCTACGGATTCGAATATTATTCACACTCAATTTAACTTATTGAGAGCCACGAAAAGCTTCTTGATGGCTTAGACTATTATAGCGTAACAATTAATCGGTGAATGGAATATCTCGATTCTCCTTAATTTCCTGCCATTTATCAAAACCTTCTCCCTGGTATTCTTTCCAGGACGCACGTATCGTTGTGCAAGTTAGTCTCCCTTTATATTTTCGTAAATCATTTATAATGTTATATACTGAACACTAGAATTACCGTCATTAAATCTGTTGTACTTAAGTATATTAAATAGTTACATTGAAAAAAAGAAAAATCGAAAGGTGAAAAAGACTATCCACCGAGTAATGTATGTTTTATAAAGCAAACGTGGAATATGTACTGTATATGTCCACTATTTTGTGGATTTTTATAAAAAGAAATAGAAACCTGTAACATTGATTGCTTTGGTAGTCTAGTGTTAAAAAAAAAGTATTTTTATACATAGACGAGTCACAGTAAAAAAATCTTAAATTAAGAAAAAATCTTATTTCTATTTCTGCAAGAAATATTAAATTCTGTCGAATTCACGTCGTGAAACTTTTTGTTAATTTCTATTGAATCGAGATTTTGATAGTCACATTAAAGTGGAATATTTGCACTGCTTTTATCCATTTCATTCGATAGTTATGAACAATTTATATTCGGAATATATGACCTGTGATATATTAATGTGAGGGTTTTTTGAAATAAGTATAAACTCGTCGTAGTATTATTTCTTCGCACATGTATTGCTTACCGTGGCTTATTTATAAAGAGATTTTTCGACGATCGATGATACAATGTAATTAGAAGGAAGTGTGCACAAAGGTTTTCTATGTAGTAAGCATTACTTTTATATTTCTTTTTACGTGCCGCCGGAAGTTATAAGGTTTATAAATAATGTGATGTATTAATATTTCTTAATATCTAACGTAACACATAATAGCTAGCATTTTAATTGAATTCTGTTCGCAAGTAATACTTAATATATAATTAAACCAATCTAAATAAAATGTCGAAAGTACAAAAAATGTATTGAAATATAGATATTTGGCAATATTTATCTAATAATTTACTTAGAAACAATTTCTTTACATTATAATGATTCACAGACGCTTACTGTAAGTAACAGTATAATCATTTTTCTATTATACATATGACATGCAAGGAATTTCCCTTGAATCTGTCAAAAAGTACCAATAACGACGATAAAATATCACTCGTGGAACAGTACGCAGAAAATCTTTCGTTAATTAAACGGTATAGAACGTAAAACAAAATGTATATGGCTTAGCGCATAATTGAAATAAGTTTGTAAATCGGGACCAATTAGCTTCCGGTGCTTAAATTCATTTGTCTTGCATTTATTATTAAAATACAATTTCCATCTAATATTAAATGCGTGAGAAACTACAATAAAAACATAAATACATTTAAAAGTATATAAATTACAATTAAAATTATGCTACGTTAAGCTGGCTGCGCCGTAAGCAACTAAGGTATAAATAAATTCTAAGTTTCTTGCCAACCCATTAATATCGATCAGACTGAATTGTTCGTTTTATTTGGTCGAAAAATAATTGTTATTTTCATTAACGATTACAAGTATTCATAAGGAAAACCTATATCATAAAGTGTTGCATGTAAAATTAGACATGTACGTATCGTTTGTAAAATCAAATTTACTATTACGTAAGGCAAAGTTCACCAACCCTTCGGATACATATATCGATACGAATTCGTTAATATAAGCTTTACATTGTCGAAGGTCTACCGAGAGACAGTCCGTTAAGAAGCACGATCCGATACATACAATTGTGACGGAGAAGTTCACGTGTTTTGTACTAAACTTAACCAACTTCGACCCTCCCCGCCAACAGACGTAGGGAAACGAATTTGCACCAATCGTACCGCATTCTTGTCATCTACTATTTCTTTATACTCTGAGGTAGCAGGTACAACTATTGTCTCTCCTTCTTCGCCTTCGTTATAATTGTACACCTCCTCTACTTGTTCCGTATCCGCTTCTGCTTTACATTCCATTGTTTCGTTCTCGGAGAAAGTCATCTAGGATTTAAGTAATTTCAACCATTAAATACATTTAATAGTACGGTATATCAAGTTACATTATGATAATTAATGCTTACTTCTCCATCAACAAGATGACCCACTTCCTCATCCGCGACGTGTTCTTCAGCAGGTATATTTAACACGTCTTCTTCGGTGTACATTTGCTCCTCGTTCTGTTCTTGTATAATCACGTGATTTTTCAATTCAGTCACATATAACTCGGTCTCCTCTAACTAAAAAATCAAAGTTTTATCGTCAGTATTATTAAACGTTATAAACGGTATGATATAGACGAAGAAAATTTCATTGCTACCTGGTCATTCTCAGCTTCATCCATCAGAAGTTCGACGTTACTGTCGGAAATCGCTATAACGTGATCGTCTTCCGTAGTGAGCCGAGGTTGATTGACAACGATGGTATCATTCAGATGTCCCTTTAGGAAAATACGATTTATTTAATGTTTAACATTAATATTATCATAGATACACGTACGATTCTAAAATAATCATGCTTACTTGAGTTTGCATGTGAGCATAAAGCAAAGGCTTTCTCATAAAGCCCATACCGCAAACTAAGCATTCATATGGCTTCTTGTCGCTGTGTATAAATCGATGTGCATTTCTGTTATCTCTGCTATTAAATGCCTTCCCGCAAACCTGTAATATTAAGCGACAATTTGATACAATGGAGTCATTCAAACACTTGACAATAATAATATCAGGTCTACACGCGACATTTGCCTATAGAAATAAACGCTTGATTAAGGCGCTCAACAGTTTAGTACCTCACACAGATACGGTTTTTCTCCCGTATGAATACGCATGTGCTTCTTGAAATGTTCCGGGTAAACAAATGTTGCTGTACATATGTCACATTTGAATGGCCTTTCACCAGTATGCGCTGCTTTTATATGATAGTCTAACAATCGCCGTCGTTTGAACCCTTTCCCACAGTCGTCGCATTTATATCGTTTATCATTGTAATGCGTTGCACGTTTATGGGACTGCAAATTTGATCTTTGACTAGAAATAAAAATGATATTTAATAAAATTAAAATATTTATTATATTTTAATATCAATTTTGATTGTACTCGATAAATAGATTTTAATTTACCTAAATGTAGCTCCACAAAATTCACACTGATAAGGCTTCTCACCGGTATGCGTCCTTTCGTGATCCCGTATTTCGGCTTTCCGAGCAAACGCTTTCCCACATATTCTACATATATATGGCTTGTAACCTGTATGTACTATACTATGTACTTCCAAGTTATGTGGTGAACCGAATGCCTTTCCTGTGAGTTAAAAGATTCACAGTAATTTATATTATAACGTCTTACTAAGGATACAGGATCGAAAGTAAATCTTACCACACTGATGACAGACGTATTCCTTTACACCGTTATGGGTTCTTTCGTGCTGATTGAGATTTTGCTGGCTTAAGAATGTTTTATTACACTGAGAACATTCATAGGGACGAGGACGTACTTCGTGTGTTTTTACATGGGCCTTGTACGTGTATTTTGAAGCGAAATCTTTTCCACAATTTTCACACACATATGGGCGTACACCTGTGTGTGTATTAATGTGCTCCTCTAATAAATTTCTGGAACTATGATAAATACAATGGAAGTCATTAGCAAAGAAGTAATTACTTTTTAAAAGTATAGTCTCAAAGTATATATGTGTATGTACCTGTATCTTTTACCACATGTTTCGCAAGGCCATGATTTTACTTGTGGATAATGTATTCTCTTGTGAATCCTAAATAATCGCAGATTACTAAATATTCTGTTACATATCTCACATTGAAAATCGCCTTCCTCTTTAGCAACATGATCATCCAAATGAACTGATAATTCAGTTCTCTTTTTAAAATCATCCCCACATATATCACAAATATACAAACGAGTTTCATGTACACTTTTTATATGAGCTATAATAGACTTTGCATCTCCCATGGCTCTGTCGTCTTCGTTCATACATAATAAACAAGTATATATAGAACCATCTCTACTTACAAACTGAAAAAAAATAATACTATTATGAAGCAATAATTATTAAATAAAATTAATTTAAAAACTGATAATTATACAAATGATGGTCCGTCCCACCGATTTCGATAATGTTTGAATATGTTGTCAGAATCACGATTCTAACCAACTTTTTCCTATACATGTTAACCCCCCCCCCCCCCCCCCCGGCTTTAGTTTTCGAGGTATCAGCAACAAACTTTTGCTACTTATCACTGAATTTTTCCTAAGCATGCACGTCCGTGGCGACGTGTGCATCAGCACGATGCGGCGATCCCTTATCCACTGTTTCTGCGGCGCCCGACTCAGAATCTTTATACCGGGTGGACTCGTCGAAAAGCTACCTTATAAGAATGTACGAAAAATATAATTCCAATGCCTATTTGGGCCACTTGACGACGACCCTCTCTAAAAACTACCCCAAACCAACACTAATTTATCTTCTGGTGACAAACACCTTTATTAAACCAAATGATTAAAATCGGTAATGTGTGCATAACAGGGTACCTCTTCCGAAGAGTTTGGTTTAATAAAGGTGTTTGTAACGAGAAGATAAATTAGTATTGGTTTGGGGCAATTTTTAGAGAGGATCGCCGTCAGGCGACCCGACTAACAATAAGCATTGGAATTATATTTGAGTCGCTCAGAAGCCAATGCGGTTAAGTCAATTTTTCTTATATCTTCTGATTTTTGTAAACTTTAATAGAATGAAGTTTATTCTATTAAAATTTACAAAAAACAGAAGATATAAAAGAAACTGACTTAACCATATTGGCTTCTGAGCGACTCATTTATCGCACATTCTTATGAGGTAGCTTTTCGACGAGTCCACCCGGTATAAAGTTTCTGAGTCGGGCGCCGCAGAAACAGTAGATAACCGTCACATCGTGCTGACGCACACGTTGCTACGGACGTGCATGTATAGGGAAAATTCAATGTAAAAGCAGCAATAGTTTTTGTCAATATCTCGAAAACTAAAGCCGAGCGGGGATTACATGTAGAGGACAAAGTTGCTTAAAATGATGATCCTGACTACATATTAAAAAATCATCGAAATTGGTGGAACGGACCATCATCTGTATAATTACCTAAAAAATGTATAATACACCTACGCGTTCTTGTTCAATTTCAACTTTTGGGGCATTCCTGGATCTTCTTATACGTTTCTTTTCATCAGAATTGCCTGATTCCGTCACTGTTTCGACATTAAGAAGAACTTCCTCCATGTTACAAGGATGTTCTTCTTCGTCTTCTAATCTTTCCACTTCTTCTTCCATTTCTTGATCCTCTTGCTCATCCTATAAATATCGCAATGTCGACATATAGCAATAAATGAAATTCAAACATACTAATTTCTAGTAATTGAATCATTCATTTCACTTACTTGATCAAAGTTAACGCTTTTCTTTGCAACTAATTTTGTCGTATATTTAACATCTACATCTGTGTTTTGACTTTCAACATTTTCTATATAATCATGGTCATTATATTCATCATCATTTTGTATAATGTCAGATATTTTCTTTACAGTTTTCTTATAATTATTAAAGAGTTCTAACTTTACCTCTACTAAACGACTTTCAAGTTCATCAATCTGTAACAATATCAATTTGTTGGCCGATCAAGAGTTTAATTACTTTAAGAACAAAAAATGCAATAACTATAAATAACATTTTGTTTACCTCATTAAATAATTTGTAGCATTTTTTACATATAACAAGAGAATGTACATTCTCTTCGTTTAAGTCGGTTTCTAGAACAGTGCAGATGATATCTGCAAGTGGTTTCTCTGACGAGGTAACAGAAGCCTCATTAAAAATACGAATACTATTCCTAGTGGAAACGCCAACTTTACTATTACAAATCAAACAGTGGGTACAATCTTTCTCTGAATCAGCTGTCATATTTCTGGCAACTATGAACATAAAAGAAGAAAAATTAATGAATGAGTATTTTCATTATCGTTAAAACGATTTTAATATAAAGATTACAATAAAATAAAAAAGTTACTTTGAGGTTTATCATTTTCAACGTAATATCCATTTCCGAGATATATATCATTATCAGTGTAATAGAAAGTATATACACATGCAATACCATGTAAGGTAGTAAAAGAGTCAAAACAATTTAAAAGTTTCGAATCGAACATACATCGTTGTTATCGCATATAAAAATGAATGCCTACTGTTCTATGCATTTCATAAAAAAATATTTTCATGGCTTTCTAATATACGTAGGAAATAGGATCCTAATAAAATCTTCATAAAAGTCAATTCTTATGTAATAACGGCCGGCACGTGCTGTAAATGAAAAAGTGCCTGTTAGCATTGTGTATCGTCTATTAATGTATCCGACAATCCACTCTATGATGAGAGGGAATGCTAAATAACGTGGCGTAGCGTCGCACGGAAATTTTCGCCGCAACGTGCAACGAGAAGCATTCCGTTATTTGTGAGCATTGATAAGTAACCGCTAAAACCCAATAACCCTAACAATAAACGAACGAGAAACGCTAAACAAAATATTTGCGTGCGGTCCTCGTTAAAATGAAGCGTATAATAAACGTAAAATGTTGCCAGCACTGACTTGAAATTTTCGTTTCCCTGTTCGAACGATTGGTAGCGAGCGAAACGGCAGTCAGGTCTTGATGTCCACGCCATTTAGGTCCTCATGACAGGTAGGATATTGGCACGTTGAAAGCACAACTAAAGAAACGTATGGAAAGAAGGCTGCTACTTTTTTCAGGAGGAACAGTGATTTGATATTACGTTCGCTTACGATGGAGGAACCCGATTGCGTGTAATGCGTATTGAATGCCCTCTATCGGATGCTTCCTACGCGGTAATGCAGCCATCTTCTATGAAATTTCTGTCTCCTATAAATCACGTTAATTTACTGTATCTTTCTATATCATTATACGCATAATCATACTCCTTCTTTTATATAGTTTTTCATTAAATTGTGTAATGAATATCAGAGAGATTTTATTAAGCGCAGCAGTTACATTATTAATCAAAAGTATAGACTCTGAGAAGCTAAAATCAGATTATCAAATTTGCAACTATTCCGTAAGATTGAAGTTAGATTGCGCAACTAGGAATTATTTACCTTTCTAATTTTCTCCGTCCTACTTAATAAAGATAATCCATCTGACTAAAAAGATTTGTGTGTTGAGAATTGTACGAACGGGGCATTTTATGATAAGTCTACGATCTTGGCATTGAAAAGAGAAAGAAACAGCAATGGCTACATGTTTCCCTCTCGCTCCTTCCAACATGATTTACTTTAACCAATCAAAACGCTTGTTTATATTCATCATTATCTCCAAACATCGACAATCATTGTCTACTATAATCCATGGAAAAGAATTTACCTGATTACCGCGAATCTTTGAATGGGGGTATGCTGATTTGTATTACGCGAGTCTATAAATGGAAACCGGAGACCAAATAGTTCATGATACAACGCGGTATGCGAAACATCTCGTTACTCATCGAGAGGTCGATCGATGAAGAGTGATGAAGAGTGATCTGCCTCGATCTACCTCGTGCACGCAGCTGAACAATCTTATTTTTACCGCACGATATCATTCAGTTATCTAACCTTTCAACTTACCATGCTACTGCACATCGTTTGTTGTTAGTTGCTCACCCATGGTTGCATCGTACAAATTTGAAATTGTTTGAATTACCTGATGATAGTGGATAAAGGAAACGTGTGATTATTCGAAGAGTGTTCGACAAATGTTCTATGAAATGAATAAAAATGAATCGACAAGTAGATACGGACCCCTCGTTGGTGCTATCGATGAAGGGACGAGTAGTGCTAGATTTTTGGTACTGAAATTTATAAGATTATTTAGCATTTATTGTTATCTCTGTAACACCATGTGATAAGGGTAGATGTATGGATTTTATACAAATGTTATCTTCCATCCTTGATGGTACCGGCGATTAATGTGGTAAAAACTGTATTTTTACATGAAATTGAACAGTTTACTTTAAACATTTTTCTCGTTATATATAAAAGTGTATTTTTAGTGGAAGGAATTTAAGTTGAAAATGTAGCTGCTGAGATTTCAATCAATTTTATGTTTAACAAAGAATGATGTATATAAAGCATAAAATCTCCAATAAATATTTTATTATTCCCATACTATATTTAAATAGGGAGAAAATGATATACATACTTTTATCATAATCTATTAGTAACTGATAGTGATTTTACTAATAATACTTAAACTTTAATATTCTAGGTTTTCGCTGCGAATACAGCAGAAGTTTTGACTTATCATCAGATTCAAATATCTCAGATATATCCGAAGGAAGGATGGGTGGAACAAGATCCAATGGAAATATTAAGGGCAGTTAAGGAGTGCCTTAATCAAACTGTCTTTAATTTAAGACAACTTAGTATAGATCCTAGTGATATAGTTGCAGTTGGCATAACAAACCAAAGAGAAACTACAGTTGTATGGGATTCTGTTACAGGGGAACCATTGTATAATGCTATAGGTAATATTGCATTATTATACAGTCACTTTACAAATATTCAAAATTGAAAATGAAATGCACATGTTAAGCTGAAAAAGGTTTAATTGAATTTATTTCTTTTGCAGTATGGTTAGACATGAGAACAACATCCATCATAGACAAAATGCTAAAAAACGTTCGTAATGAAAATAAAAATTATTTAAAGCCCCTTTGCGGTTTACCAATTAGTCCATATTTTAGCGCTTTAAAATTAAAATGGTTATTAGAGAATGTACCTCGGGTACAGGAAGCTCTCAAAGAAAAACGCTGTATGTTTGGAACAATTGACTCTTGGCTGATATGGGTCAGTTTGATGACAAAAATATTTGTAACTATTCTCTGTAGTTGAGAAGATTTCTGAAAATCTTTCATTATCTATAGAACTTAACTGGAGGAACTAATTTCGGTGTTCATGCTACTGATGTTACAAATGCTTCGAGAACAATGCTCATGAATATCAGAACATTGCAATGGGATCCAACATTATTATCATTTTTTAATATACCAGCTAACATTTTACCAGAGATACGAAGCTCCTCCGAAATATATGGTTACATTCAAGACGAGATTCTTTTTGGTGTTCCAATATCAGGGGTATAGATTAGTTTATAGCTTAATAGAGAAACAGAAGATATTTAGATAACTAATGTAGTTAAATTTTTTTTTTTACATAGTGTTTGGGTGATCAACAGTCAGCATTGGTAGGGCAAATGTGCCTTCAAAAAGGTCAAGCTAAAAGTACTTACGGTACCGGCTGTTTTCTTCTTTATAATACTGGGACAGCGGTAAGATTTTCTGTAATATATGTTTTTAAGAAGTGGATTAAATTCTTGATGAAAGTGTAACTTTATAGATTGTAGATTCATCTCGTGGTTTGCTGACTACAGTTGCTTATCAATTAGGCCCACAAGCATCACCCGTATACGCTCTCGAAGGATCTATAGCTGTAGCTGGAGTTGTTATTCAGTGGCTAAAAGATAATCTTGGAATTCTGTCCGATGTAGAAGACTGTGAATCCGTTGTTGAACAAATCGCCACTGATAATCGACTTGCCTTTGTACCTGCATTTGCCGGTTTATATGCTCCATACTGGAGAAAAGATGCTAGAGGGTACACAGAAATCACATTTCGCTTTAATATTGAAAAAAAAGTTTAAAGAATGTTACTTAATATGTCTATAACAATACGTATCTTTTGCAAAGCATTGTCATTTCAGTGTTATATGTGGCATTACAGAAGATACTAATAGTACGCATATCATAAAGGCAGCATTGCAAGCAGTATGCTTTCAAGTCAGAGATATTTTGGAGGCTATGAAAGAGGATGCTGGTTTAGTTTTATCAAAATTATTGGTTGACGGTGCAATGACTAATAATAATTTATTAATGCAAATGCAAGCTGATATTTGCGGGATTCCAGTAGGTAAGACAAATACCGCATGCGTTGTACCGATTAATATAACTTCGTTGTTTCTGTACACGCAGAAGGCTAAGTATCTAATTAAACCAACAATTTTACAAGGAAGTCAGGCCACTGATGTGTGAGACTACCGCACTCGGAGTCGCAGTAGCCGCGGGAAGCGCTGATGGTATTCGTAAATGGGATGTAAAGTTAGACACCGCTGTGCCAGGCGATACCTTTTTACCTTCCATAACCGAAAATGGTAAGATTTTCTTAATACTATTTTCCTTGGCATAGAGAAAATTTCTATTGACCTTTACAGAACGAGATATTTTATATTCGCGATGGAAAATGGTTATTGAACGCAGTTTAGGCTGGGAACCAGTAGTAGATATCAATGGTATGTATGATGATCCATTATGACAAAATAATTTTTCTTCTATTCTTTGGAAAGTGGCACTGTTTAATTGATATAAAAACAAATAACGTATTTGCAGATGATACCAAGGACATTCACAAAGTAACTGCCATTGGCATATTCCTAATAGGTTCAATTATTTTGCTTATGGTTGCTAAGTATCAATCTACATCGTGACTTGGCAAATGCAATGCTATGTACTGCACTTGTCTCAGATAATGCATTTAGGCAGGCCCTGTTTGCTATGAAGTATTTAAATGTACATGAGCGTAAGATGAACTCTACTGTTCATTTTTCTCGAAACTTTACAAAGATATTATTTATAAATACAGAAGCCCATTATAAAAATAAAAATAAAGGTGCCATAGTACTGTGATAATTGCAATGGTATTAAGTGCACAATATTTTACCACAAATACCGTTTTTTAAGATAATTTTATTATTATTTTCATTTACAAAAATTGTTAGGTTTTTTCAATGATTGCTGAAGTTGTTGATGATCGTATATTGATCGTTTCATTCTCTCTTTCGATTGTTTCTTTATTCGTTCCCTTACTTCTCTCATTTATTGCTCTTTTACCAACAACTGGCGAATGTAAAGATACGTCCTGCCAATTAATTAGTGTATCATTTAATAAACTGTACATACTCCTCAGTTACTTATATTATTAATGTAGAAATTAAACTGGAAAGAATCAATTTTACCGTTTTAAAGTCGCTAGTTGAAGTTTGCGCGGTAGCGAGAGACAATGTCAGCCAACTATCGTTTCTTATATTATTTATATTCAGCCGCGATCTTTGGGGTACCAGAATGCGATTAATAAGGGAACGACAAGCTTGCGATACTTTCGGTTCTTTCGGAAATATCACTCTAGTCTGCACTTGCTAAATGAAGAAGAAAATTTTAATCTGATTTTCGATTAAATATAAATACTATAAAACATTGTATTACTTTTGCATCGTTTTCTCTAATGTACCTGGGTACCTTTAGCAGTTGAGCGTAATTTGTGTCGTCGAACGGAAGTCTGCCAAAAACCATCGCATAGAGTACAACGCCCATCGACCATACATCAGACAATTGAGGTCGATATGGAATGCCCTTTAGTATTTCCGGCGAAGCGTAAGCATAACTGCCGCAAAAAGTTTCGCTGAGCGGATCTACGCCATTTTTTGGTTTCATGTATCCACGTGCGAACCCAAAATCGGATAGTTTAATATTGAAATTATTATCCATTAGAAGGTTCTCGCATTTTACGTCCCTAAATAAAAATCGAAATTCTACTTGAGGGATTACGTTTCACTCGAATGTTTTACTTTATTTTTATACCTGTGAACTACGCCGCGATCGTGACAATAATCTATAGCTTCTACTAATTGTCGAAACCATCTGCGGCTACGAAACTCGTCTATGTATGTATCGCGTCTTATCGCGTCGAGCAAACTACCATTTTTCGCGTATTCCATAATAATATATACTCTAAACAACGTTCGTGATATGAACAATTAATTTGCATGAGAGTTATCGTGATAGAAATTCAGCTGTGATATCGAGAATAAAAATAATTCATGTTTTAACTAACCGATGAGTAGTTTCGATGGCTTGTAAGAAACGAATTAAATTTGGATGTTTTAATCCTTTGACTACTTCGATTTCCCGCGGTAAGAACTTCTTCAAATATTCCCCTGGTGCTTGAAACTTGGAAACAATTTTTATCGCGACTTGGCAATCGTGCCGAGCAGATTTTGCGACCTTTACATTATATGTATTTGGGTAATTATTAAAAGAATTTTGTATGTATGGAAATTTGGAATGTCACATTTTTAAATTGTATCCGTTATAAAAATTGCAGCAACATATGGTCGTGATAATTTAAACGTACTTTTACAGTAGCGTACGATCCGGCGCCTATTGTCTTTCCAAGAACATAACCATGCGATTCGAGTACGGTAAACTTTTTTTCCGATTTTTCGTCATAATTGTCTTTCGTAGACTTTAACGTAGAATTCGGTTCTGTTGTAGGTAATGCTGCCATTTTTTGAGTAAATTATTTTTTAAACTGAAAATGTTCAAACTACATAAATTCTAGAAGAAAACAACATTACTTAGCTCGTATAAGATATTCTTACTTTAATTTTGATGGTTCCATTGAAATCATTTTATTTATGGTTACATATTTTAAAAGGTAAATCTATCAGGTTTATTAAATGTATGAACGTAGGCGATTGTATGAAAGTTGAAATTTTAAATGGAGATCATGATTGAAACATGTGAACAACGATTTATTACAGAGTTTCTCAAACTGGGATCCGTGGTCCTGTTGGACAATGATGAACAAATTTTTTAGAAGCGGGCCAGAAAGGAAGACAAAATTTTAGTGGGCCAACATAATTTATTAAATATTTTAATTTCTATGAAAAACAGCAACTTTCCATATGCAAGAAGACGAACAGCACCTTAAATGATTTTTTTTAAAACACTGCAATTGAAAATTGTTATGCTGTTATTGGAAAATCTGCGGCGGGTCATAATTTGCTGGTTAAGGCGAAGCAGATGCACCTATCCCATTTAACCCTTTTGATACTACCGGTGACTACCCAGACAGACTGGAATATTGCAGCAATACTGCGAATCTTGCACAATATTGCCAATATTGCAGCAATATTGCTGCAACATTGCAGGGCAATATTGCAGCGGGAACATTGCCGCAACGTTGCGGCAACATTGCAGTGGCAATATTGCAGCGGGAACATTGCCGCAATATTGCTGCAACATTGCAGGGCAATATTGCAGCGGGAACATTGCCGCAACATTGCCGCAACATTGCGGCAACATTGCAGTGGCAATATTGCAGCGGAAATATTAAGTTATTAACAATTATTATTTTTATTATTAAGAATATATTATAATATAATATTATTAATAATACTAATAATTATTATTAATTATTTAATAATTATTAAAAACCATTTTTTTAAATAATTGCTTAATATACATCCTATTTCACAATTTCTAAAAATTTCGCAAAAATTGTTTCATAAATAACAAAGTTATGATGATTTTTGAACGTACAAGTTTACCCAGAAACGTGCGGCCTCAGGTGTATGTCTTACAGATTTCTTTGCGGTCCTTAATGCGTTAAGTTAATAAAGCTTCATTACCATATTTAAGTGCAACTGTAGAACATAAAATCAAGAGCTGCCGTGGCGTAGCAGCAACATTCTGGGTTCGCACAGAAAAGACTAGGGTTCGAATCCCGTCGTGGGTAATTTAGGTTTTTTTTTTCAATCTTTATTCTTATTTATATTCTTTATTCTTTTTTTAAATCTTTTAACTACTTATATTTCACATGTAGAGATAAATAAATGTTTTAATTAAATATTCGTGCAACGTTCCCGCAACGTTCGCAACGTTCCCGCAATGTTCCTGCAACGTTCGCAACGTTCCCGCAATGTTCCCGCAATATTCCTGCAACCTTCCCGCAACGTTCGCAACGTTCCCGCAATATTCCCGGCAATATTGCCGCAATATTCCTGCAAGCTACAAAGAGGCGGACATAGGAATATTGCAGCAATGTTGCGGCAATATTCCCTGTAAGCTTTAAGGTTGCAATGCAATATTGCTGCAATATTCCAGTCTGTCTGGGTATAGTCACCCGTCACAATTTCACGCGAAGAATGAATTATTAGATCGTATTTTGTAATTTGATATTTTTTAAATACCATAACTTCTTATTTTTCATGTGTTATATGCATTGCAACTTCAATAAAGAATTAATTCTTTATATTACGCCAGTAGCCATTAAAAGTTATTCGTTCGCGCCGGGATTGCTCCGTACCGTATTAGCACACTCGCGGAAAAGCACTCCGTAGGGAAATGGATATTGTACATTTGATAACTAAGATTTATCAATTAACAAATAAATAAATTTTGGCAAACAAATGTTTGGTAACACTAGCCTATATGTTAATTGCAACTAATTTTAAAGAAACCGCGCAACACGCGCGGTAGCAGCTGCATGACATTCACGTTGAACTCCCCAGTCTTTATGGATAATTTTGCAAAATTTAATTACTACAGTAATTTTTCGGGACAATTGTTTATTGTAAATGAAAGTATTATTTAACAGTATGTTCCTGCGTATACTTCATTAATTTTAGAGTTAATATAAATTATTTCAGTGAAGCTGGCGGACGTAATAATTTACGATTTACTTCTCAAAACTTACGAATATTTGATTTTTAATGTAGTACTTTATTTTATTGATAAATAATATATTTTCAACTACTTTGGAAGACATTTAAGTGGTCTATCATGTCATTTGAAGAGTAAAATGTAGAAAAATGATTGAAAGCATTAATACAGTATGTGGCATATATTACTTTAGGCATTATTCGGATTAGTAATCAATATTTAAGTAATTGCTGTAGTAATAACAATATGAGCGAGTCCATAACATAGACCTTGTGCATACGTAATAGTGTAAGGCTTCAACATTTATTCGCTTCATGCCCATGAATCGTATAATACTTCGTTATACCATATTGTCAAATTCACTGAATCTTAAAAAGTCTGCATTTGCTGTTGTCTCAAACATAATGGTTGACATTAAGGACATTGTCGTGGTACAATATCGTCAATAGTTTTTGGATCATGTGCGTGGTAAGAGTATAGGAGCGAGTAGCGATATGAACGATCACCTTTGTTTCAATACTGTACCCGTGACAACATACACATACAAATCTCATATATATGTATACACAAACACTATGAAACATATTCACGTCTCGCAATTTGGCAACGTCGCTTATGCCGCACAGTTGGACATACTGGGCTTGTATACTGGATACAGCGCTTCAGTGTATACAGACTCAATGTATGTACAGTATAGCGTTGCCAAGTTGTTTCTGTTCGATTTTCCCGCGTGTGCTTTTTTCCACAATTTTTAATTTTTGCATTATTATAACTCAATAACGGGACGGTCAATATATTTGTTTTTTTTTTGTCTAATTCAGAACAAAAACATTTATGAATTGTTAGTTTTTTGAAAGTTTCTGACTGTTAGTTTTTTTATTAGAATTAATAAAGTGGTAGAACTACTACATAGCGCATATACTCTCCATGCTAATGACCCGAACTTTAATTAAGTTTATCTCGAATTAGAGGCGGTCAATCGACTTAAAATTTTAAGGATAATTGTATTATAATGTCCTCAATGAGTATTCTAAAATTTAGAATTTTCTGACACTATGCCCATCGCACGACAACTACCTTAAGCGTTTCTCCAGAGTCTGAATTATCGATTTCGTGATAAAACAAGATTTTTTCACCGCAATTTCGCAATATTTCTGCAGTGCTTCATAGTATTCATAAAACCTTATTCGTTCTTTATCAAATTCGCACACCATTCTCTTTCGCAGTGTTCTTGTACAAATGCTTATTTCGCCTGCGAAGGTGGTCGCACTTGAAATTTATTACTCTGCGCGTTGCAATTCTTCATGCTACGAAAAGACATTTTTGCTTCTTTCGTTTCCGCAGTCACAATTATAATGACCGTTGTAACAATTTCCCTCCTTTTTTTCTGAGACGATGACGGTACCAACAAATTTTGATAGCAGGCGTTGTGTTTGGAAGTGAGGAGAGAAAGAAAATGACTAGTCTAGTAACATCGGATTGGGAAATTCCTTCAAAACCGTATTGCCGAGATAAATGCTGGTTTTTACCTTCCCGTCTGGGCGGTCAAATGGCTAGAACCCAGCTATTACGTCGATTCGTTAGAAGTTTCGGAGATGCAGGCGAAAGAGAATAATATGATGGTTGGACTTATCGTTGTTGACTCTCTTTGGCTTGGTCACGGAGCTGCGCCGTATATGCCCTTTGCTTCCTTTAACGATAGAAGAAAATGAAGGTGTAGAGGTTCTACTTAGCCGACGTAGGCTGAGCGGGTTACCAAGTCTTAGGCGTTGCACTGGCGGTGGCTGTAGAACTCTGCATTCCTCTCGATGTAGATGGAAGAAACTCCGTATGCGAAGTGATTTGCGCAGTGCAGGATAAGATCGAAGAAAGGGGTTGTAAGAGACGGAGAAGATAGGATTTTGTAGAAAAGGAATTGATTACAGAGAAATTAGGAATTTGCAGGAATAGGTTTCTCTATTAAAATGTTCTGTATTAAAGATAATAAATGAGTATATTGTTACAAATGAAACTTAAAGGTAAATGATATTAATTGTAGAGATAATATAATTAAGGTATTGGTTACGATTATCGACATATATATATATATCTGTGCCCAAAATTATGAAAGTGGTCTAAGTCACATATTTCTTGTTTCGAGATATTTAATGGATTACATTTGAATCAGTTAAAATATATTTTTATATTATGCAACGTCTTAATATAGAATTTTATTAGTCTTGATTAATGAAAATTTATTTTGAATGTGAACTTTTCTGTGAATCTCATACGAAAATGTTTTTAAAGTTAGAATTGACTTAGACCATTTTCAAAATTAACTGTATGACCTATAAATGATTTAAAGCAATACAAAAATACGAGTTTTATTAAAAACAATAATTTTAATGAAATAATTCATGAACATTATTCATTATTTTTGAAAAGTAATCCATTTTTATCATTTTAGGCTTTTATCATTATGAGTTTTGGGATTCTTAAAATGTTCCTGTAAAACTGGAGGGATGTAGGGTAGTAAACACATAATATCTTTATATTTTTCTTCCGTTACTGGTCTAGTGGTGGTGTATAATGGAAGTAATTTAATATTTCCGTATATTTTTTTTCTGTTTATCCGAATAATTAACATATTCGCATAATAAGTACGTTGCCATTAACTTACTCGAACCGCTATCTGTTGACATAGTGGTGAAATATATAAATTATTTTTCCGCGATAATTACTTCGGAAGAGCGCAACTGAATTAATACACTTTGAAAATAAAACTAAATGAATTCCAAGTAATGACAAAATGGCTAATACAATGTAACGGTTCGTTTTTCACATAATCATAAGAGTGGATTTGCGTTTCTCGTTTAAAGAATGTGTTACCATCGTTATCATTATCGTCGTCGGCTGATTTATAATAATTGATAAAGACAATTTTTAAAAATTTTTGACTTAGACCACTTTCATAATTAACACTAATTGAATTTCATATAATGTTGAAATAACAACCACTAACTTTGGTTCATTTTTGACAATATCGTGAAAATTACATTGAATTAATTTAGTTTAAAATAATGTGGTGTGAAATAACTGATAAACTCATTTTTTTTAAATTTTGACTTAGACCACTTTCATAATTATGGGCATATATATATAAGATTTAATTACGCTGGTTTGGAATAGACTTCCTAAGAGTTTAAATAGGGTCTTGATTTAGAATTGGAATTGAATTGAATTAGAATTGGCTCTCTAAGAGCTTGGAATTGGAATTATACTTACAATTAGACTCGTTTTGGAGATGTTGCTCGACGATGTAGAACGTAGGATTTAGAACTAAGACTAAGAACTTGGAATTGATTGGTTACTGAACTACATTGTTCTTACTGACTTTTACCGCCTAACTCTCGACACTACTGAACTCTTAACTAACCCATTACAACTTTTAGACACTCTCCGAGTGTTACTCTCTACTCTCAGAGTTTCTCACAACTGTTTTACAACCATTTTACAACTGTAACTGAACTGAAGTGAACTGTTGCGCCGACAGTGCGTTTCTTATTTATATGTTTCCTCCCACTATCCCGTCGCTTCTCTTACTTGGCCTTTGAAACAATTAAAGAAGAGCGGTGGCCATTTTTCGAGTTACGCGCGCTGGGCGCTGCTTTGGATTGTGATCGGCACAGTAGGAAGGGATACCGCTAGTTAGAACTGGTGAGAATTAAAAATATAAAAAGGAAAAGCAAAAATATTCGGGTGGTAGTACTACTATTCTCACCGGACGTACAACTGTTTTCTACCGTTTTTTGCAGATATTAATTGCAATGACACTACCGCCTCCTACAACCTTTGACATGAATCATTTTTCAAAATTTAGGTAAAGCCTTTCCGATCTAACATTAAAATTGAACTTTCTGCTTTCTACATGACGAACAATCCATGGTTATAAGTTCTGTTTGGCATAAACACGATAAACACTATATTTCGGTGTGCCTTTCGTACGGTGGTGAATAAAGATAAGTATATAAATACTAACGATGGCTGATGTATTAGATATTGACAATGCAGAAGAATTCGAAGTCGATGACGAAGGCGATCGTAAGTTATCTTTTTTCGATATTTCAAGTTTATTGTAGAACGTAAGCATTACTTCTCACATAACCTTATTTCTTTCGCAACGCCCGTCTACAATACATTTCAATTCTACATTTATCTATTAAAAGTAACTCCTTGGAATAATTCTATCGATCATTTTTAGAGGGTATCGCACGTTTGAAAGAAAAAGCGAAAAGAAGAAAAGGTAGAGGACACGGTGCCGAATTAGTTTCTACTCGTGACGATGTAGGACATTACGAGTCCATGAACGTTGTCGAAGAGGATGACGATGAGCCGGGTCCGCAAAGATGTAAGGGATACAATATAGTGTTTTATTAACCTGTTTTCTTTTTATTGCTTTGTTTCAATTAAAAATTCCAATATAACAATAAATAATGGAATATGGAATTAACGATTGTTTAAATTTTTCTTTGAACAAATTTTTTATTGCCGTTTAATACATTGAGCCCAGAGCCGATTTGGTTCTGCGTTCTGTTTATACCGCACACTGTGGTGGCTACTTTGCCAGCTGTTCGGTTATATTTCTCAAATTCTAATTTTCCAAGGGGCAAACAGCCCTTTGAGAAAGACAATAAAATGATGCAGAAACTTATTTAGCTTTCAAACTTTCTTAAAATACTGTGGTTCTGAATGCCATGTTTATGTTCCAAGATGTGACAAGAAGAAAAATTTCAGGCACAAACGCCACCCAAACGAAAAATTTATTGTCAGTTCCCACACCTAACGTCGCGGTTATTGTGTTAATGCCTTTGTTTTTGTATATTAACTGAAAGATAACATATAATATTATATTTTCAGCTGTAGAAGGCTGGATTCTGTTTGTAACTTCAGTGCATGAAGAAGCACAAGAAGATGATATCCAAGATAAATTTTCAGAATTTGGACAGATAAAAAATTTACACTTAAATTTGGACAGAAGGACGGGTTTCTTAAAGGGTTATGCTTTAGTTGAATATGAAACATTTAAGGAAGCACAGGCAGCAAAGGATGCATTAAACGGTACAGAAATCTTGGGACAACCTATATTCGTTGACTGGTGTTTCGTAAAGGGACCAAAAAAGTAAGACAACTTTCTACATAATTAATACATGCGATATTAACCCTTTCGCTACTACGGGCCACTATAGTGGCCCTCCATAAGATGCCACTGAGGTACTACGGGCCACTATATGAGCCACTATATGAGTGATACTAGATGCCAATGTTATATTATTGTATTATATTGCATAATGGTATTTGTTCGCATACTGTAAATAAAAGTGCGCATGTTAAGACGTTATAAATATCGTCTTTGGAGAAAAATGTTTTCCTTCGAAAACATTCAAAGCAGCTCGAGTTCTACGCCGCGGCACTTCCGCTGACAATCGGCGTCGCGCCGCAGCGCCCCGTTCAGCGGGAGTACCGCGGCAGAGAACCCGTCCGTAGCGAAAGGGTTAAGTTATACAAATCACCAACATATATACATATATTCTTTTTGCAGAATCAAAAAGAGGAGTCACAGGAGGCGATGAGAATAAACGCAATTATTGATAACGAAATTTTTATTTTCTTTGTATTTGACTACTACAAAAAAAGAAATATTATTTTGTATTTTACAAGCATTGTATTAAAAAAATGCTAGGATAATATAATTCATCTTCTAATATCAGAATGTATTTGCAAAAATCCAACCAATTTAGGGTCATTGAAATAAAGGATCAAACAAATTCAATACCTAATGTATGATTTTTAAATTCACATTCTTTTACAAACATCGATTTTTAATATCTTATATGGATATGTCGTAAATGTAACAATGAAGATTACTTATAATGATTCTGCTATAGAATAGCCTTTTTCACCTCACTTAAGTAAATGAAAACTATTAAAACATCGATCAAATTCAATTATGAGAAACATTTTTTACTTTCATTAATCTCGCTACTCGTGTGATTGCTATTAAGCTAATCATTATAGATTAAAACTTTTCTATCCAAAATGCACAAGTATGTAAGTATTACTCGTTTCTGTTTATTATACAAAATACCTTAATAAATAAGTTATTGGACAAAGATTCTTAAGCATAATAATTCAGATTTGCCTTCTTCTTTGCTTGAACCTCGTTGATAGCTTCCATTAAATCTTCATGTGTAACAGCGGTTGCATTTCGCCTCAATGCGATCATACCCTGTAATAAAGCAAGGTGCAGTTAGTAGTTAAAAGTAAACATTAGTTTTAGAGGTGAAGCTAAACCTTCCTACATACCGCTTCTACGCAAACGGCTTTACATTGTGCACCATTGAAGTCATCAGTGGATCTAGATAATTCTTCAAAATTAACATCTGGGGACATGTTCATCTTGCGAGAATGAATTTGCATTATACGCGCTCTCGCTTCTTCATTTGGATGAGGAAATTCGATCTTTCTGTCCAGTCGACCGGATCTCAATAAAGCAGGATCTAAGATGTCAACTCTATTCGTGGCTGCTATCACTTTGATATCTGCAGTTGAACTAAATCCATCTAATTGATTCAACAATTCCAACATAGTACGTTGTACTTCTCTGTCACCAGCTTTCTCAGAATCAAATCTCTTTGTACCAATAGCATCCAATTCGTCAATAAATATAATTGCAGGTGCTTTTTCCTTAGCAAGCGAAAATGCATCTCTAACTAATTTCGCACCATCACCAATGAACATTTGAACAAGCTGAGGGCCAGCTAATTTCAGAAAAGTGGATTTAGTCTGTGCCGCACACGCCCTTGCTAGCAAAGTCTTTCCAGTTCCAGGCGGCCCATACAAAAGTACACCTTTAGGAGGTTGAATACCAAGATTCTCAAATTTTTCCTTATGAGTCATAGGTAGAACAACAGCTTCTATCAATTCTTGGATTTGTTTATCTAAACCACCAATATCAGAGTACTGTTCCGTAGGTCTTTCATCAACTTCCATAGCCTTCACTCTTGCATCGTATTCTGCAGGTAATGTTTCGAGAACTAAATAGCTGTCCTTATTAACGCCAACTAAATCACCAGGTTTTAACGACTCTGCGTCGACCAGTCCTATTACAGGTAGAAAATATGTTTGACGAGTAGAAGTTTTAATAACCGCGCATTTTCCTTTTCTTTGTGCATCTAAATCAACAACCGCCCCATCTTCTTCTCCCATATCCTGGGGATCTACGTCTAACAGTTCAATGACATTGGAAACTAAATATGGCAGAGTCCTGTTTACTTTTATTTTTTCCGTATTTTCTTTAATTTTATCATTCTGTGCCTGAAGCTCATGAGAAATGCGCATAACTTCGCTCTTCATAATTTTTATTTCATTATTCAGTAAACATGTGCGAGTTACAATTTCAGAAGTGTTGAGCCTTAAAATGTCATCGCTCACAGCCTCCTGAAAAAATTATTAAATCGCAATCTTCTACTTTTATGAATATTATAAACTAAATTGGTTCTTTCGAAAAGTATCGGTCAAACGAAATTTATGCTATTGCAAAGAAACATTTTTTATTTAAATGTACAATTGAAGAACTGATGATGCTTATCAAAATATATGATATAGACTGAACTTTTTCAACAGATCTGATAAACAAAAAAAAGGCTGAGTTAAATTAAATTAAATTAACTTTCTAATTACAATCAAACGGAAGGGTCGTTAGATATAAATTTCAGGTAAGTGTAGATATGCTTGTCATTCCACCCTAACCTACAACAAACGACTTTGTATTTCATACCTCTCCATCTTCCCAAATAGATTTATCCTCGAGAGTCGCCATTTATTTCAGATGTTTTGTTTCAATGGATACAAACGATCTGTCGACTATTTAATGCGCACTCTGCTTTTATAACAAAATATTCCGTCTAGGCGAAGTGGTTATGAGAATATACGTTATTCACGCCACATCAGAAAATGAAACCAGGGGGTCCAAGCTTAAATGGAAGCAACGCAGCATGACCAAAGTTTCGGGAAATGTTTCACGTTAATATTTATAGGAGGCGGTAGCATCACCGAATTAAGTGCCTTCTATCCAAACTTTGAAATATGGCGCGCTTAATAGATTTCGTCTTTTGTATCAATACTGTCTATTGTCTCAGGAAAATGAGGGAAATTGTTACAACGGTCTATATAATAGTGACCATGGAAGCGAAAGAAGCAAAAATGTCTCGCTTGAGCTTAAAAAATTGCTATGCGCACAGTAGTTATTTTGATTAAATGCTACCACGTTCAGAGGCGAAAAAATTTACAAAGACAACTTATGCGCGTGGAAATCCATATTTATCGAGTAATTTTATGTAATATCTAATAAAGAACAACTTTTTCTTTAAGAAAAAAGCGTGGTTTTCCTCCTCCTCTTAAACATATAGAACATAATTTAAATCACCCTCATGTTCAAATTTCTTATTTCGAGATTCTTATGCAATTATTTGTTTGAAATTTCTGAAATCTCTAGTTACGTCGCGCTTGAAATAGGTATTTAGTATGCCGTACAAAATGTAAACGCATTCTGATTGGTCCAACGTTCTCCACACCAAGTGGCATCCGAGCCACGGCAAGCGATCCCCCCTCTTGCCAGAGGGACGTCCTGCCTTATTCTCTCTCTTCGCTTGGTGCCGTCAAGATGTACCCGCTGTGAGTATCGGTTTACATAATTTCCTTATATACCGATTGCGAAATAATAGTTCTCTTGTTTACCTACTACGTAGTAGATATAGGATGCTATATCTCGCCTGTGCTTCTGCTATTCCATATCTATCAATTGTTACAATATTAATTACAAATTGAGTAACCATCGTGAAATAACTGCACAATTGCAAACGTGCAGAATCTCGCGCGACATTTACGCTTCACTTTTCCCATCTGCAACATTAATACTTATAGTATAACTTCATATTTCGATTTTAGTGATGTAAAACACGATTAACAGTGCTTTGAAACGTGATTATACAGGATTTTTGAACTTTTAGGCATTTACTTAACGCTTTAACTCTTGTGTGCTTACAGAATTTGCAATTGCCCTTCGAACGACCTTGCGGTCGGACAAGTTCGGACATGCTGAGGGTGGAACAACAC
Source organism: Cerceris ruficornis (assembly GCA_963989415.1). Lineage (NCBI taxonomy): Eukaryota > Metazoa > Arthropoda > Insecta > Hymenoptera > Crabronidae > Cerceris > Cerceris ruficornis. The sequence goes on from OZ022528.1 coordinate 14,040,559, forward strand.
GGAGTAAGGTATAATCTAAAACTTTACTCTAAAACTACAGCATCTTGGCACCTCAGACGGAAGGGGAGATGCTTTCGCACCGCCTACCCCCTCCCTATAGCCTGCGTGTGCCGTCCTCTTTTTTCCTGGAATTATGACGCCCAGCCTCGTGACGTATCATTTTGCATAGTCGTAGCATTGCCGTACTTTCACGTATATGAATATTCCAAATTGTCGGACCGAAATCTGTTTTACCGATACTGAAAAATGATGATTTTCTATAAAGAGTAACACAAGAAATTTATGTGTTTATTTCGTTAGACAATTTACATCTATGCAGGTCGATAACATCGGTATCTACCTATCCTGATTGTAAAAATCTCGTGCGTACGCCAATGCTTCGACTTTCACGCTCGACTTCGTGCTGTCGCACTCAGTTTCACGGCTGTCGCTTTCTCTCTTTGTCACGCAATGTGATTTGTGTGCGTAGCTGTTTCTGCCAATAGCGCGTCAAGATCGAAAATGCGTGAGGGAGAGGGACGTCCGTATCCGTCGGGCGAATCAGAGCAAATTACCCCTCAGCTGCCAAGTAAATATTCCATCAGTATAGGAAGATTAACCCCTTGCACTGCACCGAAACTCTGAAAAAGCCGTGCCAAACTTATCCGCCGGAATGGTCACGGGAGGAGCCGAGCGGCGGAGCTCGAGTGGCGCAATTTGAAACACGACACCGAGATAATCATACTTCGCCCGAGATTAAGACCACGAGTCAGACTCGTGACATTCATGTTTGGCACGAAATATCGATCACGAGTCAGACTCGTGATATTCAAGTTTGGCATGGAATTGTAGCAACGAGTCTGACTCGTGATATTCACTTTTGGCACAAAATTTTCACCACGAGTCTGACTCGTCAAAATAGTGCAAGGGGTAAGGCACCAAGGCGGCATGAGAAAAATCTTGCCAGGATTGTATGGGATGGTAGTGTGTTTATACTACTTGCTCGGACGGTGGCCCTGTACAGCGAAACTCCTTCGTGTTTACATCTTTCGTAAGTTTTCTAAGTGGCCGACTGGTATCAGATGAATAATAATTTAAAAAGCATCAGGGCCGCATGTAACAGAATAAAAAAAAAATTTCTTTAAAAATTTAGAAAGTCATAACTTTTGTACCATTTTCTGCTTAAGACATATATATTCCATTAGTAGCAAAAGTGTTAAATAGGAAGCAGGTTTTAATTCACCATTCGCAGAGAGGATTCCCTTGTGTTCCAGAAATGGAGGTTAGGGTCTTCTCCGTAAAACACATGCGCAGGTTCCCGTGGAGTTTTATCTATGATATCTACTTGCCGTCCCTTCCCCAATGGGCGGCGAATGCCTATTGAAGGTTTCCCCACGTTAAAAAAAATAAAAGAAGGTTTTAATACATCATGATAGTGTCAGACCACATAGTGCAAAGCAGATCATAGATACAGTGAAACAGTTTAATTGAGAACTCATGCATCATCCACCATACTCTCCAGGCATAGACCATACACCATACACCATCCGACTACCGGGTGTTTCGAAGTCTGCAGAAAATCACACAAAGAAAAATTCGATTCAAAAGAACACCTTAAAAACGAAGTGTCAGAATATTTTGCTTTTAAACCAGACTCTTTTTATAGAAATTATATTTATACGTTATTAAATAGATGACAATCGATTCCAGGCAATAACGGTAAATATATAGGGTGAGTCTCGCAACGTGACGAGTCTAAATAACACATAAAGTGTGTACTTTATGAAAAAATGTTTCGGACAAAAGTTGCACGGTTACGAAAGGGGTACTTAGCAGTAATATGGGTTTCATGCTGTTTTACTGTTTTATCGAGATATGTATATTACCATTATTGTTTAAGTACAATGCCTATATTTTATTTCTAAATTCTGATAAAGCATCGAAATCTGCATAAAAAATCATTATACTGTGTAGGGTCTAAAACGAATAATTACTGAGATATTCACAACAAAGTGCTACATTACAAGGCATGCTCATTTAACAATAATTTGGAGGACCATTTTGTTTACGACGACAGATAATGTTGTTAAACACGGTCCTAGGTATTATACATCGCCGAGATTCACCCTGTATAGATCATTAAATGAATTTACTCCGTATATTTTGTTTCTTTTTTAAATATTATACAATATGCACGAATTTATAGACTGACGCGATATACAAGGTGTCATGTAATTGGTGGTGTAGCCGGATAAGGGTTGATTCTATGTCAAAAAGTAAGTTGAAAATATAGAATAAAAGTAGTTGACTTGAGATTTCCTTTTAAAAAAAATCAACTTTAAAAATCTACTCGGTACACGTGTGTACGTACACTCAACCAAATCGCAACTCAACGAATGTCACCGGCGATTGTCTTTATACTTGAAAACCACTGTCCTATTTATAAGCATCGCCGGTATTATCATTTCTTCTATTACTCTTCTTTTACTTCTACACTCGTAGAATGAAGCTCTAATTATTAATTTCTATGAAACTTCCGATATCTTTTAGTCCATTTGTTTTCAATTTCTAGACTTTGATTTGAAAAAGTCAATTTTTTTGAAAACTAAGTCTCGAATGAAAAACTTTTATTCTATATTTTCACCTTATTTTTTGACATAGAGCCAGCCCCTATCCGATAGTACTGTCAGTTATATAATACCGTGTATATAAGTCTCTTGTTTACTAATCCGATCATTTCGCCACTTGTAACCACGTTTCACGTGATTGGTTTCACGGACGATACCTGTAAATAGCAATTGATAGTTTACCTATAGCAAAAGAACTGGATATCTGATTGTAAGAACGAGACTCGAGCAGCTTTTATAAGGGTAGAAAAATGGTGGAATCAGCTAACTCGAGCATGGTTCTCGGAGGGGAAGAAGTTCAATGTCTTTCGGATTGCGGCAAATTATAAATAATTACACTGAAAAATTTATTTCAGGTTGAAAGTTAAGACATGAAGTTCGAATTGAAATATCATTAACCCCTTGCCCTACAATAACGTGTGGCACTCGTGACACGGTAAATGGAATAGGAAATTTTTAAGTTTTCCAAAAACTGTTCAATTGAAAATATCAGTGAGTCTGGAGACGTTGAAATTAGTTCTATGCCATTAATATTGCGTTAAGTTACACGGTATATAGGAAATCAGTGATAAATTATTATTCCAACGGCTAATTCTGAGTTATTGCGCTTTCGGTCACAAAAGAAATTGTAGGGTAGGGGGTTAAAAACATTACGAAAAATATCTAGTAATCATTGTGTATGTATATATTTGGTAATATTACAAGTTGAATTATATCGATACAAACAATGGAAACAACCACACGTTGCACTGAGCGCTTACTTGTAGAGTAATAATCATTATTTCGTACGAAGAGAAAAATATTTCTCACTCTCTTTCTCTCACTCTCACTCACTCTCTCTCTCCCTCTCTCTCTCTCTCCCTCTGTATGTGTGTATTTGCTTCTTTTAAGGCACGTATAATTATACACGATTACTTGCGTATTATTGTTGATACATCTTAAAGACCCCTATGAATTCTTCGCGCTCACAGTTTAATTATATTTAAACATCTACTGGAAAAATTCACTCCCAATACATATATAATCTAACTTGAATACTTGCAGATATAACTTCCTGTCTCTATATTTCTACTTCCTTAAGTTTAATTTAAACGGCAAACAGGGCTAATGTAATTATAGAAATAATCTTTTTAAATCACATAATTATTTAAGGCATTTTACAATTTACTTTCTTGTCCCATTCGTGACATTTTACTACCCCTTAAAGATTAGAAACATAATTTATCTATATCGATGATATACGTGGGCAATTTGAAAAGTTCGCGGCCTCATCCATAGATGGCAATAATTTTTAAAATTTTATTGTTATATCTTGAAGCGACATTCATTTCATACATAACGTTAAAGGCTGAACTTTATCTGTTGAGTAGTTTGTTGAAAAAATTAATTTAAAGAAAACTATATCGCTGCCCGCAGTGAAATGGATAACTTCGAGCACCGTGCCGTCTATGGCAAAGATCGCTGTATTAAACTTTGATTTGCTTCCTCACCCTGCTTATTCCCCAGATTTAGCCCCCTCTGATTTCCACCTATTCCCAAAATTGAAAACATTTCTTGGTGGTCGTCGATTTTCATCAGATGATGAACTTATAGCCACAGTAAACAGCTATTTTGAAGACCTTCACGAAACGGACTTTCGAGAGGGGATAAGAGCATTAGAGCACCGCTGGATGAAGTGCATTGAAGTTCAAGGAGATTATATCGAAAAATAAAAACAATTTAAAATTCAAAATTGTATGTTTTTATTCTTAAGCCGCGAGCTTTTCAAATTACCCACGTATATCAGAGGTGCAGAAATTTTGCACGCCAGAGCCGTCCTTGAAGACACGCCGCCTACTTCACCCATACACACAGCCGAGACGAGATGTCATTGATTCACAGTCGCTGTCGGCGTCACGGCCGGACCTACTGGCATAGGTGTGGTGGCGCGTGGGGGCGACATTTATATTTTAAAAACTTCGCGACAGCAGAACGCCAAGCTTTCTCACGTCACAGAATGTTACCGTCGCGGCCACCTTGGCAATATACTTTACAATCCAGTCTAGTCTCCCGCTAGCAAAGTGTTATTAGGTTTCCACATTACCCATGGGGTACTGTACCAATGCGCTCTTTTTTGCAATTGGTATTCTCTGTAAGCCTATTCCACTGTATCGATGCCCTTTACCGTTGAATCGTTGGTGAAAATCCGCGGTAAAAAATAAATTACGAAAATATTTTGTAGTAATTATACATATGAGCGTTTACCTCACCGATTTCAATGACTGATTGATATGATCCCGAGAACATATCCAAAAATCATTGAAATCCCTGAGGTGGATGCACATATGTATAATTAGTACAAAATATTTTCGTAATCTATTTTTTAACGCGGTTTTCCACCAATGATTCAAAGGAAAAGGGCATCGATGCAGTGGAATAGGCCCTCAGGGGATACCACTGCAAAAAAAGCGCATTGGTATAGTACTCTATGGATGATGTGGAAACCTATTAACATTTTGTTAGCGAGAGACTAGACAGAATTGTAAGATGTATCGCCCAGTGCGTGCGAGAACGCAACACTATTTCGCCGTAAAGCGTGACGTAGTGGTCGATTTCGTCAAAACCATCGCTAGAAGTGTAGAAACATTAAAAGTTATTAATCCTATTTGATTTATGACATATATGAGCATACTTTTTGAATAACAATACTTTTATTATACCCTCCACTCGACGAGGTGCTATATGAAACTGTTCTTCAATAAATAACCTCAGTCGACGTACCAGGCACGTCGTTCTGATCCCCGCGACCGACGTGCATGGCACGTTTTTCCAGCACGAGGCACGTCTTTCCAGCGCGAGTGATTAACTATGAATGTCGCCCCACTGCACCTCCACGCCCGTGCCAATAGGTCCGCGCCTGGCAAGTAAAAGGCAAACCAATCAGCGAGCTCTCGAGTGCACGGGAAGGAGTAGCAGGCGGAGCTCCTCCAAGAACGGCTTTGGCATGCAAAATTTCTGCGCCTCTGATATATATTAAAGACAAATAATAATTATTCAACAATACTTGAAACTCGTTTTAAGTAGATATAGTAAAGTAGTAATATCCTCGAACGTCTACGAATTGAGTTACATTTAATTGTTGAAACAATTCAAATTTCATTTATATCAATCACGCAATTATTTCATTTTTATATTTCACCCATTACCTAGTAAAATGACTACACTAATATCATGTTTTTTCGTATATTACAAAACATTCGAGAGATACTTAATTTTCAAAAAATATTGGGAAGATTTAAAAATTACTCATTTTTAAGACGTAAGGAGGTATTAAGTATACACGTGCAAACATATATACAAAGATTCCAAGTAGAGTAGGTAATGGGTTAATGACGTGACATTTTCATACAATTCTTTTAAATATTTTAATCTGCGCAATAAAATAATATCTTACTTTGTCGCTCCAAATATTACTAAAAAACTTTGATTCCTTCTGGATTTGTAATTTTTACTTTTCATGCGGCTTACTTTAAATAATCAGTCATCAAGATTCCATCATCGTGTTAATAAAAAAAGTATTGTAATGTATTTATAACAGACGTGTTATTAATATAAATAATTTATCGGAGATCAATTATTTTAAGGATAAAGTAAATGTTCTTTGCAATATTTTCATGGAGTATGATCATCTCGAAGTAACGGTATCGAAAAGTTCCACGATTCCTTAATTAAAATGCTTACATTTTCTGCGGCCCTTTTGAAAAAAGGTTTCGTTATTCAACTAAATTACATGATTGCAATAGTATAGTAGTAGTAATGATAATAGTACTAGTAATAGTCCTTAAATTGTAAAATCGACACGATTATTCTACTTTTTGGACGGATTCGAAAAAGGCATGCGTCAAAACTTCAAGAATGACGCACCGATTCAACTATAATATACCTATAGCAAATCTGTCACACTCTACGCACATATATTACAATTCTTGCTTAAATCGTAGTGTTACTATGTCATGTACCGTTAATAGAAGAGTAAACATAAAGAATGCATACAGGATGTTTAAAAGTTTTCGAAATTCATTTTAAATGTATTCCATACGCTCTGCATATTATCTGATACGAATCGCGTAGGTATATACATATATAGTGTATACGTATATCTGTGGAAATGATATCCAACTTAAGTAGACATACAGGGTGTTAAATAACTTGAACGCAACACACAATTTTTCACCAACTTGCAGCCATCTAACAGAAAAAAGTTTAGAACAAGAGTTAAGAGCACAGAGTGTACAATAGATATTAGTAAAAAAAATTCGGAAGCACTTTGTTCTCATGACGTAGTCGAGATCACCTTCGGTTTTAAAAATAGGAATTCATCTTTTTTTTACCATATTGTAGCAGATGTCGAGGCGAATTCGAAACACATTTCACATGATGTTTTTACTAACATATTGTAAGAGATTCGATAGTTTTCTTCGATTGATGTCTTCGTTCGCTTATCTTAACTCATTTGTACGGTACTACGGGCCGTCTGCCATATTTAGAGCTGTGATGCAAATGGCTTAAGCCAGGGAGATCGCTACAGAAGAGAGGACAGTGAATACGTAGCAACGAGAAACTAAGTATTTTATATTTCCACTGCTGTAACTCAAGTAATATGTTAATAAAAATATCATGTAATATCTGTTTTAAATTCGCCTCGATATCCTGTACAATGTGGTAACAACAATTTTGTTCGTATTTGTAAAACCCATGGTGACCCCGATTTCGCCATGAAACAAACTATTTTCGAAATTTTGTTTACAGATGTCTACTTTACATACGCTTTATACCTTGTTATTCTTGTTTTAATCTTTTTTTTGTCAGATGGCCACAAGTGGGTGAAGAATCGTGCGTCGCGTTAAAAGTAACAACCTGTATGTACTCGCCTCTTTTGAAAGCGGGATAAGTCACTTTACCGTAATGAAAAACGCTGATTTTTTATGGCTGTACGGAATTATTTATATTGAGAAACATACCAGTATCCAAGATAGCAAGCCTAAGTAAATCTTTTGAAAAGTTGGCATGAATATTTTTAAACAGATTAAAACGTAAACCCTAAATATCTCGATTCAAAAAGAAAGTGACTTATACCACTTTCAAGATAAACGATTAATCTATCGTTGCGAAGTTTTAGGCTTTTTTTTCGAAGAGTTATTTTCGGCAAAGGTTATGCTATTCGTCGGTTCTACATGTACACTTATATAAATATGTATATACTTTTGTGGGCTCCTAATATAATTATCGTTTATTTCTTTTTAACAAGACAGTTGCCATCCTTCTTACGTTTTATGATACAACTTAAACAGATTCAACGTCTATAATACAAATTAGAAGTTATTTATAAACTAACACGAGTTGTTTATGACTATCGCCTTTTGCTATCGTATCATTTCTTAAATTATTTTCGACCAAGCTAACGCAGAGTTTCTGTTCTCGAAAAATTATATCTTGTATAATCTTTGCATTTGCCCTGTCTTACATTAAATGATCTATAAGTCTACCGAAGAATGATCCATTCGGAAAGAAAATTTGTTTGATACATCATAAAATAATAAAATGTAACTTAATCAACAAGTAGCTTATCGTAGTATTTTGGTAAAGTGAGAGACCAGAAACAAGGCACTTGGGGCGGAAGGGGAGATTGCTCTCGCACCGTTTATCCCCGCCATGTCGGTCCTGGAAACCTGAGATCGACAAATGACAACCGCAAATAAAACACTCCTTTCGTCGTTCACATGATGACGCAACGAATGTGCGGGTCTCTCTTGCCAAAAGCGCGTCAAAATCGAAAATGCGTGAGGGAGAGGGATCTCCCTATCCGTCGGGCGAATCAGAACAAATTACCCCACAAGTGCCTTGTTTCTGGTCCCTCACTATACGTGCTAGAAGCATTGGGCTGATCAAAAAGTTCGTTCGGTTTCGGGCATATAATTGCAAACTATATTTTTCGGAATCATTGAAATTGTAATCTGTAATATATTGACCCAATTGATCTAGCACCTTTTGTCATCTTTCGCGTGGTTTCATTATTCCCCGGCCGTAGAAGTATTAGGACCTTTCCGCAAAAAACTTAATGAGGTGACATTTTACAGTGTCCTCGTATTTGAAGGATTTTCCATTCAGAGCGCGAGGAAAACGATCCATTCTTGAGCGAATCCTACCGGGAGATAAGAAATGAATCATTTATGATAACATCGAGAAGAAACTATCTTGGAGTTACAAGGATCAACCGCCACAATCCATATCAAAGGCTAGACTTCATCTAAAAGAAAGTTATGCCCCTGTATGGTTGGATTTCAGAGGAATAATATTTTACAGGTTAATACCGCGTGTCCAAATAATCAATTCAGATGTTTACTGTGACCAACTAAGAACATCAACACTAGGTTTACCGGGCGGGTCATTTTCATTCATTTCGAACTTCGAGAAGGAAATTACAGATACCGTTTACATTGTTTTTTGCCACTTGCACTGACTTTTATTCATTCAACGAGACGAATGTATATCGAAATTAACTTTCTTCAAAGCCTTCTAATTTTCAAGTCCTCTCTGTGATATACCTATTGATTTGTGTCAGTAGAGTTAGGTATGTAAGAAATGTCGGAAACCTAGTGTTAAAGCCGGCAATCAGAAAGTCGCGATTAGAACTCATTAATCGTATGAGCATTCTTTTCCATCATGATACTGTAGAGCCGCATTCATCTATGCAGACTCGCAAAAAATTATTGAGCTTTAGCTAGGATCTGCCCTATTCTGAAAAATCCCAGGAGCTAGGTCCCAGCAATTAAAATCTGTTTCACTCGCTGCAGAACTGTATTAACACTTTGCCCTACAGCAACGAGTGATACTCGCGATGCGGTTGCTGGAACAGGAAATTTTGAAGCTTCTCAATAATGAAAAAATTGAAAATATCAGTGAAACACGACACGATAACATTATTTCTATGTTATTAATATTGCCTTAAATTCTAAGATATATCAGGAATCACTGACATATTTTTACCTTAGCAATTTAATTTTCAGTTATCGTGGAGGTAGTCACAAAAGAACTCGTAGGGCAAAGGATTAATGGGCGACGAGGATACTATAAAATGTCACCTCAATAAGTTTTTTGCAGGTAAGTTCCAAGCCTTTACGTACGAACGGGGAATAATGAAACTACGCGAAAGATGGCGATAGGTGGTAGAACAAGGGGGTAAATATATTACAGATTAAGGTAACATTGTCTTCGAAAAATATTGATTACAATTATAAGTCTAAAACCGAACGAACTTTCTCACCAATCCAATAGTTACAAATGAAAAAGCCCATACGGAGATATATTTATAAGCCCGGTTATTATTTTCAATCAATTATAATATCATTCCGAATAGCATCAAGGTCGTTCTTTCATTAATTCTTAGTTGAAATATTTCTAATCGTCTATCTTATTTAATGGACCAAAAGTAAATCAGTAGTTTATTACCTAACTCGTTTCACAAACTTTCTGAAAGATAATCTTTCGGATCCACTTGTAAAAATTAAAATAGCCTATAGCCGTTGCAAGAATAACACAGAATTCAAAAACTCGCAATTTTTCAAAATTGTGTATATACATCTGTGAGAGAAAAGTAAAAAGTACATTTTGATGACAGTCATGAGAAGAGACGTGACCGGTGCAGCCCGTTATCGCAGTTAGGTCGAGATTGCTCCGTGTCTTTCAACATTTTTACATTCCTTTTACGTAGGAATATAACAACGTAACTTGTCAGTGTCCAAAACAGATTGCATCAGATATTCCGTATATTGTGTCACAATGAAATTACTCATTTCGAGTAAAAAAAGAATTACAACGCATTACGATAGTTCGAAAATGCTCATTAAACGGCATAGTATTTTATATCGGCACGTGCTTGTTTGGAAGTATTTGTAATTTCTTGTGATTCTGTTTTTGCAATACCAAGCAACTTCGACATTTGAGTGCAAAGTATGCCTCATGATTTCAGGTTCTTTTTACGAAACAAGACATAACTTATGAATTTTCTCTTCAACCCATTTGCATCATAGCTCTAAATACAGCAGACGACCCGTAGTATCATGCGCTTCCGTGCGCAGCAATTTAACATTGTACAGGGCGGAAAATTCCGCGGTTGGTGATAAAAGAAGATCGTCATCTGCGGAATCTTCCGCTTACGGATCCAAGCAGATTAACATCCTTTTAATTGATAATTCACCTCGTTTTTTGAGTCATCTAGCATATGTATTGTAATATGCGAATCATTTTTAAGATAAAATCAAATTTTGTGAAGAGGGGCATCGTTTTCATTGGGTAGGGCGAGGTGGGGGGGGGGGGGGGGGGGGGAGGGTGGACTCCACTAATTTACGTATACACCGAAAACACCTAAAATGCCATCAATCGTTAAGTTAATTGTCGTAACGTGTCATAACACATTTTATAAAATTTTCGTGACATTCTTCTATAATAATAATAGGAAAAAAACTATTTAACGGGTATATAGGGCCAACATTAAGAATGGTTAAAGCTGTCAATACGTTTAGCACGTTAAGCACCAGGCCGATATTGCCCCACTTCCCGTTCGCGCTGCACGATGCGTAATTATGATACCCGTATCTTTGATTTAAATTGCTTTAATAAATTAAATTAATTTTTAATACAATTTTACGTTTCCTACTTAAAAGCATTAATTATGGCTCCGGCAGGTGCGATAGCGTAGCTTAAATTTAAAGCCAACCGTCGATTTCCGTTGATCGGCGTTAACGTAAACAAAAAATCAACTGCCGGTGTGGTAAAAGGCGGTATTCTCTTTTCGAATGTTGAAAACAATCAATTTTTCTTATTTTGCACTTTCTTAATGTAAATATCTTCGAGAATGTCTGTGTCAAAGGATATGCCGGTATTCGTAAAAATGACGAAGATACAGATATTTAAGAAATACAGTTGTGGCCTTTCCTACAGCTGCACCGGTAGGTTTAAGGGGGTATTCTCATTTGGAATTTTGAAAAAATCGTGTGTTTTGCATCTTCCTAAAAAATATCTCCTGGAATATCTTTCTCAAAAGATATGCATGAATTACTAAAAATAAGGAAGATATAGACGTTTAAGATTCAGCGGTGTGGCCTTTCCTACAGCTGCACCGTTGGGTTCAATCGAGTTTTTCTCAAAACGATGTTTTCGGACATGGCTGACATGATATCTCAAGATCTAGTTGTCCGATTGACCCGAAATTTGAACATGTTCTTCACCAAACTTGTCAGTATAGCCGGTACCAAATTCTTTCAGTTATCTTACAATTAGATTTTATAATTCTATATGAATAAGCTGAAATAGTCAATTTTAACTTTAAAGGGTCGCCGTTTTTTTAAACAATGAGATGTTACATTTATTTTGGTACGGGCTATATTTAACCACATTCACACTGAAGAAGATGGCACCCCCCCTTCTTTTATAAGTCTACAACATGGCCGGAATTATGTCAGCTGTTAAAACGTGTTCCTAAAACATTGCATCATAAACAATCGGATAAAAGGTAATACATAAAACAGCTATGTCTGTCTAATGCACTTTTTAAATCAGGCACTTCAAATTATATTGCAATTACACAATGCAGTAATGTAAAAGCATTTGCCACACATATTTTTTGCCATATTTGTTTACAATGTTATTTAAAAACCTTGTACGGGTACTTCTTTGACATGTTGCTTCGCTTGTTTTTATACTTTGAGGATATAGCGGCCATCGTTTACAGAGCAATGGCCTGCAGTTTCCGGGTATAAGCCGTGTTGCGAGTTGTAAAACTTCCGGCGGTTGGTCATCATTGCGGCTACCTTCATCAGGGCGAACTAATATTGAAATGTCAGGGTCCAATTAAGTTGGTCAGCTGATCAACTAAAATGATTGGCTGAGCAACGTTCCTCATCAGCAGATAGCAGTATACCGCCCGCAAAAATTGAGATGGCTCGCGGTATGAGACACGGGGTAAGGGGAGACTGTCGCTCGCACCGCCTATCCCTATCATATCGGCCCTGGAAACCTAAGATCGACGAATGACAACCGAACACAACACTTCTTTCGTCCTTCACATGACGACGTAACGAATGCGCGTCTTTTTCGGCCAGTATCGCGTTAGAATCGAAAATGACGTGCGAACGAGGAAGGTTTCTGAACAATTGTTTTGAATTTTCGGGTTTAAGCCGCGTTGAGTGTTGTAAAAAATCAACTGCCGGTTTTGCAGGGTATCAGATCACCCTGATGAATCTAACTACAATTTACCCGGTTTAAACCCGAAAATCCAACCCCATTGCTCAGTTAATGATGGCTGCGAAAGCATCAAAACCTCAACGAGGGATGTCTCTATCCGTCAGGCGAATCAGAACAAAACACATGCCAGAGGACATCTCTATTTCTGCCAGCGGTAAATAGGAGTATTGTCGAACGGGATATTTCAGTATCAGTTTATCATGATGAAGCTAAAGTTCGCAAAGCAGAGAGATGGCATATGGCACGTGGTTTGATCTGATTCGTCTGACGGATAGAGACATCCCTTGAAGTGTTTTGTATTCGGTTGTCATTCGTCGATCTCAGATTTCCAGGACCGATATGGTGGGGATAGGCGGTGCGAGTAACACTCTCTGCTTACCCCGTGCCTCATACCGAGTGCCATCTCTGAGCTTTGCGAACGGTAGCTGCAATGCTCGCGGAACGTTGGAAGTTTTATAACTCGTAACGCGGCTTAAAACCGAAAAGCCCAGATCATTGTTACTGTTAACAGTATTCATTAAAATCTTTATCGGCAAGTTAGGTGATAATTAGTCAAGTAATTTCGTTATAATTAAGCATATCATGTGTATCAAATATTACGTTTCGCCCATCGTTACTTCTACTTTCCAGATATTAAACTCATAATTTGCGTCAAACAAGTGTTACTATCTCTCTGGTATTGTTAGATTAACAATTAACTTGTAGACTGTGCATTTTCTATTCTTCTATTTTACTTCAGATACACAAGTAATATAATATATACATTTTTTTATACCCTTGAGGCTCATTGTTGTAAGTCACATGAGTAAATCATTCAATGAGGGAGTCACTTAAAAATACTTGAAAAATGTGATAAAAAATGTACAGAAATACAGTACTTCCTAATTATTCCAAGGCACGATGCGTGAATTTTTACGTCGCAGGGAATACCTACTTACAATCTCTTTCGCCACGGAGGATTATTAGGTTCGCGGTAAACAAGTTGTTGTTTTTGTTCAATGGAACTTTACAATAAACAATTGAACTTCTATGATCTCAGCAATCTTAAGCTTATCACGTTTTTAATCCGAGCATTCTACTGAAACAGCTAATGAATCATTTTACTCTATTGTATATCTTTCATACTTTTGCACATTAATATGAAAAGTACCTTACTGTTTCGAAGTATAAAAGTATAAATTATTAATAATCCTCTGTGGTGCGAAACGACTGTTATTGCTGATTTTATGCAGATAATTGGCGACGTAATCTAATAATACTTGAAACTCGAAACAGTTATAGGTAGATATATACGGCCTAACAATTTTCAGCTCGCGTAAAAGTAATGTATTCCAAGAGATTGCTCAGACTGTCAGACCAGATCGACGATTACTTCGAAAACTTCACGAAAAACAATAAATGACTACTATCCGATGGCACTCTACAGCTACATTCTAAAAAATCGAAGATTGCAATACTGGCAAAATTCAAACCTTGTCACACTCTATTATACGAATCTTTCTTATATACGTGTAAGTGCACCCTTCACATCAAGACAAATTATGTATAATTCTGATACTGTCCCAAAGCTATCGATTTTGTCTCTAATTTTGTTTTACTCTCATTGCGAGCGATGCAAACCAAACGTCGCATAATTTCAGTCAAACCGTCACACCTCGATAATAAGCAGTCGAAGATGTGATTTGGGTGCTAAAGTTTCGTTCCGATTCACGCGTTCCTGAGCTGTACGTACAATAGAAGTAACAACCGTCACTTGAAATATTTTTAAAGTGTGTCAAGAAGAGAATCTAAGAGATCCAACTGATTTTCGTCCCAACCCGCTGTGGCAATTAATAAGCCAGTAAGATCATCCTCGCTTAGGCTGACTTGTGTCGATTCAGGGACTTCCGACAGAGTTTCAGGAATCGGAGGGGACACGCTGCTAGGAGGAGTTTCGTACAACATTGACAAGTAGCTCGTCGGTGGTGTACAACTGGTCGGCGTATTTTTTATCGCTGTCGTCGTCGTTGACTGCTTCTTGGAACTACGAATCCGTTGCGGCACGGTTGCACGACGTCGTGACCTTTTACTTTCCTCCATTCTCTCCAAATCTAACTTCCAGAAGCCACCTTTACCCGGCTCGCCTTTCGAACGTGGCAGCTTCACGAAGCATTTATTCAGCGAAAGATTATGCCGAATTGAATTCTATTTCAATCAATAAGAAAATATTTTTAAGTAACATAATATCAATGTAAAACAATATCGTGAATGTAGCGTTAATCCCTATCTCTTAGACTCACGGAATGAGCGAATTTGACTCATTCAAGATTGTATTGCTATTTGTATACAGGGTAGTCCGCTATCTCTCTCCACTTTAAATATTTCCGTTATTTTTAATAATGCGAAGAAATGCTATATACAAAACTTGCACGGTATAGAGAGGGAAATATTGTGATTCAAACAATTTTTCCGTGGATGGAGGCATAGAGAAGATTTCATGGTCAGCTCTATTTTTTTAATGGAATGCTACGTTTTTTATCGCTATGTGATAGGCGATGTTAAGACGACTTAAATGAGCTATCGTGAAAGGTCATGCGAGGTCAAATGTGGTGGTAAAATTAACTTCCTTACATTAGAGAAAATGTTCGAAGTGGTGATCGTTTGCGTCAATACAAAGTTGAAATTTTCGTATCGCTGCATCATATAGGTATAGCTCTGGAACGTTTTCTTGGCAACTGAGACGAAAGGGGAGATTGCTCACGCACCACCTACCCCCTCCCTATAGCCCGAGTGTGCCGTCCTCTTATTTCCTGGAATTGTGGCGCTCAGCTTCGTGACGTATCATTTTGCATAGTCGTAGCATTGCCGTACTTTCACGTATATGAATATTCCAAATTGTCGGACCGAAATCTGTTTTACCGATACTGAAAAATGATAGTCTATGCAAGTCGATAACATCGGTATCTACCTATCCTGATTGTAAAAATCTCGTGCGTACGCCAATGCTTCGACTTTCACGCTCGATTTCGTGGTGTCGCACTCAGTTTCACGGCTGTCGCTTTCTCTCTTTGTCACGCAATCTGATTTGTGTGCGTAGCTGTTTCTGCCAATAGCGCGTCCCTATCCGCCCTATCCGTCGGGCGAATCAGAGCAAATTACCCCTCAGCTGCCAAGAATCGTTCCAGAGCTATATGTACACGGCTTAGCGTCTCTAAACTTATTATTCTAGCAAATCCTATATTTCATAGTCCTTCCAGTTAGTAGAAAATGAAGTCTACGCTCTACCAGGAGGTTGTCGCGTTAGGACGTGCATATACTGAGGGACCAGAAACAAGGCGCTTGAGGAGTAATTTGCTCAGATTCGCCCGACGGATAGGAACATCCCTCTCCCTCACGCATTTTCGATTTTGACGTGTTTTGGCAAGAGAGGCCCACACATTCGCTGCGTCGTCATGTGAACGACGAAAGGAGTGTTTTCTTTTCGGTTATCTCATGTTTCCAGGTCCGATATGGCGGGAATAGGCAGTGTGAGAGCAATCTCCCCTTTCGTTCCAAGTGCCTTGTTCCTGGTCCCTAACTTTACATTGTTTCCGAAAAAGAACTGTCTACTTCTATAATTTTATGTATACGAATCATCTTGTATCATTGTTTATATTGTAGCAGTTCATCGCATGTAGCTAGAAATGTGAACATCCCAGCAGTATGCAATATTAACATAAATTGGTAGTAATATAAAGAAATTCATTTTACAAAAACATTATTCTCGCATGTACCTTCCACGATAGCTTTTTTAAATCGCCTCAACATCGGCTATCACACAGAGATAAAATTTGGTTAAAAATGCCTCCACCCGCGCAAAAAATGTTTGTATCCCACTATGTCCCATTCTATACCGTGCAAGTTTTGTATATAATATTTTTTCATATTATTACAAATAACGGAAATATCCAAGGTGGACAGAAATAGCCCCCCCCCCCCCCCCCCACTGTATACATAGAGTCAGGCCGAATAACATGTATGTACAGGGTGTTTTAGAATTATTTGTCATGGTTTTCAGGGGTTGTTCTACGCCTTCAGTTGGATGGAGATTTGTGAAAAAGAGAGATTTGTGTTAATTAACAAACTCTGTGCTAATTATGGTGAGTACTCGCTGTCATGTACATTCCAACCTGCCTTTTTCATTATTTAATTAAATGAATCTTTGCAACTTCTTCATAAGCTAAATTCTCTTAAAAGAACACAAAGTTAAAAGCAAATTATGTCCTCTATTTACCAAGTCACCCCAGGAAATGCATTTTGAACTCTCAACTTTGAGGGGCATTTTGACCTCCTCAAAATGGACGATGGTCGATAAAAAAAAATTACGCATCAAGTATTTTTTTTTGAGAATTACATGCCACGTAAATTTCACCAAAATTGGTGTCTACAAGTTCGATATGTTGCCTTCTTAGTTGGAACAGCATACACATCGGACTTTCAAATTCAATTTTCTCGAAAACTAAGTTTCACATTAAAAAATTTTCTTCCAGATTTTGTACTTATTTTTCATAAGGAATCAGCTCGTACCCGTTTGTACATGTTATTCGGCTGCATTCTGTATATATACATATATATATAAAACTTAAATATTATTTTTTAAAAACATATGTTGGTTTTTAATTGCATAATTAAATATATATAAAATATCAGTTCAATCCCTCAACTCACGGCTGTTGTTGTCCGTAAAAAATTGTTTTTTTTTGTAAGAACTGAAACTTCGATTTATTAATAATGAGTCAAATTGGCTCATTTCGGTAATAGTAAGTAGATTTGTACTAGTGGTAAAGAACTACACCGAGATTCGATTAAAAACAATATGTAATTGTCTTTTACAATTCTCTTCTTGAAACAATTCTTGTTTTTCTTGAAATTGTGAAACCTTTTCTGGGCTGCGACATATATATTCTTAAATAGACATACACTATATCGAGTAGAATCCCAATTTTCAAATTTATTCTCCCAGATATTAACCAGTTTATATTCGACCTATGGTTGCTGATTTTCTTCTTTCTTTTTTTTCTTGGTCACAACACTTAAACACTGTTTATTATAATTCATCGTCAAATTTCAAACAAAACAATGCAATATTTGATTTTGCCAACAATGAAAAGCGAATAAACAAAAACGTCACCCATCCAAATGTAACAGAAATAACACGGGATTATTCTATTTACATTACGTAAGTCAAGAAGTTCGTGACGTTTGTCGTTTTTGTTATTTATGATTTATTTCCGAATTTGTGGTTGTTAAGGTAGGACTGACAATGTGTTTTTCTCTTAGAGAATAGTTTCAAAAGATCTTATGAATAAAATAAAAAAGAACATACAAGAGAAAAATCGCTATTAATATTTCGATTTATTGTTAAAACATCATACTATGTCAATTTTCAAAAACAGAAAGAACGAAAAAGTATCTGTAAACAATTATCATCCGCGTATAAAGGAAATTTGCATATTTGCAAATAGCAGGTCGAATTTTGATTTAACGAAAATGAAATTTGTGTTTTAGTGAAAGAAATTTAAAGTTTGTTGCCTCGAACACTAATGTATTCGTGTTCCGTATCAAAAAGAAGGGAGGAAGACTTTTTCACTCTGCTCTCTTTCGATGTTCAACATATGTTGTTCATTTGATCAGGAAATTTTACGTACTTACGTCTGACCTACTTCTGATGAACATAAATTTGAAAATTGAGATGGCACTCGATATAGCCTACGTATATTTCCGAATATATAGTTAGCAACCCCCAAAAGTTTTCAGTTTTAAGAAAAACAACAATCGAGTTTAAAGAAGGTAATTGTAAAAAACAGTTGCGCCTTGTTTTTAAATGAAAGTAGCGTCTTAAATGTTAAATCAACTAAGAATGCAAAAACCGGCACCAAGTTCTCAGCGTTACGAAGCATTCTGTCATATTTCATTAAAATGTAAATTCATCGAAAAGATTGTAAAAAATTTCGTAACTTATTCAAAATTATTATCAAAACGATTGTACCGATAGTTCCGAATTGAAATTTCGTAATGGGTGAAAATAATAATTATCTATTTACGTAGAAAAGAATCGCCTTACTTGCCAAGCCGGATCAGCATATTTGAAGAATATGAAGTTCTCGCGAATCCATGCGTATATGTTGGAGAGGGACACCTTGTTATTATTCGCACGCATGGCCAGGCATATAATTGTGGCATATGAAAACGGTGGTTTTGCATCGGGATCGGTTCGATATTTCTCAGCATTTTCAGCAAGATCTGTCGAGGGAATTGAAAAAGGGACATAAAGTGGAATACTATTAACACATATGATACAAGTACCTATAAATATGGTATTCAAAGAAATACAGGCTTTCCTATCATATCGTTAGACCAGTGGTTTTCAAACTTTTTTAGGATTTCTTGCGTGTCGGTCTCTTTACAATTTTTTAAATTGCTCGCGGACCCTTTAAAATTAACTGCAATTAACATATAGGTTATTGGTATCAAAACATTTCTTTACAAACAATTATTTATTCAGAAAATGGTAAATCTTGATCATCAAATGTATCTGCAATGGATTGAGTGCATCTGCTTTGCCCGAACCAGCCAAAAATTTCAACTAATTGTAAGTGAACCCGTCGCAGACCCAAATTTGCAAACCACTGCGTTAGACTATCTTATTGTCTTCAATAATGTACCAGGAAATCCTATACTATTTAGAAAAATATTAATGTTCTTTAACCCCTTGCCTTACGATTTCTATTTTGACAGCGTGCGTAATACCCCACAATTAATTCCAGAAATAAAAAAATCTCTCTGATCTTTAACATTTGGCACAACTGACTGCAATATTAATATTATAGAAATAATTTTACCGTCTCGTGATCGACTGATATTTTCAATTTAATAGTTATTGGAAAACTTCAAAATTTCGTATTACATTTGTCGCCTCACGTATGTCACACGTTATTGTAAGCTAAGGGGTTAAAAAGGTCAGCTTTTATTATATAATTATAATTATTTGCATACACAATTATAGTATACACCGTTTGTAGTATAATAATTTGGACGTCTTTTAAAAAAACAGTAGCAAAATCTGGGTTAACACTATTCGTACCGACACTTCACGTATACCTTTTCCTACCGCAACCGGTGAATTTGTCAAATGATAATTTTTTCTCAGAAAATGAACAGTAAAAAAAGAAGTGAATATTGAAAAATGTATTATAATGTGAATGTATTATACGTATATTTGAGGAAAAGTCGTGAAGTTTAAAGGCGATTCAATTACGTTGTATATAAGAAATTCTAATCGAAATTTTAAAAACGGTCATTTGACCGGTCGTGGTAGGAATAGTGTTAATGGACGTGAATCGGGTATTAATATATGCAATGTAATTGTTCCTCACGTTTCACTTTATACAAGTTTGGCACATTAACGCTGACGTATACAATCGAATATTTTAACGAAATCGAACATATTGTACGCAAAATAATAATAATGATGTGGGAGTAGTGCAGAATAGTTTTTGTAAATTTGCGAATGTTTATGCAAATTTCAAGATTCATAAACGCAGCTAACAAAGAAGAATCAAAGTAGAGGACTCTTTCACTCGTTAAATGTTACAAAGAATGTCGTACCTTGGATAGTTCAGACATTTTTTTATATTACTTGCTGTTTGTATGTTTTAGCAGTGTTAAATATGTCATAAATGCATAAAAATCCGCAGTCTAATTATTACTGTTATAACTGTTCAATTCACATCGATTAAGACGCCAATTTTCCTTGTAAATTTTCATTTTGTTTTGGAATTGTACAAAATGTCAAATGTCACTCTGGACTTTCGCCGCAAATGAGTCAAAATCGTACAAGTGAATTAAAAACGCTTTGAAATCTTCGTCAATGTACTACGGGGCAAGAGCACAATTATTAACCAATAGGATATAAAATGCTTTTCATCGCATTAAAATATGTCGCTAGTTTTATAGTTATTATTTTTTTACCATACAATGTCTAAGAACTGGTATCAAGGTTAATTACATTTGTACATATTCGCTATTAAAATTTCGCTGGTATTATAATAAACAGAACTGGTCAATGCTCTTTCCCCAATCACGATCTTATTCTACTTCAATACCTGAAAAAATTGAATTTAAACATTTAAGGAGTTGAAAGACTTTCAGATATTCCAAAGTACGTACAAACATGTACGTTTAAAAGTACTATAGCTTACTGGAAAAAAGACTATATATATATATATATATATATATATATATATATATATATATATATATATATATATATATTGAAATGTGATAGATTTAGACGCAGGCTGTCCTAGTTCTAGGTAGTTCATATACCTTGACTACAAGGACCAGGAAACTTGGAGGTTTTACAAATACTTCATTATATTTAACTTACCCAGTTCAGCTCTGACAAGGGGTGAAAGTTTCTTTGGTGGTTGTCGCGTCAGAGGCGGTGGAGATGGCGAACACGGTGGCGTTGGCAAACTAGAAGCACTCGTAATATCGAGTGATTGTAACCAAGAGAGGCTCGTCAATTCTGCTTCGACGCCGTAATCATCGGTGTCCATGCTTTCCGTGACGGCTGGAGAATCGCCGTCCATTGGTACTTCAATGTCGGCCACCTCTGCTTTCATTTTCACCATCTTTCATCACACGGGCGTGAATCGTACGGTAAACCCTTGAAATTTGAAAAAAAAGTTCATTAATCGCCTAAAGAATATTTTATTTCCGGAGAATATCCGATAATCTTCCGAAACTTTATACTTTTTATTTGCGATTACATCCCTTTGGATTCAATTTCGTTTGTTAAGCACGATACTACGTTATGGAGTAATCGACTTCCAACAGGTATCATCTAAATTCATGTTAATTTTATCAAGTGCTAATTACTAATTAATCTTCCGTTCCACTACTTGATCCGAACTCAATTTTAAATGTTGGAAAGAATTGTACGTGCATAGGTATATAACTTATGAATTCATTGCCCGATTTTAATTTCCTTTCTCCGGTCGTAGTTGATTGTTATGCAGAAATTTATAAATATCCTACACATTTTTTTACGTTAAGATTGAAACACTTTCTTTGTGTCGTCTATCGTACATACTTCATCGAATGCTAGAGAAATACAGGCGGGTAGATGTTAACCCGATCCTTTGTTAGAACCCGTTACAATTAATATAATCAGTTTTAGGATTGATTATTCGCGTCGCAAAATCTAATGCAGCAACCTGTATCTAGATATTCGGTATTTCTGACCCCGGCGTTGCGAAGAAATAAGAAGCGATTTTTTAAAAACACTGATATCTCCATTTAACATCGATCGAATGTAACAATATATATATCACAAACCGTAAATAAAGTATAATGTCAGCAATTAAAAGGAAAGTCTCTCGCACATTATCTCAGTAACCAAGGTATATCGATTTTATCATATAAAAGTACCCTTATGAAATGAAGTATCTGCAACGACGAGACCACTTTCATCTAAAACCTATCCTACGGATCGACGGAAAAAGTCACTGCGTTGTATTTCATATTTCTGCGCCATTTGAACTTACCAGCAATAGCGCACCCAATTCTAGATATTCTTTCGGAGATAGTTGCCGGTTCAGATGTAAAATCCGATTACTAGCTTCGCGGAATTCTTCCGTCGCAGCGAGTGATTCACTATTCCGACGAATTCGATATCTACGAATACCGTTCCCGTTAACGTAAATTCCTTCCTGTATTCCAGAACACACGGTTACGAACGAACGACGATCTATCGTTGCGATATTTTCATCGACAAAAACATCAATTCACTCGCGCATCTCTGATCGATTCTGTTGCTCAAGGCATAGATGATATTACCCGAGCTTCCCGATGTTTCGTTGAACTTAACAACTCGTGAAATTATTTCGACGTAGTTACGAAAATAGCGATAAGAGATCGCACAAGTCTTTCACAAAACGAACGGCAAGAATATTTTCAAGTTCATACGTAGGAGTCGGAATGACGTGGGGTATGTACGAAGCGTGTAAACCGCATGATCATTCGAACAGAACTGGTAGGAAGGGGTGGTACGTGGTAGTAGCCCTGAGCACCCCCTCTCCCTTTCGGTCTACCTGCTTGCCACCAGCTTGCTGGCTTGCGCGTGTGACAGGTGCTGGCTCCCTTTCGCAGGTGGACCATACCTACATGCCCTCTGTTCAGACCCGGCGACCCTTTTTCCCTCGCACGTTCCCCCGTTTAGAAACGGGGGAGCTCACCCTTCTGTTTTTCGTTGTACCTTTCATTGACAGTTTTCAATTTTTATTCCATTTTTATTCCACTGCGTTTGACAATGTTCGAGCCAAATGGGATAAACAAAAACAAAAGCGCGAGACAAATTGCAGTCGAGGTGAATGTAAAGGAGAGTAGGTGAAATTATCATATTTACTTGTATTATGGCAGAGGTAGATACTTCTTACGTGTATCAGGTTATTTTGATAACCTATTTTAGGATATTTTGGAAGCTTTATAACTCGCTACATGGATTAAACCTTTGCGGGCGGAGACTTTTTTGAATATTGAGAAATAATCATTTATTTGGTGATCAAAAACCACCTTTTTATCAGAAAGTCAGAGAGCTAATGCATAAAATTTGTACATTACTATTTGCGTTGTTACGAGCCGGGCGAGTGGCAGAACGAGACCGAAAAATCTGGAGATTATAAAAATGTAACTTGCTTATACCAACCGCGCGGGTGGTGGTCCTGTGTACAGTGATCTTCCTGTGGTTTCCTAAGTGGCCTACTGATATATTTTCTAAGTGGTCGACTGGTATTCCGTGAGAAAAAATGAAAATTCAGGGTCGCATGTAACAGCGTAATCATATTTCAACAGGTATATTTCAATTTTTCAACTCCAACCGTGTATACATGCGCCGATAAACTATAATCAGATTTTCTACTCAGACCACATATACATATGTGTCCATCGTCCTCAGAGTGTTAACCCCTTAGCGTACAATAACGAGTGACACTCGTGACGCGATAAATGGAATAGGCAATTTTGAAGTTTTTCAAAAATTATTAAATTCAAAATATCAGTGGGTCACGCTGCGGTCAAATTATATCTATGCTATTTAATATTGCGTTAAGTTGTACGCTATATAAAAAATCAGGGGCAGATTGTTATTTCAGCAATTAATTCTGAGTCGTTGCGCATTCAGTTACAAAATAAATGGTACGGCAAGGGGTTAAACCCGGAAACTCCAGATCATTCTTCAGGTAACGATGGCCGCGAAAGTCTCAAATATTTCATACTTATTTTGTTTTCCACGTAAAACGGGAAATTTTAGTTCAACGTGCAACACATCAATTGTGTATGTAAAATTGATTGATCTATTGCAAGTTTTTTATGGCATAACGTAAAGAGTAGGATTTAAGTGGACGGTTTTCTAATTCAAATCTACTTAGTGGTTCATAGAATTTGACCATCTTCGGAAGTCGAGAAATTGTAAAAGTTACTTACAGAAAGACTGATAATTTATTGTCAATATCTGTGATCGTCATTGCGAAGCGTTTTGTTTAAATAATTGTGATAACGTCATCCTTAATTTGTATAGATAACTATTAGATTATTATAGATTATTATAGATAGCCATTTGCGCGACGACAAAGATGGGGGAAATTTACCACATGCGAAAAATAATGTATATTACCTAACAAAATGTACCTGCGTTAATATTACGAATTTCAATCAGGACAATAACAGATTTTCAGTTTTTTTAGCACTCGGGCGCAACATCCGCAATATTACGGCAGTGCTATTTGAAAAATCTTCTGGTTGTACGACTGGGGAAAGATTAATATTATTATGTGAACACGTTGAATGCCGCCAGTATGTCGCTAGTTTCATCATTTTTACTAAAATGAAACTTATTCTATTAAAATGACATTTCATAGAGAAAAAAAGGTAAAGATACTTTACTTTGTTAACACCAGTAGTTAAATATCGAATATATTGGGTTGGGGAAAAAGTTTCTTCGTATTTTAGCACATGCGGAAGTGAAACAAGTTTTTTGCCCAAAAATCACAGAAATTATACAGTGACGATTATAGTTTTCAATCAAATATGGCATAAGGTGGTTGCACAAAACAGTACAGATCTGATTTATTAAACTTCAGTTAGAATATGAAAAACTCGTGTCAACTTTGATGTAAAATACGAAGAAACGCTTTTACCCACTCAATATTAGCTGTGATGACCCCCATGGCATTCAAAGTGTTAATATCTATTAATTGTAATCTGGATCTAAAATGAATAAAGAGAATAGAATATCTACAATGAAGTTAATTTTACACATGCGCAAAAGTAGGTACACAATAAATGTGTTATTATGCTGCTATTAGAGTAAATTGCAAAACAATTAGCATAATATTGGGGCAAGCGCACGATCGCGAGAGATGCACCATTTGTTGTTGGAACAACTATCAACAAATGTCAGCTTTCTTAAGCATCGTTAATGTCATTTTTGTTCATAAGGACAACTTTATTCCGCGAAACGAGTTTGTCGCACTGTTCACGCGTGATAAAAATATAAAAACTTCTTAACACTTTCTTAACATTTAGCCAACCAAATGAAGAGATTTTTCCGTTTTGAAGTCGCAGCATGATCAAAACGGGAAATCTCTCATTCTTCTTTAATAGCGCGTTGTATTTTATTTTGCATATCTTTTGTTGGTTATCACATAGTTAGTTTTAAGTTTCAATTATGTGCTCCCTGTTGGGGTCCACCCCAATTGGACTCCCTGCTATTTGTATAAAATACAATTTTTGATAAAACAACCTCCCGATTGGCAAAGTGTTGTCACCCCGAACTGCTGACAAAATATTTATGTGAACTGTACGCGGAAATGTGATTACCTTATTATTACGTAGCTATAATTATCATAGTTCTAGATGTAAATAGTAACAACAGCTTCTAATTCAAGGGTTTTCAAGGTGTTACGATAAGATTTTTTTGGAAGCTATAACTTTTGTTTTCGTGCAGGTGCATCTTTCTCATTTTTAGCGACAGAGTCAATATTGACTTAAGGGAGTATTCTCATTTTTCCCATTTTATTTTGTAAAATCAGATCACTGCATCGTATTCAATTTTTAGACATATGTGTATTCACTAATATGTTAGCTACATTATACATTTTTTTTAAGTCAAAATATGTAAAATTGTAGCAGATACGAATATGTCGTGATAGCTGATATAGTTCCTGCAGTTTTAGTAAATTGTCACAAAAAAACAAGGTGGCATTTTCTTCAGTACGAATGTGGTTATAGCACAAACCAAAATAAATGTAATATCTCATTGTTTAAAGAAATAGCGACTCTTTGAAGTTAAAATTGACTATGTTAGTATATTTTTTGAGCTTTAACATAATAAAAAAATGAGAAACAATTGAGATGAATTCAAGATTTTGGTAACGGCTCTGGCGAAAAGTCAGGTGAAGAACATGTTTAAATATCAAGTCAACCGGACAACTAGATCCTGAGATATCATTTCAGCCACGTCCGAAAGCATCTTTCGAGAAAAACGCGGTTAAATCTAACGGTGCAGCTGTAGAAATAGCTTCGTTATTTTATATATATCTTCGTTATATCTTCGTTATTTTTACAAATTCCGGCATATCCTTTGACAAAGATATTCTCAGTGATATTTACTTTAAGAAAAGGCAAAAAAATCAATTTTTTGAACGTTCGAAGTGGAAATACACTTTTAACATTTTCACATGATTCACAGGGTATGTCAAAGAATTATTCCCCATAGAGCGGCATACACGGAATGTGTATCATGCCATTGTAATGATTATTATATAGAATACCCCCTTAGAAAATGATTATTCGAGTAAATCTAAAACAAATTGAGTTTCTTGTTTGAAATATCTTGAATAATTCCATGAAACACGTACCACATATTGTGTGCTATGAGATGCGTTTGTTTAGAGAAAAGAAAGAAGAAAAGTGGCATGAAGAGAATATGCACGAAATAAGTCTGTCTAATCACGCATGATTCTGTAAAACCGCAGGCTTAAATGCTATCAGCTCCTTAAAACACCACCTCAAAGTTCGTAGGATCTTTTCTGACCTGTAGCCTATTTTGTAATAAAAACGCAACAAATTTTTTTTATTTTTTCTTTATAATAACTTTATTGAGAATAATGTGTATTCAGTGTGTACAATTTGTTCCAACTTGTGTCTAACTAGGGGATGGTAGCCCAAGTCGTACCACAGCCTCGTCGAGGCTAAGTCGTAATACCTATACCGTGTGTCAGTTGTTTTTGTCAACACAACACTTCTGACGGGACTGTGATGTACGCTAGCATCAACAATGTTAATTTTTACATTTTTGCGTAGCATCAATACGTTGCAACTAATCCACAATATAAGTAAGTTTACGGTTGTCTTCTTATAGTTTTCTGTACACACTTAGTAGGATGTACGGCAATATATTTTTAACAAATTGTTGTAATTTCTTATATAATCAGTCTGTACTATTTTAACAGTTGATTCTATGTAACGATGACGCGATAGTACAACTCATTATTTTATTATGATTATTTAAAGTGTTACGCGTGCCGTTCTCTAACAATAAGTCGTACTCACACAAGATGCCTAACAAAGGAATTTCGAAAATGAATACACTCCGATTTTGATGCAACGTTGCATAAATATTTATTAGACTTATCTAACATGATGGCTATAATTCCTTTGTGTCCGTTTTCATCTTTGAGGGAGATATCAAACCCTTTGTCCGAACCTCTCTTTCTAGTATACATCTTAAGATGCATCTTGTTCTTAAAAAGAGAATATTGACGCTTTTAATAAGTGTTGTGAAATATACT
This sequence comes from Cerceris ruficornis, assembly GCA_963989415.1. Lineage (NCBI taxonomy): Eukaryota > Metazoa > Arthropoda > Insecta > Hymenoptera > Crabronidae > Cerceris > Cerceris ruficornis. Next base: position 14,068,319 of record OZ022528.1, read on the forward strand.
TTTTTTTATTTTTAGGGAGGGACCATTCTTGAGATTTAGAGTTCCGCGAATTGGAATTTGTTAATATTTGTTAGAGTTTGCACTTCCGAATGGAATATACGTGGGTAATAGTATTATTTGATTAGAGGTTTTTACAATGACAGAACATATGACGTACTGAAATTGACAGCTATTAGGAAACGAAACCAAACAAAACAAATATCTGAGAAAGTGTTCAAAATAGCCGTTAAATATTATATTTTTTAGTCTCTCTCTCACATACACACAATATTTAAATGCATTATTGTATGATAATCATTAAATATTTTTGTGAATCTTGTAAATACTGGCTATCGTTGTTAATAAAGTGATTTATGCAAGAAATATTAATTTGAGCTATTTTTGGTTCATTTGCTTTCTAGATACGGCTTAGGATATAGGTGGTACTATTTAGGACACCGTTTCCTCAGTCGTACCGATGTTATTGTACTATTTCCGTTTTTTGTATTTTTTTTATATATTCTTCATTACTATGTTTTAAACAGTTGCAATATTCATAGAAGTTGTAAACAAAGCAAAATTTTGTCATTTATTTAACAAAAACCTACAATTTATAGGCCATTTTTCTTAGAGGGTGCAAATTGAGCAACCTATTTATAAGAAAACTACGAGCAATACGATTTAGGGGATCGATACGATTTTAGCAACTTCCCCTGCCTATATATGAGCTGTTTATTTTAAAAGTGACATAAGTAACTTTCTTATTAAATTGAGATATTTAAAGTTTGTATGTTAATGTGTTTAAAAACAGTGATGACAACTTTCGAAAAGATTTACTTGTACTTGGATGTTATATTTTTTTTCAGTATAAATAATTTCGTATAGTTATTGAAAAATTACCATTTTTTAATATGGACAGTGCTTTATGCCACATTCAAAATAAACGGCTCGAATCCACACATGTTTACATTGCCGTGCGAATGAGAGGGACATCGGATTTTCGATGGTTGGGTTAATATTTTATGATGGATTATGGAACATTAGCAACTTCCTTGTTCAAACGGAAGACTGGTGAAATAATATAGGGGCATGGATTAGATAAAAAAGCCCGAGAAACGTAGCAGTTTAGGCGGGAAGCAGCTGAGCGCAATTTTCCGCCTGTAGGCCACGTGCCACTGCATTTGTAAGCTGTAAAATATAAAATGCTATCTTCGTTCAAGCATTAAGAAACAGTTACAAATATTTTAATGTTAATTTATTTCATCGAATAAGCCAAACGCTAATAGAGAATGAGGTTTGAAAATTGTGAGATTAATTGAAAAACAGATGCACCATTTCATATATAATATTCAAAAATTATAATAAAAGCTATGCACAGACAACTGTATATACATACTCCTGTGTTTCATAAATCGTATGCAATTACGTTCTGCAGCGGGACAGTTTTTATCAATACATTTAAGAGGCATTGCTTATGAATTTTAAGAAAATTGTTACTTTATGTTTCTGTTATCGCGAGAACGGATGAACGAAGTCACAAAAATACAAAAAATAGCTGAAAGATGAATGGAACAAGAACGCGCATATGTTATTGTACAGAAGAAGTTAGAAAAGCTAGAAAAACTCTAGAAAATGTACTTGGGAAAGTCAAGTCGAATTGCTTAACAATCGGTTGGCGGACGTCGCGGCACGTTGGGTCCATTCGGACCCGTAAATGTACAGTTTCGATTGCAATTTTAGCGTACGGGAAAGGACGGTTATTGAATGTGAATTTGTAATTCTGTGTTTAAAATAATTTGTATTTCGGCACATCTGTTTCTATGCGCTCTTATTGTTAGATTTAGACTGTCGCTCTTCGCATGCATACTCGTTCCCTCCGACCCTCTGACTCTCACACACAGATATGCATTCATAAAACATCCTAATCTCTCCAGCTCGCGTTACTCTGCTATTATTTTTAACGTTCTCGCTCAACCACTCTTAACTTTCAGTCGCTTCCATTCGTTCAGGCATTCTTACTATTCACACTCATACATTATAATAGCCCTACACAATCGGTTGAAGTATTTAAACTCTATCGTCGATCTTTAATGGAGATTTACCACAAAATCGTAATGAATAAAGATCAACAAATATTATATGTTCTTATTGACATAAAAGTTTTTTCTGTTGTCTTATTGTTAGTCAAACAAATAACAGTATATCGCCAACGTCGCGATCAGCCATCTGCATATCTACACTGATGTATCCCCACTCTCGGCCGGTGTAAAGTATCTACAATGCCGCTCATAATTGTTTAGACCAGGGGTGGCCAAGCTTTTGCATATCATACACCAATTTTTTCACAGAGGAGTTCAGATGCGCCATGCAACTTAAGTACCTTTTCTACCTTTTCACGTTCACGATTGAGTTTGGAAAAGAGAGATATGGGTAGAATCTGCTTCGTTCAGGGGAGGAAAAAGAATAACTCAATCACACAATTAAATTAATTAATTTACGTCAATGAAAAAGACACGCGTTTATTGGAGTACCAATAGTCAGAAATTATCTCTCATACACACACACTGTTCACATTCTACAATTGTGAGAAGAGCACTTAGGTGTCCAAAGTATGAAAATGGATTCAGTTATGGCGCCAACTTCAAAAGAATAAGTAAGCGCAAGGATGCAGTGCGCCACTTGCAGTCGTCCAATGCTCCACGTTTGGCGCATGCGCCACGGTTTGGCCACTCCTGGTTTAGACACTCTCATAAGTGTTTAGACACTCCACTTTTCATGTACTTTTTATTACTAAAATTTAAATGAAGCATTTTAATTTTCCCATTTATTTAGTATATGTCTATAAATGTATGTGTGGATGTAAATAATAAATACATATTTTCACATATTTGCTAAATTTTTATATGATTTATGCTGTTCTACAGAGTGCCTAAAAGAGCGCTAGTGTATAGAGCTAGGGAACCGTTTCTTGGCAGCTGAGACGGAAGGGGAGATTGCTCTCGCGCCGCCTATCCCCGCCATTTCGGTCCTGGAAACCTCAGATCGACGAATGACAACCGAAAATAAAACACTACTTTCGTCGTTCACATGACGACGCAACGAATGTGCGGGTCTCTCTTGCCAATAGCGCGTCACAATCGAAAATGCGTGAGGGAGAGGGCTGTCCCTATCCGTCGGGCGAATCAGAGCAAATTACCCCTCAGATGCCAAGCAAATTTTCCACCAGAATACGTATAATGCTGGAACGCTACGAAGGCAGCTGAGGAGTAATTTGCTCTGATTCCCCCGACGGATAGGGACATCCCTCTCCCTCACGCATTTTCGATTTTGACGCGCTATTGGCAAGAGAGACCCGCACATTCGTCGCGTCGTAATGTGAACGACGAAAGTAGTGTTTTATTTTCGGTTGTCATTCGTCGATCTGAGGTTTCCAGGACCGACATGGTGGGGATAGGCGGTGCGAGAGCAATCTCCCCTTCCGTCTTAGGTGCGAAGTTGCCGTTCCCGCATAATATATACGTACTGTGCGACAAAGTAGTGATGTCTAACGTGACGGCGGAACAACTCGTTCACACCGCCTATTCCCGCCCAGAAACACTTGAATTCCTCATCCAATTTGAATATGTTAGCTCTTTTAGCGAATAGCGAGTTAAAACTGAAATTGCTGTAAGTGTACCTACGACTTATTGAATATATTTAAAAATGTCAAATAAATACGTTAGAAGAGAAGTAATGAAGTAGGCAAATAGCTCCATAGATTTAATTGCTTACAATATACAACATAGACGTAGAGAATCGAAGAAGAAAGAACGGTAGTAATTTCAGGAACATTTAGAAAAGAATTTAGGATAAATTATGTTGAATACTTTGGTACATTTAGTGTTAAAGGCTGTGGTTAAGCAGATAATGAGTCGGGCCAAAGTTCGACATGTACACCACAACCTTGATGGAGCAAGATCCATCTAAAACTGTAAGTCTGCGGTTATATAATTAGGATAAATAATAGTAGAACTAACAGCGATGAATCTGTCGCGTTTAACTTACATTAAATACCTACTTATAATATATACTTTGAAAAAAAGAGAAACCAAGCAGCAAAAAGATGATCAATTGCGAATTTATGTATTTTACTATGTGCAATACTAGGACATCTACTATTCTGCTGCTCTATAAAGTCGAATTTTTATAAATAATTGGAAAGTCGTTATTCTGGCTGCCTCGGTAGTTCTATGGCTAAAGATACAATGTAGAATAAATAAACGACAACTTTCTAAAACCAAATTGAATGATTGATTGCAACAATGCACGGCAACTGTGTAGTACTGTCAAAAGCTCACACAGCATTTTAAAAGAAAGCGTCACTCGTGGAATACGTCGAAAACAAGAGCCTTTAAGGATTTAGAAATTTTTAATTATTTAGCAATTTTATTAAGATTGGGGTGACATGAAATCAATAAATATTTTATCAGTAGATCTATCAAGGCAGACAAAACAACTGGCTCTTAATTTCTTTCAAATTTGGCTAAATGCAAGCAATTCCTTTATTTTTAACATTATTATTACTTATCTTTAAATATACGCTGAGTATGTACCTACAACGGTAATTCACTAAAATCCCTGTCATACAATTTCAGTTAAACTTTTTGTAATTAACACTGTTCTCTGTCTGCAGGACTTTTCTTAGAAATGGTGTCTTATAATTTCGATACTTTTCTTTCAATATTTCGAATACAGTAGGAATTTTTTATCACTTTCGACAGGCCCTGACAATAAAAGGTCAATGTGAAATATGCATCATTAAAAAAGGAACTCATCTTTGACAACTTCTTTACATCAGTTTAAAATATTCCTAGAACGTTCTATTTTAAGAAAGTTTTTACAATTAGGTAGGACATCAAATAAATCCTGGAATGCAAAAACTTCCTGGTCTATTCATGCTTATATGGGATTATTGTCTTTCTTACAAATGGTAGAATACGATACAATAAGCTATCTATTTCCTCGATAGATTCTATCTAATATCGCTTTAATTAATTTAAGCCATGATCATTATTATATATACCGTTTTCTATAAGTTTCAACTTCAGTCGCGTCTTCAAAAATCCACAGTTCTGGACGATTTAAAGCCATAAAGATCACAGAAGCTATAAATATTGTGTAACTTAATCAGTAGATTAAGATTTCAATTGAGTTCAAACCCCTCCGTGACCTCTGGGAAACTTTTCACAATTTATTGTCTTATATATCATAGTCTCGTTGATCAGGATCCACGGGGGTATTCCCATTTCGAGCGTTGAAAAAATCGATTTTTTTTGCACTTTCTTAACACTAGATCTATCGGCATTAAATCTATTACATTTAAATATATTAAATAAGTACTGTAGTAAAAGAGTAATCAAACGATGGGAAAGATGATTAATTCGGTAATTTATAGTTTATAAGATGGACGTAGAGTATTTACTCTATGGCTCTCCTGTGAAGAATGTTTAGAAAAAAAAGAGGAAACAGTCATTTTGACTGCGTTGGTAATTCTAGTGTTAAGGTAAATATCTTCAGGGATATCTTTATCAAAGTATGTGTCAGATTTCGTAAAAAAAGCGAAGATATAGATATTTAAGAAGATCCGCTGTGGCCTTTCCTACAACTGCACAGTTAGGCTTAACCCTTTCACTTCGGCAGTCCAGTCCGCCGAAGTGCCGTCACCGAACGGAAGCGCGCGCCAGAAATGTGCACAGTGCGTGTGGTTTTTGTATATACGTTCTTCTAAGTCTTAAATAATTACTGTGCTTAATAAAACAATTGTTCCTCTAATATAGCACGTATTCTTCACATTTTTAATGTGAAAAGACTTATACAAAATTATATTAGTTATTCTAAAAACATTAGACCAATTACGGTTGACATGTTTTTAGGTATTTTTATATTTGCAGGACTTTACAATTAAACGTTTAATATAATTAATAATGTAACGCAAATTAGTTAGTATATTAATATGCAGAGACTAGTAATATAATTCTGTATGATATGTCAATCAAATCAACAGAAAATGTTCAGCCGATAACGAAAACTGCTGTCATCGACTACAGATCGTACTTATATACACATCATATAGATGCCGGATATATCCGGCGCTCGAAGCGAAAGGGTTAAACGCGTTTTTCTAGAGAATATATTTTCGGGCATTGTTGACGTGATCCCTCAAGATCTAGTTGTCCGGCTGACTTGATATTTAAACATGTTCTTCATCTGACTTTTCGTCAGAGCCGGTACCAAAATTTTGAAGTTATGTAATTTTCTAATTTTTTTATTATGTTAAATCTCAAAAAATATGCCAAAATAGTCAATTTCAATTTTAAAAGTGCGCCATTTCTTTAAACAATGAGATATTACATTTATGTTGGGTCGAGTTATATCCACATTCATACTGAAGAAAAAGACAAATGCTTTTTTGTTTCAATATACTAAATACAACAGCCGAAACTATCCCAGCCATCACATGTTCTTAGAGGATTACCTCCTTCAATGATCCGTACTCGCTACAATTTTGTATACTTTGACTTAACACTAGATATACGGAAGCCGTAAAATCGACGAGTTTCTACTTTTTTTTATAAACATTTTGCAAAGTAGAAAAACAGTACAGTACATATTTCACGTGTGTCTTCTAATATATTAATTACTTAACTGATTATCTCTTTTGTCGCTTGATCCCTCTTTTTGCAAAGTACTTATTTCATATAATTAATTGTTACAGATTTCAAGCCCGTAGATCTAGTGTTAAAAATACATAATGTAGTTAATATATTAGTAAGTATATGCCTAAAAGATTAATACAATACAGTGTTTTCATTTCACAAAGAAATTCCAGGTGGAGGCCTAAAATGTAGCATGAAAAATGGGAATACCCCCTTAACCCTTTGCCGTACAATGACGAGTGACACTCGTGATGCGATAAATGTGATAGAAAATTTTCACGGTTTGCAAAACCTATCAAACTGATAATATCAGTGAGACGCAACACGATAAAATTATTTCTATAATATTAATATTACGTTAAATTATACGACATATCGAGAACCACCGATCAATTTTTATTTTACCAATTTAATTCTGAATGTTTGCGGTGACGGTCACAAAAAAAATGGTACAGCAAAGCGTTAAAGCAATAGCTTCTACACGAAATAAGCATAGCAGTGAGGGTCTATGGTGGATAAGAAGATAAACGCTCGTACTCGTAAACACTGGGCCTGAGTTCAAATCCCCCGTCACCTCTGGGAAACTTTTCATAATTTATTATCTAATGTATTGGGCGATTACATAAGTTCGTGCCCGATTGAAGAATAAAATTCAGCAAGCTAAATTTTAAGGAATACTATTTTATTAAACAATTGTATAGTAACCATTCTTCTCCACAATTCTTTTCCAACGATTTACAAGCTTGTCGATTCCATTTTTCAAGAGAGAGCTTGCCTTTCCCCGAAAAAAGCTGATGCGGTGATTTTCAACTGCTTACACAGAATTAAGATTTTTGGCATTCAAATTAGTGTGCAAAGACCGGAACAGATGAAAATCTGACAGCGCCATATTTGGAGGGGAACACACCGGAACTCCGATTCATTACGGGCCAGGAACGAATTAGCCACATGCATACGGTGCAGCTTATTCCTCTCATTGAAAAGTGCGTCTTCCCATGTATCAAGTTTGGAAATGTGTCCAGCCTTCTTTAAATGCCAAAATGCGATCGAATTATCAATGTTCACTCTCTCAGCAATCTCAGAAGTTATTACAAGTTGTAATCCTTGCATTTTCCTTTACCAAAGCACACGCAATGTTGTTATTAATTCCGGAAGGCCGTCCAAAGCGAGGTTGATCTACCAAGTTGAAATCATAACCTCGAAATCAGCCAAATCGCTTTTTAATTGTCGTAAAAGCAGGACCACGGTCCAAATAAATGCTCTGAATGTTTTTTTGTGCAGTTCCAACACTAAGGCGCCTCCAAAACTCGTTCAGCTCACATGCCGCAAATGTCCTTTTCCGAACTCTTTTTTGAAAAATTCTCTTAAGAAGAAATAAAATTACCATAACGCCGTTTGATTTCAAAGTGACAGATTATACTATCACTTACAATTAGTCTGTGCATGCAACGAAACCAAACAAAAACACCACACTCCACTCTGCAGTTAAGTTTACTCCACCCACGAAAATTGGGCACGAACTTATGCAATCACCCAATGTAAAAGCCTCGGTGATTCAGAATCCACTTAAATCAGCAGTGGCGGATTTATAGGGATGCTTATGATGTTGGAGCATCAGGCCCCAAGACCTTTCGGTCCCGCAAGACCTTGCTCTTTATTGAAGTGAAGCTTGTTTAAAGTGAGGGACCGGAAACAAGGCACTTGGGACGGAATGGGACACTGCTCTCGCACCGCCTATCCCCGCCATGTCGATCTTGGAAACCTGAGATCCACGAATGGCAACCGTAAATAAAACACTCCTTTCATCCTTCACATGACGACGGAACGAATGTGCGGGTCTCTCTGGCCAATAACGCGTCAAAATCGAAAATGCGTGAGGGAGAGAGATGACCCTAGCCTTCGGGCGAATCAGAGCAAATTACCCCACAAGTGCCTTGTTTCTGGTCCCTCACTATACCGGCGCTGAGCATGGAGAATGAATGGAAACATTATTGGCAAAAATCGTAGACTATTATTAAAATCGTAAGCTATCTTTTCATAATTCGTCCCCATCTTAGACAAGCCCCCCACCACCATCCAATAATCTTCTACTAAGGGCCTCTGAAATGTAATTAGCATCAGGCCCCTAAAACTCGTCATCCGCCACTGTAAATCAGGAGATTCTAGACGAAACGACCATAGGAATTTTAAAACCGATAAAATACTAAAGAAAAGAAAAAAAAGAAGAACCTTTCATCGTGCTTCGGAACGGGGGTGGTGGCATAAACCTCACCGACTTGGTACAGGTGCGTCCATTGATCGAATCAGGGAGGCAGCGACTGTCGGCTACGATAATCCCGTAGCAAGGAAGAGGGGAAAGAACCGCGGCCATTCGGCTAGAACGAGAATGGCGCTTGAGATACACCCAAACCTCGTGCTCATCATTGGTCGACGTTCCGTCCAGGATCGTTCGGAGGAAATTTCACTGGCGAGATCGCGCAGAGTCCGACGCAACCCCATGCGTCGCCGTGGACACCCTTATGGGCGTTCTCCGACGAGTCGGCCAACCCTATTGCCATCTATCCGCGTGATCTCGGTCAGAGGAAAATGGGAAAAGAAAAAAATATGGCATTGTCGATTTGCAATTTGTTACGATATCGTTTACGATGTGTTCAGGTTACTTTTGTAATCAGTGGTGTGAGTTGGTATCTAAAAACCTCACTGGAAGAATTATTAAGCTTCTGTTAAATGTCATTTTTAATTGATTTAATGTTAAATGAATTTCAAGGTTGCCTGAAAAGCAGAATGAGTATAATAGGGAAGAGTAGAATGTTCAAATACTCTAACTTTATGCAGGGTATTTCGTTTAACCCTTTCGTAGGCAGTGATTTTCACAACTTCCGCTTATTTTAAAACCCTCAAAAAGTCATTCGTTTCAAATATTCCCCACCTATTGCCATCTACTGGCAAGTGTAATAAATATGAGTGTGATAACGTTTAAGGTGTAGTAGTAATCCCATTTTTTATGGTTTAAAGAAAATCAAGCAAAGAATAATTTGCCCATGAAAAAGTTAACTAGAAACCGTTGAATATCTCACGAGCGATTAAAGTTATTCAAACGAAGGTTTAATAAAAGTTATTTGGTATGATAATGTCCGTACAGGACATTATATTTTGCAACTGATTTTCGTACGGGTCCAGTAGAGGGCAAATTTTGAGGTTAACTTCTTCCTTTCAAATATCGATTCAGTCAATAAGTTTGTACCTATTTTATAATATTTAGATATTTAGATATTATAAAACAGGCACCAACTTCTCGACTGACCTGATGGAATTACGTAAGTTTGAAAGAGTCAATGCACTTGTCCAAGCACTATTTACAAAAAGTATTGCTCTAATATTGTCGAAAACCATTCGTTTAAGTGGTATTTCAATTGAAATGCTCAGGAGCTGAGAAGACAAATGTTACGTCCACCAGGAAGTTCTGTTCGCTTTTAAATCGAAAGAAAGTACATTTTCAATATATTTACGCAAATATTAATTGTCGATGGACATTTGCAAAAAAACTATTTGCAAAATTCGTGAAAAGGTTGCAAACTGAGTTCAAATTTTTTTATTGGCTTATCGCATTCGTCTTGTTGCGTAAAACCGTCTGAGAGGAACCATGGGTCAGAAGCGAACCGTTTTCTTTCAAATTAATGTTAACCCTTTGAGGACTAGCGACGCATATATGTGGTCTGAGAAAAAAAAATAATTACAGTTTATTGCTGCTTTTATACACAGTTAGAGTTGAAAAATTGAAATACAACCGTTGAAATATAATTAAACAAATAGTAATTTATAATGTATATACATTAACAGCCTAACTTTCTGATAAAAGGGTGGGTTTGGACCACAAAATAAATGGTTATTTCTCAGTATTCAAAAATGTCTCCGCCCGCAAAGGGTTAAAGTTGTAATTCTGTGATTGGATTTCCAATCAGTAAGTCAGGCGTCCAGGTTACCCATACGAAGAAAAGTAACACACGAATTAAATACTCTTACTGACTGAAGTGTTACGTCATTATGAAACACCTTGTATATATACATACATTTCTCAGATTTCCATCCGATCAAAATTTTCATCAACCCCTTGCCACGCGATTTCTTTTGTGACTGCTTCCACAATAATGCAGAATTAAATTGGTAAAATAAAAATTGACCTGTGATTCTTGAATATTAATATTATAGAACTAATTTTATCATGTCGCGTCTCACTGATATTTTCAAGTTCATAGATTTTGCTAAACTTGAAAGTTTCCTATCCAATTTACAGCATCACGAGTGTCACTCGTTATTGTACGGCAAGGGGTTAAGCGCCTACATGGAGCCTACATCAACGACTTTCGGTATAATAAAAATATTTCAGAAAAATGAAGCTGATACTAAAGTTTCTCCCACTTTTGAAAAAAGACGGGCGAAGATTGATATTACCATGCGATGTTCTCCGTTATACCAAGTGTCTTTTGTTAAAATATTATGCGACAACGTTAATTCTTCGTAAGATATTTCATCGTTTCTTTCTATTTTCATAAAGTCATTAACGTTTAAATTATTATAAATTACTAATGTACTAATTACGAATTTAAGTATACTAAAAATTCAACTTCCTAAACCTTGAACATTACTTTTTCACCATCGAACTATACCAAGTATCTTTTCTTAAAATATTTTTCGACAACTTTAATTCTTCCTAAGGTATTTGACCGTTCCTTCCAATTATCATACAGTCATTAACGTTTAAATTAAATTACTAAGGTACCAATTACGAATTTAGATATAGTATAAAGTTAACTTTGTATATCTTGAACACTAATTTTTCTAGCATTCCCCATATCATTTGGCAAAAAGTAACAATACATCTGAAATATTTTCTTTGGCATTATTATAACCTACCAGTAAAGCAGATATGCTATTTATTTAATAATTTACGGGTAAGCTCTTTAGTACAAATAATAATATAAAGCACATCATTGGTATGAAAATGATTAAGTCGAGTGACGCAATGATTTATTACGAACATATTGAATGAGGGATCGCTTAAAATGGTATAATCTTGAAGAAAGTTAATACTCCTAAAGGAGCCATTAACACTAGAATATAATGCAGCAAAATCAACCGCGATAAATATAAAAAGAGCGATGCGAATCAGGCATAACAGACAATTGGTATCGTTAGCCCGTTCTAGGCACATAAAAATTAAATAATGAAAGAAGTTGAGAGCACGAATGGGATCATTAACAATTTTCAAAGCTACAATAAGGCCGAACATAAATGTTAATCTTTTATCGGCCCTTGTTACTTGCTTGTAATGTAAGATATATACATCTACGCTTCTATTCTTCAGTATCATGTTTTAGCTGTAAGAATTATTCTAAGTTCTTAAAAGTTTCAGTTCTTCTTTAGATTTAAATTCCAAATTAAGTTCAACTCGTTATTTAAAATTTTAATCGTAAATATTAAATGTGTAAGTTGGTATTAAGGCAGCGCTTGATATCTGTCATATAACTATTGATAAAATTATTCTTATTAGCATCGAAGATCTTATTATTCGAATTAGCATCGAAGATTCTGCAATCTTATTTTAAAAATAAGTATTAAACTTGGTGGTGTGAATTCAATCGTCCAAATTGACGAGACAATGTTGAATAATAAATGTCAAAGTCATAGAAGGAGATCGCCCAGAGACAGAACCGATTCACTGTGCACAGTAAAATTTCGAAATAAAATTGCTAAGTGCATTTGCACGAGTGATTTCAAATAAGCAAGCAGATACAATAGTACCTTCATTTAGAGATAATTAATAACGATGGTTAAAGTAAAGGAATTGCGCAGATTTAGCAAAATTGGCATATAAAATGCAGAAGTTCGATCGTTAGGAACTTTAGGATGTTTTGAAAGAAATTAAGCACCAGTCATTTTGACAACCTTGGTAAATCTGTATCTAGCCAAGTTGCTTCAAACAGTTCTGTTTGGACAGATGAACATGGTGCCCACAATAACTTAAATTCACCGAATTATTTTCACGGAACACTTTGCCATAAATATAATTTTGTTAAATACGCTACCGATGTTAATACCCATGCAATCGACTCATTTCATAATGAAATGAAGCTTGAAATAAAAAGAACCAAGGGGATAAAGACGAAACTGAGACCTCCATTTTTAACCCGTTAAATGCCATGGGTGTCACCGATGACCGGTGCTATTGAATTCAATGAAAGTTCATATGACTTTTACATTGAAATATTTCTGAATTTTCTAATACATTAAGTATTTAAATATTGGCGTTCAAAAGTTAAAGTTCTGCTGTCTATATATCTATTTATGCCTTTAAAATTTCTGCTTTGTAAAGATGTGATTTTAATAGAAAAACTTTCACTTCAGTAGAAACGATGAAACTAGCAAAATACCGTGGCATTCAGCGTGTTAAGTGATTTTTACTTGTATTTCAAATTTCAGGCTGGATCACTCCGAAGGGAAAATGTACGGTTCGATATATTTAAATGTTTCGTTGCAACAAGAATCCACAACATAGGAAAAAATACGAAATAAATTTCAAAAAGGTACGTTCGTAGAAGCTAAAAGAAATTCAGATGAATACCCCCGATGGTGCTCTATGTCGTGCAGGTCATCAAAGTGGAAGTATCTTCGCGCACGATCAATAATCTCCTGGGAACATCCGTCCCCCTGTCGGCATACCCAGCTGCATACCCCTGCCCTGTAGTGGTGGTAGCAGCAGCAGCAGCACCACCAGTACCAGCACCAAGAGTAGCACCTGCTACCCTCCCCGTCTCATGTCAGGTTGTGACTCATTACAACCGTTCGTTTTACCACGACCTATCGTTAGAAATCGCTGCTACCAACGCCTTTCGAGGAACTTTCACGTTCGTTCTACCTCGTTCTCGCTTGCAGCTTTTCACTAAATTAATCAATTTCTCTCCTTTTTTTTATTTATTTTCAATAGACGGTGTTACCGTATTTCCTCGTGTATAAGATGCAGGTTGATTTTGGGACTCGATATTGTAGAAGAAAAAAATGTATTATATAAAATTATCGAATTCAAGTTTTATTGAGTAAAAAGTCTCGGAACTGTTTAGGACGCATTCAGTTTTTAGAACCCATTTTGGAGAAGGGCTGCGTCTTGTAATGGAGAAATATGATACTGCTAGGCAGTATTAGCAAATTGAGTCGCTCAGAAGCCAATGCGGTTAAGTCAATTTTTTTATATTTTCTGATTTTTCTAAATTTTAATAGAATGAAGTTTATTGTATTAACATTTTAAAAAATCAGAAAATATCAACGAAATGGACTTAACCGCATAGGCTTCTAAGCAACTCAAATCAGAGTCTCTGGCGATTAGACTTCTTTAAGTGTATTTTCAAAATGTTGAATTATTTACGATTCAGGTCAAAGTGATTATGTATCGGTATTTTTGATCGTGAGCGCATGTTATATCTGTTTTCGATTTTAATTATGCAATACAGTTCACACTTTTTTGTTTACGTACAAACTGAGCCGAGATACGTATAAATTTATTTTATACGTAAAGTTTTGTATTTATTGAAATTTGTTATAGCGTCGTGCAATTCAAAAATTGGAATATAGGTATTGAGAAGGAAGTAATATATTTAAAAGATAAATGTAGCGAACGTTCGAGAAAGATGTTTCATAGAATAAACTATACAGGAATGTGAAAAAAAAATCTAAATACAATATTTTTTAATGTTAGTGAAGCGAATAAGTTATATGTATGAAGAAAAATAGAGGGTAGCTTTAAATTGAGTGTTTTTTCCCTAACGGTACAGTATTACAATATATTATATATCTGGGCCGTTTATTTTGCAACTAGCATAAGTTCCTTTACCATAATGTAAAATAGTAATTTTTCAATGACTACACGAAATTATTTATACTGAGAAAAAACAGTATCCAAAATAACAAGTACAAGTAAATCATCTCAAATACTGGTACCAATATTTTTAACACTAAATCTACCAAAACGGTAAAAATGACCGAATACCAATTTTTCTAAAAATTCCCAAAATTGATAGAGGAGCCGTGCAGTAAAAATTCCGCTTCTATAATAGAAGTCTATCGTAAATCACTTAATTGATCATCTCTGTTGCCTCTTCTATGTTTCCAAAGTATTTATTCAGTGTATCTAAATATCATAGATATAGCGACGGTAGTTGTAGAGTTAAGCACGTTAACGCAAACCCTTAAATATTTCGATTAAAAAAGAAAATGTCTTATGACGCTTTCAAAATAATCTGCTCATGTATTGACATATTTACTAAAGTGTAGGTATATTTTAAAGAAACGATTAGTGATGAAAGATTCATGGAAGCAAAGTATCTCAGAGTTTTTATAAGAAAATTCAGTATAGCTAACGAAAGTGCAGAAAATTTAATGAACCTCAACCTCGTAAGATCTTTACTATTGAAGTAAGTCATTGGTTTTACGAAGACTATCAATATAACTTTCCTTTTAATAAATCTAAACGGTATGATTTATGACCGATCATTGGTACGTATTGCTTGTTAAACTTTACCAAAGAGAAATTACTGTTTTAAAAAACAACTATACTAAAAATAAAAATATAAGTAGAAATCAATTCCACGCTACTCTTCGGGGCATATTTATCACAAAAAGTATATACCAAGATGGTCAAAATGACTGGTTCCCAATTTTTTTTTTAAATTCCACAAACTGTGAAAGGAGCCATACGGTAAATATTCCACGTCTATCTCATAAAACAAAAATTACTAAACTTATCGTCTTTTTCACCTCTTGATTCCTCTTTTTCCAGAGTACTTACTTAACCCTTAAATGCATGATTTTTTTCCATTCTGAATTAATTTCTTTAGGTTCATATATAATCCCTTTTCATATAAGTTCATATAAATCAACACAATTTTCTTTACTTTCAATATTTTTCATAGTTGCAAAAATACACTTATGAATCTTTATGTATTATTCTTGACGTTGAGCATTTCAGGATGTGGAAAAATAAACATGTTGCAAATTTGCAACACTATGCTTTAACGGTTAATATATTTAAATTTAATAGATATAAAACCGGTGGTTCTAGTGTTAAGCTTCATCGTGAAATATAGTAGGACCCTCCTTCTTTCGGCCAATTGAGTTTTATCGATACTATCATCACTGTACCTTTGAAAGTGACTTAAGGAATGAGAATATTCGTAATATGTTAATATCGAGAGACAAAGAGCTCATATCGGTATACAAAAGAAGAAGAATTTATACAATATATCAGGCTTATTATCAGGTGTGGGAAATGTCAAGTTGCGTTGAATTTCTCGAGGGCATTAATGTCTCCTTGAAAAGTGCAACTTGAGGTCGATCGGTTTGAACGTATTCTCTCAGGAAATGGTTATAGGTCATCGCATAAGGCATGATGTGGACGTATGCCAGTGGATAACTCGAAAGACCAGATAATACTGGGAAATTCTAGATATAGGCATGAATACGAATATAGTTTCCGGGAGGGCGGAGGCACTGGCATCAAATATTCACGAGAATTGATTCGACAGCCGCAGCCGCAGCAGCAGTAGCAAGTAGCAAGTAGCAACGATAGCCGCAATAACGGCAATAATTGCTATAGCAATGACGATGACTCCGAAACATCGAAGAAACACGAATCGAGGATAGTATCATTTAATTATATTTGTAATGGTCGAAAAATTATTCGACGATGGAAGTTTGATGTTGTAGTACACTCAAGGCGTAGGTTTGTTCAAAAATTCTTATATGCAAAGGAATGATTAAATTCGATTCCTCTGGTATTATGTTTAAAGAAGATTGATCTTCACTTCATAATAATTTGCTTTCTGTCGAATTACCTTTATAAATTTAAAAACGGAAGAGAACTTCACTCATCTCTTGTAGCAGAAAAAATTGTTTACAATTACATTCGAAGGTACTATCAATACGAATAACAAAGGAAATATTAACTTACCGAAATGTTTTAAACGCAGCTGTAATAAATCGATGAATACAGTAAGGAATCCAAGAATTCATCAAATCTTTCACCTTTCACTTTATATAAATCTTATGTGTTTATCACCTTAGAATCTTTTAATAAAATTTCTAATTCCCTTATTAAAGTTTCAATGATACTCTAATGACAAATTGCTTTATTAACGTTAAAAATCGACACTTTATTGCAAAACTTATGCACCATAGTTTCTACGTAAACCGTGATTAATCATTTGTCAATCTGTTCATCGAATGTGTTTGATTATTTAGATGAAACATACATTGTCGATTCGCAACGGAAAGTTCAAAAGACTTGGCAAATAATTCGAGCTGGAACGGATGGTACCTTCATAACTGCCGGAACAACTACCACCACCATCGCCATCAACCACCGTTGGCACCATTTCACCGCCATCTTCTTACCTGTGCAAACGGTACCACTACGACAGGTGTACCTATACACTCGTCCGAACTATCGATTATGGTTGTAATTTCTTCTTATATAGTCCAAAGCAAAATATATTGAAGCAATTTGCAAAAGTTATCGCGACTATGTATTTCAATGGATTTTTTATGAATTTTCAAAATAGTAAATATGGCTTCCCACCACCCACGCCAAAAGGCACACACGAAAAGAATAATTTTTCATCAGTTTTACGTTCATGCGGAAAATTATTTATCAATTATGTCATATATCTTGGAATATTATAAGTGTTATCAAACGTCTTGTATGTATTGACAAAACCGTGACATTGAGCAATTTTTTGAGAGTGAAAATTATCCTGGATGAGATAAAGATACGTTGCATCTATTTTTTTTGAAATTCATTTTAATAGAAACGATTGGTCTGGGAAAAAAGTTTCTTCGTATTTTAGCGCAAATGTGAAACAAGTATTTTGTCTGGAAAACACAGAAATTTTGCAGTGACAAGTATAGCTTTACCTCAGAAATGGTCGAATAAAACGGGACATCTTTGGATTAAGAAACTTCATTTAAAGTGGGAAATAGCTCGTTTCACTTTTGCGCTAAGTTACGAAGAAACTTTTTCCCTGACCCGATACATTTGCGGATCTATGCTCGGTAGCTCAGTTAAGATAAATTCTGTTGCCTTTATCCGGTGCAGCTGTTATACTGGCACGGACAGTAATCAGCGACATATACGGGCGAAGTTGGGGGTCAATGTTACCGTTGAAAAAGTGACGTTTTTATTGCAAGTGTCAATGATTTATTTTCTTACATTACAGCACTCCTATCTTTGCGCATTATTTGACATTTGTATTTGAATCTACCCCAAGAAAAATCATCGGGGACTATCGAAATAGATATCTCGAATGCCATTTTTGACAAGCATATCGCTCCGTACAAAAATCGTGAAAGTGAAACTTTAGATAAGATACAAGTATGTATATATGTATCTATACATACATTTGTTTATATTCATATGTATATACATATACAATCCACGATGAATTCATCGGAGATATACCACTGCGACAACTGAGAAAATCATCTCGATGTAGCAAACGTATTAGTTCATCGAATGAGGAAGATGAAAAAGAGGAAAAGGAGGCGGTGGTGCATTTATTGATGCGCTGTCTTAATGCGATTCCAATGGTTCAAGCTAAAATTCAAGATTTCCGCTTACCACGCTACCGAATGCCAACTTGAGGTTGAGATACTCCTAATCCCTATGCGTACGAGCACTCTGCGACACGATAAAACAGCTCTAAGCAAAGTGATTTATGCCGATAATAATCGCCGTTGATCAATTGTACTATCTACGCTAGATCGGAGTGCAAATAACCTGCTCATGTACAGTAATCCCAGTGGGAGTCCAATGGACTGCACAAATCAAGGTACAAACACAAGTCTCCGTGTATTTCATTTTAATGTCGATTAATAGTGAAAGGCGTCAATCCCCTGAGAACCATATTGTCAAGAACGCCACTTATATATGCTGCGACGTCGATTGTGTCTTCTTCTGCTTTTCTGATAAAAGGATGTTCCAGCAGCTTATTGTATTTTGGCCGCTGTGTTTCCTCTTTAATTAAACTTTAAAAAACATCGAATATTATCATTTTATTTATCGGCAGACAAGATGTATGAGTAACAATAAAACAGAAATGTTAAGAATATTTAACACGTTGATTGTTGCGCGTGTTTTCAACAAAATCTCCGTCAGCTACACGCGCCGCTGTACCAAGCGTACTCTGCTACGTACTCCCACCAAATTTTAATAATGCGAGTCGCTGGAGGTCACAAGAATAATCTCCCGCATTGTTCGTTTCCATGGTTTCATGTGTGTTCATTTGTTTCTATCGTTACATTCCTGAGGTCCTCACTTGTCACCTCGCCACTCTACACGAACAGTTCGAATCTTTGCCGAGTAACGCGTGGTATAACTATTAAAATTTCTGTCCTAATTCGTTCCAATATCCCAAAGAAAAATGGAAGAATTATTTCTTAGCGAGTCACATAGCAGTGAAGAAGAAACCTGTTACGAGGCTCACACAAGTTCAGATAGTAGCGATGAGGAGGAGATAAGATTCCCCAGAAAGAGAAATATGAATAGAATTACATCTTTAGATTCTGATTAAACCATTTTTGTATTACTTTCCTAACAATCCAATAGTTTCATTACATCCCATGGAATATCTTTTCAAATACCTATGAAGATCCTTTGTAAATAGTCAGTAACGCGGCCCGATGGGAACTTTTGTTGTCACCCGAATATGAGCGACACAGCAGTCAACGTGTTAATAAAGGATATGGTAATACCTAATTATCCTTACCATGTATTCACAAAGTTTACGAAATCCATAGTGAAATGATTTCCATTCTCGTTAGGAGAAAGTCGAGGTGGATCTCCTTGAACAACCTGGTAAAGCTGCTCAAAAACAGAATTCCACTTTGGATACGGAAAGTAACCTGTGGCAATTTCCATTAACGTTATACCTAACGACCACACATCGCTTCTTACGTCATAGCCCCTTGCGCGCTGAGGGTCTATCCTTTCGGGCTGAAAAATTCCGATAAAAAGTTCCATTCAGCGTTTTTTATCTAATAATTTCATGAAATTTCAATTATATACATATCTTGTATTCTATGATTTCACTTACAGCCATGTATGGTCTACATCCAGCATCACGAGTTCGTGCTATAGAATCTACCAATTGTCCTGATATTCCAAAATCGCACAGTTTTATATTACCATGTCGATCCAACAAAATATTGCTAGGTTTAACGTCCCTGTGAATTATTCTTAGTTTCTCTTTGAGGTAATTTAATGCCTTTACAGTGGCAACAGTAATTTTTCCTAGGATACGTTCTGGTATCCTTTCTTTTAGTATCTCATGAATGAACTTATAAAATATATCTAACGAGGTGTCCATGAGTTCCATGCAAATCCAGCAATCTCCCTAAATAATATATAAAATAACATTTTTTATTGGAAAATCTAAAAAGGCACTTACTTCTTTAAATAACGCTCCATAAAATTGCACGATGCACGGACATTCATTGGACTTCATTACAACTTCTAAGTCCATTAACAGTTGCTTTTGCTCCCTTTCATCCACTGTAGAACGAATTCTCTAAAATGAAATTAATGATTTATACACTATCGGAAAACTCTTTTCATAACAATTTAAAGTACGTACCTTCACAGCCATAACGGTATCGCTTATCCTATGAATCATCTTATTTACAGTACCAAATCCTCCTCTTCCTATTTCTCCTAGATCCTGAAGATCCTCGCTTGTAAAATCATATACTATATTTGGAGATAGTTGCAACTTTCCAGTACTTTGCATTGACTGACACATTCGTAGTTTATCTCTGCGATATCAAAGTAATTTATTAAAACTCAACATTATCGTAATGGTGCTAGTACATCAAAAACAGTTTTTACAGTACCTTGCTTTATCTGGGAGAAATTCTTGTTGTGCAGTAGTGCGTGGTCTAACTGGTAATTTGGGCAAGGCTAAAGGCAAACTTGGGCGGGAAGATCTAATAATCAATAGAATAACAACTGTATTAAAAGATATGTTTTGATAATATAAATATTTCAAATTATTTTACTTATATTTAAGAATATCTTACATTGTTGGACATGCTGAAGCCCCGGTTGAATTGGAAAGAGAACAATTAGTTGAATCAGTAAATGATAAATTATTTCCTTGTGTTTGAAAACTAAGTTTTAATTGCCTTCGTTTTTCTGTTACACAAGAAAATTCGTAATATAAGTAATAGAACCACTTTTAATTTTTATGAGGATTGTTTTGAGTGCATATATACCTGACATTTCATTTTGAATATCATTAGTGGGTCGAAAATCCAAACGTTGAAAATTCAATGATCTGCCAGAACCTAATATGTAGTACATGTTAATAATTGTAAAATACATGAAAAAATATATACAGCTGTCATTTAAAATACGACACAACCCCATACAATTTATGTTTATATGTAAAAAAAGAAACATATATGTATATACAGTAGACAACAATTCATAGGTTAGGTTCACCAGAGTTATCATCAAACCCATCTAAAAAGATTACAACATTATTGTTTACCTTGACTCGTTTGATTTGGCGTGTTTTCTTGATTTTCTGCCATTCTGAGGAGTCTAAATATTTGACTACCTTAAGTATAATCACTTGTCAAAGGCGCTCCCCTTAGGAGACCTTCCCGCAAGATCTCAACAACCTGGCATATGTGTTCCGCAGCGAGTGCACCATTTGTGCGATTTCACAGTCTTACAATGAACACGCGTAAGAATTTATTTTCCTTTAATCTTTTTGTAGCTCAAATTTAGCTGCGATCCAACGTACTTTTCACCAATACGAACCTTACCGTACTTCGTGAATCTATCGCGAGCATTTGGCTACTTCATGAGCATGATGGCACATACACAATTTTTGTATGATACACGGTAAAAGGTAATGGCAAGTTTATATTTCAGCGAGACTGCAAAATCTCATGGAAACCTTATCCTTCTGATTTTGAGGGAGATTTTATATTAGTTTCATAACGTCTACCAATGACAATAATGTGCCGAATAAATTCCCATTTACAATTTTTAATCATGTAAACATGCTTAATTTCCTAACCCTTCCAACAGTTTATAATATAAGGATTGGAGAAATGTATAAATCAGTACAAATGGTATTGTTATAAACACGATACGTACAATTGAATACAAAAAATTGTATGTGATTTGCAAAAATGACGACCTTGCGTGTTTTTCTTGCACAAGCAGCAAATATGCTACATTCTCCAGGTTTGATAAGGTAATTTCAGCAATTTAACAATGTGACAAACTTTCAATTAACCATATCTTTGCTGTGAAATATGTAATGTAATGACTGATTTCAAACAAGTAGTAATTAATTAATTCATTGAAATTTTAAGAAATATATAATTTTTTTTTTATTTGTTTCGTCTATACGCAAAGAGCTTTTCTACTTAGAATATAGAGTTTTTTATGGTAACATATACAGGGTGTAAAAAAATTAATGGTCACGGCTTTCAGGGGTTGTTCTACACCTCCGTGTGGATGGAGATTTGTGAAAAAAGCCTGCCACAAAATTCGTGGTAAGCGAATATTTTAGCTTATTTGTTTGACTAGCTCTTCACATTCGTCTTGTTACGTAGATAAAATGGTTAAGAGGAACCATGGGTCGTAAACGAACCGTTCTCTTGTAAATTGACTTTTAATTGGGCCTCCATGATTTAAGTTTCGCTTAGTAAGTGAGACTACCAGCTGGTCCTTCCTGACTCCGTTTCGAACAAAATCGTTCGATGTAACTTTTTGGAGGCTAGGAAGGTGCCAATGACCTGCGTTCGGTTTCAGGTTCACTCAAGGGCCCTCCCAGGGAGAAGATCATAAACACTTGCCTTTTTCTTAGTGGTTCGGTGACCCAGTCCCCCAATTTCTAATGTCATGTAGCACGCTTCTGCTCAAACTATTCAAGCCAGCAAGGGTATCTTGTGTATTTCTTTTTGAAGGACCAGCTTGTAGTCTCACTTACTAAGCGAAACTTAAATCATGGAGGCCCAATTAAAAGTCAATTTGCGAGAGAACGGTTCGTTTACGACCCATGGTTCCTCTCAGACTTTTTACCTACGTAACAAGTTGAATGCGAAAAGCTAGTCAAACAAATAAGCTAAAATATTCGCTTACCGCGAATTTTGTGGCAGGCTTTTTTCACAAATCTCCATCCACATGGAGGTGTAGAACAACTCCTGAAAGCTGTGACCATTAACTTTTTACACCCTGTACATAAATCATAGATGCGAATCACTTGTGAACAGTATTATGATATAGTATTATGATAACTGTTATATCATGACAGTTATGAGTTAATGATAACTATAAGTTGCATTGTCGTATATTACATAATTGTTTATATAAAATTTAATCAAATATAAAATTATATATAAATTGTTTTAGATGCATGATGACAAGCAATGCCAGGTGTTACAGCGTTTTCCCTTCTGCATATGTTAAACCAGTATATAACAAAAGTGAGCAAGAAAGTGTGCTTAGTACTGCAGAAGGACAACAGTTACATCACGTGCCTATAAAGCCAGCATTTGTTAATAATAGATGTTCAGAATTTCAGGATCCTTTGATAGAGTAAGAAACTACTTTATAATCTTACTACGACAAAGCATAAATAACACTTTTTCTACTGTTAATTAGGAAATTTATAAACTATTTAATGAGGAAAGGTAGAAAAACATTGGCCAGAACATTAATAGAACAAACTTTTGAAATTATTAAAAGAACACAATTACAGAAGTATAATTCTTGCACCTCTCTTGAAAAGAAAAAAGAAATTGAGTTAGATCCAAAAGTAATATTTCATCGTGCAGTTGAAAATTGTACACCAGTTTTAGAATTGAATCCAATAAATAAAGGTGGAATTCGTTATCAGGTATCAGACATTTTAATAGCGTTCATGTGAAATTAGAAATTTTATTTAGCAATAGTGATATTTGATCTATCATTTCTAGGTTCCTTCACCACTAAATAACAGCAGAGCTTTATTTTTATCTATGAATTGGTTGATCAAAGCTGGAGCAGACAAAGATAGGAGTGTTCGCCTTCCAGGAGTACTAGCTAAAGAACTACTCGATGCTGCTGATAATAAGGTTTCTAAATATTTTTTCTTTTTTAACACTTACTCCTTGCGAATTATATGTAAAATCAGCTTGCTTTTATGAAGATATCTTGGTTTTTGTGTCTTAAGGTACAGCCTTTTGGGATTTTTTTAACTTAAACGTTAAATAAATATATTGTTACGCATGTTGTTACACTTCTGTTTATCGGTATTACAGAACCAATGAAACAACAATATATAACAGTATGTAACTCTTATGACGTGTTGAGAATTTATAACATTTTTGTATCTGGGAAAGTTAAATTAGGGGTTGGAATTAACCACTCGTCACAAGTGGCCTTTCGAGGAGCATCGTCTACCTCCTCTGGCCACACATCTTTGGTACCACAGATTCCCTCATGCTCCATGGATCTGTGGTACCAAAAACATGTGGTCGCAGCAGGTAGTCGGCGCTCCTCCAAGGATGCGTGCGGCGAGCAGTTAATTTCAAACATTGCTGTAAGGTAAACCTTTTTCATTTAACAACAAACATTCCATTTCTGACATAACTTACAAGGGAAGTTCGGGAACTCATACTCTAATTTTAATGAAACTGCATACATTTTTGTTAGGCATATCTAAGAAACTAGCTGGAATTCGTTTGTGCTTAGTAGGTTGTGCTTAGTAAAATTAAAAATGATCAAGAATATCACTTTCTGTAGAGCAGGCTGTTCGAAACGTGTGCACCTCGTATAAAGAATGGTACAAACTGAAGAACGACCGAAGCTTTTGTGGTCTCGCCACGTACCCATGTTTATTTAACTTGGAGACGTAATCTGTATCACGAAAAGCAACACTATCGCCTAGTTAGCACGTGGCCTCCATGGGGACACACAATCCCATTCGAGATATTCATACTTGGCCCGAAATTAAGACCACGAGTCAGACTCGTGATATTCATGTTTGGCCTGAAATGTTGATCACCAGTCTGACTCGTGATATTCATGTTTGCCATGGAATTAAACGAGTCTGACTCGTGATATTCAAGTTTGGCCTAAAATTTTCATCACCAGTCAGACTCGTAAAAATAGTGCAAGGGGTTAAGGGAGATCCTGTCTGTCTCCTCCCTGTTCTGCCTGGCCTCTCTGTCTCCTGTCTGTCCTGCCTGTCCTGTCTATGCTGCTCAGCCCGTCCATCCTGCCTCTGTCATACCCAAAGTGTTTTTTCGAAAACGATTTCCGAGAACATGAATGCCGAGAACGTGGGTTCATATGATTTTGACATAACTCCGATCGTATTTGAGCAAAGTCACATTTTCGTGACGCCAGCCGATAACTCTCGGGCATCTTGAAGGTCATTTGAAGGTTTCTCTTCATTTACCTTTATCATTTATTTATGCTTTAACTTGTAAGACGAGAGACTTGAACGGAAGCTGAGATGAAACCTTAGCGTGGCACTTAAGGTGGTCAATTTACTATACCAATTTTTTCACTGAGCTTCTTCTAGAATAAAATGTGTATAAGTTGTTTGTCTGTTTTTTTTTACATTTTTTTAACCTCTTCAGTAGCATTAAAGATAGTACTTTATCAATTTTTGCAATCATTTACTGTACAAAACTTCAAATTTTGAACTCAACATCTGAAAGACAAAAAGCCAGATCTCAAATTCTTAGAATTATAAAGGGAATTCAGCATTTTTGTCTTAAAAGTTTGGAATCACTTTACAAGCCTCATTATTTGTCCATTAAAATTTATCATACTTAATGATTTATGTTTCAGGGTCGTGTCGTTAAGAAGAAACAGGAGTTACATAGACAGTGTGAAGTTAATCGAGCTTATGCTCACTTTAGATGGCAGTAAAAAATAAATGTCGTATCAAAAATAATTTACCTTCAAAATTTAACATTTATTAATTAAAACTAATACACTTTGGTACCTGACATCATGTCTGAGTGTTAGATACAATTGCATCAAAATATTTGCCTTCGAGGATGTGTCCGTGTTTCAAATTTATTTTTAATTTTTTCTTTGGTGATCTGATGTGCATCATTGTATAAATCGCAAATCCTTTCATAGATGTAGAAAAAGTAATATCTGATAAAGTAGTATTTATATCTATTCTTTTACCCCAGTAACTTACATACGATGTTAGTATTTTTTCGTCACTTTCTTTAAAATACATATAACCAACAACATTATTGCATAAAATGCTCATCATATGAAACCACAGAGTAAGGATGCAACCTACAGATAAAAACTGTTGTAATCTATATACAATTTAAAATTAAATACGATTGAAAATTGTACAAAAACTTACCACCAAATATAAAACCATAGCCTTCATCATAACTAATGAAATTTAATAGATATAAACTTATATTTATTGGTACACTTGCTCCAAACAAAAGTGTCTCATAATATTTTGTACGATTTAGAATAGCAAGATATTTTACGTGAGGAAACTTATAAATTGCTTTATAGTCAGGAAACTTTGTTGAAACATTTGTGTCTACATTTGAATTAAGTCTTGCTTCATCTGTAGTATAGACACATTTTGTAATTAATAGATTATTAATACGATTTTTTAGAAACAGTGACCGGCTATAGCAGCAAAGCGGTCTTGAAAACATAATGAACCATATATTATGTTATAATTGTATAAATATATTTATAGTCATTAAAGACAGTGTTATAAATTCCGTGTACAGTTCATAAAATCTGTGATCGCAGTAAATACAATATAGAATGGCGAGAAGTATAAAGAATTATGAGTTACTACACGTGCTGAAACGGAAAGAGCAAAATTCTGTTAGTTCTATGTAGGTTCCTAGAGGGCCCCCATTACTCGTGATTGTAGCGCCACTATCAAATTTAATTAGTTGTTATTATTCTGGAATTCTGCATTAACTGCTATGATCATTCTGATACTTTTAAACAGTAAGATAAAATAAAGAAACAAATATATAATCACGAATTATAAAATTCTATAAAAACATTTAGATATGAAACATGTTAGAATAAATTAGAATTATATTAGGTTGGAAAGAAAGTATTTTCGGTTTTCGCCGATTCTGACAATTGAAAGTTGTCACTTTTGGCAGGATTTAGAAACAAATTGTGCTTCATTTTGTTTGTAATTGTTAGTTTAGTGTGAATTTGAATATGAAATGTAAAAATGAACATTTTCGACATATTTTACTTTTCTGTTACTTTTTTATACAAACCACATCCAAAGCTGAATTGCATCTCAAATAAGTTATGCTGTCAATTTGGTGGGATTACAAAGGTGTTGTGTACTTTGAGTTGCTCCCGAAGGACCAAACGATTAATTCAAATGTTTATTGTCAACAATTAATAAAAATACAAGAAGCAATCAAGCAGAAACGGCCAGAATTGGCAAATCGGAAGGGTATCGTATTCCACCACGACAATGCAAGACCTCACACATCTTCGGTAACTCGCGGAAAATTATTGGAGCTTGGTTGGGAAATGAAGTCACATCCCCCATACAGCCCTGACATGGCACCATCATATTACCATATTACCATTTATTTATTAACTTTGCTAAACTTTTTGAATGGCAAAACTTTTTCTAGTGATGATAGCCTAAAATCGCACCTGGTTCAGTTTTTTGCTGATAAAGATCAGAATTTCTGTGAGAGTGGAATCATGAATTTGTCTAAAAGATGGCAAAAGATCGTCGGACGAAATAGAAAATATATAATTGATTAAAGTTCATACTTTGATAAAAAAATGAGTTTCATTTCATACTACGAAACCGAAATTACTTTCTTGCCAACCCAATATTTTTATAAATTAAGGAATATTTTTTAAATGTGGCTGGGCCCAATATATTCATATATTTGCATGTTACTAGTTCAAACTTTACATATTTTTGAATGTTACACACTAAAATACATGAAATTCTTTTTTAGTAAGCCATGGTAGGCATGTAATAGTAACACAGGTGTGCTACTCTTCTAATTTGTTTGTGAAATACATCGTCCTTCCGCGATATATTTTATGAACAAACTACGTATGCTTTTTTTAAATAAACGATAAGATCTGCTTTTGGAATAAATTAATAAAATACATTGCTATATGAATGTGTTATGTGTAGTTCTATCAGATTGAATAGTACTTACGATATTCTGACTTTCGCTATTTTCTGAAAAATGACATGCAAATTTCGTAATGTCTATGTCGAAGGCTAATGCGATAACACATTGAGCCTATAGGCTTTAATTATAATTAAAGTACACTCTCGCATATTAACTCCAAAATACTCGTTAAATTAAATGAGTTTGTTAAACAAAATTTCAACACTTATACCAACGCAAATATGGAAGATTAGCTCTCTTCGTTGAGATTAAGCACGTTTTACAAAGTTCGTTTGATGATGGCGGTTCCTGATAGAATATAAGTACAGTAAAACCTCGATAAATGCCCAGATTTCGGGGGCAAAGCAGTGCTCTTATCGAGTACCGGTGTCGAATCTGTGTTTACATTAGGGTTTGAGCCGAGCGCGACCTTAGAAAAAGACAGACAGTAGAAGAGACAGAAATAGCAAGCAAACAAAGTGAGCTGCTCGAAAGTATCGGCGATGCATTGCTAATGCAATAATAAACTTTTTTATTTATTAATTTTTCTAAATGTAACTTTTCCGAATGTATTTTTAAGATCCTTCTGATTAAAATGGTACCCAACACGAAATAGTTTAAATTATGTAAATAGTACGTAAAATTAAGTATTAAGTAAATATAATTTAAACTATATCGTGTTTAGTATCATTTTAATCAGACAAATCTCACAAACACGTTAGCAAATGTTTAAAAAAAATCGGAAATGAAAACGACCGACCCTCCAATTAGTATTGCCTCACCGATACATTCGGGTGCCAACGGGTCGGGGCTTGCCAACGGGGATCCCCCTATGTGGAGGGGATAGTCATGATGCATTCATCGACGGAAACTTCTGATGCCTTTATCAAGGTTTTACTGTAGTAGAATGTTGATTGTTCAGAATAGAAAGAGAGAATTTTCTGTTTGAAAATTAATAAATGTGAGATAATTTCTTGTCTCACCCAGTCTTGCCGTGCGGCGAATTTTCCTTTCACCGTTCGTTATCCAAAGGGATTTGCCGGTAGGACATATTGGGCTTGATTGGGCTTTGAACTTTGCCATTGCATTAACTATTTTTTGGTTGAGCCTGTCTGAGTTCAAGGAGTCCCCGGCATTTGCAAAAACGACACGCAATGCGGAGTTTTTCCTGAAAGTTCATAGAACAGCCGTGGTCTCCAAATTAAGGAAAGAACATTGATAATTTTTATAACGTCAGTTATAAATTTCAAATTAAAGATTTTTCTGATTCTTGGCTGTGCATTAGGTGCGCACATGACGTCTAATTGTGATTCTGATCGCTTTACATAAGCCTGAAGCGCGGGCCGCAACAGAATTAGCGGGACTGGAAAATGTTATTGCTTTAAATTTTGAACAATGGCAAAAGACAAGATACGCGTTAACAATCTGAAAGGATATCTGTGGATTCATCGATTTCGTAATTATCGTCTATTGAAGTTTTCAAAGTTGAATAACTG
Organism: Cerceris ruficornis; assembly: GCA_963989415.1. Classification (NCBI taxonomy): domain Eukaryota; kingdom Metazoa; phylum Arthropoda; class Insecta; order Hymenoptera; family Crabronidae; genus Cerceris; species Cerceris ruficornis. The sequence goes on from OZ022528.1 coordinate 14,097,714, forward strand.
GTTAATTGTAAGTTTGTATTAATAATAAATTGAATTGTAGTCCCAATTCTAAGATCTCCATGACACTGATCGTTGTGACAATTTTCCTCTTTTTTCTGAGACAATTGACAATATTAAAAATTAGGCGATGCTACCCCCGTCTACCAAGGTCCACATGAAGCATGTGTGGAAACTTTAGTCTCACTGCTCCATTTAAGCTTGGATGTCTTCCCTTTAAACATTTTGTATTATTCACATGTTTCACATTTCTATTCTCTACTGTTATACTTGCTAGTATAGTGTGCAACATTATATAGTGCCAACCGTGTGGAGGTTAATATAACCTGATATAACCTACAAAGTACGCATGGATATATTATTGTAATACAGTCGATAAACTAACAAGAAAAATGAGCAAAATCGTACTGAAAGAAGCGTAAGTCATGTTTTAGCGGTTTATTAATGTACACTGAGGGTTGTTTACAAAAATTGTGAAAATGAAAGTTTCCTTCGTTGTTGAATCAGAAATAATATCGAATTGATAAGCGTGTATGAAATGTTGATCATAGATTATTAGCTATTTGTACATATAAGTAGTTGTTCTTCAAATCCTTTAAGCATATTTGGAACCTTTTTCTTTTGAAAATAAAAGAATTTAGAGATATAGTTAATAAAGAAATTATTCCCGATATAATATCTACATAGATATAGCTGTAGAAATAAATTAAGCTAATCTTTTATTGCGTGAATTTGTCAGGTTTCGAATATTATCAAACAAAATTGTTATTTAATTGAACCCACATAGGTCTACAATACTGAAATTGTGTTGTTTTTATAATTTGTCTTTGAATATCTATAAAACAACGTACACTAATTAAAAATTACTTTATTCGATATGTTTTATATGAATTTCATTATTCTCAAGGAAGAACTCCAACTGTGTGACTTCGATTTTAATGAGCTTTTGGAAGATGAAACTATGTAGGGCCTTAATCATTTGAGTTCCAAGCCACATGATCCCGCTGTTCAGATTTCATGTTGAACAATCGTAGTACATTTGAATGCTATGGACAATCGACGGTGTACCTTCTGGCTTCCTTTGTCTAATACGTTTGTAAGATAGTTATTAGCAATGATAAACACTTATGCAATAATATATCTGCTCACTTTGCAAACTACAATGAAATTGTTAACATGGAAAGAAACATGATGCTATGACATAGCAACAAAAAACATAGATTTTAAAACAAGTCCTATCGTGCTACTCAACTCGTTTTGCGCTCTATGAAGACAAGCACTATTCTGCTATTCGGAATTTTTAGATAATTTTTTTTCTATGACCTCTGGGACTCAAATGGTTAATGATGAGGTAACATATTAGCTATGGTTATTCAGTAGTTTTAAAGATATAAGCAATTAAAATTTTTATCTCTTGACCTGATGTAAATGTAATCATGGTTGCAAGAGTTGCAGTGGTGAAGTAGCGGTGTTGTGAGGTTCATAAGTCATATGTCTTATGACCAACTCCTGTTAAGTTTTAACTTATTTTTTATTTTTACTTTAACACGATCACAATGTGTATGATACAAGATATTAATTATCATACATACAAGAAAAATGCAGGTAATAAATATTAATAATAAATAAATAATAAATATTTATGAGAAGGTATTTCTTTGTAATATTTTCTATTCGTTAAAGATAAGGATCATAATATATCCCTGCAAATCGTTGATAGCAGATTAATGCTTGTATTTCCTTGAGGTATCTGTTATGGTCCATACCTTTAATAAATTGGAAGCACTGTAAAGAAATAGTTTCTCATAAGTATTTGTTACTTATTTATTATTATTATTTAATACTTGCATTTTTCTTATATGTACAATAGTTATCATTCTGCATCATGCACAATGTTATTACACTGAATATACAAAAAAAAATATTGCCGAACAGGAGTCAATTAATATATTAATAATAAAGATATTAAAACGTAAAAAACTATTCATTATTTGCAGGTTTGAAGTTGAATCAAAGTATGGAGCATTTTATACTGGTGGAAATGTTCGAGTATGTGTTCATAGATTATCTTAGTTCAGTGTTTTCATTAATTTAATAATCCTCTTTAATTATAGTGGAGCACAGATGGACAGTATATATTTTGTAAAAAGGGGGCTGCAGTTACCACAGTATCTATCGAGAAAGGTGTAGTAATAAGTACTGTAGGACACACTGATTCAAACGAAGAAGAAGATACAATACATTCTTTTACCACAAGTTATGATGATTTAAATATAATTACTCATCACAAAAGTGGTCTTTTTAAGTTATGGGACTGGAGAGGTAATACTTTTATTCCATTTTTAAGTTGAGCTTTGCTTCATAACAAAATTATAAGGATTAAGTTATTGGTTAATAATAAAATACTTGATTGAATATAAATCAAATTATGTTGATGATTATTGGGAAGAATCTTGTTTTAGAGAATAAATTAATGAAAATGTGGAAATCAATACACAAAGGTCCAGTGGATTATATTGCTCTGTCTAATGAAAAACATTTAATGGCTTCTGGTGGAAGTGACAGCATTGTAAGACTGTGGGACTTAGATTATCATGCTTGTACACATAGTCTTAAAGGAGTACAGGGAGTTGTCAGGTATTTCTTGAACCAGATATATTTTAAGCATTTTTTGTATAAATTCAAGAGCTTTATAAGTTTTGATGTATTCTAGCATTCTAGTTTTCCACCCAGATATTGAAAAGGAGCTTCTGTTTGCTGCAGGTGATGATAATAAAATTCATGGCTGGAATATTAAATCTGGTCAAGAAAAGGTTACTCTCTCTGGACATTTCAGTAGAGTTACATCCTTGTCTTTTCATGAAGATGGAATTCATGTAGTTAGGTAATGTAATAAATATATCATTTGCGAATAGGTCTAAAGAAATTCTTTTTATAGCTCAGGACGAGATAGAGTATTAATTTTGTGGAATATTTCATCTGCTACCTCGGTGCGAATTTTACCTGTTTATGAGGGAATAGAGGGCGCATTTATCGTATCAAAAATGAACATGCTACCCATAATTCTTGATGATGAATGCCCGAATGATATTTATGTTGCTGCTGCTGGAGGGAAAGGTTTTCGAAGTTCCTTCTGTTATACAATCTATCTCAGAAAACAGTTTATAAATACTAAGCCTTGTTTAAATTTTGTAGGCGTTGTTAAAATTTGGGAGATGACAAAGGGTAGAGAAATATACTCGCAAAAAAATTCTATGATTCCAATGCCCAAAGAAGAAGGAAGTCTTTCAATTGTGCATTTGCTTTATAATAATAATACTAACAATTTCGCCGTAGTTTCTGCTGATCATAACATTTTTATCCATTCGTTACAAACATTTGAATGCGTAAAGCAAGTAAGATTTATTCAAAATTATAATAGATTTTTTCTTACAGTGGCAATTCGGGAAGTTATACATTCCGATTTTGATGAAACTGCATAATTTTTTTTAGACATATCTAAGAAGACAGCAGGCCCTGTCTGTCTGGTACCTGTCCTGCCTCTCTCTTGCCTGTCCTGCCAGTTCCCTGCCTGTTCCCTGCTAGTCCTCACTGCCCTCACCGTCCTCACCGTCCTCACTGTCCTTACTGCCCTGTCTGTCTCCAGTCTGTTCTGCCTGTCGTTCCAAAAAAAAAAGTTTTTTCAAAAACAGTTTCGTCGAGAACGTGGGCTCATATGATTTTGATGCAACGCCGATCGTATTTGAGCAAAGTCACAATTTCGTGACGCCGGCCGATAACTCGGGCATCTTAAAGGTCAAATTTGAGTTTGCAAGGTCATACATGATGCCTCAAACCAAAAGCTTAATTCGATTTTCGACTAAATTATAATTTTGCTCCGTAACATTTGAGCAATAAGCCCGTAGGCATTGAGCTTTTGATCCATTTTTCCGAGTTTCCCGCGAAATTTCGTCAAAATCCGAGTGAGCTTTTAGTTTAAGCAATGGCACTTGAGCTTGCAAGCGCAGGCCCGAGAGTTATCGGCCGGCGTCACGAAAATATGACTGTGCTGAAATACGATCGGAGTTATGTCAAAATCATTCCATACCACCATAACATCATAACAACCCATGGTCTCGACGTTATATTCCGGGAAATTGTTTTTGAAAGAACAATTTTTTTGGGCTCGATAGGCAGGACAGACAGGACCTCCCTTAAAGAGGGGCTTCCTTTGAGATCTCCCTTAAAGTTGAAAACTGTAACAAACAAATTTCAGCGATCTTCTTAGGTAAGGCTTATAAATAATTATTTATGATTATTTTTTTCATCCAAATCGGAGTGCATCAGTTCTCGAACTTCCCTTGTCAGTTTGATAAGAAACATCAGCATTCGTATGTTATGTTTTAATTGAAAAATTTACACAGTTAGTAGGTTATAGCGATGAAATTCTTGATGTTGTATACCTTGGAGTCGATGGAAGTCATATAGCAATTGCAACCAACAGTTCTGATATAAAGTTATATAACCTCTACACTATGAATTGTCAGTTGTTATCTGGCCATACTGACATTGTTCTATCTCTAAGTACAACTCCTGCCAATATCTACTTACTTGTATCTTCAGCTAAAGTATGTATCATTTCAGAAATTTATTCTAAATCTTACATCTTATGGTAGCTGAAGAAAAATTTTATTAAATTTTGATCGCTTTTCCTCAGGATAATAGTATTCGAATATGGCTTATGGATAAAGAATCTGGAAAAGTATCGTGCATTGCATCTGCCACAAGGCACACTGCTTCTGTCGGTTCCGTTGCGCTTTCGCAGACGTCTTCAAAATTTTTCACTTCTGTTAGTCAGGATATGTGTCTTAAACTGTGGCAATTACCGGAAAACATTGAATCAACTGGTAAGCTGTACATTTATATTTAGATTTTTAAATAATTAAAATTAAAAAAGATAATCCCATTTTTGCATATAGTATATATAAAATTTGTTAAAGATCGAAATGAAATGTACTTGTCATCATTTATTTACATTATTAGCGTGATACTGAAAATCTACTACATAATTTTATAATAAAAAATGAAGTACCAATTATTTATTTCATTAATACCGAAAGTTTCGGGTGATATGTTCGATTAAATTTTTATGTTAATAAGAGTATTAATATTATATATACAAAATTATTTAATATGAACTGTGTTTATTATAGTTTTTTTATTATTGTAGAGCTTTGTCCAAACGTAATTCATACAGTGCTAGCCCATCAGAAAGATATTAATAGTGTTGCGATTTCACCAAATGATAAATTAATTGCTACTGGATCGCAAGATAAGACAGCTAAGGTATTGACATATTTGTCATAACGAAGATTAACATTGTTATTTTATATGTTATATGTTTGGAACATATATTTGTATTGTGCTTTGCAGTTGTGGTCAGCTGATGATTTACACTTACTTGGAACATTTAGTGGGCATAGGAGAGGTATATGGTGTGTCAGATTTTCTCCCATAGATCAAGTACTCTTAACAGCATCAGCAGATTGTACAATAAAATTGTGGTCATTATCGGAACTGAATTGTTTAAAGGTAACGTTCACAGGAACAGCATTTTGTTGTTTTCAGTTATTAATAAGAAACTTCTATTTATTACATAGACATTGGAAGGACACGAATCATCAGTTTTAAAAGTAGAATTCTTGACACGTGGTATGCAATTAATAACGGCAGGTGGAGATGGCCTTTTAAAACTCTGGTGTATCAAAACCTCAGAATGCTTGTGTACTTTAGATCAGCATGAGAGTCGCGTATGGGCTCTTGCCGGTAATTGCTTCTTCATTTGCTAATCGTATTAGCTACAAACCATTTCTTTTGTTGGGTTATGTAAACCTAATATTTATTTTATTAAATTGAATCGTAGTTAGTAAAGATGAGAAGCACATAATTACTGGTGGTAGTGACTCATTGTTAGTCGTTTGGAGAGATGTAACCGATGAAAGGAGAATAAAAGCAGCAGCAGAGAAAGATCAACTTGCACTTGAAGAACAAAAATTAGCAAACTTACTGGAGGCAAATGAGTTAACTGCTGCATTAAGATTGGCTTTAAAATTGGGACGTCCTCTACAAACATTAAAAATTGTAGAAGGTAAATTTCATTAATTAATGATGTAATTACGTTTTCATTCAGTATTGTCAATAACATAAATTGCTTTCATTTACTGTATTCTTTTTGCAATAGGTATTTTAAAAATAAGTAATAATTATTTAATTGAGGCGATGAGCGAATTAAAGCCAATTCGCAAAGAAGAATTACTCAAATGTGCAATTACATGGAATACTAATAGTAAAAACTGTCAGGCTGCCCAAGTACGTAATAAGTAGAATATTTTAGCCGTAATTTTAAACTTATACAGCTGTTTATCAGATTATACAATGGTTTCAATTTTGAATTTTTCTAATGGCATTTGCATTTCAGATAGTTATAAATGCGTTAATTACGGAAATTGGAAGCGACGATTTTCAAACAACGGAATTGGCTGCTACACTAGAATCCGTAATACCATATACCGATCGACATTTCAAGAGAGTGACAAAACTTTTACAAGATCTTCATTTACTTACGTATACCGTTAATCGTATGAAACCACATACTGCTTCCATAGGGATTAGTTAATATATGCCGTAAATTTTTATTCAATAAATTATATAATTTTTTAATTTTTTTATGTCTTTCTCAAGTATATATCCTTATCTGTTCAAACAAAGTACACCGAAAAGTTATATCGACTCTACAGAATTTCGAAATATTAATTAATAAGGAATTATTATAATAAATTTTTGGTATTTAAATCTTTTCATCAAGTGGGCAGAATGAATTTAAAAAAATGAAAATTTAAATGACAAAGCAGTTAGTAATAGTATAATTGTGTGCAGAATGATGTAGTGGTAAGATAGGAGCATGATATAGATAAGACAAATCTGAATACACAGTAACATGATTCATGTGATATTAAAATGTAAGAACAATATCAAGAATGGCCAATCTTAGTAAACAAATTGGCTGGTCTAAATCTGCATACGATATTTTATATTTGAAATAGAAAATCTGTAGAGTGCAAAAGTTTACAATATTAATCCTAGTGCATGTGTTCAATATGTACAGTATACCACTCTGATGTCATACATTTGTAGAAATGTATGAGTGTTTAGTAAGTAGAAGATCACCGTGAGTGGGAGCAACGTTTGGCTGATGTCTGGTTTCCAGCAAATTTACTCAAGTACGTACATCTTTAAAGAAAGATCAGTTGGAGCCTGTTGGTGAAGCAGTTAAGTGACGAAGAAGGTTACAATGACTCTGGGAGGAAGAGTCTGTGTTTTTGCAATATTTTCACATTTACTACGAATATTACAAATTTCGAATGCAACTGTTATGTAAGTTAAATTATTGTTGCTATATACTTATTTACGTGTTAGTTAATTCAATTTACGCTCCCTCGGAAATTGTTCTTGATGAAAAAAACGTTACAAATAGTTGTTAAGCAATATCGTTTAAAACGTTAAACTTTAAATATGTAATTCAATAGTTAGTGTTGTAGATATAAATTAAATAATTTTATAATTTATGTATAAAGATATCATATTTAATTTTTTTATGTAATATTTTATTAATTATTGTAACTTGAAAATGCTATACTACATGCTATTTGAAGAAGCTGTACTCTATGGAACGATGATTGCTTGACCTATGTATATTTCAATTAAACTTTGTTAGTAGATTGTACTTAAACGTTTTCTCTTTGAAACTTATTTTTCTCTGACTTCAATATGCATTACGTTTTACCATTTTGTGGTATGGTACTATAATTTTGCCGATATCTACAATGAAATATATACTTCATAATTTACACGAAACCACAAATTTTTATGTAGAAGTCATTGCTGTTACCATAATACATGGCTTCTAAGGAAAAATGCTGTAAACTTATATAAGTTGACAACAATATTTACGTAATATTAACTTAAATAACGATTACATTTTTCGTATTTTTGAAATTTTTATTTGTAAATTTTTAAATTAACTATTACCGAAACAAAATAATAAAATTACTAATCACTAACGACGTAATTGTTAAAATTTATAAAAATGATGAAATAAATTTTAATCGTCCAACTTATTCGAATTTGAAATTCTGTTTTTCACTTGCTTTTATCAATAGTAAGATGTATAATGTTAGCTACTGTAAATAATCATAATTATATTTTATAACAACTATTTTTCCTATGTATTAAGCCATACAGACATAATGTAATATTACGGCTGATAAATTCATCATTGTTATCATATCATTTTCGTACATCATTATTTTTGTATCATGTGTATTAAAAGTATAAAATCTGTTGAAATGTAAGTTTACTTTATCGAATATGATTACACATTGAATGTCATCACAAGAGTGACAGTTTTGAGAAAGTCGTTTCATAAAACGTTGATGAACACTAACGTTTATTCTCGAACGTATAAAGTTCCACATTTCGGTAGTAAATAAGTCTTAAACCACTTGTTCAAACATTAGCTGCCGAATTCAATTTTTGCTTTATTGATTCCTTTCAGTCTTTTATCATTTATCTTACATTTACGTTTTCAAGTATTTTGTAACCAGTTACTATATCTTAATTATTGCTTGAACTGAATAACTTGTAATAGTTGCAAAGTTAACGATTATATTGATTAATTAGATTAACAAGTGCAATTGTTTAATTTCATTCGCCTAATTATTTAAGTTGTCTTGTGGAAAAAGTAAGAAATTTTGTCATAGTACCAGTATTATGTAATAAAAAATAAGTTCCTTATTGCGCAATTGACAATATATTGAAAAATACATAAAGCACTTTTAAATGCGTGGTAAAAAATTGGGAAATTGGGACTTCTAGATCTTGTTCTCACATTTTCATTTTATTTCTAAACTTTTTACTCATGTCAGTTGATTTAATTAAGATAGATAGAATAGAATTATTTCTAAATATATAATTTGTTAAGTATAAAATTAATAAAATTAGTATCTTACAATTGTCCTAAAACTTCTAAGTGAAACAAAACATGGAACATATTACCTTGTAGATAGTGCTATGAAAGAGAAAAGAATTTTAATCTTGATCACTACACGTAGTTCTAAAGACAAAGGTGTACATAAATATTGATAACTTATATAAACAGTTGGATATTTGATGCTATAAATTTATGTGTCCATGGAGGTAGATAAGACATTAATATTGGAGCCAGTATTCTCCTCTTTATGTTCAGGGAGCAAACTATGAAAAATCAATGTATGATGTGTTCTTCAGAAAAAATTGTAACATTCTGTTTAATTTAATATCAATACATAATTGCCAAGTACAACATCTATCTCATTTAGTTTTTCCAATAACAATGATAATTTTGCATATGGTTCTTATAAAACATTTTTACGAAATTTTGATTTTTTCATTCAATTCCATTACATTTTTATTGTTTATTACGTTAGAACATTGTTTTATTGACCCTAAGTATTAATTTCACAAGGTAATAATAAAATCTCAAGGCTGCATTAAGTGATTCTAATGATTTTACATAGATATTATTACACTGTTAACTGCCACTTAAAGTCTTTGTAAAGAAGATAATAACAATGTAATACATAATGTTCAATAGATTTTATGAAAAATTTCATAATATAATTGCAGAGATAAATGGTTCATGTTTAATGTACAACTTCCTTTCCTGGCCATGATAATTGTACAAATATAGATATTACATTACTACTAATAGTAATCATTCAAACATCAAGTTCTCTTTATGATATTCTGTTTGTGATATTAATCTTCATATGATAATATGTTATTATTAGATATTAAAGAACATACATAATTTTATCTTTTTAAATGTATAAAGTGAAATTATTAAAAACGCCAGTTACTTTTCAATGAAAAGAAGAGTAAATATTGTATATTTATGTTATTTTATGTCACTAATTAAGACATTTTTGATGAAAGTAAAACCTAATTTTCTTTGTAAATAAATAATATGGCCATGACAAACTAATGTCATGTTGAACACGAAATGTAGTACTTGAAAAAAATTGAAATTACTCCATGTTTGTAGCAAGTAGTACTTAATTAAACATTCACTTGATTTGAAGAGTAGTTTCAAAAAGTAAGACTAAAGTCAAGTAAAACTTTGTACTATAATTTTTGGACACCTTGTATAGTTACGTCCACTTTACTGCTGTAATTCTCTGAAATGACTATTTACTTAGCACACTGCTCCTGCTTGAGATAAGACTTGACTTTGTGAAGTTGTACGTACTTCCAATAGGATAGAAATTGCTTTTACAATGTAAAGAGTCACATGTGCTGCACTTATGTCATCTGCATTAGTACAAAGCAACAATGAACCATTCTTGTCACTTGCAAACATTAGAATGTCTAGAATATTAATTCAAGGGCCTTCTGTTAAAGCTGTGTCGTATATATGCATAGTTTGCTTGTAATTCTCCCATATCCAGATTTCTCTTTTATTTTAATTTTTCATATTTATGCATTAAATAAATAAACTGTTTAAACGTTAGTAGTCCTTATAATTAAAAGTTTTTATGATTTTTTCTTTATTATAATTAGTATATAATTATTACAGGATGGAAAGTTGTCCAACACTGGAAAATGCTAATTCTATGACACAAACAGAACTTTTACAAGAATTGACAAGTGACTGCCGTTATGACAAAATGGCTAGGCCTCCAGGAGAAACTAACGTTACAGATCCAATCAAAGTGTACACCAGGGCATACATCTATACAATTAAATCTAATATGGCAAAAACACTGGTAGCTCATACTCTTATTACTTCTTTTCATAATGTGTAATCACAAGTGTATTCAAATGCAGTACTTTAATTACAGCAATTTGATGTACATATGATGCTACAGTTTAGATATGTGGACAAACGATTGAAATTCTTAGATATTGCTCCAAATTTAAATCAAATATATGGTGGACAATTTGCACATGATCTAATCTGGACACCTACTGTGTACGTTTCTAATGAACGCAGTTCAGCAATAATGGGGAATAGTGTCAAAGACTTGCTCATTTCTATAAACCCATCAGGCATGGTCATATTAAATACAAGGTTTGTCTATTCAGTAGAAGTAACAGGATATACTATAAATGTATAGCGATATGTTATGACATTACTGATCACATTGTACTTATAATATTATAGATTGGAAGCCATCCTCAACTGTGGACTTCGTTTGGAGAAGTTTCCGTTCGATGTACAGGAGTGCCCACTTGTTTTTGAAAGCTGTAGGATGTCATTGTTGTTGTACTACTGCAATGTGCTATTATGCTCCAATGTACTCCTTGGAATGAATGGAATTTTTACCTACAGGGACACACAATGTGCATGACATGGTGCTGCACTGGGATGAAGATCCAATTGTGCTTGCAGATGAATTGCATTTGACGGAGTACAGGCTTGTGGACAAATGGGTCAATAAATCAGAAGTATCTTACACTACATCTCAACAGCATTATGGGCACTTCGGCAAGTTTCTGTTTTTCAATGCCAAAGTGAATAATCTTAACTAATTGTGATTTTGTTTACAGCTGGTAATTTCAGTTCAATAAGTATAACATTCAAGTTAGCACGTGAAATGGGTTTCTTCATGATGGATTATTACATACCATCTATACTGATAGTGGTTATTTCTTGGGTCTCTTTTTGGCTACATATGGATGCAAGTCCACCGCGGATCGTTTTAGGTAATATATGTTATTATAAAAATATCTATGCACTATATTTACACATTATATAATATTATGACCACATTTTATTTTATTTTTAGGAACCAATACGATACTGACTTTTATGACTCTTGCATCGAAAGTAGAGAATTCTTTGCCAAAAGTGTCTTACATAAAAGCCAGTGAAATTTGGTTTCTAGGTTGTACAGTATTTCTGTTCGCCGCGATGGTTGAGTTCGCTTTTGTTAATACAATATACAGAAGAAAGTGTGTATGCATTAATTTACTTAAATATTTCTTTTCTCATATTGCCATACTCTTATTATCTATTATCTGTATTTATATAGAAAGACTGTTCCTCTAAAAAAAGTTAATAGCAAGTACATATTGAAATCTACTCTGACACCCAAACTGGCCCGGAAACAATTTCAAAAAAATACTACGGGGTTAGAACGATCACGTTCTTGGTCCTCACTCGACAATGCAAACTCCAGTGAACAAGATTATACGAGTCAAAATTATCTGACAGTACACGTGAGTTAGCTTTTTCTACATATATTTATCATCACTGTTAAATGTTATTAGAAATTTTAAGATTAACGCAAATCGTTAGAAATAGTACTTGTTTTTTCTTACATGATTTCAACTACAAACTTTTTTCTGTTTTTGTTTTATAGAGCTTCCCAAGTACCCTCAATATACCGTCGGTGAAAATTGATGAAGATAAAGATCAAGAATGCTCAGTAGGGAGTATTATGACCATTGATAGTACCGCACCACCAAAACCTTTCCCACGAAGAGCAACACTTGCAAAATTACATAACTTTACAACAATGACACCGCAAGAAATTGCTCAGTGGATTGATAAACGCAGTAGGATAGTATTTCCCGTAGCTTTCATTATTTTTAACATTCTTTACTGGTCTTTTATTTGGATATAAGAGTCATGATTATTCAGTTATTTAATCAGAAAGTTTAAGTTTAAGGAATATAAAGATAAAACTTTTTGGAAGACAGCTCCATGAGACTCCTCGAAGAAAGTATAATTCAATTTATTAATCTATGAATAAGCTACGTATACTCTATATAGAGTAATTTATATAAAATTCTAATATACAATCTAACTATATACATATTCTTTAAAGATATGCATATATTTTCATATATTTAGTTTGTAATGTAAATTCCGTTGGCAATTGTATTTTAATTATTGCTTTAAGGTAATTTCCGCTTTTTATACAAAGATAAAATTAGGTATTACTTTAGGAAATATTGTATACCTTGAGATACAATGCAAAAGATTTGCCTACACACGTAGTAAAACCACTGTTTTTGAATATTGGGAATAATAATATACTAAATAATAGTTAAGATTATTATATGCTATTTTTAAATAGTTGTACAAGTACTTATAAACCGTGTAATTGCCTTGTAATGGATGTTGAATCATTTTGAACTTTTTATCTTTTTGTTTGATAAATAAAAAATCGGAATAAATTGCTCATATTTTTCATATTGATCAAATTAAAATAAATAAGCTTGATAATATTTATTTATGAAAGTTAACATGTGGAAATGAATGGGTAAAGAAGTTTGCATTAAAAAAACTGCTGGAAGTAAATTTTGTACAGACGCTAACACTTTGTGTTAATTAACATAATTTCGATACGTTGATGCCTATCTATTTCAATTCTTTTTTGTATCGTAAAATATTCGTTTAACGTTCTACGTTCATAATATTGATCGTCGCTATCTCACCACTCTACCACGGTTGACCTCGATGCTTAACTATGTCCAGCATTGATTACTTTCCGTAGTAGTGTATAATAGTACGCTGGATAACCATGTACAAAACGAATACAAGCTTTGGTTAATGTCCATCTACTTGCTAAAGTATAATCTTCTATAATTCTGCATGAGATTTATGCTTTAATAAAGAAGTTTATCATTAGTAAACAATTTTATGATATTGGGATAAAATAAACGATAGTACAAGTTAAAATAACAAATGAAATTATATGTAAATATGAAATTAATAAAGAAATATTATTTTATGATGTTATTGTGCATTTACCTTTTCATGAAAGAGATTATTGAATCTTAACATGTCTATTTTTATAGTTTTTCATTATACTAAGTAATAGTTTGTGTCTGTCTTTTATACTTGTTTATGTACGTGTAATGTAAATTTCATGTTTATTGATGAATTAGATGTGACATCTAGTCTGAATAAACAATGTCAAGGATAATGGCCACAGCCTTCCAGTTACGTATGCATTGGAATACAAACCGATATTAGAAACGATTGTGTACTATATATTTCATTAATCAATATTTTACTACTTTGTTTTTATTATTTCAATCGATTATTGGTGCAATAACTGAATAATTTATAATAATTACAAGATTATTTTCTAATACATGAATAAGTTAAAGTTACCGGGTAAAACATTGTATAACTATTTTGTTCCTCAAATTTCACGTGTTGTGGCGCATATTTGAAATTAAATAATCATATTGCAGTGTTTATAACAAGTAAAACTTACCCTTTGCTTTGTTACAAATTAAAATTAGATAAAGCCGAAATTAATAACTCTTAACGATATTAATAGATATTAATTATATTTAAAATTTAAAAAATACTTATTGATTAAAGTCGGAAATAAGAAAGGGACATTGAAAAATATTTTCTTAAGTAATTACTTAAAAGATTAATAATAAATATAATATTTGTCAACTTTAATCGTCAAAAAACATTTTCAATGAAAAGTTTAAGTTTATTAAAAAAACAATTTAATTTATTTTATAATTACATTATTAAAATATAATTAACTCGCTAATAGTTCACGATGTGTGCTTTGGGTAAAGATATTTTGCTATGCTCGTGGTTCTGTGATAAATGAGCCATTCATTTTAAAAGTGGCATAAGTCATTTTCTTTTTAAATCAAGATACTTGCGGTTTGCGTTTTGACGTATTCAAAAATATTGATGCCAATTTCCGAGATGATTTACTTGGACTTCTTATTTCGGATACTTATATTTTGCCCAGTATAAATAATTTTGTATATTCATTAAAAAATCACCCTTTCTCATTATGGTAAATTGACTCACGCCGCTTTCAAAATAAAAATGATTTAAACGAATGTTTCAAGTAAACATTCGAATATTGGATACATATTAAGTTGGATGCATAATATTATTATATAATTAATTTAGATACATAATACAATTTAAACTTTGAAATGCTGGATACACATTAAGAAGTGTCAATGAAGAAAATGAGATGTAAGAAACTCAATTGTAAAATCAATTGAGTGTAAAACTTGCGTAGGAGCTATCAGGCTGATTGCTTGCAGGTACACAAGTAGCGGGTAGACTTCAGTTGGTCGCGTGACTGCGCTTCGGTAACGTGTTTGGACTCTTTATCGCGTTTCTTTTCAAATAAACAAATATCGCAAACATAATCCCTCAAAAATAATTCTGTTACAATGATTTATTAAGCATTGAAAGTCTGCACTAAATAAAAATATAAATTCTAAATAAAAAATATATATTCTGTCATCGTTGATGTATTTCTATATAAATAATCCTCTAATTTAATGATTCGTGAATTATAATAATTATTCTAAGCTTTCAATTATTTATTGTCACACCACGTTTTTTTCTGCAATATTGATGATCTTATCGGAATTATATATTATATATAGGCTTAAAGAAAGAAAGTATTGTCATTATGATTTACTGGCCACTGTCATATTTCTGAGACTCAATATGGTGCAAGCATGGAGACAACATAAATCGTATACATTTCTTTAATAAATGAAAGGTAATGGTTAACAGTGAAATAGTTGAATAAATGGTGATGAACTTTTGCGAAGACTTTCCTGTGATGCGAACTAACGAAATATTGAATGAGAATATATATTTATGTTCACTTGTAACAAGTTGATGCAAAGAGTCCGTCTAATAATCGTGCATCGATTGAAGAGTCTTTCGAAGAAGTACTCTCGTTTATGGTGTTTTTTTTCGAAAGATTGTTGTGGAAAGAAAGGAAATTTCTACAGGATTCAAGTCAAAAGGAGAAGAATGACACAATACAGCAGCAGTGGTAGTAGCAGTAGTACGAGCAGCAACAGCCAACGGGGATTTAAAGATCGATCGTCCGGTGGAATTGAAGAGAAGCTTAAGGTACCTACATGATCTAAGCGTAGATCTCGGCAAAAGTTTGAAGCTAAAATTTTATCAGGATATCTATACTATTTACTTGTCAGTTACTGACTAATCAAAATTACACTGCATGTATTTCTGCGATATACAAATAAGAAAGTAACAAAACATATAAATTACACCAACCTTTAACGTAAACTTTTCTTGTGTGGTCATATTTCTGTTCGTTGTTTCTTGAAATTTCAGTTGCCGTTAAGTTTGTATTCATATTTTGCTTTCCTTTTTTTAAATTAGGAAGCCAATAATAATTCTGTTAGTTATAGAGGAATAGTCATTAAATTTTGAGGTTTATTATGGGATGATAAAAATACTTGTTAGAGTATTTCTTCGAGAAAATTAAATTTTGTATGGCCGTACGCTGTTATTAAGCATGTTACATATCTGACTTACCGAGTAAAGACGTAAGGTAGTCATAAAATATTAATACGTTCTCCTATGACATTTCCTGTTTGCTTTATTGTTGTTAGTACTAATTTTTGTCTACTCTCTTACAATGTGAATATTACCTCGACCACAAAAGGATTATGTGTAACAAACATTTTTTCGAATGCTGCAGTTAATTTTAAGCAGCGAACGTTTACGCAAGATAAATGTGCAATATGGATATAACATTTATGCATGAAAAAATTGCAAAAATGTACTAAAAATATGTGAATATACACCTAAATATGCCAGTTACTCTATATATCCAAGATGCCGTATTCAACTCTGCTACCTTCACCAAATCTCTCACACAGGGTGAGGCAATAACTATGTCCAGCTTGAATACTGCTGTTATTTGTAATAATATGAAAAACTGTTATATTCAATATTTGCAAAGTATAGAGGGGAACATATTGTGATACAACAATTTTTGTTGTGGGTGGAGGCATAGAGGAGATTTCAATTTACGAAACCTTTTTTTTACCGCAATGTGATAGCCGATCTTGAGACGACTTCAACAAGCTATCATGGAAAGACATGCGAATGTATTTGTTTGGTCTGATATCGGCAGGTTAAATGTGGTAGTAAAATAAACTATCTTAAGCTGCAAGAGATATTGCCCTTGCATGACCTTAAATAATAGCTTGCTGAAGTCGTCTCAATATCGGCTATCACATTGCGGTAAAAAAATATAGTATTCCATTTAAAATATAAAGATAACCTTGAAATGTCCTCTACACCTCCACCCACGCAAAAAATGCTTGTATCATAATATATCCTCTTCTACACCGTGCAAGTTTTTTACATAACATTTTTTCACATTATTACAAATAAGAGCAATATGTAAGGTGTACATAGTTATTGCCCTATCTAGTATATCAGGATACAAAAAATGCTTTAAAAGAAAGTTATTGTATTTAGAGAGAGGGAGAAGGATAAGACTATGAGATTGAAAAGGTGATCTCAAGGTCGTATTGCTTGATATTTTACTGGTAGAAACATTTTTTTGTAAGCAATAATCACTTTTTTTCTTTACTTTTAACCAATTACCCCTCGCCCTGCGATTTCTTTTGTGACTGTCTCCGCAATGATTGAAAATTATATTGCTAAAATAAAAATATGGCAGTGATTCCTGACATAACTCAGAATTTAAAGCAATGTTAATAACATAGGAATAATATATTCGTGTCGTGTTCCACTGATATTTTCAATTTGATAATTATTCAGAAACTTCAAAATTTCCTGTTCCAGCAACCGCATCACGAGTGTCAGTCGTTGTTGTAGAGCAAAGGGTTAACTGTGTTCGACGCGAATACACGTCATTGCTTGATTTTAATTCCGCACATCGTGAGGGATTTTTAAAATTAAATTCCGCAGTTAATGGGTCAAAGTGGTGAAATCAAAACACACCAATCATTTGTTACACTATGACCTGGAACTGACCTTTGATCGAAAACTTCGCGGTATATGTTTATAATTAGAACTGAACCGTGTGAAGAATGAATGGTAACAACAAAGTGAATGAGCTAATCGTGTTATTTATTATCTTGATGTGCATTTAAAGTGTCATTCCTCAAATTTAGTATATTAACTCACTAATTGATGTCATGCTCTCTGCGTTGTGTACGAAAATGTTCTTACAGGCGCTGATAGTATGCATTTTATTAGCGT
Organism: Cerceris ruficornis; assembly: GCA_963989415.1. NCBI lineage: Eukaryota > Metazoa > Arthropoda > Insecta > Hymenoptera > Crabronidae > Cerceris > Cerceris ruficornis. The sequence goes on from OZ022528.1 coordinate 14,115,796, forward strand.
GTAGTTGTATATTTTTCATGAATACATCCCATATGTAATTTGCACGCTCATCGTGCATAAGCCGCCGCTGCCAACCTATAATGAACAACTTCTATGAACACGCATTAGCAAAACAGGCAATAATGTTCACCGCCAATCATTCACATCAGCTTCCAGGTGCAGTGCGAAAGAAGAAACATTCATCTTTTTTTCTACAAAGTAGAAGAACATATTTTATGCACTTAAAAGTTCGTGATAATCATTTTTCATTAAATCTACTCAGAATTTTTGTTAGTATTACTGACAAGATTATTGGCAGCTTCATTTATCCCAGTAATTATAAACTTGTATTTCAAGCCATATATCGTATTTTTGACTCAAAACTTTACTATATCCATTAGTAAATAAATAATTTTTAGCCTTTACGTTTCTTTGCACTTGCATCTTCCATTATTTGAAAGTCAAAATGCCAAATATACTCGTATGCTCTTCTATTCTTTGTGAGATATATTGTAGTAATACAACAATGAAAATACGTAATTACATACCATTGATACATCATCGGCGTTCTTAAAAACTCGAAGAGCATAACCTTGAAAAAAAATTATGGATCATTATTCTGCTACATTTTTTGGGTCTGCAAAAAGAATAAAGCTGATAAAGTAACGGTGACAGCAGAGAAGACCCAAGGGTGGTGGAGGTATATGAAAGGCAGAAAAAATATGTACTTCGAAATGAATAGTATAAGTAGATATAAATAAAAAAGAACCAGAAATAATGAAAATCAGGAAAGAGGGCGGAGAGCATAAAGGTTGAGTAGGGAAAAAAGATGAAACCGTTTTACTACAACCATAGTGTGCTTAGTATCTAAAAATAGAATTAATGGACAAAGGTTATATTTCGAGTTCTTGTGATTTATTGAATCTGTTGGTAGATTAGTGTATATTTAACCCGTTGTATTACTTTGGCGAGTTTGACAGTTTCACTGATCACAATTTTGAGACGACCACGAATATCAGAAGTCAGACTTGTAGTTAAAATGTTGGGTTGAATATTATTAACATTGTGATTGTTTCTTAGATTTCGTATCGTGCCGCGAAGTTTTAACCCTTAAATGCATGCTGTTTTAATTTTTACTGAAAAAAATCTATTATATGTAGATTATTATATAGGTTTATGCAAAAATCCCTAAAAAAATAATTAGTATGTAGGTTTTAATTTTTTTTTGAAAAATGAGGTGTTTAAAAAATGATACACCATGCAGTACAAATATAAATAATATCGTTTAATTGCTAACAAAAAAGTATGCATATATTTACTTACTCATTATGAAATAGAGAACAACAGCTTGAATTAGCAAGAATAAATTTCCAAAAAGTTTAATTTTATTGTCCCCCCTAACTTTTACGAACTTTTTCGGATGCGCCAAAACAGTTCGTGAATTGAAATGTCATATTGAGAAGTGCGCGGATTTACCATCTACTTTTTTCTCCGTGTTTCGTTTGAATGGACCAAGCCATACAATCAAAAGTAAAACTTTCACTACGGTTAATACTTAAATTAGGGGCTAAAGCCAGTGTGTCGTTATTGAGACACTATGAATGGAAGGGTTAAGACTCATTGTCAGAATAGTTGACGCCGGGCATTGCGCCGCGTCGGCTGCCACGTTTTAATCTTGGATTTCAGCAAGGTAAATAGTACGGCAGGGGGATGATAAGTCAAAGCTTCATCGCAAACGCCGGCTATAATTGTAGAATTGAGCATAATAACTTTATTATGTATATTATTACATGTGCACCACGATATTCAATTATTCGAATTATTATTTAAGAACTGTGCTAAATAAATCCTATGAGTGTAATAATATTTAATAATACTTGGAAAAAAGAATGACCAAGTGATCGGATCGAGTTCTATGTAAATCAATATACAGTATACGTATAAAAGAGATTTAATAATAAAAGAAAAAATAGCTGTTACAATAAGATTGTTTTATTCTAACTCTGACAAGGAGTCAATAGTAATACTGTGCGCAGTGGAATATCTTGAACGTTAAGAAAGTGCAAATCAAATCCCTACAAATACTTTTTAATATTGTTTGGTAAACATAATAGAAAAAATAATAAAATAAGGTAGTAGTTGTCCAACTGTAAAAAATGAACTTTCGCTTCATTTCGAACTCGTTTTTGTTCTATAAGACAGAACAATAGGAATTGAAAGAAAAACAGAATAACTACTTACGTATGAAAACTAGTTGTTGCATTTCGAATTATTTTTATTGTAAATGGTTAATGGCATTAGGAAATGTAATGAAGATTTTTTTATATACTACTTATTAATCTTTTAATCCGCACGCAACAAAGAATAATTAACGTGTAGGACTTTTACAAGATATCTGTATACATTATTAATTTAACTTGAAGAAAGTGGAATAGGAAGATTATCAAAATAAGAAGAAAGATAGGACGAGGCGAATTGGATTACTTTATATTTGGAGATAAGAAAACAGTATTCAAGGTATAGAAAGCTAATTTTTTTATTATAAATTCATAATTGGTATCCATTTAATTTAAATAATAATGACGCAAAATGCTACTCTCGTAATATCATCCATGTTCCATGTAGTTTTTAATTTTGTCTATTTTTTTGTGGAACTATTGCCTTACATTCACGTGTTACGAAATGTAAAAATAATTTTATAATTATCTAAGATCACTTGACGCTTGTTCGATAATATTGAAACGAAGAAAAGGAGTAATCCTATTCACCCTAAACGATGGGTTCCAATTAACTACATTTATAAGGACCTCAAATTACATTGAATTCATAGACAAATAATGGACACTGATCAAGATAATTTTGGTCGTAAAGAATATTTACACTATTTCTTACGTCTTTTTTAACGCTGAACAAGAATATGAAAATCGTTTTTCTATATCAGTCTCTATTTTTGAAAAAGTTGGTTTTGAAAAAATGCAGATTTTCAACTTACGATATTTCTTGTATTTTGATTATAAGCGTCATTCAAATTTTTTGGCACAAAACGGTTCCGTAAATCCTCCCGAATACAACGATGTATATTACTTTATTGTTATAAACATTTAAACATGTTCAAACAATGCCCAAAGCAAGAACGACGCTCATAATGTTCTCATGTTCACGGATATTCTCCAATTTATCTTAAATATCAAACGTCCAGGAGAAAATTTAAAGCCGGAGGCGATAAGACAGACATTCTTCTTGGGGAAATCGTACAAGAAAATTTTAACATTTTTGTTTTCAATTGAGAAATTAAAATACCTAATTCAGACACAAGGTACTGCCAGTGTTACTCAACACAGCGTAGCAGTTTCATCCATACTAGTAGTTTTCTGTAAAATTACATTTATTTTTTATAAGTTATTTTATGGCATATATAAGCTGCATTAAACATAGCATTGTATTTGTAAAATTTTATTATATAAATAAACAATATTGATTTATTACATTCTCAATTTCATGATTATGCATGTTATTAAGTATAAAACAGCTTTTCACAAAAAAACCTTGCGTCATGTAGTTAAACGGTTTACATATCTGCACTTTGCGCAAAAATTACTATTACAATCACGTATGAAGGTCTGTGTGACTTGAAAAAATAAATTTTAATTTTATGAACTAATCTAGCAAAGTTGGAACAGTTACGCGGTGTCATCATTACTGACGTACCTTGTGTCTTGCGGACCTATTTTAATTTTTCAATGGAAAGGAAATTTGTGTTAGAACCATCCCTTATGGTTTCCGCAAGGAAATGTTTGTTTTGCCTTCCACTACTATATATTCTTCTGAAAGGTTAGTTTTTAAGATAAATTGTAAACTATCCATAGAAATTGGTATATTTTAGGCGCCTTTCCGCTTAGGACATTGTTTAAGCCTATTTAAATGTGGCTCCTATGGCTCCAGAGCATGGGTTCCCAAGGAAGGAATTAAATATTAGAAAACTATAAGGGGGAGGAGAGCAGAAAAAAGGGGGTTTAGAAAAAATTTAAAACGGAAGAAGGTTACGTAGACAGAAAAATACGCAAAGGGACGAAAGACAGAAGGGAAGAATGTGGTAGGAGAGTTGGAATACTATATCTTTTGTATAACTGCTGGAAATATGGAACAAGATCAAAATGGAGGATTTAATAAATTATACAGGAAGATAATAGTGGAAGGTGTATTAAAATGTTTGATAAACGGAGGCAGGAAAGAAATAAAACAGAGAATAGCGAGACCTAGGATAGACAATGAAGTGTAAGGAGATAGCTACTGATTGTGAAACTAACAATAAGACTAATTGTAAGAGGAAAACAGAAGAGATACGACGCGCAGTAAGGCATTTCACTCGAAAACCCCACCAACATTATCGTATCCAGTAAATCATCTTAAAATGAATTAAATTATTTCTTTAACGCGAGACAAGAACACTGTTTAATGGCAACAAATTTATTTTAAGAACATTTTTTTTCCTCCTTAATGAATACCTTGAATTTTCAAATGAAAATATACCTGAAGATTTTCCTCGGATGAGAAATGTTTTTGGTGACAAATTTGTAGGTACAAAAGGGATTATTATATTTAAAGATACTTTTAAAAATGGTTTCATCTTTTTCCTTCGTACTAGTTCGTACCGATCCCATACTCGACAAAAGGGGATCAGTAGTAGCAATAAGTAATAGTCTATTGATGACATCTATCCTGCATGGTTCTACAACATTTTCTTGCATAATTTTGTTCGTATAAGAGAGGGTATTTAAAACCCTTTGCGGTCGACGACTTTTTCGGTCGGGCGAGGTAGCGATTTGAGACGATTTTACGAATATGTGACGAGTGTCTTACAGGTCACATAAAATGGATTTGTATACAAGTTAACTTACAAAAACGGTATATTTTAATACTATATGTGCCACGCGTTGCTGCGGCTCAGTCTGGTTAAATGGAAAAGAAAGGAAAGAGAAAGTTCACGTTCCTAATTTGTTTAGTTTCACAATGCTTGTGGGTACATAATACTTTTGTTGTTCCATTGGCTGTGCAGATATAGAGATTGACTGGTTTGCCGGCTCTAGAAAACGCAAAAGCATGTTTTTATCTGTCACAGGCGTGCCATCGATATAATTGGGCATATAAAAACCCATGCGTATTCGAATGCAACGTTGTGCCAAAATTCCAAAGCAATCGGGGAAGAACTTCAAGAGATTTACGATTTTGAACAAACGAACATTTACATTTTTATTTATATAGATGTTATCTATATTTACACCTTTACAAATAGAATATTGTAATATCAGACTCTGCATTTTTGTTTCGTCTAATAATTTATGAAACATTCACCAAGGTGCATCCTTGGCTTATCTGGACACGTATCGCAGTAGTATTAAGGTGGAATATTTACTTGGCAGCGGAAGGATTAATTTGCTCTGATTCGCCCGACGGATAGGGACATCCCTCTACCTCACGCATTTTCGATTTTGATGCGCTATTGGCAAGAGAGACCAGCACATTCGTTGCGTCGTCATGTGAACGACGAAAGTAGTGTTTTGTTTTCGGTTGTCATTCGTCGATCTGAAGTTTCCAGGGCCGACATGGCGAGGATAGGCGGTACGAGAGCAATCTCCCCTTCCGTCTCAGCTGCCAAGTTACGGTTCCCCAGCTTTAAACTGTTTCGCGTCTTCCACCTGGTTTGTTTCGATAGGAACAAACCTTACAACCCCTTTTTGGGCCTATTTAGCCTGATTTCTTTATAATTGGAGCTTGACGTCGAAGCCCGATCTCGCGGTTGTCGAAAATCTCCTTTCAGATGGTCTACTTAAATTTGTATACATTGTAAGTTTTAAGTGGTTTTCTCCTATTTCTCTTTATATTTAGGCTTTATTTCGCTTTCTCCTATCAATGGGAGGCACCTCTCGAGCGCCAAGGGCTAAATATTGCTTACTTCTGCTGTTTCTTTTGACGGTTAAAGTGAGGGACCAGAAACAAGGCACTTAGAACGGAAGGGGAGATTGCTCTCGCACCGCGTATCCCCGCCATGTCGGCCCTGGAAACCTGAGATCGACGAATGGCAACCGAGAATAAAACACTCCTTTCGTCGTTCACATGACGACGCAACGAATGTGCGGGCCTCTCTTGCCAATGGCGCGAAAATCGAAAATGCGTGAGGGAGAAGGATGTCCATATCCATCGGGCAAATCAGAGCAAATTATCCCTCAAGTGCCTTGTTTCTGGTCCCTTAGTATATCCGATCGGAAAAATGGCTTCCACGAATACAGTTGCACATACATTTGCGCAATATATGCCGCATATACTACGAATTTTTGTTCTATTTATTTTCTGACCACTTGACATTCCTCATTTAATATCACTGCAAATCAATATAACAATTGTACATCAGGGCCTGTTATTTCTGATCTTATCTACGTATAATCTATAAAGTTTATGCAACAAAAAACACTGCAGCGTTTCACAAGATACAATATACTTTTTCGTTAAGAGAAATGATTTTCTTCGCTATCCCATAAGAGGCTGATGTAACAAAGCAAAAATATCTTATAGGAAGACTTGTGTTTCCATTCCTGTCCGATGAAAATTAACACTAACACCAAATAATATTTCCTTAACCAAAAGTTCCGACCGAAGCATCTTACAATTAATTAGCCGGAGTGTTTACACATTTGGTGTAACATCTACAGATTGTGTTCCTCCTCCTTCAAATATCTATGTTGCAGTCTGGAACCAAATTCTTTTCGCTATAATCAGGAATTTTTACTGAAATTAATGACACCAGAAAGAATATCGAATGTTTTTCAATATCGAAAAAAATCCTTAGTCCTTAATACATGGAAGAGTACATAAAAGTACAGACGTTTTTGTTATAATCAAATATTAATAACTATGCAAATACATATGACAGGAAAGTAAAAGCTATTTGAAAATTCAGAATACTTTCCTGAAGAAGCTTTGTGATAAACATATTTGGTCAAACATTTTCAAACAGGTAAAAAGTGCTATTTTTAAGTTGTTTCGCAAGGCACTTAATTCCTTGCCGTACAATTTTTTTTGTAACTGCCTTCGCAATAATTCAGAGTTATATTGGTAAAGTAGAAATTGATCAGTGATTCTCGATATATCCTGTAATTTAACGTAATATTAATATTATAGAAATAATTTCATCGTGTCGCGTCTCACTGATATTTTCAATTTGATAGATTTTGCAAAACTTGAGTATGTCCTGTCGAATTTACCGTGTCTTGAGTGTCACTCGATATTGTACGGCAAGAGGTTAATAACGAACAAATGCGAGCCATAAAATATCTGGAGGGGCTATTGTGAGTATGGAGGTAATGGCTTGGATTCACAATCAGTTGGTCACAATCAATCACAATCAAAGGGTATAGCAGGATGAGGGAGCCAAAAATGCCTTTGACCTGATTTCAATGAATGAGGTGTCATTCGATAGGCACTAAAAAAATCCATTGCGTGTCAAATTTCAATCGTGTATCTTGACCGGAGGGACAGGAGGGGGGGGGGGGGGGGGGTGTAGTTATGGGGTAAACTCAAAATCCGATTTTCCCCAATTTTCCCTATTTATTGAGATGCAAAAAATTCTGACATATTCTAAATGTCGAAATACATGTTTGAGATTTAGTGTCGAGCTTTTAAATTGAAATATGTCATAAACTAACTGTTCGACATAGAGGTAAGTACTATTTTATGAAAAAGGCCTAGATGTATCGATTTATGTATAAAAAAATGACTCATACCATCCAAAAAACAAAGTTAACCTTCATAACAACTTAACGTGTCGTCTTCCGTATAAAATAATGAAGCCAGAATATGCCCGCTGAGGCACCCTATATAAGGGAAAAAAGTCTCCTTTCAAATACTGAACTGGATTCTTAAATATGCCTAGCGCAAAGGACTTGTTGGCGCGCGGTATTACATAGGACATATCGTTCGTGGAAACCTGAGGTTCGGCCAATAACAACCGAAAACAAAATACTACTTTCGTCGTTCACAAGATGACATAACGAATGTGGGTTTTTTTCGATCAGTACCGCGTTAGAATTGAAAATGCCGTGTGAACGAGGAATGTCTCTATCCTTCAGGCGAATCAGAACAAAATACTTGCCACAGGTCAACAAGTCCTTTGAGTCCGGTAATTAGTTGGTTTGGTGCGAAATATGCATCGTATTTTTCCACTTCTTTCCTTATATG